>OW568884.1:0-635646 GCA_938743325.2 Pycnococcus provasolii
ACAGTCAGTGACAGTGTTGTAACATACTTACGAAATATTCCCTATAGACTCACTCACTCACAGGTGACAGGGGACTTGACGTTCACCTGGTATCCTACGTGCACGTGCATGCAGTGTGTACATGTGTACTACATACGGGTAGTCATAAAGTGTCGTGTACATACCTTATCGTGTGCGTCGATGATAAATAATCCTGCCCTGTCCGCCATACCTTTCCTTCGAACCTCGTTGATCCAACCCCCCGCGGAGGCTTCGAAGGGCGGCATCCCCTTTTCGTCAAATAATAACCCTAACCCTAACCCTAACCCTAACCCTAACCCTAACCCTAACCCTAACCCTAACCCTAACCCTAACCCTAACCCTAACCCTAACCCTAACCCTAACCCTAACCCTAACCCTAACCCTAACCCTAACCCTAACCCTAACCCTAACCCTAACCCTAACCCTAACCCTAACCCTAACCCTAACCCTAACCCTAACCCTACCCTTACCCTAACCCGAACCCCTAATATCAAACCCCTAATCTCAAACCCCTAATCTCAAACCCCTAATCTCAAACCCCCAATCATTTTCAAACCCCTAAACACAAACCTTAGCCCTAACCCTAACCCAAAAAAAAAGCCCCATACATTTTGGTCGGGCTGGACCAAAATGGTCGGTAAAAAATCAATGGCGTTTTTTTTGCATGGGCATAACCAGTCAGATGGGGGGAGGAACACAGGCACTTTGTTTTCGCAATACCGCACAAAAAAATTTTGTCGACCATTTTGGTCGGGCTGGACCATTTTGGTCGGGCTCGACCAAAATGGTCGGCAGAGGGAAGGGAGTGTTAGGGTATACACCGTTTATTTTGTGAATGCAATCCTGGCAGGCATTTTATAACCATCCGCCAGCCTTGCCAGCCTAATACACACCTTTCACCAAATATAAAATGCTTTTTAATTGCATTCTGCGACCAAAAGGCCTCCGGAAACAAGGGGTACGCTGGCATTTCAGTGGCTTAATAATCCGTTTTGCCACTTTAACCTCCCATACAAGCGAATTATTAATTGAAAATACGAATTAACCGAGCAGGAGCTCGACCAAAAAAAACCGTTCAAGGGAGGCTTCCATTTGAGCCTCTGGACCTTTTTGGTCGAGAAAAAAAATTCCCAGGAAGGTCGGGGGGGTCCCCTTACAAAAAAATGATTTATTTAATTGCAAAGGGGCGTCTCCCACTATAGAAAAACAGCCTTGCAATTCCTTGGCTCCTGTAAAGGTATCTAACCCTAACCCTAACCCTAACCCTAACCCTAACCCTAACCCTAACCCTAACCCTAATTGTAACCCTAACCCTAATTGTAACCCTAACCCTAACCCTAACCCTAACCCTAACCCTAACCCTAATTGTAACCCTAACCCTAATTGTAACCCTAACCCTAACCCTAACCCTAATTGTAACCCTAATTGTAACCCTAATTGTAACCCTAATTGCCAGGCTGGCAGTTTGACCCACATGTTGAAAAAAAAATTTCGCCTCCGGTATGCGGCCGACCGTCGGCCAGCGTCGTGCAGAACGAAGCCAATAACAACAGCCATTTTTTTAACCCGCCGTTTCCGGCGATATCTTGTCATATCACCATGAACGCAACTTTTGCACAAAGCATTGGGCGCCACGCCCCAAGTCCCCAACTGGGGGTTAACACCACAGTAAGGCGGTGCCGGTTACGCGGGCAGGCGGGTGCACCTTTTTACGCTGGTCAGGCGGTGCCGGTTACGCGGGCAGGCGGGTGCACCTTTTTACGCTGGTCAGGCGGTGCCGGTTACGCGGGCATCCCGCTCGTCCCGAGTAACCCCCAAATAATCCGTTTCACCGGACTATTTGTGGTGCAAACCCCCAGTTGGGGACTTGACGTGGAAGGGCATGACGTGGAGGGAGATTTAGTTAGATCCCCTAGTCCTTGTCACCCCCCTTTTTCCCCTTCCCCGGGACCGGGACCTTTTCCCCTTAACTGTAACCGCCATTCCAACCGTTTACCTTACACCTTAAGTCAACCTTGCCGTCACACTATTTGGACCGTTGCGCATATGTCTTGCATGGCGACGCCGCATCCATGCCGACGATCGACGCAATCGCTTTTTGGAGGAGATTATGAGAAGCTACCTTTCGGCCGACCCTACGGTCTAATACTCTAATGGCGCACGCGACTCCGGTCACTCGGTCAGGCGGCCTGAGTCAGGCGGGCCCGGGAATTTCCGGGCATCGTGAGTTTCATTCAACGGAGTATCCCGGTCGGTGCGCCACAATGAGCTCGCCCCAGGGAATCTTTTTTTTGGGGCCAGGAAAAACTCCAAAACTCCAAAACTCAAGTCAAACAACAACAACATCCCTCTCGTCATGACCGCGGCGGAGGCGCCCTCATCAACATGCTGCAACAAGAAGTACGCTTCGTGCTGCCCGGAGAAAACGGCAGATGACGAGAACGACGCGGCGCACTACCATGCGAGCAAAAGGCAGCACGAGGGAATGCTGCGAGAAAAAGGTTTGCCGCTCGTGCAGGTACGTTCCCAAAAAAGAATTAAAAACACCTCCGTCAACATGGATATATAATCACAATCAACTAACCTGAACAAAAAATACAATCATCAGGATGCCGAGCTTCGCGGTGCCATCGTTTTGGTACGCGTCGACCACAACGTCGTTCGGCGGTGTGCGGTCGTCGACAGTTTTCGCATTGACGCCACCATTGGAACGTTGTTTTCCATCGTTGAGCGTGGCGGACGACCTGTGATTATGACGCACGTGGGGCGACCAAAGGACAAGTCGGGACATATACACGCCAGCCCAGAGACGGACGTTGAACCCGTGGTTGCGTACCTGGAGAGAAAGCTGCACATCAAGCTTCACGTGCCGCAGCTTACTTGCACGGAAGGTGTCGGCATCGTCGACATTGACACGAGCATCAACCGTGCACTGCGCGAGCTCAAGGCGCACAAGGTGGGTGGCATCTACCTGCCAAACACAAGGTGGTTCGCGGGAGAGCAGGCTGGTGGCGCGACGGCGAAGCGTCTCGCCTGCCAGCTCGCTGGGATTGCGGACGTTTACGTGAACGACGCGTTCGGCAGCTGGCAAAGTCACGTGTCGACGAGCGAAGTCGTGCGATACATGCCAAGCTACGCCGGACACCTTCTGCAGTCAGAGCTGACTGGTCTCGCAGCTCTGCTCGATGCACCGAAACGGCCGTTCGTCGCGGTTGTCGCAGGCTCAAAACTTGACACGAAAATTGGAACGCTCGTTCGCATCCACGACGCTGTTGACCACCTCATTCTCGGCGGCATGGTGTACAACGCATACCTCTGCGCGAAGCACGGCATTTCGATGCAAGGCGTCACGCAAGAGGATGTCGAGGCGGCGCGCGCTCTCGTCGCATTAGACGAAGCTTGTCCCAAGGTTGTGGAGCTGTCGCACGTCGTGCACTCCGATCGACCAGGTGGCGAGCGCGTCGAAGGGTGCTTTCGAACAGTACGCGCAAACGAAGCTAGTGGTGACGGGTGGATCGTGGATATCGCCCCAGAGAGCTTCGAAAGTGAATCTGTGCATGCGGTTCTGTCGTCGGCGCAGACCATCTTCGTCAACGCGGTGATGGGTTTCATGCCTTCCTTCTTTGAGGGAACGCTCGCTCTAGACAGCGCCGTTGGACGCAACAAGGCTGCACGAAAACTCTACGGCGGCGGCGATACGATCCAGGAGTTCAAGTCTGTTGCGCCGCATCTGTACCTCAAGGCGGTGAGCGACGCGAATGAGCGCTACCAGTTTTTCACCGGTGGTGGTGCGGTGCTGAAGGCGATTGAGCTCGGCTCGCCCTTTCAACTTGGACCTGTGCGTGCACTTTGCGATAACGGCGGCGAGGCGCGGTGTCGTAGCTATTCTGAGGAATGCTGTCGTTGACCAGACAAACACGTACCGGTACCCAAAAAACAACAACAATGTAATTCTTGCCAACAAATTTAAACTTGTTTCTTAGTTACAAACTCGCCGCCACCATGCGTGCCACATCCACCATGCGCGCGGAATATCCCATCTCGTTGTCATACCAAGTCAGAATTTTAACGTGTGATCCGTCGACAACCATCGTCGACGGCGCATCGACTATGCCACTGCGTCGATCGTTGATGTAGTCCGTGGAAACCAAAGGACGCGTTTCGTAGCCCAGTATGCCGTGCAGAGCATGGTCAGGCGATGTCGCAGCTTCCTTCAAAAAGCCGTTCACCTCCTCTATGGTTGTGCCTCGGCTCACCTCGAACACGCTGTCTGTGAGTGACGCGTTCGTCAGCGGTACGCGAACAGCCACGCCGTTCAGCTTGCCCTTCAGCTCGGGGAAAATCAGCGCAATGGCGGTGGCAGACCCGGTTGAGGTGGGCGCCAGGTTGACCATGCCACTTCGAGCACGACGCAGGTCGGACTTTTTCGCGTTCGTCGCGTCAAGCATCATCTGCGTGTTGGTAACGTCGTGGATCGTCGTGATGCTACCCCTTACGATGCCAAGCTTCTCGTGGATCACCTTCACCACGGGAGCGAGGCAGTTGGTCGTGCAGCTCGCGGCGGTGACGATGTGGTCTTTCGACGCGTCGTACAGTCCGTGGTTCACGCCGTACACGATGTTAAGCACGGGTGACTCCGCATCCTTCACCGGCGCAGACACGACGACTTTTTTCACGCCGCAGGCGAAGTACGGCGCGAGCGAGGCTCGCGTCAGGTGCACACCCGTGCACTCCATGATCATCGCCACGCCGCTCTCTGCCCAAGGCACGTCCGCAGGCTTCTCGTGGCACGAGCACTTCACGCGGCACACACGCCCATCCTTCATCGAGACGACCAAGTTGGACGATCCTGCGTCGAACTCGACGTTCACGTCAGCCCACGTTCCGTGCACGCTGTCAAACTGCGCGAGGTACGCGCAGCTCTCACCCACGCCGGGGAACTCGTTGACATGCACAACCTCGAACACGTCTGGGTGTTCGAACATGAGGCGAAACGCGAGCCTTCCGATCCGGCCAAAGCCGTTGAGTCCAACCTTGATGGGCGCCATGACGGTTGAGTTTTGTTTTGAGATGTTTGACCTTTTCGATGTTTACTTTCGCTGTGGGCGGGGTAAACAAGGGTCAAGGGGTGGCAGGTTGCACACGCCGCCGCGATCTGCGTCCGCCGATATTCAGGCTGGAGACAAGAGCATCAAAATGATCCAAGGATCAGGGGGAGGAATCTTTTCTTCCCACCACACATCTTCACTTTGCATGCAGATAAAAATGACAGGCAAGCGAGCATTGACTAAAGGTTTATGTGATTTTTTTTACCCCCATCCACTTCCTCCTCTTCCCTACCCGCGCAAAATACGCCGCCAAACGCCCCCCTCCTCCACACCAAGACCAAGAACAGCTCTTGCCATCAATCATGTCGTCGTCCGCGACAGAGCAGCAGGACAAGAAGCAAGACACGGTACCACCGTCCGACGATGCCACCATGTCCGCTTTGCCGGAACCTGCACCAGAAATACAGCAAAAAGAAGAAGAAGACGAAGAAGAAGAAGAAAAGTCTGTGTTCCGCGACCCCGCCATGGTGCCTTTTGTCGTCGTCTCTCTCTCCTACCTCGCCTTCACCGTGACGGATGGGGCGGTTCGCATGATCGTTCTACTGCACGCATACACACTCGGATTCTCCGCATGGGAGGTGGCGCTCATGTTCACGTTGTACGAGGCGGCGGGCGTCGTGACGAACCTCGTCGCGGGTGTGGCTGGGGCGAAGTGGGGCATACGCGCGACACTCGTCGCCGGCCTCACGCTGCAGCTCGGTGGCTTAGGCATGCTCCTTGGCTGGAGCGACAACTTCAGCCGAACGAATGCCATTGTCTTCGTCACACTCGCGCAAATGCTATGCGGCATTGCCAAGGACCTCACCAAGCTTGGGGGAAAAACCGTCACAAAGCTTGTCACACCCGAAGGCAAGGAGCAGCGCCTCTTCAAGCTCGTGGCGGGAATCACAGGCTTCAAAAACTCGCTCAAGGGACTTGGGTACTTTCTCGGAGCGGCGATCCTCGCACAGAGCTACGATGGCGCGCTCGTTGCGATGATGGCGCTCGTCGCACTCGCTTGGCCGTGGGCGGTACTCAAGCTAGACGGCGACCTCGGAAAGTCGAACAAGAAAGTCACGCTCGCATCCGTATTTGTGAAAAATCCAAAAATCAACTGGCTGAGCTTAGCACGCGCATTCTTGTTTGGCAGCCGCGACCTCTGGTTCGAAGTTCCACTCCCCTTCTTCTTGAGAGACGGCGCGGTGGGTCTAGGCTGGTCCCGTGAACTCGTGGGACTCGTGCTCGCGCTGTGGATCATCTTCTATGGACAGGTCCAAAGCTGGGCGCCACAGACTGTCCTTGGACCACTGCGCCAGAGTCCGCCCAACAAGTGGGTCGCATGGCTCTGGTGCATATCGCTCGTTGGTTGCCCTCTCTTCCTTGGCTCTTTCATGCAATCGTCGCCAATCTTCGAAACTCGTGAGCCGCGAGCATCCATGGCTGCTATATTGATGCTGGGTATCTATGTCTTTGCGCTCATATTTGCAGTCAACTCTAGCGTGCACTCGTATTTGATTGTGAGATACAGCGACAACGACAAGGTGGCAATGAACGTGGGCTTCTACTATATGTCGAACGCAATCGGCCGCCTCGTTGGAACGGTCGTCAGCGGCGCGCTCTACACATACGCGGGCTCAAACACGCGCGAAGGCTTCGCGGCGTGCTTTTGGTGCTCTGCGGCATTCATCGTTGTATGCGCGATTGTCACCCTCGGAATCGACGATGACGTCGGCGGTCTATCGTGTGGTACCCTGACCATCTGCGGTGCTCCCGAGTCTCCCGTTCAGGTTGACGTCTGAGGAGTAGAAGCACACAAAAAAACTTGTTTTTTTTTCTGTAGATTTTATAGTGTTACTGTATATGTAAATACATTCTATTAATGAGTAGGCGAATCTTAGCTTTCGCAAATCTGAAATCAATCAATCAGCGAAGGCCAAAACCTTCGCTTGCATTTTCGATCGCGGTCACCAATCGCTCGTACAGAATAGCCTTCGACTCGTAATCGGGCAAGAGCAGGTAGTTGAAGCAGGTGTGGCTCGTGGGAAGCTTGTTATTCTGTGCGCCGCCGTCGCGCTGCACTGTGATGGGCGGTCGCATCGACCGCAAACCTCCGACGGGACTGCGATCACATCCGGTGACAAACTTGAGAAATTTTCTCCTCGCTTCAATTGGGAACGTGTACTCGCCATTCTCACCGCTCTTCGTCGTACCCTCCAGAATCTCCCAGAGCCATCGAACGACGGGTGTGCTCTCGCTGTATCCCGCCTCATACTTCGCGTTCGCCTTCAGTTCGCCAAAGTCGAGGCGCGTCGTTCCGTTCACGAGCGCCTCAAGCTCTCGCGGACGAAGCAGCGAAACGCCCTTGCCGTCGCACATCACCTGGAATCCCTTGTGGAAAGCGCTCCACTGCTTCTGAACACCTTCGATGAGAACGAAGTTGACGTACCGGTCCACGTACTCGTGGCGATTCGACGCCGTCACGGCTATCGACGAGCCGTCGACAATCAGTGGAAGCTCGATGTGCTCACCAAAGTGCGAAAAGCCAGCCGTGAACGTCAGGCAAAACACATCCTCGACGCTAGCGGCGGGCGTCTCGTCGTAGTAGAGCAGGCTGCGCAAGCTACTGGCGGTGGTAGGCGACAGATTTTCCAAATCTTTGAGGCTAAGCTTAGGACAGTTCTCCGACGAGTCGAGCAGCAGCTTGTACGCCGCGATGGGAAAGGGTATGCCGAGCAAATTCTGGTTGTAGATTGCCAACCCAAAGCAAATCCCGACGAGCGTCAGCTCCGCAAGAAACTCGGGGTCCAGCGTCGCCGAGTCACTGTCCGCCACCGGCGCACCGGAGCAGATCTGGTCCGGACGAAACCAGTAGAGGCGGGTCTCCTCGTGGTACTCGAACAGTTGGCTATTCGTCAGCTCTTCGCAAAGCAGCGCGAAAAACTCTTTCTGCACGCCGCCAGCGTCGACACCTTCCTCGCCAATGAAGTGCACGCGAAGTGGCTTGAAGAGGTCCATCGGCTTCTGCCTTGCAACCTCGTCCAATGCGTCCGTGATGATATGATCCCGTCTCACCCGAATCACACACACGTCTGGATGTTCGGGTGGAATGTCGCTGAGATGAGGCGCGGGCTGGTTCATCGTGTTGGCGCGAGGTAACGCACTGCTAGTGCCAGTCTCGCTCCCCACTCCCGACGCCGCTGCCGCCGTCGCCGCCACTGCAGGGATTTCCCCTGCTGGAGTGTCCCCCAAGGCACGGCGCTCCGCGCGCGTGAAAGGCGTGTTTGCCGCCGATCGGCTCGCAAGGCGCCCAGCCGTCGACGATTCGCCACCACCGCCACCGCCACCACCACCACAACCTTGGGTTAGCTCCTCCTTGCGCCTTCCCACCGTCTCCTCGTCATCCCGTCTTGATCCTCGCATGCCAGAAATACCAAACAGCCACTCACCGAAAAAGTCGGCATCGCCGAACATGTGCTCGAAGCGGCTGCGCTGTACCGTCTCGCTCATCCGCACCTTTGACTCCATCTCGAGGATGCGCCGCTTCGTCGTCGTGTTGAGCAAAAATGGGAAGCGGCAGAAGGTAAATGGTACGCGAGATCCACCACTGGCGCCACCTTCATCCTCAGCACTCTCCTCGCTGTCACGCCAAATGAGGTAGTCGTCTTTCACGTTGATCTTTTCTGAAACGAAGTCATTGTAGAAAGCCTCCATCGGAAGAGCCTCGCTGAGCTGATTCGCACGCTCGACTATGTGCATCACCCGCACGGCATCAACGATGCCCTGGTCAACTTGCCGCGTCTCGTCGAGACGGCGCGTTATGTAATCCTGCAATGGTCGCAATACACGGCTGGCAAGAATGTCGGCGTCGTACTCGGCAAGCCACTTGATCAGGAAGCTCTTGCATGGCGTCATAGGCAGGTGAGCGACGAGGTGAAAGAGGCGCGCAGCTTGGTCCATGCAAAGTCCGGCAAGCCTGTTTTTGGAGCTCCACAAGTCCACAAGGGGACTTTGCAGTAGTACAAGTAGCACGCGAACGCGCTCAGAGTACATCGGTTGCGAGCCACTCTGGAAAAAACGGCGGTAGTTGCGCTCAATCTCGTCCATAATGTTTTTGATGCCGCTGACTAGTGCATGCACGACTTTTTCGCGGTAGGTGGATAGCACAGCCTTGTAGAACGCCTCGACGGCTCGAAAGTCGACGCCAAGTGCACCCGTCGCGGTAGATCCGTGGGATGACTTTGTGGCCGCCAATGCTGATACAGACGCATTCATCGCGTCAACATTTGACGTCATTTCGGGCGCAAGCTGACCAAATCGCATGCTTACCGCCGCGGCGGACGAAAGTGCTGCGAGAATAGACGCCACAGCGCGCGTCTCTTCCTGCGTGCCCTCTTGCGCAGAGGATGCTTCTCTCAGCTCTCGAAGAAGAGTCTCTCGAAGCTCCGTGACGGCACGTGCTGGCCCACTCTCCCAGGTCACAGCAGTCTCTTCCGCCGTCACGGCGTCCACCATCAGAACACAACTGCTCTGTCCTCCTGCGGAGCATGCTCCCTGTTTATGTGAGGTGGTACTCTTGAACCAGATGGGAAAGAGTGCCACAGGGTTGCTTTGGCGGCTGCTGACGCCAAAAGCCGCCCCAAGCTGCCCGTGCTCTGTGGAGCCGAAGCCATAAACGTTCGCAGGTCCACCCGCAGTTGGAGAAGCGAGCACGAGTGTATGCTGGCTGCCGCACGCCACGTCGATTACGTCCATAGCCTCGAAGAAAGCAACAGCGCGGGGTGTGCGCTCATCGTCGAGGATACCGTGGCCGAGCGCACCGTCCCTGCCAAGTCCGCACGTGTACAAACAATGCCGCCCGTCTGCCGTAGATGCAACAAGCGCCGTGTGCGACGCGCCGAGCGCCACGTGCGTTGCCACGCGAATGCCTGCAACGCGTCGCGGAACCAAGCTACGTCGGAGCTGCTGCTCCTGCTGCTGCTGCTGCTGCTGCGAGGATGGCTGTGTCGAAGCTGGTGCCGTTGACGCGGCAGCAGCCTTTGATGCTGCTGCGGCTGCCGCGGCGGCAGCGCCGTGCTCAAAGTGCCACTCCAGCGCGACTTCCACTGCAACCGAACCAGTCTCGCCGAGAGCGCACTCAGCTTCCGCACGCGAAAGGCCCATCTCGAGAAGATGTTCGAGCATCTTTTGGTTTACCCGATACGTGCGTCTCCGTTTTGCTGAAGGCGACGAGGGACCACCACCTGCATGGTCTGTGCCGGCCGCGGCATCATCAGCCGTATCAGCAGACTCGGGAATGCCAAGCTCGCCGCGTCGATTGGAGCCCCATGCGAGCAGGCTTCCCGAGGCTGTGATGCAGGCTGAGTGAGCCCCTCCTGCCGCAACGCGAACCACTGGAACTCCCCAAAGCTCGCCGAGCTCTATAGGCGAACGAACATCCTCGCAGTGACCCACACCGAGCTGACCCTCCGCGTTTCCACCCCACGCAAATACACTTGCACCGGCGGTGACCACTAGCGTGTGCGTCGCACCGCAAGCTACCTGAACCACGCTGATGCCCTTCAGCGCTGGGACCACGCGCGGTCTCGCAACGCGCTTCTCGGTAGCGTCGGTTCCATGTCCGCAAGCGCCGTGCTCGTCGCAGCCCCACGTGATGAGCTCGCCACCGGCGGAGCACGAACCGCTCTTACCCTCAACCACCACGGCGGTGTGGTCGCCACCGCAACTCACCGCGAGCGCACGCATGCCGTCGAGTGCCTGCACGCGTCGCGGCACGGCTAACATACCAGCGCTGCGCTCCTCCTGCGGAACAACGCTTTGCGCGCCTCCCAGCTGACCCAGTTCAAAGCTTCCCCACGCGTAAACGTCGCCGCTCTCACTCACGCCCGCGGCGTGAGCGTCTCCAAAGTCAACAGCTGCCCACTGCCGTACGCCCACGAGCGCCATGACTGTCGCATTTCGGTCCGCAACAGAGCCAGTGCCAAGCTGCCCTGAAGATGAGCAGCCGACTGCGAATGCGGATGCGACTGCAAACTCGTCGTCGAAGGCACTCCCGCTCGTGTCGTTGGGCGCGGCGACAGAGGTGGCGGCGGCGGCGGCAGCGCTGACATTGGCGACGAGTGAAGCGGGCGTGGTATTTGAGCGAAGCAGCGGCCTCGGCGTCACAATAGCTGCAGCGGGTAACGAGTTCGCAGGAGGTAGCTGGTGATGCGCCGATGTAGGTGTCGCGAGCCCCTCCCCGCTGCTGATGTTCTGCGACGACGTAAGCCGGGAAGGCGTGGCGAGTCCCGCCGAGCTGAGCTCTGCAGCCTTCACCTCCGAGTCCGACGGCATCCACCTCTCGTCTTCATCGCCGGCGTCGTCGAGTTCCATGGACGCCGTCGCGCGAGGCAGGAGAGGCATGCCGGTCGGAAAGCAGGCTGTCCCGTGGTGGCGTTTGGGGAGGGGGAAGAGGAAGAGGGGGGGGGAAGGGAAGGAGGCCGGAGGGTGGGGTTGGCAGACGGACCCCATTCTATTCTATTCTTCCCGGTCCGGTGGGCGGTGGGATGGCATTGCGCCGCTTTGCCTTTGCCTGGCCTGCCCTCCCTCTCCCTCAGGCTCGTCCGACCCGGGCGGCGTATTCTACCAACATACCACGTACAGGCACAAACTCACTTGAGTTCCCCCCTCCCCCCTTCCCCTCCCGCGCCATGTCGAGCATGAGGCGCGTCGGCTCGCTCATGAACGTCGAATCCGAGGTGTCGTTCGCAAACGTCTCCATCGAGCGGATATGCTCGCCAGCACCGAATAAGGTGGATACCAGGCTTGGCACGAAGGTAATATGCACCCTCGGGCCGAAGAGCTCGTCCGTTCCTGTGATTGCCAACATGCTGCGAGCGGGTATGAGTGTCGCAAGATTCGACTTCTCGTACGGAGATCACGCATATCACCAGAGAATGCTTGACAACTTGCGCGCGGCGATGAAAAAAACTGGCATCAACTGCGCAACGATGCTTGACACGAGAGGGCCGGAACTTGTCGTGCTCGGATATGAAAGGGCGCACCCCATCACGCTCACTGCGGGGAAGAACATTCGCGTTAGCGGAACGGCGGTTCACCACGCACCGTCGCCAGTAGCCTCGCCATACAAGGCCGCAGCAGCTGCGGAACCAGCTTCGCCTGTCGAGCTCGACGAGAACGGCGTTCCCGTCGAGCGTGGTGCGTATGAACGAGCGACGAGCAAAAGCCTGACAATCAACTGGCCGGATGTCGTTTCTGGCGTTCCGGTGGGAGCGCAGATTTTCATCGGTCCATACCTGTACACTGGATCGGAGACCAGCAGCGCTTACCTTGAGGTTGTTGGCTACGACGGAGACGCACTCGTGTGCAAGTGCCTGAACGACACTGTCCTTGGTGGTGCCGTCATCCTAACGGTCATGGTTTGCAACGCTGAGGTGCCGTTTCCCGTCATGAGCGCGAGAGACGAGCATGACATTGCAACTTGGGGCAAGAAGAACAAGATCGACTATCTGAGCCTTTCGTTCACGCGAAGCGTCGCCGACGTGCAGCACGCAAGGCAGGTTCTCGCCCGCCACGGCATGGAGCATATCATGATTATTGCGAAGATTGAGAACCTTGCCGGCCTAAACGAGTTCGACAACATCTTGAGTGTCGCAGATGGCATTGTTTTCAGCCGAGGCAATCTTGGCATGGAGGTGAGAGAGGAGAAGATGTTTCGCGTTCAGAAGCACGTGATTCACAGATGCAATGAGGAGGGCAAGCCCGTGGTCATTACACGTGTCGTCGACTCGATGGTGAACGCGCCGCGCCCAACGCGTGCGGAGGCTACGGACGTCGCGAATGCCGTGCTCGATGGCTGCGACGCCATCATGCTCGGTGCGGAAACGACGCGTGGCATTGATCCTGTGATGGCGACGGAAACGCTCATCACCATCTCCCAGGAAGCTAGGCAGATGTACGATCACAACGGCCACTACGTTCGCGTCATGGACAGGGCTGCGGGAGGCAGCGCGATGAGCAATTGGAACGACCAGCGCGGGATGGAGAACTCCATGTCTGAGATGGAGGCGCTCGCATCGAGCGCCGTGCGTGCAGCGGACAAGAGCGGCGCAAAGCTCATCATCTGTTACACGCGCTCAGGGAATGCGGCCCGGCTACTTGCAAAGTACAAGCCGCCCGTGCCGGTGCTGACGTACGTTGTGCCCACGCTGCACAACGACGGTCTGCGCTGGCAATTCCGTGGCGACTCGGTCGCGCGACAGATGCTGATTATGCATGGCCTCGTGCCCGTGCTTGCGGACCCGAGCGTGGCCACAGAGGAGGCGTTCACGAGCGACAGCGGCCCTCTCTTGGACGAATCGATTCGCCACGCCGTCAACGAGGGCCTTTGCACATACGGCGACACGGTCGTGGTGAGCCAAAAACTTGGTCGGCACGCCGTGGTACAGGTTCTGAACGTCGAGTGATGCGACGGTGGGAGTGGACGACCGCCGGACAAAGTAACTCACGTTTGATTACTCAGTGAGCGATCTTAAGATATAATCTTTTCATAATCCTGGTGTTGAACGAGACGTCACCTCTTGCCCTCGCTTGCGAGTCTCAGGACTTCGCCACCTGCGACGGAGTTTGCACCCGCGATGAGAGTCAGGTAGTAGACGATGGCGACAGTGCGCTGCAGCCACATCAATGTCGTAGCTGTTGTGACAATGCCGCCCGCCGAGGCTGTGTTGCCGAGGTCCCAGACGGCAGCGTGCGGTACGCCGCCCGAGCGCAGTACGATGCGGTGACACCGTTGTGCAAGCAGCGTGACGAAGTGCGCCGTGGTTGCCATTAAGCCCGCCTGTGCCCACGTGAGTCCAAGTCGAGGTGGAAAGAGTGACGGCCCAGCTTGCGCGTATGCAATATTTGACGGCGCTTCCCTATCCCCCGATACGACGCGCGACACGACAAGAAAGTACGCGAGCGCGGTCCCGAACACCAGTGCCACTTGAAGGCACACATAGAACGCAATGAGCGACCCTCTCGACGACTCGAGTGGGTCTGTGTAGGCGGCCGCTATGCAGTCGAGTGCCACCGTGACGTAGAGCATGGCGAGCTTGGAGTGGAACGAAGGCTCGACGCGAACGGCAGGCTTGCTGCGCGCGGAGCTGGCAGTCGGCATGGCGCGAGACTTTGAACGAGTTTCTTTGAACGTGCAAGGCGGGGAACTACGAGGGGGGAAGGGGGAGGGGGGGAAGGGCGGGGAGGGAGTCGCGCACACCGAACCTTACGCAATTGGTCGAGGGCCCCACGAAACCTCCGTCGTAAGGGCGGGTCAAAAGGTCGAGTGCCACTCAGAACTAGGAGTCAATCTCTGTATTGGCAAGTCGAAAAAAAGAGCTCTCATTACGGAGGTACCCAAACAACACAGCACGCCGGCAGAGCGCGGCCGTCCCTTCACCTCGCGCTCAGCTTCCGGCGATGGACTTGATCGTCTTCGACTCGCGTAGAGGCGCCTGCTGATATGCCGTGCCGGCGGACAAGCACACAAACAGCGCGACGAGGCCCATCGGCGAGCTGTGCTTGTCCCACATCAAACAGTTGATGATGATTGTCGCAAACTTGCAGCAGATACCCACAACCGTGAAGGACGTCGCACTCACCAGACCGCGGAGCCAAAACTGACTGTAAGACATTCCAACGCCGCAAAGGCAGCTGGCGACAAGTGCGAGCACCGAGTAGCTGTTCCAGTCAAACGTGCCAAGGTCCACGTGCTCTTTATACAAGAGGCCCATGAAGATAGCTGGTGGTATGGCAAGGGAGTTCGTGTAGTACACTCGTCCCCAGTTGGACATCGCAACCGTGTCGCACACGTGCTTGATGTACAGCTGGTCGAAACAGAAGACGACGTACCAAGCTGCGACGTAGCTGTACGCCTTCATTTCAAACTCCGCATCCGCCATCACGTATCCAACCGCACCACACAATACGAGAATCAGAGAAGCCCAAGATCTGAGCGTTGGAAGTTGCCTTCCCAGGCACAGGTAGTCAAGCACGCTGATGACGATCGGAGTTGAGCTGCGGAACACGATAAACGTGTCGACGTTCGCGTACTGCAGAACCTTAAGGTTTGTGAAGACGGCTCCCAGAAAGGCGAACACGACGAGCAGGAAAGGCTTCACTTTCGCCCACTCGAGTGGCTCCGCGCTGATGATTCCAGCTTGGCTGGACATCCATACGGTCGCCGCTGTGGTGAAGAGCTGAAAGGTGAGCACCGTTCCCGGCGCCGGTAGGAAGTGCACCGCGAGTTTGTTCACGATCAGCATCAAGCTGGACGCGGTTGCATAGGCGGCGATCGCGAGTGCGACCTGCACGTTGTTCCTCGACGCCGCGGCGGCTGAGGACTCCGCCTTGTCGCCTGAGTTGCTGAGGTTGATCGTGATCTGCGCCTTGCCCTTCTCCATGGCTGCCATCTAGCCGAGGGTGGTGTTTCAAAGGGGTCGGCGGGAGGGGGAGGCGGAGAGAGGTTGTGGGCCCCTCCCCACCTGCCCTCCCTCCCTCTCCCTCCAACCATCCGACTCCAGAGGCCGCCACACGCACAAAACGAACGAGCAAATCCACCGGGCAGTTGGGCAGTTGGGCACGAGCCTCATGATGTGCAACGAATCAACGGGTCGCAACAGGCGCTGCGGAGCGCGATTGGGGTGCCACCCTTAGACGGAGTGAGAAAAGCCTGCGCCTTTTGACGCGGCCTCCCCCCCGCAACGCAGTTCCAGCACTCTCACTCGCACGCAAGGCAAGACGCGCTCGCCGTTCCGCTATGGCTGCAAGCCCACTTGCAATGCTGCGCGAGCACTGGCCGAAGCTCGCCGCAACCGCGATACTGATCCTGTTCGGCGTGCTCGCCTTGCAGCACCAGAGAGAGAGCGCGAAGCAGTCCGAGACGTCAATGAGCAAAATCATACACGACTACGACAGCAAGGAGTGCGCACGTCTCCTCGAAGAGCAGCAGTCGCAGGACGATCAGATCCTTGCCGCTCAGCGCGCAAACCTCGAGGAGGAGAAGAGGCGCGCGGCGGAGGCGGCGACGGACGCGCGGTACGCGCACAACAAAAAACACGACGCAACCCAACGGATGGATCGCTTGCGAAACGAGTTGGCCGCGAAGGATAAGCAAATCCGAAGCCTGCAGGAGCGGCTGAGCCAGTGCATCGTCGACAACAAGTCGCTCCGAGAAAAGGCGGAGGGTGCGGTGGGACTGCAAGACGAGCTCATGCGAAAGGTGCAGGATCAGGATGAGAAGTTAAGCCAGGTGGAGGGTATCACGGACACCTTCAAGTTCCTCTCGGACGAGTACAAGGAGAGCAAGACGCGCGAGGTGAGCGGCGAGGGGCCATACCGAAACAACACTGATTCGAACGAGCGAGCTCGCGCGTCCAAATTTGACGCAGTGAAGCGCACGGAGGAGGCGTCGGCTGAGTCGCGAGCGCAAGCTGACCAGGAAGCGAAGGAGTTGGAGGCAGTGCGCGCGGCGGGGGGCATGGCCAACGCTGAGCAGGCTGGAAGGTAGTGCCTGGTGGGGTCCAAGGCGGAATTCCGCGTGAAACCCCGAGTGTCAAACCCCGCTCTTCTCCTCCCCTGAACCCTTCCCCTCTGCTGTCTGCGTTTCCCGCCCCAAACGCCAAGCATGGGGCCCACGCCAACGCCCACGCGCATGGACGTCGGCGACGGGGCACGGCTCGCGCTCCAGATACTTCGCGGACACAACCCGCCTAAACTTCCACCGTCGCTGGCGCTCGTGTCGTCCGTCGTCGAAGGTTTGGCATCCGACGGAGAGGACGTGGCGTCGGGTGAACCTTCGCCCACGCTGCTTGCGCTCGCGATGTTCGCGCGATGCCTTCACGTCGAGGAACGCAGGGGAGCACTAGTCGGCGCGACGAAGTTCGTCACAAGACTTGCGGCAAAACGCGTGGTGCCACGTGGTTCCGCGAGCGCATGGCTGGTAAACCACGTGCTCGCATGCGCAGTACGCCTGCTCCAGCACGACGACTCCGAGCACGGTGAGATGTGCGCGAGACTCAACTCTGCGCTTGACTCCCTCGGAGTTGTTGCGTACGGCGCCGCGGCGCTGCATAGCGCCACGGCACGTGGCGATGCGGACGCCGCAGACGCTGCGGTGGACCTCCTGGATGCTTGCGCGTCGCGTGTCGGAGGCGACCGGGCAGTGGAGATGCTCATGGCTTTTGCAGTCAGCTCCACCGACGACGGTGCACCCGACGACGATGCGGACGTCGCACTCGCCGCAGCTGTTTCTGTTGCGCGCGGGGGTGTTGAAAGTGCCGCGCGGCGGCCTGGCGAAGGAGGGCTGGTAGCGGTGCGCTCCCGAGCGCGCCGGGCGGTGCTCCGCGCGGGAAGTGTGCCAGGCGCGTCAGAGATGCAGCTCACGGCTGCCGTGACACAACTTGACCAAGCCACAGCTGCAGAGCGTTAGCGTTCACGTCACCTGGCGGCGCTGGCGTTGCGTGTCGCGGCAACCGAACATTCGGAGAGGTTGGCGACGACGGCAGTCGCGACGCTCTCGCAAGCTGCGGAGGTGCTGAATGGTGGTTCTAGCCCCTACGGTGTGCGAGAGGAGCGCGCGCTTGCCCTGTTGGATACATGCATTACGGCCGTGTCCGCGCTTGTTGCCGCAGTTGCAGAACGCGGCGACGACAACTTGCCCACTGCGCTAGAACAATTGCGTGCTTTGGCTGACAACCTTGTGAATGCGGTGGCGGTGAGTCAGCCGCTCGGCGGCACGCTGTCGCGGTGTTGGGAGCTGAGAGCGTTACTTTCCTACACTCCTCCAATGGTGGTTCCAGAACCTCGTGCGGATCAGCGGGACGAAGATCAGCGGGGCGGAGAGCAGCGTCCGCCTGATCCCTACGAGGATCTAGAGCCAATGGAAGATTGGGAGGACGACGACGAAGACGACGACGACGATGACGATGACGAAGATGATGATGATGAAGAAGATGAAGAAGATGAAGATGAAGATGACGAAGACGACGAAGACGGCGAAGATGAAGATGAAGATGTCGAAGACGAAGACGACTGATTTAGATTGGTGTAATAATAAAATTTGTGAAATATTTTGAAATGAATGGTTTGCTGAATTGCTCTCCCCAATCCCCGACGTAGGAAGGGTAACCTTCCCAGGGTTGACCCTTCTGGTGACCCGGTCAACTATCCCGGCCGTGCCAGAGTCCAGACTGCCCGCCATTGCACTGAACTATAAATGTTTTACGCGCGACGCCATGCCGAATCGACAATGCAAATACCTGCGACACTGCAAACACATACATGCTTCGCTAGAAGAGGGTGTCATTGAACAAGAAGAGCTGTTCGCGTTGAAGTTTGCGCAAGTACACGAATACGCAAGTAAGTTACAATCGACCTAGAGAAAATCACCGCTCGCTCTTCTCATCTGCATCACTAGATTCGTCTTCGACCACAACCTTGTCGTGGCTTGCAAAGCCGCCCACCGCATCCTGCTTCTCGTGGTCCCAGGGTATGCCGTGCTTCTTTGCAAACGCCCAACGGCAAAGACGGCACTGAGAGTGCACGCGCGTGAAATTGAACTTTGCCACGAACCAATGCGGCAGTGGCTTGCGGCGCCAAGCATGGTACTCTTCGTACGCCGTTTCGTTCGAAGAGAGGTACCTCAGGTGAGCAGCCAACGCCGCCACGTCGCCGCCAAAGTCGGCGACATGCACGATGCTGTGCTCCGGAACGTACTCGAGCACGTTCGGCGCGCCAAGATACACGGGAAGCGTTCCCGATGCTAGCGATCCCCACAGCTTCTCTGTGATGTAGTCATTCACGTTTTGGTTCTCAAACGCCAGGTGGAACGCGTACTCACGCATCACCGCGCCCTTGTTTCCGCCAGATACGCCACGCGGGAAATTGCTGTTGTGGAGGCACCAAGACATCGCATCGACGCGCATGTGCTTCATGAGCTCCTTCACGAACTTCTCGCGATCGTTCAGGCTGAGGCAGTTGCGCGCCAGGAACGACGCGCCCTTGATGACCTCACTCCACGCGACTGGTGAACCTTGTATGTCGTACTCTGCGGCGCTGTAGTATGGCACAGGAACCACGCTCCTCATGTCCGTGGTGGACCAGAAGTGGTTCTCGTCGTTGTCATTCATGTTCAAAGCGGGGTAGTACGCCGGGCCTTCCATGCTCTGCGTGATTGTCCACGGAGTTCCGTCGATTTTGATGTTGCGTATCAGACCACGCACCGTGCCAACACGACACGGCACGTCGCACGCAACGAGGCGCGTGCCAGGAATGTCTTGCACGGAGACGAACACCTTCTCTTCAATGCCATAGTGCGAAGTTGCAGCTTGATGAGGCCGCGGCTTATCGGACCTCACGACGTCGTTATGCTTATTGATGCGGCTACGAAGCTTGGCTTTGATATCCGCGATTCGGTCTCTCGCGCGTGCCACTTTCGCCATCATCTCCTCGTGCCTCCGCACGTGGATCTTCACGACAATGTGCTTCGAAGCCTCCTCCTCCGTGACTGTCGGTGCGTCTAGGAAGCTGGCTACACGAAGATCTTCACGCAGTGCCGCGGACGCTTCGAAATCTTCGTTGAGCGACGGCGGCGGCGGCACCGGCACGTCCTCATCCCCAATTGTTTCCGTCGCGTCGTCCTCACGTAGTGCCGCAGACGCTTCGAAATCTTCGTTGAGCGACGGCGGCGGCGGCACGTCCTCATCCCCAGTAGTTTCCGTCGCGTCGTCCGTGTCGCCGCGCTTGTGCTCCAAGTTTGCAGTCGGCAAGTTAGCGCTGCCCCGCACGCCTGGCACCGTCTGCGTGCCTCCGAGCCCATACGTTCTGAACGCGACGAAAGCCGCGAGGTAAAAGACACCGATCCCGACCACTAGAGCTTCGCAGGTGCACCATCTCGCGTTGGCGTGGTTGCGGCCGCGTCGGACGACGGTGCTGAGCACGCCGCGGCGCGGCATGCACGTGGAAAAATGTATCGCTTAAGGTGCGAATGACAAACCTTGTTGCCCAATCTCGTCCCAGTTAAGGTTAGATAGATCCCAGTTGCCCAATCACCCCCAAGAAAGAAACCAGCATCAACGACGGATCCCCGATATGGAGGAGACCGGAGCGACACGTTGGAAAAAGTGTCCCTATCGCCCTTGGATAAAAAGTGCATGTTGACGGAGGAGCGGCGATATTTGTTTCCACCTCGAAAACACGGGGCACCTACCTCGCCGAAGAAAACGCGTCTGCCTCCCTCCCCTCCCTCCCTCGGCCACCTCACCCTGCACTCCAGCACAACACGCGCACGCAAAACACACACGCAAACACACACACGACGATGCTGCAACGCTGCTATAATAACCCGCGGCACACGCGTACTCGTGCTGACCCCGCTGCTCGTCGCGCTCATAGGAGCGGACGACGCGGAAACTTGCCTCCCCTGAAGGCGGCGGCGGGATGCGTCGGCGAACTCTGCGAAGACCCGTGGGGGCAGGATAAAGACGTCGCCAACGGCGAGGATGTCGACATCTACCGCGATACCGCACTTAGGTACGCCGGATACGCCAACGAGGTGGGCGAGTCGTTCGCAGTCTTCCTGCCGCCGTTCGGCGTGCCGCTGTCGTACGCCGTCGCAATCACGTACGTCTGCTTTGACAGCGTGGACAAGGGCAAGCGTGCGCAGAAGAAGGAGTTCGAGTTCACGCAAGTCGACGACGACGGATCGCCCGCTCTCGCGTTTGGAAGTGCCGCAGCGGACGCGATGGTGTGGCAGCTGCTCGCCTCCGTCGCCGTGCCTGGATCTGTCATACACACCACCGTTGCCGCGACCAGCCACCTCATCCACGACACGGACGTCGGAAGTGCGGCGCACGCCACCGTGTTGGCTCAAGTTGGCCAAGACTTGGCACCAGCGCTGGACGTCGCCGAGGCGTGGACGCCCACACTCGTCGGACTTGCCGCGATTCCCATGATTGTGCACCCGATCGACGAGGCTATTCACAAGCTCCTCAACGTGAGCCTTCGTCCGGCGATACGAGACGTTGCCACCTTGCAGCTTGGCGACGCGGCGGGTGCGGTGGTTCGGGCGATGCTCATGGCTTCGGGTAATGACGACACGCAACAGGAGGTTTTGGAGGATGAGCAAGTGCTCGGAGTGACTGTGGATTCGAACGACGAATTTGATGTGACGATCGAGCCAGCAAAGGACGTGGCGACTTGGACGACTCGTGCCGCAATCCTCGTTTGTGGCGCCTCTGCTCCTTTCGGGCTCTTTGCAATCAGTGATGCTGTTTTTGGCACGGTGCATTGAGCTAAAACTTTTCAATAAGCAATTAGGCGAGAATCAGGGGGAAGAAGATAAATGCGGCGCAACGACGACCGAATTAAAATTCAATTTTGGAAAGAATAATACTAAGATCGCCCATTCAGTCATGTAAGAGTTTACCTTCGTCCAACGGGTCATCCATTCACACCATTTCAGCAGCGCAATTCACCAGCGCATTTTTTTTCCATGGCGCTGGTGATTTCGAAGCTGCTATGAGCCCCGCTTCTCGCTGGCGTCCGTCGTGAGAGCTCCACTTGAGCTTCAGAGTCACGCTTCAAGCGGCGAGATCCAACAGATGGGAAAAGAAGTGAGATTACGAAAGATGATAAACAAAGTTACTCACTCCTTCCTAGTCGTCGAGACAGTCAGGAATGTCGCCGAGCATATCCAATACCGCCGCCTGAGCTGTAGCGGCGAGATCCGGATCCGCCTTGGCATACAACTTCTTGAGCTGTTTGCTCGCGAGGCGTGCAACGTTAACATCAATCTCTTCCATTGCTGCTGTCGCGCCGCCTCGCCCGCTAGATGAGGCGCCAGCTTTTTTCGACGCCATGGACGACACGCACGCGAGCAGCGACCAGAGGACGCGAGGATGTGCGCCGGCGCAGAGTTCACAGGCGGTGCAGAGGTGTTTGTACGCGACTATTTTTTCCTCGAGGTTCGTCGCATACGATAGCAACGTTTCACCAAGCCGCAAATGGTGGCAGAATGTGTGTGGCTGGATGAGTATGAGTTCCTCGAGGCAGAAAGCCGCCTGCTTGTGCATACCAGCCTCCAGGTAGAGGTCCGCCAGCTCCGCCCATCCGTCGGCATCTGCCATGTAGTGGTTGAGGAAGTGGTTGAGTGCCTTGATGGCTGACTGCAGGTCGCCAGCCGTTCGTTCGATGGCCACCATCCGCTTCAGCACCATCTGGCTGCTTGGGTGCTCTTGTAGGAGTTTGGCGTACGTCGCCCTCGCTCCGTCAATGTCCCCGCTCGCCTCCTCCACCATGCCACGCAATCTGCCCGCGCGTATGCTTCCTGGGAACCGCGACTCAAGGCGGCTGACGCATCTGTCCGCAACCTCGACGTCCCCGCACTCGCACGCGGCGATTGCGACTTGCTCGTATATGAGGAAGCGCTCCTCGTCAGGCACGGGCTTGATCGCGCTGCTCTTCAGGAACGCGTCCCCGTGTGTGGACACGAGTTGTGCGTCTTTCCTCTGCGTTTCTCGCATCAGCGTGAGTAGGCGGCGCACGCTGTTCATCGACGTCTTCTTCGCGGACGAGATCTCCGCCTTGAGCGCGGCGACTTCCGTCAACGACAGTGAGGTGGCCATCGCGAACGCACGAAGGGTGTGGATGAAGAGGCGGCTGGGGGGCGGGAGGAGGGAGGAGGGAGGGAGGGCCCCTACGCTAACCCTAACGGGAAGGTAAAACCCTAACCCAGGAGGAGGATTGCTCGTTGCCTTTGCCTCCCTCCAGATCCTCCCTCCCTCGAGTTCCGGGTCCCCCTTCCCTTCCCTTCCCTTATTCCGACCTTTGGTGTCACAAAGTCGTCTCGTCCTAACCTTCCCCTCCCACCTCCCACCTCCTACTCACTCGTAGCCATGCCCGCCGCTCGGCGCACACGGATCCTTAGTGGGATTATGGGACGGTGTGACAAACACGCCCGACCAAATACAACCACGAACTGGCACAACACGCACACGCACACGCACGCTCGACGAATAAGACCACACACCTCCTTCATAGTCGGTGAACTCATCTCATCATGGCCTCTGGATACGCGCCGTGGCACGCCGGCGCACACGAAGTCGACCTCCTCGACAACTTCCTCGCGTCGTGGACCAGCAACAACAACAACAACAACAACAATAACAATAACAACAGCAATGTCAGCCACGAAGAAATGCACGACGAGGCTTGGCTCTGCGAGGCGCTGCTCAGCACTCACCCCGACAGTGATGATGTCACGCAGTGGGTATACCAGCACCACGAATATGAACACAACCAACACCAACACCAACACCAACACCAACACCAACACCACCAACTTGCAAACGCGTTCCTAGCACCAGAATGGGATCTCGCGAGCTGCGACCATCTGCCAACTGCAAGGTATCATCACCACAACACCTTCATGCCGTTGCCGCCGCCGCCGCCGGCATCACCGCCTCCTCAGCAGCACCGCCTTACTAAACCAAGGCGCAAGCCACCTCCACCGCCACCAGTGAACGCACTGCTGCCACCACTTCCGCCGCCACCGCCGCCGTCGGCGCAATCACCACAACGACCACCGCCGCCGCCGCCACCACCACCTCAGCCAACGGCAATCACGTCTCGGCCGAGGCTAGTCGCCCGGCGTACAACGCCACCATCCACGCTCAGCGGATATCGTGGCGTTGCTCTACACCGTGCAACGGGACGTTTCGAGGCTCACATCTGGCACGAAAGCAAACAGCTGTATCTTGGTAGCTTCGTCAAGGAGGTGGACGCAGCTCGCGCGTACGATTTTGCGTACCTCAAGCTCAAGGCAATGTCGATCGAGTTCTGGCGCAGCGTCGCTTCCTATGCGTTTGCAATCTCACCATCTCGTACCGACACACCGACAGAAGAAACTTCGTCACCCACAGCCGCCCACGCCGATGTGTCGCAGCACGTTAGCAAGGATGTTAAGCAGAGCATTGACGAGGCGGACCGACTCGTGCACAACTTTCCGCTCAACGCGATACCTAGCAAGCACTCGAAGAATCCCGCCACGGCGAAGTTCATGCGCCAGCTCCTTGAAGCGAGGGCGCAGAGGACCGGAGGAAACGACGAAAATGCGCGTGCAGGCGATGAGGCGCGGCAGCTTGCGCACGAGGTCATCAACCTATCACCAGCCGAATTCGCGCTGGCGTTGCGCCGCACGAGTGCGGGCTTTGCACGAGGCACGAGCGAGCTGCGCGGCGTCAGCTACAGGGAGAGCACAAATCGATACGAGGCACGAATTGGAAGATTTGCTGGCAAAAAGTACACATACCTCGGCACGTTTCTGGGAGGAGAGGAGGCTGCGCGCGCATACGATCGAGCCGCTGTCGTGAGCCGTGGGAAGGAGGCGGTGACCAATTTCCCTCTGCACCAGTACTCTGATCTCCTCAGCCGTGTACAAATTGCAACCGACGACCAGCTCCGTGTCATGGAGCAGGAAGTCGTCACACCGTCAGGCGCTGTTGCGCGCCGACGCAGCTCTGGTTATTCTGGTGGTGCTTCGACTGGTGCATCCAGCGCGAGTACCGGCGGGACAGTGAAGCGCACGAAAAGTGGAACCGTTTTCAGTTAAGCTGGGGATGGGGTGAAAGCCGCGAGGGCGCGGAGGCGTGAAACACCAAATTTTTTTGTAAGTTGTAATCGACCTAAGAATGATACGAATATGCGACGAACGTTGTGTGTGTGTGTGCGTGTGTATGTATGTATGTTGAGATAACAAATATGCAACGAGTAACACACCCTTTACTCTACTCGTATAGGTTCACCATCACGTTCGGCTTGCTCAGCTTGTGAATGTCAGTCTCGAGCTGCGTCAAGTCCGCCTCGTATCGCTCCTTGCGCTTCTGCTTTGCGGGCGTGTCGAGGGTGAATGTGAGCTTCTGGTAAGCCTCGTTGAGCTTACCCCACTTCTCCTTCAGGTGCCCCAGCAGCTCGAGGCGGTCCTCCTCGTCCATAGGCTGCATTCCCTGCCCAGCGAGCTGCTCCTGCTGCAGGTACCAGTTCTCCACAGCCTGCTTCTCCTCCGCAAGCTTCGACTTAATCTTCTTCAGGTACGTGGGCGTCTTGCCGTAGTCCGACTTCTCCGTCCAGAGCATAGGGTCCGGCGTCTTCTTGCCCGGGTCGGCGAGGATCACCTCGACGGCGTTGGCGGTGACGAAGTTCTTCGCCGAGACGAGGCCGTGAACGGGCACCTCGGTGCGCCTCGGCACGGGCGGCTTGACGGTCGCCTTTCCCGTTCCAGTGTCGTTTGGCTTCTCCGGGTCGGGCAGCACGGGCTCCATGCTGTGCGACTTGAGGAACTTCGTGGTGTCAGGCGCGACGGTTCCCAGTGGTGCACCGAAGGTTGCGTGCCCGCGTCGGCTCTGCACGCCCATTTCGAAACTGGCGGGCTGCACCTTTCCCGGGTACTTGGAGATGTGCCTGGGAGGTTTCTCGGGCACCTCGACGGGCCGCGGGATGAGGTTGTAGATGGACTCCGTGACGACCATTGCGCTACGAGTAAGTAACCTATGCCCACGAGAGGAAACGAGACGCGAGCTTACAAGGCCAGACCTTCAGAGGCGCAGAGGCACGCAAGACACCAGCGACGACGGCGACGACGACGACGACGACGGCGGCCAGAGGGGGCCGGGCTGACGACGGGTAGGGATGGCGGGGAGGCTGGGAGGGGGGAGGGGAGGGAGGAGGGCGATGCGGGAGGGGAGGGGAGGGGAGAGCACCTCGAAGGGTGGTTTGGTTGTTGGGGCATGTCAACGGTCTCCTCCCAATTCCCAACACCAACACAGGTCTCCCTCTCCGCCGGGCCCTTGCAGTACATAACTAAGTTCACCCCCTCGGGATCGCCCCCGCGGAGGGAAGAGGAGAAGAAGAGAAGAGAAGGCGCTGGAGGGAGCGAGGCGTGCCATGCCGTGTGGGAGCGAGCGTTGACGGTGCTTCCGAGCCCACCAACAGCGTAACCTTACTTACAGTAGAGCGAACACAAGGGTATGTATGACATATGACCACGGAACTCCACTCTACGACCAAGCATCTCCGTAGTACAGTACTACCTGTGCTGTAATAAAAGGTTGAAGGGGACTGCTCTCCTCGGACCTCGGACCTCGGGAGTCGCACTGGCAACTGGGTTCCCTGCTTCACGCTTCACGCTTCACGCTTCACGCTTGACGACGCTTCAGTCTTCAGTCTTCACGCGCTCCGGACGAGGCGTCGTCGCTAACAGGAATTCGCCCCTGGGGATGGCTTTCGTCCCTTCCCATAGCCCATAGGCTCCAGTGACAGTCGTCTTGCGCACTCCAGTGACCAGTAAAGTTTAGTAGTAAGTCACGATGGGCTGGGACACGTTTCCCATGCTGCCTTAAAATTGCGAGATGATGAGCCGATGGTAAGTTAGGGTAGTCACTACTGTAGTACTACGATACGGCTAAGACGTTGCTCTGAGGTCTTCATGACCAGGGCAAACAACGTAGACTATCGTATCGCAGTGCTAAGTACTACTACAACCGTGTGCATCTGCGCCAAGTCTCGCCCTCTCTCGCCTATTTCTCTCGCCTATTTCTCTCTCGCGTTGGTGTTGGCCTTGGGCAGTTGGGCTCTGCACCGATAACCCACGTCGCCTCCCCTCCCCTCCCCTTCCGCTTGCGACCCAACCAACGTATCCCACAACAAGGTACAACACAGCCATGGCCGAAGAGCTGCCGTACACGCTCTTCTCGCTCGGACCCGCGCAGCTCCACCAGCTGCACACCGCAAACCTAGTGCCATGCCCGCAGTCGCCGCACGGAAAGTTCTTCGTCATGGCGGAGGTGGCGCAGCAGCTCTTCCAGGAAACGCCCGCCGCCTTCGCAAAGGACCTCAGGGCGGGACACTACGTCAAAATGGTCTCCGACGCGCCGGCCATCGTCGCCACCGTCGAGGCGCTCGACATACCGCACGAGTCGGGTTTCAGCGGACGCGCGGACGCGCAGGGAATCGTACTGCTGCCCCCGGAGACGGTCGAGCAGCTGCTCAGCGACAGGCGAAAAACCCACCTCGTGCAGCCGTTCCGCCTCGCGCTGCTCAAGCTAGCGAGCCAGGAGGCGGCGCGCTTCATGGCGAACGGACACTACGAGGCGGCGCTTCCCATCGCGCTTGACGCCGTCAGGCAAGGACAGGCGCTCTTCCAGCCCGCGCCGGCTCTGCAGCTTTTCCCGCTCTACCTGCTCGCCGCGCAGGCGCACCTCGGGCTCAAGCGAGCAAAGCCGTGCGAGGAGTTTCTTGGACTCGCGTCGTGGCTTGCGCTCAAGGAGCCCGAGGCGGCAACGCACGTCATGCGCAGCCAGCTAAGCAGGCTAATGGGCCAGCTCCACGCGCTGCAGGGACGGAGGCAGGAGGCGCTCGCGGCTTTCGCCGACGACGTGTACCACTGCAGCCTCGAGTACGGCGCGGAGGATGTTCGCACGAGCTTGGGATTTTACAACCTCGCGAAGGTGTTCCACGTTCTGGGCAACACTGAGGAGAGCATGGCATGCAGCGGCCTCGTCGTTCGAATCTGGCTCACGACTCTGCTGCAGCTCGTGCTTCACGTTGACGTCGCAACGGCGGAGAGCGTTGCTGCCAAGGCGGAGCCTGGAAGCGCCGCGGCGGGCAGCGGCGGCGGCGCTAACGCCGCCGCCATGGCGGAGATTCCTCTCGGCCGCGCTCAGCTTCTTGAAGTGGCGGACATGCTTGCAGATATCTCCTCCATGCGCTCGTCGGCTCTTGGAGACACGCACACGTCGATTGGCGGCACGCACCTTGCCGCAGCCCTTGCTCTTGTTCACGTCGGCGTCGCTGATCGCGCGCTGGAGCACGTCGACCGCGCGCTTGCGGTATTCCCCGCGACGGAGCGCGACCTGCTGCTTCACAGCCAAGCGGTGTCAAAGCTCGCAAAAGAGATGCTCGCCGACGAGACGGCATAGCATGCATCTTTGTAACTATTTTCTTGGCGCTCAATCTCTCCCACAGGACGGCCAGCGCAAAGCGCCCCTAATAAAAGCTTTTGATATTGCTTAGCGTCATGTGAAAAACGTGCCGTGAAGGGCGCGAGTGAATGAATGGGCTCGATGGCGAATGTGAATGGTGTGAAACAGAGGCCGTTGGACGGACGGAAGTAAATTACACTAACTCCATTAGACTACTGAATGAGCAGTCACGGCTTCTTGCCCCCTCCAAAGAGGTTGTCGAAGACGCCTTTTCCTTTCTTCGCGGCATTCGTTACCGCCGACCTTGCTGCCGCGGCATTCATCAGCACGAGCTCCACGTCGGTGTCGTTCGGTCTCGTATTCGAGGTCGATGTTCGCGTCCATGTCTTACCTTCGTTGGGAGACTCTGCGAACGTTGCCCACGTTCCGCTTTCGCACAGTATAGCAGCACGCACGGTCTGCCCCATGAGCGGAAACGGCAAAGCCGCCTCGACGGGGAAATAAGAGTACACAGGCGACATAGTTTCGTCGAGCGCCTTTTTCTCCTCGTCATTCACGGGCGAGCCGTCAAGAATGACGACGAGATTTGTCAGCGAGCGTCCTTCCTCTCTCCTTGCGCCAGACGCCTCCTCCAGCAGTGCGAGCGCCTCATCCTTATCATCAAGGAATTGTGACGGCGTCCAACCAGCCATGACAAGCATCGCAGGTGGCGACAAGTCGTCAGCCGCACTTCCCTCCCCCGCCGCGTCGCTGAACGCAAGCGCGTTGACGTCGTTTGCGAGTGACGACGGCACGTCGTCGAGAAATCGCTGCGCCGCTTCGTTGGTGCGAAACAGCACGAGCGCGTCGACGCCACGTGTTAGTATGCACTTTTGGTTGTCTTCGTCTGGGAGGAGTATGCGCGCGACGACGTCCGCGACAGCCTTCGGCGAGCTATCTCTGAGTGGAAGTTCCACCGACACTCTTAGGTTTTGCTTTGAAGTGCAATCTGTCGCCAGCAGTCGTCGTGCCGACGATCGCGCAAGAGCGAACGAAGTCGGCGGCGTGCCGATATTTTCCGCATCAACAAGTGATTTGGATTCCTTACTACGACCCGACTTCTTCTTTCCTCGACTGCTAGACTTGCTTTTAGGCTGCGACGAGGACGAGGACGAGGAGGGTGCAACACCGAACCCCTTGGACGAGCAGTGTACGCTATGAAAGGCGCGTGACCTGCAAGGCGTGGAAGCGTGCGCGGACATGGACGGTGGTAGAGGATAAGATTGGCGGTCTTCTGGGATGATTATTCGGGGTTGGGACTTGCATGCGGAGAAATCAGTCCAGCCAACCCCGAAATCATCATCGGAATCTCGGAAATCTTCGCCCTATCTGAATTTCTTTCCTCTCGAACCCCTTTAGCACAGCTTCGATGGCGTCGGCGGCGTTGCCTCGCGTTGCCTCTGTCCACGCACCGATGCTCGCGCGTCCGAGGGTGCTCACGGGTCCTCGCAGCAGAGCAGGAGGCGTTGGGGGGGTCAGGGCCGCCTCCTCTGCTGCCTCAGTCCTCTCTGCCGAAAAGAAACAGCTGCTCGCATACATAGACGAACACGGACGAGGCATATTCGGGCTCCCGCGAAAGGTGCGCGAGCAAATCGACGGCGCCGCGCAGGCGCTCGAAGAACACGGCGCCCAGAACGCGTCGATGGGAGGACTGCCGAACGCACCTATGGAGGTTTTCGACGGGGAGTGGAGGCTGCTGTACACAACCTTGGAAATCAAGGGTCTCGCCAAAACGCGGCTCGGACTTCGGGGCATGGTGGAACTCGGTGAGCTGTACCAACACATCAATATCGGCGGCGCACACGCAGATACCATCGCAACGTTCTCAATACCAGGCTTAGGCGCGGAAGGACGGCTGACAGTTTCGGCTTCGTTCGAGGAAGAGGGACATGCCGAAAGCGCGAGCGAAGCACGGCGATTTCAGGTGCAATACACGGAAAGCACGCTCGAGCCAGACGCCTTGGCGAAGGTTTTCGAGGCGAACATGGACCTGCTGTTACAAACCTTCAACCCGGAAGGTTGGCTGGACGTGACATACGTCGACGCCGACTGCCGCATTGGACGTGACGACAAGGGACGTTTGTTCGTGCTAACAAGATGTTAAACATGTGCAATCTTCCTTATTTTGTTTTTTTTGTCTACAAACGATCACCTTTTTTTCGTGTTCGCGTTCGTTTTGTCCGCAGCGACTGGTGCTGGAGTGTTCGATGCGAGGCTCAGGTAGAAGTTCCAGAACACGCCGCAACAACTCATGTACAGCACCTGGTACGGCAACGGCACGACGGAGAAGTTCACGGCGGCTGCGGGCACCCAGAACTTCCAGCCATTCAGCATGGTCGGCACGAGGTCGTGCTTGATTTTCGTCTTAGTGGCGTCCCACCTCTGCTGCATGGTTCCCAAAGACGGCGTCGTCATGTTCGTCCACGTGAAGACCGTCACAAGCACAGTCGGCCCGAGCATGATTTGGTTCCAGACGAGCTTGTTGGCGAAGTGCGCCAAGTTGGTCTTGATGGGAAACTGTCTGTCGAGAAAGGCGTACCAGTAGTGCTGCATGGGTCCGTACAGTAGTAGTCCGAATCCTCCCATGCGCGCGCTCCGAGCGACTTCGAACGCCGGTTTCTTCTTCGCGTCTGTTGCCTTGGAAGCCTGCACCCCTTGTGCGATGGCGTCACCGAGCACGGACATGGATCCCGCGGTGACGGCGGACTTGCCCAAGGAGGAGATTCGCGCCGCCAAGGTGGACGACGCCGCCGCCGAAGAGGATGACGACGACGACGACGACGCAGCCATGATGACTGACGAGGCGCGCATGAGCAGACGCGCACTTTTGGAGCCACCACCGAGGAACCGGCCACCATTACCGCCACCGCCGCCAGCGCCGCCAGCGCGGAACACCGGACGCCAAGCGGGCATGGGGGGAGAACAGAAGAGTGGAACCAAAAGCAGACAAACCAACGGCGGGCTGATTGAAGATTGAACTTAGGGGTTAGGGGTTAGGGGAGTGGCGGCCTGGTTGGGCTGTTGGGTCTCTTTCTCAGTAATAAGTAACTTGTCGCGTTATTCTCCCGGTACAGTAACGCTCCCTCCCTCCTCCCTCCCTTCTCCTCCTCCCGTTCCACTTCTCTCGCCATTGCACTGCTCTCTGCTCTGTCTGAGGTGGTTGTTGTGCGCTATGCAGATCTTCGTCAAGACGCTCACGGGCAAGACCATCACGCTCGAGGTGGAGTCCAGCGACACCATCGACAACGTGAAGGCGAAAATACAAGACAAGGAGGGAATTCCACCCGACCAGCAGCGTTTGATTTTCGCGGGAAAGCAGCTCGAGGACGGACGCACGCTCGCGGACTACAACATCCAGAAGGAGTCGACGCTCCACCTCGTCCTGCGCCTGCGTGGGGGAAAACCCACCATCGTACGCATGATGACCAGCCACCTGCCCTGTGGCATGGAAGCGACCATCGACATCGAGGAGGACGACCCCACGCCCGTCATCAAGAAGAAACTCTTCAAGGTCACGGGTGTGCCACCGGAGCACCAGCGACTTCTCCTGGGGGGGGTGAACCAGCTCATGATGGGCGACAAACGAACGTCTGTCCGCTTCGGAACGTGCGGTGTGACGTACCCCGTGGACGAGGATGAGGACAAACTCTAAACTCGACTTTTCCAACAACAAAAACAAACGAAAAGACGATTAAAAAAAAAGGAAACTGCGCGCGCGAGACAACTCGACAGTTAGTCTTGGTGTTCGTGCGTGTCCTCACGTTGTAATACATTTCTCCAAAGATTCGCTCACTGAACAAGTTGAATTTACTTCACTTCGTCCAACGGCCGCCGGATGAGGGGGAAAAGAAACAATTACTTCAGGTTAAAAATATGTACTGAGCTCACGTCGCGCGCGAAAACACGCGCGACGTCGCGCTGGTTTTCTTTAACTGCGTGAAACGTGAAACGGGTTCTTAGCTCACATTTGGCACGTAAGACCAGGTCCGCTTCCGTTGTAGAACTGTAGTTTGGATAATGTTTTTGTGGCGTTGGGGTTTGCGTTGGGTGAGTATTCGCCAAGTCCAGTGCACAAAGAGGCAAAGCACGTCGCGACTTCATTACGCACCTGTCCTTTCCACACGTGCGACTCCTTGTCTGTGTACAGTCCGTCGAGTCCGTGCATACGGCTGTCCTGCCACGGCCCGACGTACTTGGACACGCCGTCGGGGAAGGTGTACGTTCCCTGTCCCATGTACTTGTTCTCCGCGAACTCTCCCGTGTACATGGCGCCTGATGCGAACCTGAGCGTTCCCGCTCCGTGCATCTTGTCGTCGAGCCACTGTCCTTCGTACGAGTAGTCGCCTTCGATGTAGAGCCCTTGGCCTTGTCGGATACGCCGCTCCTTGGGCTCCTCTCCATCCTTCACCTCCGCCTCCGGGTCAGGCGGCAGGACGGCGTACTCGCCCTCGTAGGTCGCACCGTTCTCGAAGAAGAACTTGCCTCGCAGCGGCTCTTCCTCGGCCGCGTCGTCCGCCATCGCTTCTTCTTCTTACCTCTTTAAGGCGAGGTACTTACTACTATCGTAGTGGATGACGACGCGGAGTGGGGAGTCGTTCGTTGGGTCGGGACCCTCCTTATAAGCTCCCTCCCGAGAGGCGACGAGACCGCGCGAGGGAAGGTGGGCCTGGGAGGGGAAGCAGGTGGCCCCGAGCAACAACGCCAGACCACCACTGGAGGAGGGCAGGGGCAGGGCAACGAACGGCAAGACGGTCTTAACAGGGGGTTTGCGAGAAAACCAGGCCCTTTTGTCGTGAGTGCGAAAAATTATCTTTTGCGCTATTCGTGCGCTGAAGACGCGGTTTTTTGCGCTGGATTCCTCGTCTCTCGTGATGGACTTTAGAACAAAACAGCAGTCAAAACGGAGCTGTAGAACGCCGTCAGTGGGTTGTGAAGTGAGTGCACTCGGCTGATCTATAACGGGGAAATATAACGGGGAACTTCCCTTCACATTTCTCCGACTAGGGGGGGAGAAATAAAAAATCAGAAAATCTCCCTCCCCCAACATTCGATCAAATTCTTGGTTCATTTTCCCATAACATCCCCTGAACTGAATTCTACTACGGGGAAATTTTAATTTGGGCCCCTCCCCGTTGTATTCTGCCGTTATTTTCCCTCGTACCCCCCCTCCTTCACAACGCACTGACGGCCTGAAACCGCCCCGTTTTGAGTGCTGTTTTGTTCTAAACACCATCACGAGAGACGAGGAATCCAGCGCAAAAAACCGCGTCTTCAGCGCACAAATAGCGCAAAAGATAATTTTTCGCACTCACGACAAATTTGCCAAAAAAACCTGGTTTTCTCGCAAACCCCCTGTTAAAAGAGTACTAGGCTTCCTACCTTGACCAGAAGGACCACCACCACCACCACCGGCAGACCGGTCAGGCATCAATCAGGTCGGCCCTTTTGCCAACCCCGAACTAAAACACTGAGATGAATGATTCGGGGTTATTGCCCCTAGGGTTAGGGTTAGGGTTAGGTCTAGGGTTACGGTGAGCCCGAGTCATTTTTCCTCCCCTCCCCACCATCACCCGTGGTGTGGCCATGGCGGCGTGTTCTTTCTTTTATATGAGTCAGTCTCTCCGGCTCTATGGCAGCTCTATCGCCTTCCCTCGCGCGATCAACGCCAAGTGCCTCTCGCACTTCGAACCTGCACACGCCGCCTGGGGAACGCGAATACGAAACCTCACGCACTCGCACGCGTACTGCACGCCCACGGCGCTCTCAGAGTCAACGAACGAACCCGACCACCTTGACCCGCGCATACCCGTGCCCACGCCACCCACGCCCCAACAGGCGAGAGAACGGGCAAAGGCGTACGCGAGAGAAAGAAACAAGTACAGAGAGGGGGTATCCTTACTGAGGAAAAAGTACAAGCTCGAAATCGCGCAGGTGGAGGCGGACAAGGAGGCGTTCGCAAAGAGACGAGACGAACTGCGGGCACAGAAACAGGCCATCAAAGACGAGGAAAGGGCGAAGATCAAGGCGCTGAACGTTGCCAAGCACGAAAAGATGGTGGAGGAGCTCAAAGAAGCGAAGGAAAGGCGCATCGCGAACGCCGTCGAGAGGACGCGACGCTTGCAGGAAGACAGGACTGTCGCAGATGCTCATAAACAGACGACGGTGGCAACTCGGGCAGAGCAGTGGATCGACAACGAAGAAGAACTCGAAGACGCCATCACACGTGCTATGGAAAATCCCGTGCCACTTGGTACAACATGACAGAGTAACTAAAGAGTTCGTTTACTACAAAATAAATACAGTACAAAACAAGTCTTCGCTGGTTTATGAAAGAATCATTGCGTCAGAGATGGGAAGGTGTCCTTCAACGAGGAAGTGCGCACTCTCGACAGGCAGAAGAGCGGTGGCATTCGCAAGCATCCAGACGACAGGGTCCGCCGCATCGTCGGTGCAGCGAGAATCCCAGTGAGCGGTAAGTGACTCATGCCATTTCCTCGCCACGGTGGACTTTGCCACGAAGGATGCATCCATTCGCAAGTTTGGGCGAATGACCCTCGTGCGCGTGGTGCGATTGTCAAAGTCGCACGGAGCAAGCTCGTCAACAAGTCAAGCGTTTTTTACAAGCGGTAACCTCCCAGCTCTTCCAGCCACGCGGCATCAATTGCCACGGCGTCTACGAGTTTAGCGGCGTCGTCGCCGCCGCAGAATACCGCGCGGCAGACGACGCACGCGGGTGGCGTCGGATTCGCATCCTCTTCCACGCCCTCCTGCGCAGGAAGGTACGCCTCCACACCACCTCGTACCGTGCGATAGAGTGATCGGGCGCCGCCGCCACCGTCGCTGACGCGCTCGACGATCGTCGCCGCCGAGCCAAGGAACCCCGCGGCGAGAGAGCGCTGCACCTTACGCACCGGCGCGCCAACGCCGCTTGCCAGGGGTGTTGCCGAGTTGCCGCCCGTCGGTGGTGCGAAGTTCACCAGAGCCTTAAGACGACGACGCAGCGGTGCGCGGGCGAGCGATGCCCTGCGGAAAACGTCCGTGCGAATTCCGTGCACTTCGCAAAACGCTGCCTGTGCCCTGGAATTCACCTTGTCGCCGCCGCCGCCGCCTCTGCTTGCACCAATGCGGTCGAATGCAGCAAACACGTTAAGCGCTGTGAGAAAGGCGCCTTCTGCGGCGGCAAATTTACCGCGCCGGCGCATACGTTCGGCGCGCGCCTCACGTCCCGCCCGACGAGGAAGCGGCGTCCAGAAGGTGTTCGTCGCCATGCCCGCCGTGCCGCCACGCATAAGCTCCGCGTACACGCACGCGATCGCGAGCACCTCCTCCACGCAGTCGTTTTCCACGCTCGCGATCAGCGCCCTCGCCATGGGAACACTGAGCGGCGGAACGAGCTCCGCGAGTGGCACGCCCACGTCGGGTGTCAGGCGCGCCTGATCGTCAATCGCACCGAGCAGGCGCAGTTCCTCGAGAGCCTCGGCAACAGCGTCTGGGTGCGGCGACGCGCCGGGAGGGAACGGGATGCTGGCAAGGCGCGTCACACCCAACGACAGCAGGCGAAGCAAAGGTGCGGCGAAGTCGCCGTCAACACCCACGGCATCCGCGTCCGCATCCGCGGTAACCTCCGCGCGTGCCAAGGGCAGCGCGGCGCTCAGCGTGCACAGGCGGTAGACGGCTCCACCAGGTGGGACGAGCGCCGCGCGTCGTCTCATCTCCAGCGCGCTCGCCGCGGCGACGCCGTCGATGATTGAGGAAATGCCGCGACGTGGCATTGCCGTGAGGCGCCTCGAGAGGCACGCGTCGACGACGAAGCGCACGCGCGTGAGCCGTTCGAAGCGACGGGCGCGTACCATGCTTGCGCTCGGAACGGCGGCAAATATCACGTGTCGAGTCGGTTGCTTTGATCTTGCATCTGACGACGTGTACACCGCCGAGCTTGGCGGTGCGGGAAGGCTGGATGCCGCGCAGTTAGAGCACGTCCATGCGGACGCGGCGAGGCTGTGATCACCCGACGCGTCGCAGAGCACGCGTGCTTGCTCGCAGTCTTCGTCGCGTGGCAGAAAGACGAGAATGTCACCGGTGGCAGAGGTTGCGTGCAGCCTCCTCGTGGCGTCCACGGCGGCATTCACGTAGTCCGCCGCAGGCTCGCGCAGGTAGAAGGATGGCGGATCCGCGCCGAACGCCGCATCCGGGTTTGCCGCGCACATGACGGCGTGGCTGAGCGCGCCGATGCCCCCGTGCCCTCCTCTCCCGAAGCCTCCACCTCCGGTGCTGCTCGCTCCCGCCAAGTACCTTGCAAGAGGTGCAGCTCTTGCAGGGTCGTCTGCGGTGGCAACCACCAGCTTGAGCGGCGCTGTTCCCGCCGTCGCCTTTGCCCTGCTCGCCAAGAGTTTACGCATGAGCGCGAGCACGAGCGCGGCGTTCGGACTCATCGTTCCGTTCGAGGCGTTTGCGTCGGCGCTCGTGGCGTCGACGTCGACGACGACCGCCTTGACATCCTTGAGCATAGGATCGGTTGTTAGGAGTGACGCCAGCACTTCGTGTGTCGTGAACGCGCACTCGCACTTTGACGACCCTGCTGCCGTTGGTGGCGTCGGCGACGGCGACGGCGACGGCGACGTGAAGAAGGAAGCGGACGACCTTTCGATGACGCGGCACGAAACGCGCCCGTCGAGTCCACCCACACCCGTCCCTGCTGCCGCCGCGCTTGGCGTGTCGTGCAAGGACGACAGGGCCCACGCGCGTGCGTCAGTGTCGCATGCGACTATGCACGTTCCTCCAAAGTTGGCCGCGATCAAAGTTGCTAGGGTTGCCATGGCGTCATTGTTATCTTGAGGTGAAGGTGCTGCTGCTGCCCAGGGCGCGTTGGCCATGACGACGACGTCGCAGCTGGCTAAGTGAGCTCGGCACACCGAAGCCATGCTGTTCACCGGGTATGCCGCCGCCGCCGCCGCCATCGAGGGAGGAGCATGAAACGAACGAACGAAGTGTGACACCGCACATGAGGAGGGGAAACCCCTAAACCAAACCCCGAAACTAAACCCCGAAACTAAACCCCGAAACTAAACCCCGAACACCAAATTCGGGTTTCTGCATCCAGTGAACGGTCTGTCTGGACCCTTCTGTTCCCTTAAGAGTATTTTTTTCAAGCTCTTGTCAAGCCCTGGCAAGTTCTTTGCGGCAACAACATTGTTGAACATGGCCTTCCCCACGTACTGTATTCCAAGAGGGATTCCATAAAGCCCAACCTAGGGGAGTCTCCACCTGGCATCTGCGAGTGAACTCAGGAATTACTCCGATATTTTACCTCTTCGTCGTTCAGTGCTCGTGCTCGTGCTCGTTCTCGTGCTCGTGCTCGTGCTCGTCTCCGCCTCGCCAAGTCCTCGCTGGCTAAACTTTACCTAGGGTAGAGGTGTCGCGGGAAGGGTTCCCCCCATTCCATTACCGTAGTAGGAAGGTGGTTCCATTCGTTGGGTGCAGGTCAGCCCGTTGCCCGTTGCCCCTTGCCCGTTGCGAGAGAGACCCACTAAACCTTTAAGGCCTTCCCTTGTCTTGTGTTCCCGCTACTTAAGGTACTGTACCATGGACGCTGAAATCAAGGCGAAAGAAGACGCGGAGTTCGAGCGAACGCTGCAGAACCTCTGGACCGCGTGGCTGAAGGAGTACGACACCGACGGCAGTGGAACCATCTCGCTCGAGGAACTCAAAAAGTTTGCGGAACTCCCCGCGTACACAGGCAGCGACTCGTACATGCAAACGCTCCACGACTGGGCCAAGGGGGCAAACGAGGACGGCTCGCTCGAGGAGGCGTTCAAGGGGGTGGATACCGACGGAAGCGGGGAACTCGAGGTGCGTTCTCACGTCTCAACGACCACGTGTACACGTGCACGACACGCGTGGTAGGATTCGAAAAAGCACGGCTCACACGCACAAACCACACCCGAAATCACACACAACAACAACAACAACAACAACAACAACAACAACAACAACAACAACAACAACAACAACACACACACACGCACACACGCACACAGTTTGAGGAGTTCAAAAAAATGCTCGCGGATGACAACGAGGAAGGCGAAGAAGTATAGGATGGAGCTGAGATTGCTCATTCAGTCATGTAATAGAGAATTAGCTTCGTCCAACGGTCGTCCACTCACACCACTCAGCGGCGCCACTCAGCACCGGGTTTGTACAAGCCGCTGGTGATTTCGAGGCTACTGTGAGGCCACTTTTCGCTCGCGTCCGGCGTGAGAGATTCACTTGCGCTTGTTGTCGCTGTTGGTCGCCTCCAACCATATATGAACACGACGGCTGAAGAGAGTCACACTTACTACTCAAACTACCTAGAGTCTTGTCACGTTGTCACGGAAGTTGGCATGGAAGAAACGCCCGCGGTCGGTTCGTATACAAAGAACAAGGGTGTGAACATACTTACATAATAGGGAAGGAGGCAACTAATAGTCGAAGCTGTTCGACTCCGCCGAGCGTCTCGCGGTGTGCCGCCGCCGTGCCTCGGCAATTTCACGCATCACGTTCGGAAGCTCCGGATAAACAGTCGCGACATCGTGGAAGTCGTACGAACGTAGAATGCAAAGGTCGCAGTACCCGATCGACCTCGCCGTCGCCGTGCGCAGCGGAATGTCGTCGAATATGAGGGGGAATTCGCCAAAGTAGCTCCCCTCGCCAAGCACGGTGATCAAGTCGCCGTCGGGATGCAAAATCTCCACGCGCCCGCTCGAAATGAAGTACATCTCCTCAGCCACCTGCCCGTCGCAGTAGATGAGCTCGCCAGAAAGACATCCGTGGAACTTAAGCCGCTTCACCAGCTCCGAAATCACCGCGTGAGGGACAAGGCTGAATAGCGGCACGGTGTCCAGAAGATTGCGGCAGTTGTGCATGTGTGCGTCCGTCTTCAACGCGGAGTTCAGCTGGCCGAGCAGCTGCTCTTCGTTGAAAATCTTGCGCGTGTGCCAGCGATGCTCGTAGTAGTTGAGCACGCGCTCGCGCAGGTCTCGCGGAAGCTGTCGGTACGAGAAATACTGTTTCCACACGTCAAGCTTCATCGTGTACTCCTGCCCACTCTGATCCACGCCAAGCATCAGGCTGCTCATCACGCCAATCAGCACGACGTAGAACGACGCGCCCGTCACCATCGAAATGACCGTGACCCACACCTCGGTGGTTGTCACGGGGCTCGCCGCGAGGATGAGCGGCGGGTCATCAGGCGGAGCACCAGCCTCAAGCCAGTCGCTCACGGGATCGTCGCCGCCCTCGTGGCGGCCGTAGCCAATACAGAGCATGTGGCTCAGCGCGTTGAAGAGCGCGACCGAGTACTTCACGAAGTTGCTCGCATCCATGAGGTTGTTTCTCACCACCCAGCAGTGAGGCGGAAAGCCTTCCAGCCTCGCAAAGTAGTACTGCGCGCATGCGTTCATGTGCGCGAAGATGATGATAAAAAACACCAGCTTCGAAATGCGCATAAGACTCGTGTCGATGGAAATGAGATTTGACCAGCGCTGCAGATATCGGATGAGGCGAGGCAGGCGGAGTAGGCGGAGTAGTCTAGGCAGGCGAAGGACAAGGCGCTCCGATTGCGAAACGTTTGCCAGGTATGTGAAAAAGTCTATGGGGACACTGGAGAGGAGGTCAAAGGCAAACCACGAGCGCACGTACGTTCGCCGCACGATGTCGCGGCGCATCTCGATAATGCCGTGGTCCTCAATTCCCGTCTCGAACGCCAGCACCACGTCAAGGAGGAAAACAATATCCACAGCCAAGTCGACTCCCATGAGCACGTCGAAGACGTTGTCGTCCTTCGCGAACGCGATGCGCGGTGGAAGCTCGAGACACGTGTACACGATGAGAACAATCAGCAGGATGTCCCAGCGGCATCGGCTCACGGACTTGGGAGAAAAACGAACGTGAGTTGCGGCGTCGTGCTTATCAGTGTCGGCAATCTCATTCGAGCTGTGGCCGAATATGAGCTTCAACAGTGACTTGCGGCGAGAACTTTCCGAAGGCTCGTTGTCTCCATCATTCTCCGTATCACGAGGTGACGGTTGCATTTCAGCAGATCCACCCGCGATGATGGCACCAAGCGGAACCTTTGAACTTGCGTTTCTTTCCGGGTGCACCATCATCAAGGCGTTCGGCTGGTGGTCGTCCGTCTCCGAGCCCGGCCTTGAACCCGACGAGTGGCACACGCCGTATTCGTCCGTCGTGAGCGTTGGTCCTGGTGGCTTTAGCGGTGGCGGTTGTGGCTGTAGTATCTGCGGCCGTGTTCGTAAGTCTTCCCCTGTTTCTTCTTCGTCGACGTACTCGAGCGGCGGCAGGCTTGCGTCGGCCGCGTCGTGCTCCTTGCTGCCAACACGGCCTGAAACAGAAACGGCTGGTTGACTTGCCTGACCTTGTCCCCCCGTCGTCGTCGTCGTCGTCATCATCAGTTCCGCCTCGTCACGTGCGGGTACAGGCATCGCCCCCATTGAGGGCGGATGGAGCGACATAGATAGTGGCTGGCCCCTGACTGATGGCAAGCAACCAGGCGAAAACAAGAAAACAAGAAAACAACGACAGACGGGAACTCTGCTCTTTCGTTCTCTCGGGACCCCATGCTGCCCTCAGGCCCGCCCATGATCCCAAAGGACCCTCCTACTAACGTTACATTTTACCGGTACTTTAATACAGTAACATACTTTCCCATAAAGGTACGGCGCATCGCCAGGTCGGCCAGGAGCGCCAGAAACTTTACGGGAAAGGTAGTCCCACCGTAAGGAGCGGGGAGCGGGCGACCACCTAAGGTACGACACATAGTTAAGAACTAGCCCAAGGTAGGTGGTCGAAGCGGCACAGTACAGTAACAGTAACGGAACTCCAAAGGGGCAGTACAGTCCAGTGCATGCGTTGATGAACCCTTCTGGGGAGGGGAAGTTCGGGCAGACCCTCCAGTCCCCTGCCCCCTCTTCTTCTCTCTTCCGGGATCCCCAGCACCTCATTTGTCCCTCTCCCAGGTCCCTCTCCCTCCCTTAGGACAGTCGGAGGACTGACGAAGGGAAGGGACCTCCCTCCCTATGCTATGTAGTTCTATCTTGAACCTGTTGTTTTCCAGGGGATCGAGGGACGAGTGGGATACTGTACTGGGACTATGGCAATCCCTGGGCACTCAAACTATAGTCTAGTACTAGGGTACTGTAAGAACTTGCATGCTCCATCACATACATGGTGACACGGGAAGGCCGGAGTGACTTCCCGTGTGAAGTGCCTGTGGTGTGTTTTTCATTCCCCTTTTTGAGACACAGCCCACTGGGGAACGCTCTGTCGCTCTCCAGGAACGCTCTCCTCTCAGGACAGGTACAGCGTCCTCAATTCGGAGTCCAGATGGGAAGTCTCAAATAGGCAGTTCTTATTAGTACTACGGTAGTCCATCGAGATGGATGATGCGGATCGCTGCCGCGTTGATCGTCAAGTGCAACGCGTTAGGCCTGCAACAAACGAACGAATCTTGGCGAATCCATCCATCCAAGCGCTGGAAACCTTTACCCGTAGTGGAATTGGCTCAGTGGCTGACGACAATGGGAGCGCAGCACGGTCACGTGATCGCTTGATTGGGCAATTTGGACCAAATCACGCGATCGGTGGATGATGGATTTCCATCAGGGGATGAGGAGGGACGCCGCGTTGCACAGCGAGAGACAGAGCCTGTGTGTGCAACAGTGAGGCGGTGTCGAGTACTCGAGGTGACGTCTGTGTTCTGTAGTGTTCTTCGTCATTCTTTTCTTCATCGCACTACTTAAGGTTAACTTACAAGTTTGCGAATCTTGCGCCAGCTGGTGCATGCCCTTGGAGACCTCCTTTTTTAGTATTGCTAGTCACCACCTGGGTATCTCCTCAGAAGATACGTCAGCAACGCTCGTCGCTCGAAGAAGAAGAAGTACTTCATCAGCTCTCCATCGACCCTGTCCCTTCAGCTCATAACCTTATGTCTACTCCGGCTGGGAACCACGCACTCGGCGAGGTGCGCAAGGTGCTGCACGGCGTTCGTATCGCCGACTGCCCGCCGGAACTGCGTGAGAAACTCGCGCAATATGATACCAACGGAAACGGCATCATCGACCCGAACGAACTGCCTGACCCCATGTCTGCGGAGATGACCTATCTCAAAGTCTCTTCGTTTCCCAAGAAGGTGCAACCGCTCCTGAACGATATTGACGACGAGAAAAATGGAAAGATCGAGATGGACGAGCTCACGGATATCCTCACCGTGTATTCGGACTTGAAGAAGGCGAACAAGGAAGGCTCCATCGCCATCAAGACACTTCCGAAGGAAATCCAGCCAACGCTCAAGGTGTTCGATGTCGACGGTGACGGAACGGTCGCGCCCATGGAGCTTGCTCGTGGAGCGGAGCTCTACAAAGAATCCAAGAAGACAACCAAGCGACTCACGATCTTCAGCGGAGTTCTCTTGGTCATCCTGTGCGCCCTCGTGGGCGTCATCGTCGGCCTCGTCGCGGTGGTCGTCGAGGCGAGCAAGGAGACGAAGACGGACAGCAAGACTGGCATCACGTTCGCGAAGGGGTCCAGCAAGCCTTCGGCGACAGCAAAGGTGACGAAGACGGATTCCATCTACAACGCGGTGAAGAAGTCAGCGTCGGCTCTCCGCGCGATCGGCTCGCTGACGCTCGGTAAGCCGGACGGCTCCTCCCTGATCTACAGCATTACCGGCGCAGAGACATACGGTGCGCCAGGCAATGCAACCGCCGTCGCGTTTTACTCGGCGCGTGGCGATGTCATCAACGTTACGGCAACGTCGCTGAAAGTGACCAAGGAGGATGGAACGATCGTGATGACTGACACCGTCGTGGCTGAGAAGTCTCGCCGCCGGCTCCTCAGCCAAGATGGTGATGGTTTTCGTGATGAAGACTCCCGGTATACTGAGTATACTGATACCGATGGGGCGGAGACCGTCAAGGAGCAGGAGAGTGCCGAGATTGCCAGTCTCAAGGATGACCTCGCCGTCATTATAGCCGCCCAGGAGAAGGAGATTGCCAGTCTCAAGGCCGCCGCCAAGGAGCAGGAGAGTGCTCTTGAAAAGCTCGAGGCTGCTCTCAAGGTGGCGAACGACGAGGCTACCGCCAAGAAAGCGGCGGAGGATGCTCATAAGAAGGCAGAGAAATCTGGCACTTGCAATACCAAAAGCGGGGTAGAGTATGCTGAAAAAGAGTGCGAAGCTAAATGGACGTCGGATTATTGCGGCGTTGAAAAACAGAGTGGATGTACCAACTGCGACAGCGATACCAAAGGAAACTGGTGCCTATTCAAGGGCGGCGGCGGCGACTCTTGCTACTGCGATCCTCCTGCTAAGGACAAGAAGTTGGTCGTGGCAGATAATGATGATTTGCGAGCACGTGTTGCTATGTGGTTCAAAGATCAAGGAAGTGCGACTAATCTGTTTGGTGAGATCTCTGAGTGGGATACGTCCAAGGTGACGGACATGAGTCGCCTGTTCTATCAAGCCTTTGACTTCAATCAAGACATCAGCAAGTGGGATACGTCACAGGTGAAGAACATGGGAAGCATGTTCTATGAAGCCAGATCCTTCAATCAAGACATCAGCAAGTGGAATACGTCACAGGTGACGGACATGAGTCGCATGTTCAGCTTTGCCCAAGCCTTCAACCAAGACATCAGCGGGTGGAACACGTCCAAGGTGACGGACATGAGTTATATGTTCATTAAGGCCGATTCCATGACGGAGGCTTACAGATGTTCTTTATGTTAAGATGTTAAGATGTTAAGATGTTCTTTAAGGCCTCTGCCTTCAATCAAGACATCAGCGAGTGGGATACGTCGAAGGTGACGAAGGACGGCACGACTTATATGTTCTTATTTGCCGATTCCATGACGGAGGCTTACATGCCCTGTGAACCAAAGAGTTCAAAAGAGTGGTGTCAAAAAAATTCTCGCTGAAAAAAGTAAGAAAAAAAAACTATCGCGGTTTAAGGGACAGATAAGTTTAGTGACTACTATCGTCACTATCTGAATTAAGGAATAAAAAACGTTTTAGTAAACATGAGGAATAATTTTTTAATTTTCACTAGATAGATCTATTAATATGTAATGGTGGATCCCCAGGCTGCCATCAGGGGAGGTTGTCACAGTTTCCCCAAAACAACAGGGCAACCGGGACTGATCCTTCCGAGAATAGGAGTGTGACCACTATGGTAATACCGTTAACCCCTACCTGCCGTCCTGCACCTTATCTATCTAGCGTTGAACGACGGGTCACGGCATATATCGTCAGTCATTCATCAAAAAAGCGGCGACACGTAGTAGGCGGCGTCCGTTCCATCCTGCGTTAGTTAGACTTGCATTCTCGTTCGAACGAAACAACGGTAGGTAGCGCCGGCGGTCACTCGCCACTCAATCGTCAACATGCTGCCGCTGACGACGACGACGTCTCTTCTCAAGGCGGGAGGAGGAAGAGCGATCGCGACGGCGATCACTGGAGTCACTGCCATGATGATTCTCACCATCAGAAATAGGCGACGAAGACGACGCGATCGGCAGCAAAGGCAGCGTGCCAGTGGTGGTGAAGAGGATAAAAAAATGCTACTACTCAAAAAGAAGAAAGCGGCAGTGAATAAGAAAAAGATACATCATGAGGAGGTTCAAGAAGAACAACAACATCATCAACCACTGCTGCAACAAAAGAACAAAAAGGATCATGATGAAACTGTGCATCGTCGAACAACACCAACAAGAATGCTACTCTCTCCACCGCCAAGCCCGACAGGCTTAGAGATGATTGACAGACGAACGACACGTGAAATTCAATCGCGAATCGCTATAGGAATGATGAAACTTCAGCGAATCACGAAAGAAGAGTCGCCAGCGCAGGCAGCTTCTTCGCAGCAACAGCCTCAGGAGGAGGAGGAGGGTGTCCCAATCACGCCGCGCACGCCCACGACAGCGTTCACGACATTCATGAGAGCTGTGGACTCGTGGCATTTCCTCCCCACGAGTCCTTCCGACTACCATCTCAATACTGAATCGACAACAACAACAACAACAACAACAACAACAACTGGAAGTTCACTTCCTGAGTTTGGAGATGAGGAGTACTTCATGGCTCTGAATCGCCGTGAAGAGGATGACGAGAAGAAGGCCAAGTCGCACGCCGAGCTGTATGCCGCTTTGTATATCCTCGTCGCGATCATGTGCGTCATCCTCCTACGCCTGTATGCGACCATGACAGGCGGTTCCTACACCGCGCTCTACTCCGTTTCTTGAAGGAACGATTTTTGTGTGTGCTTTTCATGTGTGTTCTGTAAACGCTCGTAAGCATCAAGTACGGTACATGTGCTGTTCTTCAGTCAAAGTTTAGGTCCAATCATCTCGGCAGAGCGCGAACCTTCGCGCGTCCAATCCCCACAGGCGTGCTGTGAGGCTTTGGCGCGCTCGCACGTTGCGTTGCACTTGCTGTCGGAGCACCTCCACCGCCAGTGGTGGCGACAGCCGCGCTCTTCATCGTCATCAGCTCGTTCGCTAGTTCTCTGCGCTCTTGCAGATTATCCCTTAGGGCGGCGTGCGCGGCGTCGAGTTCCATCTGCTTATCGCTCAGTTGCCGACTTAGCCGCACGACGACAGCCTCCATTTCCGCGACGATTGCCTCCGCCGCGCCGGCATCTCCAGCCGCGGGCGCCGACGACGACGAAGCGGGCTGTTGGCTGCGTGCGAGCAGCACTTTCGCCTCGCGCCTGGACTCCGCAAGCTCGGCCGCGAGCGCATCCGCACGCTTTCGCTGAACGTCCGCCTCTCTCGACGCGGCAGCAACAGCCGCCTTCGCGCTTGCCGCATCTTTGTCTTCGGCGCTGCTCGCTGTGCTCGCCTGCTGCGCGAGTTTTACTCGTTCTTCGCACTCCGCGCGTACCGCCTTGATTTTCGCCTCGCACTGTCTGTTTGTGGCTTGTACTCTTTCTTCGTGAGCACTCCTTTCGCTGTCAAGCTGTTCCTCGAGGTCTTCTGCCCTCTGTCTGAGCAGGTCGCGTTCCGCCGCAACGGAAGAGTCGCCGTTCGTCGTCGCGTATGTATTTCGCTGCTTCGCTTGTTCCATGGCGAGTTTTCGAGAGATTTGCTTCGTGGTCATGGCGGCGTGTTCCATCAAGGCCATGAGAGCACGCGTGGATGTGAGCACGTCGCTCTTCAAAGAAACTAGTAGGGAAGAGAGAGCTTTCATAGAAGCTGAGGGTGGAGAGGCCATGGAGGCTTAGATCCCAAGCAAGTGATGGTCCAGAAGTGATGGAGAAGTAGTGACGATTAGAATCGGACGGCCGCGAGTGGACCAAATACTGTAAAGGTACGTCCCTTTGACTGGTCAGCCAGCGCGTGCAATCCTTAAAGGTTACCTTACCCTAGGTGGTCAAGTTAAAACTTTACCACCTCTGAAGATTCCTTATTCCTTCAGGACTGGAAGGCTCTGGAAGAGTAGTGGAAGAGTGGGAGCCTGGGAGGGAGGAAGTCCATACACTGGAGCACGCACCTTTAAAAATATAAAGGTTGGGCTGCCGGTCGGTGAGAAACGAAACTGCCATGTTGGTGAGAAACTAAACTGCCATGTTGGTGAGAAACTACCGGGTACAGTAAACTGCCGGTGAGAAACTAAACTGCCAATGTTGGTGAGAACCTGCCGGTGGTGACCAGTGACCAGTGGGTTCTACCAGTGACAGGGGGATCTCCTGGTTCTGTTTCGGGGTTTCGTTCTTCGTCGTGGTGGTGGGTTTCGTTCCTCCCGCTTTTCCTTGCCTTTCCCTCCCGACTCCCTTTCCCAACTCCCCTTCCCTTCCCTTCCCTCCCCTTTCCCGACTTCCCGTCCTTTCCCTCCCCTTTCCCTCCCCTTTCCCTCCCGACTTCCCGTCCTTTCCCTCCCCTTTCCCAACTTCCCGTCCCGTCCGGTTCCCTCCTTTTTATTGGTGAATTTACGTCGTAAAACCTTTACTTTTAGGTCTTTGGGTGGTGGTTGCGTCTTCATTCAGGCTGTCACAGAGCAGACTCCTCCTTGTTGTTGTGTGACTTCCTTCCTATCCTTTCTCTCTTTTAAAAAAGTTTGTCACTACTCACTAAGTACCTGTATGGGCGGCTGCCTCGGTCGCGCGCTTGGTGAGGGTGGAGGATCGTCGTCGTCGTCAGCATCTACTGGTGGTAGTGCTGCTGCTGCTAAGAAGAAGAAGAAGATGGCGAATGGAAGTGGGGGTAGTGCAATGGCGCCGTATGAGATTGCCAGAAACGGCGCGCCTGTCTTTGGATACGAGCAGAACTTCAACCAACAGTGGAACTTGGGGAAAGAACTCGGATCCGGACAATTTGGAACGACGTTCGAATGCACGCCGGCTGAAAAGGGGCGATTCAACTCAACGGCGTCAAAGGCGACGACGACGACGACGACGGGAACAACAACAACGGATCAGGCGGCAGCAGCGGCGCCGCCGACGCCGCCACTCTTCGGGTATGCGGTGAAGATCATACCCAAGAAAATTCTCAACTCCAAAGACGCGGTTGGTGACGTGAAGCGGGAAGTGTCCATCATGGACACGCTCGCGGGTGTTTCAGAAAATATCGTGCGATTCTATGCGGCGTACGAGGATGACGGCGCAATCTACCTTGTCATGGAGCGATGCATCGGCGGAGAATTGTTTGATCGCATCATCAACCTGCCAAAGGGTCACTTCTCGGAGAGCGATGCCGCGGCAATTGTCAGGCAGATGCTGCAGGTGGTTGCGAAATGCCATCTGAATGGCGTCATCCATCGTGACTTGAAGCCAGAAAATTTTCTGTACCACTGTGCCGATGACACGAGCGATGCGCAGTGCCTCAAGGCGACGGATTTCGGATTGAGCGAATACTTCGTAGACAAGCAGATGTTCCACGACGTTGTTGGCAGCGCGTACTACGTCGCCCCTGAGGTGCTCAAGCGTCGCTACGGACCGGAGGCGGATGTTTGGTCGATTGGTGTCATCATGTATATACTGCTGAGCGGCACGCCGCCGTTCTGGGCGCAGACGGAGGCTGGCATCTTCAACGAGATCCTCAAGGGTAAGAAGCCGAACATGACTGCGCCGCCGTGGAATAAAATCTCCCAGAGTGCGAAGAAGGTGCTGTGCCAGCTGCTCGAGCATGACCCGAGGCAGCGCCTTACCGCTGCGCAGGCGCTCACAACCCCGTGGGTGCGTGAGGATGGCGACGCGCCCAAAGTACCGCTGGACCACACCATTCTCTCCTCGATTCGCGACTTTGCCACGTACGGCAAGCTCAAGCAGGCTGTGCTCGAGCAGATTGCCTCGACATTCGACGACAGTGAGATTCGCGACCTGCGCGACCAGTTCCTCATCATGGACGAGGATGGAGACGGACTCATCACCGTGGAGGAGATGCTCTCCGCGACGAAGAAAATGCGCACGGGCGACGGCGGTCGCGCGGTGTTCTCCGACGACGACGAGGTGTTGCGCATGCTGAAGGCGATGGACGCGAATGGCGACGGCGTGATTGATTACATGGAGTTCGTTGCTGCGACGATGCGCCTGAATCAGATCCAGCGTGGTGAGCACCGTGACGGGTGGAAGCGCCGCGTAAAGCTCGTGTTTGACAAGTTTGACATGGATGGCAATGGCCTGATTGACCGTTCGGAGGTTGCACAGATGTTTGGCTTGGACGGCACGGACGACGCTTTGGATGCGATGATCGCAGAGGCGGACAAGAACAACGACGGTTTCATCGACTACCAGGAGCTGCTTGACTTGCTACGCCAGGATGCGAATCGCAAGAGTGTGAAAAAGATGAAGAGCCAAACGAGCAGCGGATCTGATTGATTCTGTTCTTTGTGTTTGTGTTTTTCTGTTGTTTGGTTTGACTTTTTAGGACGTATCACACAAAAAGGTTTTGTTTTTTTTCTTTTCTTTCTATGATCCAAACAACACATCTCGCCAAAACCAACCCACAATTTTTTTTTCCCTCCAATCCTAATTTCCCCCCAAAACACCTTTTGTGCCTTTTTGTTTTGGGCGCAATCACGCCTCCGCCTCACTCTTGGCAACTTCTTCACCAGCCGCCGCGGCACCTGATAATGACACAGCCACCTTGACCATTGCCGCGCGGAGTAGCGTATCTCCAATTTTGAATCCCGGTCGGAAGTTCTCCATGACGATGCCATCCTCGAATTCGTCTGTTTCCTCGCGCATGATTGCGTTGTGCATCTCCGGGTCGAACGGCTCGCCCACCGTCGGCACTTCCTCCACCCCAAGCTGCTTGAAGACGTCGATCATCATCTTGTACACGCCCTGGTACGAGTCGGCAACCTTCTGCGCCTCCTCCGTCTCGAGCTTCAAGTTTTTCTTCGCGCTGTCGAAGGTGTCAACGAGTGGGAGCAACGCCTCGACCGTCTGACCACGTGTGCGTTCGGAGATCTGGTCCTTTTCCTGCGCGTTGCGTTTTCGGAAGTTGTCAAAGTCTGCGTTCAGGCGCAGGTACTGGTCCTTCGTCATGTTGAGCGTGTCCTCGAACGCCGCGGCGCTGCTTGCGTTTGAGTCGACGCGCTGCTGCAGCGAGGCGAACTCCTCCGCGACCGCGGGAACGAGTTCCGCCCAGTTGGCATCCGCGTTTCCGACGGACGCCTCGAGTTTTTCGAGCAGCGCTGCGTAGCTCGGCGGCGGCGGCGGTTCGTCGGCGGCGTCAGATTCCGCTGCACCGTCAGCCGCCGTTGTGTCATCTTCGTCATCCGTGTTAGGCGGCGCGCCCGTGTCCGCGTTCGCCTCCGCGTGTGCGTCTTCGGCGTTGTCCATGAGCGGGGGCAGCGTATCTTCTTCTGAGACGCCGTCTGGAGAGGCCGCCGCCGCAGTTACCGAACGAGTAAATCGAGCGGAAGAGGAGAGACATGTATTTCCTCTAAGAGAAGGTCTAATAAGAGAAACAGGTCTCCTCCAGGTTGAAGAGGAGCGAGCAAGTGGCTTTGATGATGAAGATGAACATCTGCTAAGAGGCGTGTGGTGAGCGAGCATGGCAGGAGTGTTTTCTTCTATGAAATATCAATAGCCGCCACAGCAGATAAATGCAGTTATGTGGTGTTGTGGATAAAGAACCAGCGACAGGAAAAGGAGGGGGGAGGGGGGAGGTCTGGCCCCCCCCCGCTCCTGGGAGAAGGGAAGGGATCGGCTCGAAGCATCCTGGGCAATGAAATCGAAATCGGCTTCTTCTCCACAGGGCCCGGGGGAGTCCTCTCTAACCTTAAGTACCCCTGGGATTCCTGGGGGGATCCACCATAGAACCTTTAGTATTGGTATTTGTTTCCGCAGATTTTCCAGTAAGTAGTTTAGGGTTTTGCGAGACTCCCAGACTCCCAGAGCGTTGATGTTGAGTAAAATCTAACGAGGAGGCTCTGTGTGCGCCGCCTCCACAAGAAACAGCTGGACCCCCGGTGGACTCCCCCTGCAGACTCTTCACATGAATTCCCCCTCTTCCCCGGAATTCACGTGCCCCAGTTTGTGGCGTAGCCGGCCTCCACAAGGCCCCCCCCCGGCTGCCCGGCTGCCCCTGGGGGAGGGGGGGGGAACTTCTCACGAGGCCTTCTCGAAGGTGGGGGACCCGTGCAGCACTTGCGCACGACCTGTTAGGTTCACCTCGGAGCGGGTTTGGTTCACCTCGTCTTCCATTCCTCGTCATTCTTCTTGGGCTTCCTGTGTGCGGCTTACTGAGATAGATAGCTAGAACGATGATGCTCGCCTACATGCGAGGAGGAGTGTCCTATATGCGAGGAGTGGTGCCATCAGGGATGTCCCAAATGGCAAGAGAGATCGCAACAGGTGCCACTTCTTCGGGGATCCAGGGATCGCCGGCGTTTACGCCTCTTGTACTGGAGGGATCATCAGCCTTGAGACACAGGACAGCCGCCGCCGCCGCAGCAGCAGCAGCAGCACCAGCACCGGCGTCGTCGTCGGCGTCGTCGTCACCCTTAGCACTGGCGATGAGGGTGCGAAGCATGGCTTCGTCAGCCGCATCGGGGGGAGAAGTCATCGGAATCGACCTCGGAACCACAAACAGCTGCGTGGCCGTCATGGAGGGAAAAGCCGCGAAGGTGATCGAGAACGCCGAGGGCGCGCGCACGACGCCGTCGATCGTCGCATTCACAGACAAGGGCGAGAAACTCGTCGGCATGCCCGCAAAGAGGCAGGCTGTCACGAATCCGTCCAACACGCTCTACGCGTGCAAGCGACTCATTGGACGCGCGTTCAACGACCCGCAGACGCAGAAGGAGTCGAAAATGGTGCCGTACGACATCATTAAAGCGGACAACGGCGACGCGTGGGTCAAGGCGGGAGGGCAGACATTCTCGCCGAGCCAGGTGGGTGCATTCGTGCTGGGCAAGATGAAGGAAACGGCGGAAAGCTACCTCGGACGACCTGTCACGCAGGCTGTCGTGACGGTGCCGGCGTACTTCAACGACAGCCAGCGACAGGCGACGAAAGATGCGGGCAAGATTGCAGGCCTCGACGTTCTGCGCATCATCAACGAGCCCACCGCCGCGGCACTCAGCTACGGCGTGGACAAAAAGGAGGGACTCGTTGCCGTGTACGACCTTGGAGGCGGAACGTTCGATATCTCCGTGCTTGAGATTTCAGGAGGCGTGTTCGAGGTGAAGGCGACGAACGGCGACACCTTCCTCGGCGGCGAGGACTTCGACAACCACCTGCTCGAGTACATGGCGTCCGAGTTCAAGAAGGAGCAGAGCATCGACCTCATGGGAGACAAACTTGCCGTGCAGCGGCTACGCGAGGCTGCGGAGAAGGCTAAGATCGAGCTCAGCTCGACGAGCCAGACGGACATCAACCTGCCATTCATCACCGCCGACGCTTCAGGTGCCAAGCACCTGAACATGTCTCTCACGCGAAGCAAGTTCGAGTCCATCGTGTCGTCCCTCCTCGAGCGAACGAAGCAGCCATGCTTGGACTGCCTCAAGGATGCGGGCATCTCCAAGACGGACATCTCGGAGGTGCTCCTCGTCGGTGGAATGTCGCGCATGCCAAAGGTGCAGGAGCTCGTCAAGGAGATTTTCGGAAAGGATCCGAACAAGGGCGTGAACCCCGACGAGTGCGTCGCGATGGGAGCGGCGATCCAGGGCGGTGTGCTGCGCGGAGACGTCAAGGACATCCTGCTGCTTGACGTGACGCCTCTCAGCCTCGGCATCGAGACGCTCGGCGGCGTCTTCACGCGCCTCATCGGGCGCAACACCACCATCCCCACGAAGAAGTCGCAGGTGTTCTCCACCGCCGCGGACAACCAGACGCAGGTGGGCATCAAGGTGTTCCAGGGCGAGCGCGAGATGGCGGCGGACAACAAGCTGCTCGGCAACTTCGACCTCGTGGGAATTCCTCCCGCGCCGCGTGGCATGCCTCAGATCGAGGTGACGTTCGACATCGACGCGAATGGCATCGTGAACGTCGGCGCGAAGGACAAGGCTACGAACAAGGAGCAGAACATCACGATCCAGAGCAGCGGCGGTCTGAGCGACGACCAGGTTGAGCAGATGGTTCGCGACGCGGAGACGTTTGCGGGTAAGGACAAGGAGCGCAAGGCGCTCATTGAGGCGAAGAACGACGCGGACACGCTGCTGTACAGCGCGGAGAAGAGCCTGCACGAGCACAAGGAGAAGCTACCAGCGGACATCGTCAGCCAGATTGAGACCGCGATTGCGGATTTGCGAACAGTCAAGGATGGCGATGATTTGGAGGCGATCAAGTCGAAGATCCAGGACGTGCAAAATGCCACGATGAAGATTGGAGAGGCGATCAACAAGGCTGCTGGCGGCGGAGGAGATGGTGGCAGCTCGGATGCGGGCAGCGCCAGCGGCGAGGAGGAGAAGAAGGAGGAGCAGCAGAAGTGAGGAGGGAAAAATAACTTGTTTGCGTTGGTGTTGTTTAACAAATTGGAACATAGGGCATTTACAGTACTACCAACAACGTCAACAAAAGTCAACCCACCAATACAATATCCATGTACGTGTACAAACTATAATTTACAAAAAAACGCTTCTCACGTGCTGCGTGGTTTCTTCGAAGGTGGCGCGGGAACAATCACACCCGTGCGTGCGTCAAGTTTGCGGTGTACGAGAGGCTCCACCATACCTTGCGTGTCCTTGCCTAATCCCTTGCCTTCGCTCCACCCCATCGCCTTCATCATTGCAGCCGCCTTGCTCATGCTTCCTTCCGCTTGTCGTTTCTTGTCCTTTAATGGCTTGGGAAACGCGAACGCCGCCTTTTGCTTTTGTTCCGCTTCCAACGCGAGTCTTTCGCGCTCGGCGACGACGTCCGTGTATTCGTTGGGTATGAGAGGGTCGTACAGTTCGTCCGTCGGGTTGGTAGGTTCATCCATAATAACGCCACTGTGTCGGTGTTGGTGTTGGTGTTGGTTGCGCTGCTGCTGCTGCTGCTCCTCCTCCTCGTGCTTCTGCTTGTTGTTGTTGTTGTTGTTGTTGTTGTTGTTATTTTGCTGCTGCTGCTGCTGCTGCATCATGGTTCTCTTTCTCATGAATGCGAGGTTGGGTGCAAGAGCCCTCTTAGAAGGAGCAGACGCATGGAGGGGCGCTGATGGAGGCGCTGGAGACGCTGAGGCTGATGGCAGTAACGCCGCGACTCCCAAACCACCAACATTATCAACCTTGAGACCTCCTCCCAACATTGACCCCTCAGACTCCCCATGACCACTCCTATTGTTATTCACCAGTGCTCCAGCCGCCTTCGTCGAAGGCAGAGACGCAAACAAGTCAAGGTCAAGATCCACGTCACTCACTCCAGCAACAGCTCCAGAGGAGTGAGAAGGCGCCATACCTAACTAACTATACAGTATCGGAAGAGAGAACAATGAACGTCAAATGTCGAAGAATGAAGAACAGAGCATGATGAAGAAGGCTTCTTGGTAAACCCCTTGGAATAAGGAAAAGGGAAAAACCCGAACTCATTCTGATTAGGGTTTGGGGTTAGGATTAGAAGTAGGATTAGGGTTAGGGTTAGGGTTAGGGTTAGGGTTAGGGTTAGGGTTACGCTCTCCGCATCTCGAAAATTCACGAGCCATTCTCATTCTATTCTCCCTTATTTTAATAATGGCGTCTCACCACCACCACCACCTCCACCAGCACCTGTGTTAGTTTAAGTTTATTCTTACTCTTACTCGTGCTTATCTCTACTGTATCTCTGCTCATCTCGATCTCTGCTCATCTGAGCAGTGGAGGAGGAGGTTTCCCTAGGGGAGACCTGTTTGGTTTGGTTAGGGGTGCTTAGTGGTTAGGTTCATCCTCGATGAGGTTCATCACGATTCCACCTCGCGATGATGATCGTGCGTCGTCATCATCATCATCTCGTCTTTTGTGGCCTCGAGCTTGTGCCAGTTGCAGTTCCAGTGGAAATGGGAATCTCTCGTCTTCCTTTGTGAAGCATGGGAACTGTCAAAAAGGATACGACGACGCGGGTTCGGCGCGGTACTCGCCTGAACAGCTACAGAGAACGCTCGTGCTCGCGGGAGTGAGAGTCAGACACGCGAGAAAACTATCCATCGCCGTTTTCGATAGACTCACGGAGTACAGCGCACGCCGTGAAGCGACGACGACGACGACAACAACAACAACAACGAATGCGAACGCGAATGCGAATACGAGTGCGCACAACTTGGAAAACGAAGTCTGCGTGACGCGCGAAACGTTCAGAGATACCATCAGACACGCACTTCACGCAAGAGAGTACTACGGCGAAGACGTGCTCGAGGCGTTCGACGTCGCGTGCGCCGTGCACGAAAGGAGAGCGGCGGTGCTGCTCCTGCTCTGCGGAACGAGCGGAACGGGCAAGAGCACGCTCGCAAGCCTACTCGCAAGCACGTTAGGCATCCCGTCCGTTATCAGCACGGACTCCGTCAGGCACGTCATGCGAAGCGTGTCGTCGTCAAGCCGCGACGAGGATCCTGTGCTGTGGGCATCCACGTACGACGCAAGCAGGCAGGCGGGCTTCGACGACGTTGTGACGGGATGCCAAAGGCAAAGCGAACGCGTCACGGAAGCCCTTGACGCGGTGATCGACGAGTGCATGGCGCGCAACGAAAGCCTGATTGTCGAAGGCGTGCATCTGAGCATGCCTTACGCACACCAGCTCATGGCGCGGCACGCGGCTGTGCTGCCGTTCGTCATTCACATCAGCAACGCGGAGAAGCACAAGGACAGGTTCGCCGTACGTGCGAAGTACCTTACGCTAGACCCGCAGGTGAACCGGTATGTCAAGCACTTCGGGGCAATCAAGGCGATACAGGACAGCCTCGTCGCATGGGCGAAACGGTGGAACGTACCCGCGATCGACAACACGTCGGTGGATCGAAGTGTCGCACTCATACACGCCACCACGCTTGGCTTCCTTCGACGCCTCAGTGCACTGCATGCAGCACCCGTCGCATCATCATCATCATCATCAGCACCACCACCACCATCATCATCACCTCCCCCGCCTTGGGGTGATCCCGACGCTCTCAGCACGCTTCTGCACAACGAGTTTGAGAGAGCACTGGACGCGTCGGCGTGGAGTAGCAAGGGCATGCTTGCCGTTCTCCGCGCGAAGCGAAATGAAGATACGACGACGTCCTCCGCATCGTCGACGCCGCTTTCCACGCCTCGTTGGCTGGAGTTGTCCGAAGACGGCGACGACACCGTTGCGTCGGCATTTGGCGACGACGACGAGGCGCCAAGTCTAGGCGACCAGGAGGAGGAGGAGGAGGAGGAGGAGGAAAATGACGAAGACCACTTTGTAGAACTGTGAAATATCTGTAACAGTAAAGGAAATTTGTTAATAGGTGGCGATTTTTTCACCGGCGCTTCACGTTGCCGAGCTCCATGCGAGCTTCCGCCTTAGCCGCGTTGGCCACAAGCTCAGGCTCGACGAGCTCAATGACGGGAATGTGAGGCGCCTCCGCGCTTGGCCGCCAGCCCGGATCCGCGCTCGTGTACGTTCCCGCCGTCGGCGTTCCCTCCTTCCACACGCCGTCGTACCGCTTGTGCGTCGCGACGTAGTAGAAGCTTCCCGTGCCGTGCTTTTCGTTCGCGAGCCAGTTTCCCTCGTACATGTCCCCGTTCGCGTAGAAGAGCGTTCCAACACCGCTCCGCTGGTTGTCGACCCAGTCTCCCTCGTACACGTCTGCGTTCAGGCCGTCGAACCGGCCTCCGTACGTCTGCCTCCCCTTTCCGTTGCGCTTTCCGTTGAGCCACTGCCCCTCGTACCTCTCACCCTTGGCGTTGTAGTAGACGCCTCGTCCGCTGTAGACGTCATTCTCCCACTCGCCGGTGTACCTCACTCTGTACTTGGAGTCTTCGCGCTTCCAGTACGTTCCCGAGCCGTGCCTGAGCCCGTCCGCCCACTCGCCCTCGTACCTGTCTCCGTTGGGGTACGTGTGCGTTCCGAGCCCGTGCTTGTGGTTTTTGTGCCAGCTTCCGTTGTACTGGTGTCCTGTTGTGTAGAAGACCGTCGCTCGTTCGCCCTCCTTGTCCGCGAGGACGTCCGACGCCTTCCACAGCTTGTGCGGCGCCGAGGCGGCATCGTTCAAGGAGACGGACGAGCTGAACGGGTCTCTGCGTCCTCGCGTGAGCAGTGCGGACGCCGGCCCTTGCGTGCGCGAGAATCCGGCGGGCGCATCCTCGGGCGGTCCCGCGAGGCCGTGCGAGGGGTTCGAGGTGGACATGGCCACGGGCATGGCTGGCTGGGTGGGTGAACTATGCTGATGGGGCCGTTCCGGGACCCAGAACTGCCGTCGAGGCGAGGATCCCTTACAGTACAGTATTAAAAGACCGGGTGTTGTCGACCGGAACGGAACGTTCACCCTCCCCAAGCTCTCCAGTATGTAATGCCCTTCCTTCTCCCCAATACTGTAATGGGAAATCGGGAAGGCGTATTCTTAACTTTTCATGGTTGGTTGGGGATTCGCAATGCAGCCTTCGCTCTCTCCCGATGCGATGCGGGACCCGACCGACCGTCCCGACCGTCTTCTCCTCCCTTCTCTGGCCTTCTCCTCCTCGCCATCTCTTCCTTGCAAACCTCGAAGGACTACGATAAGGTTCTAACATACCCGTAGATGACCGGTCTGGGAAAACGAGTCAGACCGGTCTCACCCGAACCCTAACCCTAACCCGAACCCTAACACCTAACCCTAACACCCTAACACCCGAATGACTACCCCGCCGAGGACGAGCGCGCCCCTGCCCCTTAGAACCAACATGAAGGGTTACCAACGTTGTTTCAATTTTGTTACCTATACAAGAAAGAGAAAATACTGTATTTCTAAGATAAAGTCTCGTCACGAGAACCCGAAGCCTTGCGTGCCCTCGGTTATAGCAAACATGAGCCGTTCTCTGAGTATCTCCTTCGACGAGTACACGGGCAAGTCGATCGAGTGGAAGCACGTGTGGCTTGCGGGTAGCCTGTTGTCGTCGCCGAGAGCCTTCGCAATACTGAATTTCTGAGGCCCGCTCACGCCTCTCAGTTGAGCAAATCCGCCGAGCGGTACCCTCGACGTCGCCGTGCAGAACTGAAGCAGTCGCGCGAGGTCCTCCTGACACATCTCTCCGACAGCCTCCCAGAACCAAACGATCTGCTGCGACGCCGCACTGTATCCACCGCTGTATTCACTGTTTCTCCTCCAGTCCTCCACGTCGATCTCAGGAAGTCCGCAGAGCATGAGCTCGAGCTCACCCTCGTCGAAAATGTTCAGTTCCTCCATCGGAACCATGTCATGGAAGCCACCCTGAAACGCGGCTAGCTGATCCTTGATCGCGTGAGTCAGCTTGTGTGCCGCGACCAAATTGACGTAATCAGCCTTGTTGTCGTCCGTGACTTGAATGTCCGCTCCTCCAGGCTTCAAGTCGACGACACTCGTGCTGCCAAAGTAGTCCGTCTCCGCGGTGAAGTTTAGGTCAAGCACCCCTTCGATGCTATTTTTTAGCGACCAAAGGAGGTTTTTGTGGAGATCTTGATCGAAACGTTCCACGTCATCAAGAGAAACGGGCAGACCGAGAAGATGCTTCATTAAGCTTCGCGTGAAGTGGCATTCAAGCAGATGTCCATCACACAGCGCCTTGCCCACCACCAGGCCCGCAAATCTCAAGAATGACAAGTGGTCAGGATTCACGGCACTGTTCGGGCTCGGCTGGTACGTGCCATCCGTCGACGACTCGAACAGCGAGAAGTTGACGTCAAGCAGCGATCTCATGAGCACGCTGTACCACTCGCGCGTCACGCCGCCTGCATCCACGCCCTCCTCACCAGTGAAGGTCACAGCCATCCGACCGCGCATCTCCTGCGGCGTTCGTAGGTGAAGCTGGTGGTAGCTGTCCTGGAGAACATGCTGCCGCCGAATGTTCAATCTCAGACTCGAAGGACGCTGGCCTGGACGCATGCTCAGCTTGCGCATTCGCGTCTGAAAGTGAGTCCTCTTGTTGTTGAAGTTTACGACGCCTCGAAGCCTCAGCAGAGGCTCGAACGCCTGCGACAGCAGGTGCGGTGTGCGCTGGATGAGCGCATTGAGCATGCGTTTGTGAGCATGCGCGAATGCGGTCATCTCCGACTGCACGAGCGACGCCGGATCCGTGGGTTCATCCGCTGACGATTGCAGCCCACCGAGCGACTCCCTCGCGCTTCCGCTGCGCGGTAGAGACGCCACCCTCGGAAGAGACGGCGCTCTCTGCAACGGCTCTTCTTTCGGTGAAATCGCAGAGGAAACGTTAGCCACCACGGCGCCAAACAGGAAGTACGCCTCAATCAGAGGCAGCGCCTGCGGGATTTTCGGCAAAAGGCTCGACAGGCCCGTCTCATCTCCCATCTCGTCTTCAACCTTCCCAATGCGCGTGCCCAGAGCCTCCCACAGCATCCGCAGCTTGCCATTCAAATCTAATAGATGGTTGAGAATCTTCTCCTGCGGGTTTGGATCTTTCTCCAGGATAGATCGGATAGTCTTCATAATCCTCAAAACAGCCACGGCGGCTGCCCTAGACGGCAAGCCTTGCGAAAGTTCGTTGGCAGCCTCCGCACCCAGCGACACGCAGAGCCTTTCCAGCGAGGCGGCAAGCCGCGACTGCTGAGCTGGATACGCAAGCAGCAGGTTGCGAATCACCGTGGTTGTACGGGCGTAAGACGTGTCCGCGAGGCCGTTGCGCGCAAGCATGGAAGCCAGCTCGTCGAGCGCGCCGTCGGGGAGAGGAGGCAGCGACTTGTGCGTCGCCATTGCGCGGCTGACATTCTCGAGGAGCTGTAGTAGCTGCTCGGCATGGCTGGACGACCTCACGAAAAGCTGGTGGCTCGTTAGCTCGAACAGCAAACGCAGCGCGGGAATCTCCTCCTTCGCCTTCCCCTTGCCTTTGTCGTTTTTCGACGGCGCGACGGCAACACGGCATGTCAGCAAAAGCGCCGGCACCCTGTGGTGCTTGCGTGCAATGTAGTTGAGAGCCTCCAAAGCGCGCTTCTTCGCTGCCGATGCACTGATTGCGGCGCCTCGCCCGTCGTCTTCCGTTCCCACCTGCGCAAGAAGCATGGACACGATCTGCTGCCGGCTCTCAGAGTGACTGCAGCAGTGCAAAAGCAGCTTGTGCAGCAGCAGGCTACGCGGAGGGCGAGGCAGCTGCAGCAGCGTGCCCACCAGTGTAATCGCGTTCGCATCTAGTGGCGGCGTGCCGATGGCATCCAACCGCTCCAAAGTCTCTCGATCCGAGCGCTTTGTGCGAAGAGTTCCGAGGGTGTGCGGTGCCACCGCCCCTGCTCCCCCCACCGCCGCCGCTCCTCTCGATCCGGTTGCCGCTCTGCCAGATGCCATGTCCAAGAACTCCCGAACACTCCTGCGCACTGTGGTGGACCCGCCTCGAGGTCCCTGAGGTCGCGAGCCATAATCCGGCGGCAAGACCCCTGCTCCTGCTCCTGCCCCTGCTCCTGCCCCTGCTCCTGCTCCTAACGATGGTCCACCTGGCGCAGCGCGCATTGCCCGCTCGCGTAGCAGTTGAGCCTCGGCAAGTAGCTGTGGTGGAAGAGTCGCAAGAACAGACTCGTCGCTCGTCAAAAGAACCTCCTCGCGAAGCTCGGGAGGGAGCGTGGCAATGATCGAGGCACTGTCCATTTCGGCGGCGGATGACGGATCCGGGCGTGGCACGGCTGCTGCAGCCCTTTGAGCCCGATTTTGCTGAATGAGCTCGTTGCGGATATCCTCAGGGAGCGCCGCGAGGAACTCTTGATCGAGCTCGCCGTCACCATTGCTGCCACCAGCTCCAGCCCCGGATGCACCAGCGGCGGCAGGAACGTCGTCGCCGCCAGCCTCACGCGCCTGCACCTCTTCAGCGTTCGCCATCGCTGTGTCCACCCCGGTTGTTACCGGTGCAGCCTCCGCAGCCTCTGCACCAGACGCACCTGGTGCGGCGGCAGGCCGCTCTTGTTGACCTGCAGTAGCACCACCGTCGCTTCTCGCTCGTGGCGGATTCATCGCACGGTGCTGGGCAATCACTTCAGCACGCATCTCTGGTGGAAGTGCTTCAAGAAATGATGGGTCTATGCCTTCTGGAAGCTCCTCAGGCTCGTCCGGCTGCTGCTGCTGCTGCTGTCGTGCATCCGCCTCGGGGCTGGAACGTTCGCTTCTCAACCCCAGCGCGTCAACGGCACCCGATATGTGCGCCTCAAGGTCTGCGGCAGTGATTGGGGCAGGATGCGCTCCCGGTGTTACCATAGCAGCACCGGCACCGGCACCGGCACCGGCAGCCGGAGTCTCTGGATTGGTCGGATCCGCTGTAGCTTGGACACGTCCACCGGAACCACGGGCGGCAGCAGCAAAAGCATTTTGAGCATCAGCAGCAGCATCAGCAGCAGCCTCAGCCTCAGCAGCAGCAGCCTCAGCAGCATCAGCAGCAGCATTAGCAGTAGCAACATCAGTAGCAGCACCAGCAGCACGAGCAGCAGCACGAGCAGCAGCAGCAGCATCAGCAGCAGCATCAGCAGCAAGATTAGCAGTATCCATAGCAGCAGCACCACCACCACTAGCACCACCATCACCAGCAGCAGCATTAGCTCGTGCGATTCGCTCCATACGCCCCACCATCAAGGCTGCAGACCCGGACAAGCTACGTTCAGATGCACGTCCTCCTCCATCACGATCGGCACGACTTCCGTCGCGAGGTGGCGCATCAAAAAACGCCCCGAATGGAGTTGACGCCGACGCCGGAGCCATCGCGTGCGAACGATCATCTGTTGCGTGAATGATGCCGGCGCGCTCAGCCACGCGTAGCACCTCGCTCTCAACCATGCTAGAGCCAGGGCCGCCGCCACGAGGCGTGATACGGCCAGCACCTTCCTCACGATTGTCGCCACCCGTGCTTGCGCGCATGGCTGCCTGGACCATCTCCTGGAGCAAACTCGACAGACTTGATCCCCCTAAGCCATCGCCGTCACTTGACCCGTCGTCGCCGCCGCCGCCGCCGCCGCCAGAAGGTGAGAGGAAAGCGCCGCCTCCAAATGGGCCCGATCCACCGCCGAGCTGAATTGTCTGTCTTGCACCGCCGTGCATGCTGCGAATGACGATACGTGCGTTCGGATTCGCCGCAAGCGCATCCTGCACGACAGAGCCCAACCCGCCGAGGTGTATGTGAACGTTCGACCCGTCCGAAAGCTGGGTCATCAGCCGCCCTCCTGCACTATCGTCGCGTGTCGCACTGACGCTTCCCACACCGGCGCCGAAGCCCACAGGGCGCACTTCCCTCGGCGGAACCAACAGGCTGTGAGGCTGTAGTGTTCCGCCTCCATCTCCGAGCAGCTGAGCAGTGGTATCGTGCCGCCAGAGGCGGCCAGTTGCCGCAGTTCTAGAGCCCTGCATCGCATCTGCGGACTCCGCTCCTCGTGATGCTCGCGATAGACGCCGCATCGTAGCCACGAGGGGATTGCGACGAGGGGAGCCTTCTGTCGCACGATTGTCCGCTAGGTCGTCGGATAGGCTCACGTCGGTAGCGGCGCGACCAAGCATAGCAAGCACATTTCGTGCCAACTGGGAACGCTCTGAGCAAGGCGCAAATGCGAACGTGCTCATGGGATTTGGCGCGCTTCGGGATGATGATTCTGCAGTGCTCGAGCTTAGCCCAAGACCGTCACGCCATCGCATCTGCGCAAAGCGGCGTGCATCCTGCGTGGTGGAGAAAAGCGCGCCACAGGTTGACGAACTTCCTATGCCGCACATCGTGTTGTGCACCATCGCCTCCATAGCTTCCGGAACTTGGTCGTCGTGACGATCACCACCGCGACCGTGATCATGCCTCGAGCCATCGTAGCGATTGTCGTAGCGACGAAGCTGCGTCATATACGTGCGCATGCTTGGGCGATCCCCGACGTACCGATCGCCAAGGATACCGCCGTCGACGAATTGTGGGAAGTCGTCCAACATGTCCGGCCCGTCGTCATACTCTTCTTCGTCACCCATGGAGTCGTCCTCGTCATGCTCAATATCCTCTTCCTCACCCTCTTCATCCTCCTCCTCCTCTTCCTCCTCCTCTTCCTCCTCCTCCTCGTCTTCGTCAAGGGCATCGTCTTCATCACCACTGTGACCATGGCCATCGTCGTGATCGTCGTCGTGATCATCATCATCATCGTCGTCGTCGTCATCATCATCGCCACCGCCACCACCACCACCACCACCTTGCCTATCCATGGGGTCATCACCATCGTCGTCGTGGTCGTCGTGGTCGTCGTCGTCATCATCGTCGTCGTGGTCGAACTCATCGCCATCGTCGTGTGCACCGAGTTCAGCCAGAAGTAAAGATCGTTCATCAGGCGATTCCATGGGCATGTCGGAATGAAGGGGTGGCTGTGCTTGGATATCATGCGCTTGATCTATGGGTGCTGGAATACCAGCTGGTTCACTATCGTCATCCATGCACGCTGTCGTTCCACCGCCGCCTGCTGTGCCGTTGGACCCGTAAGCAGCAGTTTCTGCCTGAGCATTTGTGCCAGCCGAGGTTCTAGCTGAAGACGGGTTAGGGGTATTGCCGGTGGATGGTTGCAGTGCACCACCTCCGCCGCCACCGCCACCGCTACCACCGCCGCCGCCACCGCCGCCGCCACCGCCGCCACCGCTGCCGCCGCCACCACCGCTGGTCACATACAAAGTAATCGAAGCTTTGTGACGTGCGAGAGCCTCAAGCGGGCGCAAAATCTGTGTGGTGACCGTATGGGAGTGCGGGTGACTGAGATCAACCTTTCCAAGCGTTGCGGAGAGTGCAGGCAATGCACCAGCCTCTAGAAGAGCGAAAGCCGCATTGCTTGTATAAAAAGTGGTGGACGAAGAAGGCGCTTCTCGCGGCTCCACCCGATTTTCGAATTGGGTGTCATTTTCCGCTGACTCGTAGAAGGTATTGACGAATCCCACCAGTCGCTGCTGAATCAGGCTGATAGGTCTTCCAAAGTACGCCGCCTCCTTCGCGGCGAAGGCCATGTCTGGGGCCGAAGTCGCGCAGTGGGTGAGCATCTCACAGACACGCGGCAAAATCTTCTTGCGCATCGCGTCACCGCGCAGGCACAGCGCGAGCATGAGACCCGTTGCCATGTCCGAGAGGTTGGATAGCGACGTAATGGCAGTGGTACGCAGCTGCGCATCCAGCAGGTGACGCGGAACCTTCGATTTCGGCTCGGTGGCTCCGTTTTCTGCGTCGCGCAGCATCAGACTGAGACGATCTGGTGCCGACAGCATCTCGTCGAGTATCTTTGATATCAGCGGCATCATCACCGACTCCGTCGCCAATGCCGTGGATGCAGCGTTGTACGAAAGAACGGCATCCGTTAGAATGCGAATGGCGAGCATTCCATTCGTGCAGACATTCACGCCGTCGTTCATGCCACTGCCGCTGTCCGTATCCATATCAGAGGCAACACCTTGAGATTTAGTCATGTCAAGGCTTCGTTCGAACGCCTCGGGACGAAGAAGGTTCTGCACATCAAGCTGCGTCACCCTCTTTGCCATGCCAATGAGCAGGTCAGTGAAGCTTGCGCTGCACTGTGCGATGTCGGTCGCCGATGACGCAGTCTCAGGATGCTTCATCTTCACCACAATTCGTCCACCCAAATCCATCGGCTCATACTCCTCCAGGAACGCCTCTTCGAATAGCGCACGATTGCGCGACGCCACCGCGCTCATGTCACTCATAAAGTTCCTAAGATTCACGCGCGACGAGCTCAGCATCGATGCGCCGCCAGCTTGGTACGACGGATGCGAGGAAACAGATCGCTCAAACGAAGCGTACATTTCCCTCTTCATCAGACGCTTAAGCATTTCCTGATCTTCCAGAGCGTGACGAAAGCACGTGAGGACAAGCGCGTCAAATCCACGTGAGCGGCACGTCGCCGGGAGGTTCAGAAGTGCATCCGCGCTCTTGTTCCACAAGCTCATCGCAAAGGCGTGCGATTTGCTCGTAATGCGAGAGGCTAGGAATAGTGCAGACTTTGTGATCACACTTGTGTAGCTCGACATGTTCGACGTTCCTGCGCTAGAAAATACGAGAGGCAAGAACACTGGCAGGCTTGTCAGGTCTTCATGGGCGCGAAGCCACTCGAACACATGAGCAAGCGCATCGACGATGCGGTTTACCTGTTCTGGTGTGAAGAATGATACGTTGTTCTCCAATATGTCGGCCTCGGTCGGTTCAGCTGAAGTGCTGCTGATCATCGTGCTGAGCAACAGCGTCAGAGCGGAGATGCTACGCGTGAGCATCGTAATACCCGTAAGATCCTCGCACGGCGATGGTAGTGTATTCAGGAACGACTCGCGTGAGCGCTGCGATGCCTCGACAAGCCGCTTCTTGTTTGCAAACTTTTCAAGGCACGTCGTCGCAACCTCGCACATTCCGTGCTCGGCAAGGCTTTTGTGCGATGACGGGCTTGAGCTGCAGAGAAGAGCGCTGACGTGGAAGAGCGAACATGCTGGCTTGAAGCTGCACGGCAATCGTTCGCAGTCTGCGTTGACCGTCTTGAGTCGAGCAACAAGCTCTATGGCAATGGCATCGCGGTTGCGCTGTTGATTTGCCTTTCGAGTCGCCTCGCCTCTTGCCGAACTGGCCGGCAGCTCAGACTCGGGCACGCCGATCGGCGCGCTTGACGTTGCAAGCTTCTCGACGAGCGTGTGGACTGCGTGCACAGCATCATCCACCCGTTCTGCAACGCGAAGCGCCGAATCAAGTAGCTCGCGCACGGGTGGCAGCTCTTCCTGCGGCCACAAGTACTCATCCAACCATTTGGTCATTCGGTTCGCGCGCTCCGTCGCCGGGTCAACTTCCGCAGCGCCGCCGGCATCAGGTGCCGGCGACCCAGGTGACATGTACGCTCGATCGCGTCCATCTGCCATCATGCCATCGGGGCGGAGATTAGCGCGACCATTACCTGCGCCGTCACCAACGGATAGGAAGGCACTGCCGCTCGCACCAGCGGCAGCAGCACCACCAGCACTTGCTCCACCAGCACTTGCTCCACCAGCATTACCGCCCGACGCCCCTGCGCCGCCGCCACTGCCCGGGCGCTGCTCAGGCTCAGGGTGCGAGAGGAGCCATTCCATCGCCATCGGGAGCAACATCTGTCGACTGTTGGAATGCACGTTGCGCAACGCCTGCTCGGCGCGGTGCCGCGGGAATCCCATGTCAACAATTTGCTGGATATCCGCAGGGTCAGGTGACCGCTCCGCACGCAGTGGCTCACCTGATGGCCCCCACCCTCCTCCGCCGCCGCTGGAGCTTCCAAGATCGCGCCCAAGGTCGACATCCTCCACGACATGCGCCAGCACCAGCGCCAGCGAGCGCACGATGGTTGTGTGCTTCATCCCCTCCGCGCTCTGCGCCACCTGATTCCACAGCGGCAGCACCGCTCGAAGCACGTGGCGTTGAAGCCTGCGCACAAACTCCTCTGCATTTCTGCGTTTTTCTTCCGAAGTCAGCGTTTCTGGCGGCGTGACGGAAAATTCGGTTGTTTGGCGAGCCATCATGACCATGCTAAGTAGCGATGCGGAGCTCTGATGCGTGAAGAGCTTGCTCGAGTTGGTGATACTCTCAAAGAGCACGGTGATCGCGTTCAAGGTGCGCTCCGCGTGGACAGCAATCTGCGATGGCTGTGCGTCCGCCTCCAAGGCGTCCGTCTTTTGCTTCTTCTTGCTCTGCGGTCGAGTCTGTTGGGAAACATCTCCAGCTGTGGCTGTTGCGCGAGCAAGGTCCGCGGAGATGAGCGAATACAGGTGCACGAGGTCAGACACGCCGTTGCTGCTAACGAGCTGCGCCAGAAGCACAATTGACACCTTGCCACCGCGATCGATGATCATGGCGTGCAGCAGCTCCGCAAGACGCTTATGGTATGCCAGAAACAGAGGGTCGGATGAGCCGCACGATGGCAATGGGAGGGATGTTAATCTGAGGTCTATGGATGTTGATCTGATCTCCTTGCCGTTCGCGGTGGACAGCGGGCCCTCAGCTGCCGCCATCGAAGGCGCCCCTGACCCCGTGCCTATCGCTTCCTGTGCACTGAGCTTGGACGTCACTGCTGCACTATGGCTTGTTGCCTCCTGGCTATCATGTGAGCTGTCACGTCTCCCAGGATATCGAAGGCAGCTGACAAGTGCATTTGCAATCACATTCGTCACGCGCACAGCAGAAAGGACAGTGGTCATGTTCTCACCATCTCGTCGCCGCCCAGGATTGTGGTGGCGAACCATCATCGAGAAGAGTGAGCGAACACTTGACGCAAACGCAGTCATTGTATCAATGAGCTGCTCTATAACAGGCTTGGGTAGCACGCGTTTCGTCGCGTCATCACTCGAGCGGCCTCGCCGCCGCTGCGAGCCACCGCCACCTACTGGACGATCTCCGAGGCTTAGGCCAAGGTCGGCAAGCATGTCGTCGATGCGATCAAAGTGGACATCTGCACCAACCACCGCTGCAGGTGCTGCTGAAGCGCCGGCGCCGCCAACTGCACTGTCGCCATTGTTGCCGTTGACAATATTATTGTCAGTACCGTCGTCGTCCATGGCAGCAGCATCGGCAGCGTTCTCTTCAGGTGCCGTCGACTTCTGAACTGGTGGCGAATTCTGTGGCTGAGGTCGAAGGCTACTTCTTCCCTCTTTCACCGACTCCTCGAGAACGCTAATATGCCACATGACAAAGCCGAGTAGCTCTCCAAGGTCGCTAATGAGCAGCGAGTTTGTAGGCGCGGAGAGCTCCTGCAACGTTGACGGCAAGTTGCGACCCATCGTGCCAGCAATCGACACGAGCATCTGCGCGGACGAGAATGCGGAAACGTAAGGCTGAAGGCCCTCGTCGTCCATCGTGCTTGGCAGACTCGATCGCGCGGTTGGCTTAGGCTCACGCACAAGAGCCACAGTTTTGCGGATTTGATCAGTCAGCTCTCGATGCACCGCCTTGGCAAAACCCGTAGAGCCACCTGGCGCAATTGCTCGCAGGGCGGCGTGCACGTGGTTCGACGCAGGGAACGATGCAAAGTTTGAAGGAAGCTTGGGCAGCGTCATCAGATGAAGGAGAAGTTCTGTTCCCCCATTCTGCGAAAATGCGCGTGCCGTTTCAGAGCCCGCAAGTGCCGTCTCAGCAACCTTAGCGACATTGGTGATGAAGTCTGTAAGTTGCGCGGCAGACTCATCCTCCCCACGCGATGTCGATACGTCCATTCGTCGCTGCTGATCCTGCGGCGCTGTTCCTTCATTCTCCGCTGCCGTCGTGTTGTTATGCTGCGCATCAACGTCCATCCAAAAAGCTTCAGCGTCGAGATCTGATAGTGCGAGTGTTCTAATCGGATCACCGCCTCCCCCTCCGCCGATGCCGCCACCGCCACGGTGCGTTCGAGACGACATGCCGTCACGGCGACTGGGCGCGCTTCCGAGAGCGGGAGAGCGGCCTCCTAGCTGGCAGAGACGGTCGAGGATGCGAACGAACACGGCAATCGTGGTTGAACGAAGGCTTGGATGCTGACGAACGAGCTCATCGAGGCCACTTCCAAGCATTGGTAGAGTGTCTTGATAGTGCAGAACCTTGGTGAAGGCTGGGTTTAGTAGAAGCGATGCAAGTGCCGCAATCGCGCCCGACTCTTTCACCTTGGCCAGTCCTTCATGCTGCAGGCACAGCGCACAGAGTGTTGACGGAACACACTGCACCGCGTCGGATGATATGGGCATCGTCGTGTTCCTCACGGTGGCGAGGAACTTGTCGGTGAGCCCGTGACGGCTGAGTGTGGCGTATGCGTTCGGATCGTGGTGAACCATATCACTCACAATGCTGCTCGCGAGGCTGTACACGCCACCCCCGAACATCGCCGGATGTTCGAAAATCTTGCGAAGCGTTACGACGAGCCGCTCCTCGTCCGCACCTAGGTTTGAGTACCCGGCGAGAGAGATGCAGCGAAGCAGGGTCTTCATGAGGTGCTTGCGGAGGTGCGACACCGACGACCGCCTCGCCTCGGAGACAGCCTCGGAGATACCAAGCTCCACCTCGTGTGACAGCCGCGCGATGAGAAAACGCACGCCGCCAATCTCCTCGAAAAGTCTCGAGTCTCCTCCCATGCCCACGAGCGTTTCGACGAGGTAGAGAACCGTGCTAACAATCTGCAGGTGCCGCTTGTCCTTGTGAAGGATAAGCGGCCGTAGAATGGGCAGCATTCCGTGCTCGTTTAGCGCGGTGAGACCCTGTGACGTGTGCGCAAGGTTCGTGAGGAGGTGAAGGAGAGCCTCGGTGTATGCCACAGTTGATGCCGTTGCCATCGCGATCGTCTCGCCGCCGCCAGCTGTACCACTCGTCGATGGCGCCGTGTCCTCCGACGCCGACGCCGACGCCGACGCTGCCTTCCCACGCTGCTCGGTGGAGGTGGACGAATCCATCCGACGCAGGCTGGCAACGCACGTCTGCGCACGTGCGGTGAGCATGCCATGCTGACCGCTCGTTGTGAGCACGTTGAGAAGCTTGCGCTGCCGGTTGGGGCATGTGCAGCAGGCCGCGAGGCTCCTCAGCGCGAGCGTCGCGATGTCGTCTGGCACGTCGTGGCTGTTTGCCTGCACGAGAGCTATGAGTTCGGGCATAAGTTCCGATATGGACGCTATCGTGGCTGCGAGATTATCCCACCCAGCCGCGCCGTGTGACGACGATGCATCGGGGAAGGCTCCGCTCTGCAGAAGCGCGGTGAGCGCCAAAAGCCTCTCTCGAACGCTGTCACGTCGTGCATCTTGAATTCCACCCGCGAATCGCATCGCGTTACGAATGCGCGCATTCAGCGCGTGGCGCATAGCGGGGGGCACCTTGTGCACCCTCATGATCGCTGTCGCAACATCCTCGCCGGCGACGACGTTGCTCTCCGCCCACGACGCGAGGTTTTCAATGGCAATCGATCGTGTGCTGGCGTCGCACGTGAAATCCATGCGTAGCGCCGCCGCGAGCTTGCATGACGGCGGCGCGGCACCTTGGCACGTCTTCTCGGCGCACGCAGAGAGCAGCGTGACGCCTTCCTCCGCTCCTGCCCACCCTCGTGCGAGCACCGCGAGGTGCTCGACGAGCGCCGGCTCGCCGTCCAAGCCACGTGGCGCGCGGTGCGACCACGGCTGAGTTCGCGTGTACGCGACGAGCACGCGCAGCGTCGCGCGAACGATGTCGCCGTCGGAGCTTTTGAGGATGTGCTTGATATGTTCGATGGAATTGTACAGGTGCTGTGCTGAGCTGTGCATGAGGCAGAGGTGCGTGACACGCAGCACTTCCAGCAGCGACGCTTTGGTTGGCACCGTCTGCGCTGACGAGGACGAGGATGCGTGCGGCGGCGGCGGCGGCGATGATGTTGTTGTTGTCGCTGCGTGCGTTGTCGACGACGACGACGACGGCGACTCTTCGGCAAGCTCCGGGTGCGCTCTGACGTACGCGTGTAGGAAAGCGTCGAAGTGGTCTAGCATGTCCCCCCAGTGGCTGAGTTCGTATCCCTTGGCCGACTCTGGCCATGTCTGATCGTTGCAATGTGGCAGTACGTCCGCTAATAGAGCGAACGGCGTCGCGACGACGGGTTCCATGACGTTGGCAATGGCACGCACGGCAGCTGCCGACGAGGCCGATGCTGCTGATGCGTCGCCGCCTCGCGCGCCTCCGTGCGTCTTCATGCGTCCCATGGTGAAATTCGACGACGGATGTGCTTGCTGATTGTCAAAGGTGACTTCCAGAAGTGATGCTCACTTTATCAGCACGAATAATGATGAAAAATAAGATGATGTCTGCAGTAACCACACACACACTCACACTGAGATAAAGTTGATCGTACACACTACGAGTAAGGAATGACAAAGCAGCTACTTCTATAGGTATAGGTATGAGCACAAAGCAGGCGTGCGTGTTTGCGGAGAGGGAGGGAACCCAAAAATGAATGAAGACGAAAAGCAATGAAGAAAAAAGAACATGAACGGGTCGGCGGGCGCGTACCCTAAATACCTCCCCCTGGGGGCTGCAGGGGGGAAAACAGGAAGAAAAGAGGGGAAAGCAGGCTTTCCAAAACGGAGCAGACCCCTCCCCAAATCCAAAGCCCTCCCTTTGGCCTTGGAAACAAAAAGCAGGAGGAAAACCCTCCTATCATCCAACGACGGATCCCCACCTCTGCTGTTTTCCTCCTGAATCCTTGTAGTATTCTTGCTCTGGCCGTCTGGATCGGGCAGTCGGGGAGGGTGTGTCTCGGAACACCTGCACCTGCTCTGACAAACCTGCGGGGGGGATGATCCCGCCCCCCTACCCTTAGGTGGCGTAGTTGGGGTCATAGATAGGGGAAGGGGATCCACACGTTGCATGGGTCCCGAGTGTTCCCTCCAGGTAGAGGGGGATCCAGGTCAAGTTCCTCCCCTCCCTCGTTAGGGTTAGGGTTACGTCCGCCAGTTACACTTTTCGCCATGCCGCCGCCGCCCAATGGTGGAGGTGGAGGCGTGATGGACGTCGCGTGCAAGCACATATCCGCCATACGCCTGCACCGCAAGCGCAAGCCGTACGCCTCCCTCGACGCCGCGCCGTTCGCTGCAGTATACGTCGCACTCGTCGCAACCGCACTCGCACAGGCGCACGCTGTCTGGCCCGAAGCATCCACACCTGCTGTCGTCGCAGCGGCAATCGCTGCAGCCTTCACGGCGCACGTTCTATTGGCACTCCTGTGCGTGTGGATCCCCTCGGTGAAGGCGATCGTGCAGTACGAGTCGGCGCGAGACGTCAACAACGCGGATGCCGTGCGCGTAAAACCCGCGGCGTTTCACGGACGCGAAACGATCGTGCCGTTAAAACGAACGCCCATCTTCCTGGGAGGAAACCAGGGCGACAAAATTTACCCAGGAACGGACTTCACGACGGACGGAGATAACCAACTCTCGCACACGTTCGAATACCGAAAACAGAGATTCTACCTCGACACCACGACACACACATTCCGAAAACTCGAATTCAACTTCCACCAACCACCCAACAAACTAGTCGCCGCGCACGGACGAGGGTACGGAACCGACGCCAAGGCTAACGCCGCCAAGTCCGTGTGGGGAGCGAACGTCTTCGACGTTCCAAGACCTGAATTCCGACAACTCCTGATAAACCAGATGATGCAGCCATTCTTCGTCTTTCAGGTATTCTGCGTCGCGCTGTGGCTGCTTGACGCGTACTGGTACTACGCGCTCTTCACGCTAGTCATGCTCGTCTTCTTCGAGTGCACCGTCGTTTATCAAAGGCAAAGGACGTCGGACATGCTACGAAGGGACGTCGGAGAAAGCCAAAATGGTCTACCCGTCAGCGTTTACCGCGGAGGGAAGTGGGCCCCCGTGCCGCGATCCGAGCTGCTGCCCGGCGACGTCATTTCGCTGCGCTCCATCGATGCGCGAGAGCAGGCGGTGCTCGGCGTTCCGGCCGTCGACGTGCCGGCAGACTGCCTCCTGCTCGGCGGTGTGGCGGTGGCAAGTGAGGCGATGCTGACAGGTGAGAGCACGCCGCAGTGGAAGAGCCCCGTGCACGAACGTGTGTGCACGGCCAAAGAGGGCGACGACGAACCACTTCGCCGGTCGCGTGACAAGCGCCACATCCTATTCAAGGGTACGACGCTCGTCAAGCACGAAAGGCCGGGGTCGTCGTCTTCAGCCGAAGGAGGAGGTGCCAAGGTACCTCGTCCACCCGACGGCGGATGTGTGTGCCTGGTGATGCGCACGGGATTTGGAACGAGCCAGGGTAAGCTGATGCGGTCGATGCTGTTCAGCCACGAGCGAGTCTCCGCCAACAGCGCGGAGGCGGGACTCTTTATCCTCGTGCTTCTAGGCATCGCGGTCGTCGCCGCGTCGTACGTGCTCTACGACTGGACGATCGCACCGAATGGCAGATCCCTGTCAAAGGTGATGCTCATGGTGATGATCATTCTCACGAGCGTTGTTCCGCCAGAGCTGCCAATGGAACTCAGCCTCGCGGTGAACCAAAGCCTCGTGGAGCTCATCAAATCTGGCATCTTCTGCACGGAGCCATTTCGCATCCCGTTCGCGGGCAAGTGTGACACGTGCTGCTTCGACAAGACGGGAACACTCACGAGCGAAAGCCTCGTGCTGCATGGCGTTGTCGCCACGGATGATTTCGTGAAAAATCGGCTGGTTGCGAACCTCTCCGACGCGTCCGCTCAGTGCTGCCGCGTGCTGGGCGTCTGCCATGCGCTCACGGACGCGTCGGTCGATCAGGGGGATCCGCTGGATCTCGCAGGCTTCGCAGCTGTGCGTGCACGCTTCGTGAGTCGCGATAGAGTGCAACCGTGCAATCTGCCCCGGCCAGCCGAGGGCGCGAGCGCTCCATGTCGCATCCTGCGGCGATTCCACTTCGCCTCCGAGCTGCGACGCATGAGTGTGATTTGCCGTGTCAACAGCCCCGGGGATCGTGGAAGCAATTCTGGAGTTGGCGGGGACATTCTCTCAGCCCTCGGTGGCGGCAGCGACGAGCGGGATGAACTTTGGGTGCTTGCGAAGGGTGCCCCCGAGACGATCGAGACGCTTCTGGAGCGTGTTCCCGACGGGTACGTTGCGTGTCATCAGGCGTGGGCGAAGAAGGGCGCGCGCGTGATTGCGCTTGCGGCGAGACGCATTGCCGACGCGGAGGAGGCGGACGATGTACTTCGCGTGCCGCGAGAAAAGGCGGAGACCAACCTGCACCTGGTTGGACTTGCCATATTCGAGTGCCCGCTGAAAACGGACAGTGCAGCTTGCCTGGCCCACCTTGCAAATAGCAAGCACCAATTGGTCATGATCACAGGCGATGCGCCGCTGGCGGCGTGTCATGTGGCGAAGCAGTGCGGAATATTGAGCGCGAGCAAGACACTCCTGCTCGACCTCCTCCCTTCTCAAGGCTCAACGCCTGCTACTGCAGAATCATCTTCGACGGCCATTTGCTGGCAGGCTCTCGACGATTCGCAGCCTGATAAGGCGACGTCGTTGGCGTATCAAGGTGCAGCGCAGTGCTCGCAACTTGCTCGTGACAATATCGACCTGTGTGTATCCGGTGCGGCGATTACCGAGCTGGAGCGCCGTGGGGAGGCGAATGATGCGCTCGTGCACATGCGCGTTCTAGCACGCACGAACCCGCGGCAGAAGGCGTTGATGATCGCTGCACTGCGAGCGCAGGGGCGCACGTGCCTTATGTGCGGCGATGGCACAAATGACGTCGGCGCTCTGCGCGACTCACAGGTGGGCGTGGCACTTCTGGGAGGACCGTCTCCTGCGGCAGTGTCGCCGGCGGGTGCATCGAAAGGTGGGAAAGGGGGGCAGCGTCGCATCAAGGGCGCACCCCCTCCTCCCGGCGAGCCTGACAGCGGCGATGGCGGAGGCAAGGGACGGCGTCGCATCAAGGGTGCGCCACCGCCTCCTGGCGAGCCAGACGACGATGACAGCATGGCCGTCTCGGGTTCGCACACCGCGTTGGATACTGGCGGCGACGGCGCGCTCGAAGACGACGCCGATAGCAAAAGTTGGATCGAGCGCATTCAGGAGCAGCAGCGCGCTGAAGAGCAGCTTTCGCTTGGGGTGTCTCTGCGAGATGCCAGCCTTGCATCACCATTCACCGTTCGCGGCTCCTCAATCCGCCCCTGCCTGGATATCATCCGCCAAGGACGCACAACGCTCGTGGCGACGCTGCAGATGTTCAAGATTCTTGGTCTGCAGTGTCTCTGTGGGGCTTACTCGATGTCGGTGATGTACATCCAGGGCGTGCGCCTCGGCGACTCGCAGGCTACATTCAGCGGCATCTTTTCCGCCGCGCTATTCTTCTGCCTTAGCCAGGCGAAGCCGCTCGACAAGCTCTCGCCCGAGAGGCCACATACGCGTGTTTTTTCCACCTACATTCTCGTCTCCATGGTGCTGCAGTTTGCGGCCCACCTGTCCTTCACGATCTATGCGACGCAACGAGCTCTCACGCTGCGTCCAGAGGGTGAAGAAGTGTGCGTGGCATTCGACTTGGAGGGAGGCAGCGAAGCCGCGTCGAGCTCGTTCGAGACGAACGTGGTGAACAGCGTGTGCTACATCGTGAACCTTTACACGTTGGCAACTAACTTTGCCGTCAACTACGTTGGACATCCTCACAGCACGCCAATACACGCCAATCGCCCGATGCTCTTTGCCGTGCTTGCCATGATGGCGACGGCGACTTTGCTCTCCGTGGGCGAGTCTCCCGTGAACGAGTTGCTCGAGGTGAGCGCAAGCCTTCCCGGTACGCTGGGAACGGAGCTCGTCGCGTTCGCCGCTGCTGACTTTGCGTTTTGCTGGTGTGTGGAGAATGCGCTGCGCAAGCTTCCTTCGAGCTAAAGTTAAAGCACAGTGTCAAGTTGTGTAACGTTGTACATACATAAGTGGCGCGTCCGTCACACTTTCCGTGGGTGGTACGTGGGAACTTGGAGCACGCCATCGCCCGGACGCCACACGAGCACGCCACGTCCCACCGTCTCCACCACACCCGGCACGCACCCTGGCGTACCCGCGAGCCTCGTGGCGCTTTGATCGAAGCGAACAACGGGTTCGTCAGAAAGTTCACTCTCCAAGCAAACCGCACGCCATGCCTCGAGCATTTTGAGGAGGATGTCTCTCCCCCCGAGCTCCCGTTCTGCGGGTGCGTAGGCTGCGAACGCCCTTGGAAAGAGGTGCGCCTCGAACCATGACGGAGGCGCGCCATCGGCCGTAGCACATTCATCCACCGCGAAGACAACCTCACTCACCGAAGCATTGCCGCCTGCCGAAGCACTGCCGCGAAGTACGAGCGCGAAAGCGAGAGTACCAGTCGCATCCGTGGACGCTTCCACGAGCACAGCGTCGGCTCCGGCGAGCTGGACGTGCATGGCACACAGTGCCGCGGCGGCGTCGAACGCGTGGAGGTCGCGGAGCACGTTGCAGCACCTCACGAGCTCGGGTGCACCGCTCTCCGCGGGTAATGCGAAGCTCGCGTCCGCGACGACGAACCGGACATCCACGTTCGGGTGTGCGTCATATGCATCCGCCCGCGCTACGCGATCCTCGACAATGTCAGTTGCGTACAGTATCGCGCCAGCTGGTAGATTATCTGCGAGCTCCAGTGCTGTCCATGGCGCGTCGCCGAATCCCACATCGACGACGACTTTGCACCGACCTAGCGCACGTTTAGAATTTAGGTAGGAGTCGACAAGTCTGAGCCGTCCTCGCGCGGTGTGGCCGCGCAGGGGCGGTAGCTTGAGGAGTGTCCAGCTACTTCCCGAGGCGGATGAGGACACCTCCACGCGCGTGCGCTTGGGCGTTAGCGCCTTGAGCGCAACGTTCTCAGGCACCTTATGGTTGTGAGTCGGCGGCGCCATCGATTACATCACCGTTGCCGAGCGAGGAGTCGCAGACAGGTGGTTGCAGGAATTAGGAAATCTGGACCACTCTCCCCAGCTTATTATGGGGATCCCTCGTGGGACCCATTTTTGTACCAACGTCGAGGATTTTTTTTTCCCCCCTCGGGATCCCGGTCGAGCAAACAAACAATACATGGCGGGCACACGTTCCCCACGTTTAATACTTCGTGTGGGGACCTCCCGGAGGTTCCCTTTTGGAAATAATATACATGTAACTTGTAGTATCGCCGCCGCCCGCCGCCGCCCGCCGTAACGGGGACTGCACTTCGAGGCAAATCATTGAGCTGGGAGATGCAAGCATTTCCCTGTTAGAGGAGATTCGCGACTGTCGCATCTCGATGCGACAAGACAGGGAACGATACTGGATTTCGCAGTTTGATTGTGTCAATGAGGTAAAGACGATCCGTCGCCGTTCGGCCGTCGCGGTAGACACCTAACCGCCGAAGCGATGCTCTACGTCATGCAAATGATCTTTCCAAACATTGCGCGCAACCACTTTGATGTTTCGTGGGTGCGAAGAAACTCCGCGAAGATACAACATCATACTAATACGCCAACGTGGCATCGACGTGCGCGAAAGCGTCGCTGCCTCGCTAAACGTCATCGCGCACGTCGACGACACCTCGCTTCCTGGCATAAATTATGCCTGTGTGTGGACGATGCGCTAGAAAGGCTTGTCATGTTCCTCGCGACCGCCAACTCGCCAACTCGCCAACTCCTCAATTGCTGGCCCGGTCGCGCTCGTCGAGCTCGCCAAGGCGGTACATGTGAAACTAGCAATGATGGTGTGAGGGTAGTATGGATTAGATATTTTCTAAAGTAAAATAACATTTTTTGGTTACTATACAACAAGGCGTTGCTGACTGTTCGTTCGCGCCATGTGGGCCGAACCCACCGACGCGTTCGATGCCCCTTGCGAGCTTCCAGACCCGGACGCATTCATCAAATCATTCTGCGCCCAAGATTGCGTGCGACGGTGCAGTCCATGGGAGGACGAGCTGGAAGAGCCCATTGGGCCGCCCGTGGGTGAGATGAGCGCGCTCGCGGCGATGGACGAGTATGCGTTGCTGATGGGAGGCGGCGGCGGAGCAAGACTCGGCATCTTCGGGATGCCCGAGGGGATGCCGGAGGGAATGGAAACGAGAGTGTTCCCCTTGAGCGCGAGCTCCTCGCCTCCCATGTCGATGACGCCGCTACCGCCACCGCCGCTACCAAGAGAGACACCACTGCTCTGCCGGCTCAGCGGCCTGGACGAGTCGTCCGCCTTACCGCTGCTGCCGCCGCCGCCGCCGCCGCCATTGCCCGTGTACCGCATGAAACCCGTCACACAAATGACCGTGAGCACGATGGCACCAAGCATCGCGGCTCCCGGGCTTTCGGTGAATTCGGGAACACCAAACACAACCTGGCTAGGCATCGACTCTTTCTGCATCGTGCCTGCAATCACTGGCCCAACGACCCCAGAGTTAGATGCGAGCATGCCTTCGCCGGGCAGCTCAAGACCCAACAGCTGCGGCGCCCGCAGGCTGCAGTCGTCTCCCGCCGCGCCGTGATCGCACGTGCAGGTGCCGTTATCGCATCGCCCAAGTCCGGAGCAGTCGCTGGGGCACGCGAGGTTCACGACTGCTGACACCGTGAAGCGTGTCGAAGACATGATGCCGGTACCAGAAAAGTCCGATCCGTCACTCACAGCCTCGCGTCGCGTCGTGGGAAGCCATCGCACGCCGAGCCACCACGTGTGCCCACCCTCGCGCACGCTTCGGCTAGAGGGCGCAATCTCGTACGAGCAGCTCCACGGCGACGGCTCCGGCGCACGCGCGGAGTATCGCGTTGGCGTTGGCGGCTCGCCGTCGCGTACGAAAGCCTCAAGACGAGGGCACGTGGCAACGGACGTGCCAGGATTCGAGGAGCTCTCGGCGGGGCGAAGCTGCACAGAAAGCCCGTTCAGCTTCAGCTCTCCCATCTCGATCTCGACGAATTGCCACTGCAGAGGAACGAGCGCCACGTCGGTGAGCTGCCCTGGCTGAATGCTCTCGTGCGCAAGTACCTGCACACCCGCGCAGTCGTCGCCGGTGAAGCCTCGAAAGCACACGCACTTCCCGTTGCGGCATTCTCCCTGACTGTTGCATCCGCGGGGACACGTTGACTGCTGGAACTCCGCCAGCAGCTCATACGCACTCTCGGGTGCCGACGTGAAGACGCCGATCCACCACTCCACATCCGGATCTCCCGCGCTCGTCGCCACGGACACCGATCCCGCACTCCCGATTGCAGAAGTTCCGCTAACGGCGTACGCGTCCAGTGCAGGTCTCGCCCCGCGACGCAACAGGAACTTTGTCGGCGACACGCCCGCGTCGCCCTCGTCGTCGGTGGCGTTGCTTGCACTGCCCATCGTCTGCGCCTTCAGCGTCACCTGCAGCTCCCCGCCCGTGGGTGGGAGCGTACGTATGACGTGGTAGCGCCACGTCCCGGGCGAAAGCAGCGCGGCGCTTGCACGACCCAGAACGAGCGTGGGGCTGCTTGCCGTTTCCAACAGGCTGCAGTCCGCGCCACCTCGTCCCGCGGGGCAGTAGCACGTTCCTCCAGCCATACCACATCGGCCACCGTGCAGCGTGCAGCTTTCGGGGCACGGGTACACGCGCTTACTGTGCAGAGTGAACGCCCCGCCGTGCTCTCCGCCGTGCACGCCAATCCACCACGAGTACGCGCCGGGGTGGTCGACGCGGATCGCGCACCCGCTGTCGAGCCCCACCTCGCCCTTCGCCATGTACCCTTTGTTGTTGTTGTCACGCGGCTGCGTCGACCGGTTGATGAAAACGCGCAGCGAGCTTCCTTGCACGCCCACGCCCGCGGCTGCAGCCGTGGGTACGGCGTTGCCTCGCAGGAACACGCCGGCAGCCTCGAGCTCGACAACAAGCGCGGCGGTGGTTCGATCCGTGTTGACGTAGTAGTACCTCCAGCTGTTGGGCGCGACAAACCCGTCGATGTTGTGGCCAAACGTAAGAGCCTCGTAGCGAGACGTCGCACGCGCGCCGCAGTCGTCGCCGGTGTGCCCGTTGTGGCAGAAGCATCGACCTTGGTAGCACTCGCCGTTCCTCGAGCAGCTCGACGGGCAGTCGGGCACGTCGAACACGCCCTCCAGCGTGTAGCTGACTCCTCGCGACCCCGCCAGCTCGCCACCGCGCACGCCGATCCACCACGTGAATCCGCCAGGATTGGGTATGATGATGCGCCGTTCGTCGACGTGCGTGTACTCGTCGATGCATCCCGACGCGTCTTCCGAGCTGCACACGCTGTCGTACCTGACGCGGTCTGGCACTGCGCTGCGCCGTATGAAAAGGTCGAGAGCGCTGGCGGCGGCGGACGACTGCTGCGAGTTTCCAATGGCGATGGGCGAGAGGCTGAATGTCACGGCAAGGCTGTCCTTGGGCGCGTTGAAGTAGTAGTATCTCCACTGGTTCGACGTGATGTGTCCCGCGGCGGTTTCCTGCGTCGTCAGCGGAGCCTGCGGTTATGTGAGCGGGAATTTGTGTGTGAAAAAAAAGTGTGTTGTGTCAGTCGGAATGCTTCCACGGCCGCATCCTTGCCCGATCGGTGCTCGATCGGCGCGCGCAACAACTGCAAGCGTACCATGATTCGCTCTTCCGAGCAGTCTGCACCGGCATATCCCGTGAAGCAGTGGCACCTTCCATCCACGCACTGTCCGTTTCCGTTGCACCGGCTCGGGCAATCTTTTAGCCTGTGCACGGCCGTGAGGGCGTTCACCCCAGTCGAGCACCAGCAGCCGCACACGGCGAGCAGAATCAGCGTGAGAGCGGCGCTGTACAGTGTGAACTGCTGTGTACGTCGCCGACGACCACCACTGATGCTCTGCAGTTGCGGTCTCCTTGTTGGGAGGTGGCTGTCGCCGCCGCCGTGTCTTCTTCTCAAGTTGCTTCGAGGAGTGGATGCTGTCGCGCAAGTCGACGTGGCTTCGGAGGAGGTTGTTGGCGGCAAGTAATGAACCGAGCGTCGAGCCGCCGTGGCTTCGGAGGAGGCTGTCGCTGTTTGGTGAGCTGCGCGTGCTTCCGAAGAATCGAGCAAACTCGAGGCGGCCGGAGCCTGGGAGACCGTGTGATCATCGTGGTGCTTGGACCACCACCGGTCAACACATGACCTGGTCAACACAACGTTAACCATAACTGTCACCAGACGTCTCCTATACACCAGACCACTGGCCACGCGCACAAGGTACACACAAATGACGCGAGATGGGCTCACTACTCCGCTAAGTTACCCACACTCCCGATGTCCCCGGGATTTCTCTGAAGTCGGTCGGAGTGGGTAGGAAGGGGTGTATGCGGCCCTGAGATGAGAACTCAGAACTCCCTCCCGCCCGCCGAGAACTCACTAGCCGTCGGACGGGACGGGACGGCTCCACCCAGAGGTCCCCTGGTGGCTAAAGGTGCGGATGCAAGGTGGCGAATGCGGATCCCGACCGAGATGAAGATGAACGCGACGCATCAGTGTCGGCGCCGTGCCATTCATCCGGGTAGTTTCATCCAGGTTGCCCCTGGGGTGCCAGGTATTCCAATTGGTAGTGCAAGCTTGCTTCGTGCGCGCATCATCTTCATCTTCAATGTTGTTTTTTTCTGGGAAAATTAACAAAACAATTCGTCAAAAAAAATACTGTAGTTCCTTCGTGATCCACATACAGTAATTCTGTGATCTTGCACGACCATTCTAAGGTTACTCTAGGTGGGTTCTCCTTTCATTCCCATGTATTCTTTCGGATCCTGCGACTCTGTTACTGTATGTCAGCATGCACTATTTATGTGCGAGAATGTCTGAATTACGGGCTTCATTTGTGCGCGCGCAATCATATTTTTTGCTCATTTTTTCCTCAGAGCGCCGGAAGTGTGAATTGGCAAGAATTGGCGTGAATTTTCAAGGTTTTCTTTTTTTCCCCTTGTTGGGTGCTGGTGCCAAGATGGCAATGGCCATCTGGATGATCCAGATGGCTCAACGCAAGATCCAGATGGAGATGCCAGAGTGTTCTCGAGGCGTGCGCCTCTCATTCTCACGAGGGTAAACACAAAAGCAGCTGGCGCTCACCGCCTGCTCGCGCAAAAAAGTCCAGAACAAATTGGAAAGAAAATCAAAAAAGAAACAAAACCCTAACCCATCTAACCCTAGCTACGATAGGGTAAGAGTAACCCTAACCCTAACATGACCACCCCTTCATTCCTACTAACCCCATTTGGCCCCTAAAATCTTCCCGGCGAAAAAAATATCTCCGACGGGATACAGGTACACAAAACACAGCAACACGCACCGCGTCAGCAGCCCCATGGCCACGACGCGCTTCGTCCACCGCCACGGAGGCGGTGCAGGTAAACTTCCTCGACTTGCGCCACGCCGTGTCCGTCCATCTCTATTTCTGCACGCAACCTCGACTTCGTCATCCTCCAGCTCATCACCATCATCTGTGGAGTCATCGGAAGGGGAGATTTGGAGACGCGCACGCGCGCGAACGCTCACCACGCCGACGGCCCTGTGCGCGCACCCGCCCATCACCACAGATGAAGAACACGGCCAAGCGGTCAAGTACAGAGTCAAGTTCGTGACGGCGTATGGACGTGGAGCGGGCGCGTCCACGCAGGACGCGGGAGTACAAACGTGCCTTTTAGCTGAAGACGGACGCGCGTTCATGTTCCGCGTCGAGCCGTACACGGATCAACTGGAAACGGGATGGGTCAAGCGCAGGTTCGAGGACGGCGCCGTGGATGAAGTCGTCGTCGACGCGCCGGACCTCGGCGAAAACATCGCCGCCGTGTGGGTCGCGCCGGAGGAAGGGACGTGGTGCCTCCAGGAGGTGGACGTGCAGCGCGTCGACGCCGAAGGAAAAGGCGGGAAAATGCAAAGATTCGCGTGCGGCGCGCTACTTGGCGAGCCGCCCGCACGAGACACCGCCGTCGAACTCAGGCCAACCGCGACGGCGTCAACGTCAACGGACACGTCAACGCCCACCTTCACGCCCGCGCCATCCAACGCGAACTTCACGGACGAAGAGCGCGAAGTGCTCGCTCGCCTCGGTGTGGAGGAGTACCGCCGGAGACGGCGTAAGGCTGCCTTAATTGACGCAGCACTCGTCGGCAGCGGCGCGGGCGTGTTGGCATTCGCTGTGCCCTCGCTTGCACCTGCATACGCATTCGGCGGTGCAGTTGGTGCGACGTACCTCGCCTTGTTAGGCCTTGGCGTAGATGCGATTGGAGACGAGGGAATGGGACCCATATCGCGAGTTCGGCGCGTGCTCGGCGCGCCACCTGTCCGCCTCGCGCTCGTGGGAGCAGCCACTGTGCTGGCAGTGACGTACGGCGACGACGAAATGTCCCAGACACTTGCACGCCTAGCGGCTGGCGCCGGAGGTTTCTTTTGTTATAAATTGGCTGTTATTGTTGCAGTGTAACAAAATTGCAAAGCACAGGAGAAGAAATCTGCCGGGGATTCGTCGTTGGACATTTTTCCCCATTTTTCCACCCATCCGTTCCGTCCCATGGCGGCGACAATTCTTAAAAAAACTTCTTCGGTCAGTCCCTCCGATGTCGGTGGTGTGAAAACGCATTTTTCTAGACTGAGTTTACTTGATTCTGTCTCACATCACTGGATTCCTGGTACCATGCAGCTCGTGCAATTCTGTCTACGAAGAAAGTCTACAGAATCCAGTCGACCGAACAACTCGTCCAGCGCTCCACACATGGGGGCGTACTACCACGCCGCTTTGCGACCTCTGTCATCGTCATTTTCGGCGCCGAACACACCCAAAGCATCGAGAGATGCATATGATGATGCGCTAACATACCAAACGACGACGTGCGCGCACGTTCACACATCGGCGTCTGTGCCAGATAAACGAACGTGCGGAGGAATCGTTGTCAGCGTCAAGCCAGTCCCCAACGAACAAGACGACGAAGAAGAAACTGTCGTTCTTGGAATACTCGTGCCTCCGAAACCGAAGGAACGTGCGCAAACAGCCAGCGGTGGAAACGACGACGACGACGACGACGACTGGGCGGTTTTGGAAATCACGAGGTACGACGGCAACCTCAAAGACAGAAATATCGACAACGACTACTTCTCCGCCGACGGTGACGTGGCTGAGCACGCGGCTTGGGGTGCCGTGCCAGAAGCCGTGCCGCCGTTTAACTCCTCCGACGTCTACGCGCCCGTGCGCACAATCACGTGCCGCGCACGCACACGCGTCAGGCACGCCGCGCCGCTTCGCATCTCAGGCACGCACACAGTCAGCGCCGTCACTCCAGATGGCGGCGACGCGCTCGCCCTGACCTTTGAGCATCGCGGGAACGCGTCGGACGTCGTCGTCGAGTCGGTGGAAATGTGTGGTGCCACGAGTCAAGCTTCCACTCCGTGCACGTGCATGCCGTGGGCAGACGGTGCGCCACCACTCCCTCTGCAGCTCGCGGCTGGTGACGTCGCGAGCCTAGTGCTTCTACCCGATGCCGTTCGCGGCGGCGACGATGCCGGCAGCGAAGGGGGATGCGAAGTCGTCGTGGGGTACCGCTGCGTGGGAGAAAAGGTGTCGCTCTGGCTGCGACGACGCGTTGCCTGGACTCCACGCACAGCCAGCGCGGTGACGGCGGCGGTGGACGCAACGCGCGCAACCATTTGGGCGGCGAATCACAGCCTCGACGAAATCAAGGATGCGGAGATGACACTGCCAGATGCATGGGGTGGCCACATTGTGTCCATCGGAAGGCTGGCACCTGGTGAAACGTGCGGCGTAGCTGTGCGACGCGCCGACGGAGTCGCCGACGACGACATAATATCACCCCCATCGATCGTGGATCGCACTTCGCGTGTATAATAGTTGGATGTAAAGCAGTTTTTGATTGTATTTTTAGTGGACAAACAAGGTTTTCGAGGTTAAGCCTAACAAGGTTACAACAAATAGATGAAGTTCCATGAGTCGCATCAGCGGCCGAGCGCCGTGGCACCCCCAAGCGCGCCATACGCAAGGCCGCTCTTCGCGCCCACGTCCACGAGGCGTGCCACACCGGTGGTGAGCGCCGTCAGCTGCGCGACCAATGCAACGTCCTCGGCGTCACGCACGAACTCGTCGCCTGTGTTTGACGCAGCTGCGCTCGCAGGAAGTTGGCGAAGCATGGCGGCGATATCACGGAGCGCTTTATGGTCCTTCGGCTCTAGCGGCCCCTGTCGCTGCTGCACGCCACGTACGAACGCGAGCAGCTGCTCGACGTTATCCTGGAGCATAGACGTTGCGCTGCGCACAGTGTGTAGGTGGCTTTGCAGTTGGTCGCTGGAGCTCGGTGCGCCCGCGGCGCCATCCGCACCGTTGGCTGTGCTTGCGGATAACGCGACACGGCTCACTTCGTCGACGGCGACACGCTCCGCCTCTGAGCTTTCGAGTTCGACGGACGCCGGCACGAAGTGCGCCGCCCCGTCTGACGCGTGCACTTCCGTTTCGAAGAGCTTGACTGGCAGCGCCGCCGTTGCCGCGCCACTTCTCGTTTTGTTCCTGGCGTCGTCGACGTCCATGAGCAGGAACACGGGACTTTCCGCGACTTCTGTGATGCACCTGTGCAGCGCCATATCATCCTTGCTTGGTTCGCTTCCCGTGGCGTACCATCCGACGACATCAAGTTTGGGAAACACCTTCTTCATGAGTTCAATTTTTTGTTTCATGAATGGCACATCAAATGCCATGGCGGCCGAGGCGTTGCCGCTCTCCTTGGCGAGTTTGATTTCCACGGCATTTTCGAGGGAAATTATGCGTGATGTGCCTGAGCCTAGAAGCAGGCCAAATACACGGGATGAGCCGATCCCACTCGCACCAGGAGCAGAGCCAACAGCACCCGCACCAGGAGCAGAGCTAGAGCCTGCAACTGTTGTGCGCGTGTGTGCGTCGCTGACGTGGAGCAGGACAAGCGGGTGGAGCAGGTACGCGAGACCCGTCGTCGTCGTGGGAGTGGCAGTCGAGGGCGCCATACCTAATTTCAGGAGTTCTCGAGTGCGAATGGCGGAAAACAGGAGGGCTCAGAAGGTCGGGGTCAGGGTTAGGGTTAGGGTTAGGGACTGGGGGTTTGGTTTTCCGAGAGACGTTGTGTTTACCTCCTTCTGATGTTGCTGACGCGCACGTCGAACAGCAGCGTGCGGTTGAAAGGCTTCAGCGTGCTGCTGTCAAGCACGAAGTCCAACGCGCGACGACCCGCGAACGTCACGGGAACAGGGCCGCGGTCGTAACGCGTCTTCGGATTCAACGTGTACGCCAACTCGTCCACCAGCTCACCAGGAATCTCGAAGCGACGCAGCCCGCCCTCCTTCATGCCCAGCACAGCCTCGTCGAACGCCTTGATCGCCTCGCCATTGCCGACGCGAAACACGAACGGCTCGTCTGTCTGGCGCGTGCTTTCGATGCGCTTGCCCTGGTAGCCTGCCGTGTACCCGACCCAGTCCGCCACGACCTCGTCACCCGCCTCGACGGTGCGTCCAGTCCCCTCTCGCAGGTCGAGAACGCGCATACCCGACGGCAGAAGCGTGAACTCTTTGTCCCCCTCCTTCAGCGACGAGTTTGAGTTTGAGCACGACTCGCACTCCGCATCCGCGCGCGCTTGATGCGCGAGACTAAGGTTGAGAACACCACCACCGAGGGCGAGAACGAAACCTTGAGAACATCCCTGGAGGAAGCACGTGCGACGTGAGACGGTCAAAGAGCTCTTATTAGAGTGAGGTGTGTGGGAACCTCTGCACGTGAGCACGGCACGCCGACTAGCGTGACCACGCCTCCGGGAAGTAGGAGCATTCGCTACTAAGGAGCACGGACTGAAACGGCAGGACAGCTTCAGAGGAGGAGTCATAGTCACGGGCATCATCACCATAGTATGGTATGATCGGAGAATGCCGATTCTGGATAGGTTCAGAGGACTACTGTACAGAAATCATATCGGAGGGAGGGATGAGTGGTCAAGAAAACAAGGCCGGCACGAACTCTAACCCTAACCCTAACCCTAACCCTAAACAGAAACCCTACTCTTATCTTAGCTAGTCGAACATCTCCCCCACGTGCGGTTCCCGTGCGGGTTCCCGTGATGAAGTCGTCGTGAAGTCCCGTGAGTGAACTACCGGGTAAGCTTTAGTGAACCGAGTGACCGGACGGGCCGTTCCCCGATCAAGCCAGGACAAAGTTGACCTGCCCTCCCCCTCACGAGGTTATCGGTGCTCACAGGTCAGGTGCTCATCAAAGAAAGCCTCCCGTTGTCTAGGCCCGTTGTCTCCGTTTTCGCGGCCGCGAGAGTCCTTTTGTCTCCACCCGTTCCGTCGCAACTCCTCGAGGGCAACTCCTGGGAGGGCAACTCCTTTCTTCGAGGGAGGGAGGGAGGGAGGGAGGGACTTGTTGGTGTCAGCGCAGCTAAAGGCCGCTCCCCCTTTCTTCGCAGCTCGTCTAAGGTAGTCTAAGGTCGCTCTCTCGCAACGCCTAAGGCGCCATTCTTCGTCTTGAGCTACCATAGTACTGTACATACATACGACCTTAACGTTCCTTGAGCAGCGAACCAACCGTGGCCATGTCGCCGGGACGTGTGCCTCAACTCTCTCCCGATGAAGAGCAGGCGTTCTTAGAGACGTTTCTTACCTACACCGGTATGCTATCCACCAACACGCTTCACGCCAACCTCGTCAGAGGGGGACACCACGTATCCACCGCGACGCTCGTTAAGACGGAAAACGAAGACGCGGTCGGCGCGGGACGAACGGCGAGAACGCCGACGCCGGCGACGCCAACCAGAGGATTTGGTACGCCAAAGACGCCCATCGGTGTCGCCAAACTCACCGACGGGGGAGAGAAGGCTGTGCAGGCGCTCTTCGAGGCGTACAGCAGCTGGGGAAGCAGGCCCAACTCAACGTACATGGAGTTCCCCAAGTTTGCTAAGCTGTGCAGAGACAGGCGCGTGTTCGGATTCCGCGTCTCGCTCGCCACCGCGAGGCAGACGTTCTGCGTCGCGAGGCAGAGCAAGCACGACCCGAGCCTGCCCGAGGAACGTATCAGCTTCTGGGAGTTCGTGGACGTGCTCTCCGCGCTCGCCTTGGTCGTTTACTCGGACGCAAGGCCGCAGGATGCTCTCGACCGCCTCATACTCGACCGTGTGCTGCAGGGCAAGGGTACCGACGATCCGAAGGGATACGTCGTGCGCGGAGAAAGCGAAACGGAGTCGATGCTGAGATGGCACATTCTCGAGGTGATCAGCTCGTGCGAGCATGCGATTCGCGTCGTGCACATGCTCTTCAGCGACGTCTGCGAGGGTGTCGCGGAGAACAACCTGTCGGAGGAGGCGGTTTTGCACCCGCCGGCTGGCGCGGAGGATGCGCGCATGCGACGGGATCATTTTGTCAGATTTTCCCGAGCCTTTCGCATCATTCCGCAGCTGCTCGACGAGTCGCAGGCTGAAATGCACTATCAGGCTGTGGCGTCGACGAACGCGCGTGACGGACTCACGTGCCACGAATTTATGGAGGTGATTACTCGCATCGCGGTTGCCACGCGAGGAAACAGCGAGCTCAAGAGCGGTGCGGCGGACGTTCCGAGCAATGCGGCGAAGGATATGGCATCCAAGGCGTCGGCGGAGAAGACGTACATCACCATGATGCGATCGCCAAGTCCCGCGCCGCTTCCCGAAGAGATGTCAGCGAAGGCGCTCTTCGCATCAGATGTTTGCGGCTTCGCTGTACCTGCGGTCTCGCCCGCGCCGCCCAGCCGTCTCACCCCGCTCGTCCATGCGCAGCGCCTGAAAACCACACCACTGCCTGAAGTGCCGCCTCCGCCGGAGACGAAGGATCGTCGTTTCTATAATGCCGAGCCGTTCACGGCTGACCCGATGTACTACTACGCGATTCAAGACCCCGCGAATGCGCTTCGTCTCGATGCTCCTAAGTGGCAGAGGCACTACGAGCTCGTGGCTGCCGGGGGCGGCTTCGAGGGGCGAGGCGCGCGTATCGCGCTCAAGGGCAAGGTGGCACAGCGCATCGATGCCGAGGAGAAGATTTGGCAGCGCTCTGTATCTGTCGCGATGCACCGGCAGTCTTGCCGCGACTCGATGGATCGTGCGGTTCTTCGTCGGCAGCGCCTTGGCGAGGATGTTCTTGGGTTGCGACAGTACCTCGATTCTTCCGAGTACGTCGAACCGTCGGAATTAGATTACCTCGATGACTTCGAGGGAGAGGGGGAGGAGGAGGAGGAGAATGCGGAGTACGCGTACTTGGATGGCTCCGAGCCGGCGAGGCGGGTGTACAGCGAAGATGCGTCACAAGCGCAGAATGAGCCGACGGAGGCGGATGAGGAGGTTGCATCGATCTCGCGTCTTCCTCCACTGCCTCGTTCGCCTGTGCGTGCGCCGTCGAGGTTGCTGGCGATGAGCTTCTTTCCCGCCGACTCGGAGGTGAGACGCGCGGCGTCTGCGCTCGCGTAATAACTGTAACGATCTACCAATCATTTTAAAATGAGTGACTGTATACAGTACTCTAGGAAGTACTCGCTAACACACCCATGTCAACTGAACTTTCCATCCTCGAAACTACTTACCATAGTCTATGTAGAGTGCAGACTAACTTACTGTAGACTCTCCATCCCATCCCACCGTCCTGAACCGCAGAAAGCAGTTCATGTCACCTGTGCCATGCAGGAGTGCCATGCGGTGCAAGAAGTTGTTGCAAGAACCACTCGCGTCCGGGTGACCGGTTGACCGGGTTTACTGTAAGGTTTCTCACACAGTATCACGTTCCGAGAATACTCGAGTCTCGCTCATGGAGGTGGTCAAGAATATACCTTTAATAGACCCGGCCGGTGCCCTGTGTGCGCCTTGCCCCCCTGTTCTTTGTTTCGTCGGATTTGAACTCCAATACTCGCGCCATCGCCACCGTGACACGGTCGTTTCGAAACGTCCGCTTCGCACTCCTTGCAGCCATGGCATCGTCCCTCTTAATAACGCGCGCGTACAAAACCGCCCCTCCTGCCGGCGGCGCACTCAGCGCGCCTGTTGTCGGGGCGAGGCGCGCAGACTGGTGCGACGCAACCTGTCGGGAACACTTGATCGTCGCCAAATCCGCAAATGAACTTGTTGATGCGTACAAAAAGGTGAAAATGGAATGGGAGGCGGCCAACAGTGGAACGTTTGTGCCTGCAAATGTCGCTTATGCGTGTGGAACCTGGACACTTTCACTAGCTAAAAAGGCAAGCCACGGGTGGAATTACTACGGCGTCCATAAGGCGTCGAGCGCACGGGAAGTTGTCAGCGAGGTGCAGCGCTGGAACAAAAACTTGACGGACAAAAACACGATGTTATACCTCGTGTCGGCAACTGCTGGAGACGGAGAATGGATCTATGTCGTCAAGGGTGAAGATGCTAAAGGAGACTATGGCGGCATACAATGCCTAGTAGGAGTGGAAACAGTGACCCGTGTCAAATTCTGGCTTGATATTTGGTTCAAACAAGGATTGATGGCAGAGCACATTGTGTACGGCAATGGTGGCTGGTTAGTTGTAGTATGTGCGGCAGAGGCTGGCTCAAGTCATATGGTCGTGGCAGAGGATTCGGCCGATAACCTTCGCACGGGCATTGTGAATGCATATGCTCTTGCTGTGCAGAGCGGCAAGAACTATCGCGTTGCACACCTCGTTGGTGATGGGAAGCGCTCAGGCGTTGCCGTCATGGTGTCGACCAATTCCACGGCAAGCGTCGCGGAGAAGGTGGTCATCACGCGCGGTGTGAGCGACATCTTCTCGCATGTATTAGGCGGGTACAATGCAGAGCCAAACATGCACTGGCGTGCAGTTGCTGTGATGGGTTCCGGAGTGCAAGTCACGTGTCTGCAGACAAACGTCGTTAAGGAATTTGATGGAGAGTCTTTTAGCTATAAACACTCTGTGAGCGACTTGCGGGAACTCCTTGACGAAGACTCGAGGAGTAAGCCATGGCTTTCTGACGCCGAGTACAACGGCGTGCACATGTTAGTCTGCCTTTCGGACCGTAGCAAAGCATTTGTGAACCCGGATGACACGCGTCTTTCTAGCCTCGAGACACAGCTCGGAGCGCAGAAGTCGCAATGTTCTACCCTAACAACACAGCTCGCGGAGCGGGATACGAGGATCGCAGGCCTCGAGAAGAGCATTGCAAAACTGGAGAAAGAGCTCAACATTTGCAAGACTGCGGCGCAGAGCACGAAGGAAGACAAGGCCGCGATCTTGAAGCAGGCGGAGGAGCAGGTGGCACAGTATGCTGCGAGTCTCTCGAAGCATTCCGCGTCTGAACGCACGAAGCGGCTCAAGGCCATGATGCGCGAGTATCACCCGGACAAGAAGCTCATCCTGCCGTGGTTGTTTACCAAGATAAGCGCGCTTGTGTCTGGCCACCTCAACAAGCCGTTTGTGTAACGCACGCAGTGCGCCCACAACTCACCAGTCTAAAGGTATCATAGGATAGCTGTCACGATGTGATTTCAAGTTGTCAAGAGGAGGTCGGATTATCTCCCATGCATCATGCATCTGTCACGTCACGCTTCCCCGTTCCCATCCCATCCAACTTTCAAGTTAAAATAAATATACCAGGCAACTTAACTGTAAGTTCGGTCGGGTGGTTTGAATTGAAGTAAAATGTTAAATGTATCGCATGCGATGATCGCTCACACACACACACGGCAAACTTCTTTCCAAAGCATTCCGCCCGCCGGGTAAGTTATGAGTTCACGACTTGCCACCTGATATATTTGGTATTTTTATTCTGTAAACTTCCATTTGAAATTCTCCTCTGACGAGCCCCTCCGCAGACTTTTCAAGCGCCTAAGTTTAGTGCCATGGACGACGACGACGACAGCCTCCTGCTTGCGTCGCTCCTCAACGACCACGACGCCGCGGCCGCACTCACCGCGACGTCGCCCGATGTGGACACGCAAAGTCCTGGCTCAGACTCAGGATCCTCGGACGACAACTTCGACCCGCTGGAGGCGGCGTACGCGCGAAGGAGTCGATCGGCGGCGACGGCAAGGCCGACGCGTGCGCCCTCAGCAAAGACGGCCGGAAAGCGTGCGAACGGCAAGCGCACATCTGCAAGAGGAACCACGTCGGCGGTGCCAGCATCCGTAGCCGACGTTGCTGCAAGAGCGGCATCCTCGACAGCCGGACGAACACGACCACGCAGCGCGAGCGCACGGACGACGCCCGCGGCGACGCCGCAGAGGCCGACGACGCCGAGGGCAGAACGAAGCACCGTAAGTCTCGCGGCGAGCGCGTCGGTGGCGCAGGAAACGAACGCGGGCCTGCGACTTGCTGGACAGAGGCGGGCCATTACCGCGCTCGGCACGAAGCTGCAGACCGCGGAACAGAAAATCTCCGAGCTCGAGGGAGATAGCAAGGCGAAGGCGCAGCAGCTGACCAGCGCGAAGGTGCGCCTGAAGGCGGCTACAGCAAAAGCGCGTGCATGTGACTCTCTCGAGGAGCAGGTGCGCACGCTCACGGCAAAGCTGGGCGCTAGCGAGGAGGCAGCAAGGCGCGCTAAGAAGCTTCACAAGCAGTCGGCAAGCAAGCTTGCCAAGGCGCTGCGTGTCCTAAAGGTTCGCGATACCGACGCGCGTAATCTCGAGAAAGCGCTGAAGGCGGAACGCGTCAAGTGCAGCGAACAGCAGACAGAATTGAAAGGCGCGCGTGCGGAGCTGGACCACCTCAGAAGACAGAACTTCGCCATGCTGGACACCATCATGCGACGGCAAGCCTCCGCCGGCGGCGTCGACGCAGCGCCGACGACGTCGTTCGTGCCTGCAACGACCGCTGTCCCCCCCTCTCCACCGCGTGTTCCGGTCTCCGTCTCTCCGCCCGCATCGCCGTCTCTAGCATTTTCCTCCGCGCCCTCGAGCGCGCCGATGTCGCCGAGCAGCCTCGTGCTTCCTGGAAACCACGCGCACCCGCGCGAGTACTACCGTCTCGCGAAGGAGGCTGCTCGCAACCGGGCTCCGAACAAGGCGCCCTAAAGCAAGGCTGTGACTTGACCCATGCTTGTAATCATAAGGTACAGTACCAATACAATACAATACAACGAAGCCGTGTACATACGGTACTGTACCACCACGAGCTCGTGCGTGACGTCGAGGTCGAGCATCTCCCCCATAAAAAAATCAGGTGAGATAAGTTTACCTGTCTAACTTGAAACGCAGATTAAAAAAACTTTTTAGTGTGACGCTGTTTCACACACAGGCTGACAGGTTTGGAACGAGAGGACTTATGATACCTACCAACCTATGAGCCTATCGTAAGGTTATGAGGAAAGGTAAGCTCGAATTCCTTCCTAGTACTATCATAACCAGCCTAAACCACCTGCCAAATAAAGGCGAAAAAACAAATAGGTACGAAGTACGAACCTCCAAGCGCGGGACTGCAATGGCACCTAAGGTTAAGGCGGAACCTGATTGGGGGCCCACCATCAAAGTTGCATCCGCTTATAAAGTCATTTTGGCAGTCTGGGATCCCGGCCGTTTACCTGGAAAACACAACCTTATTGGGCAACCTCTTTTTCAACTTTTTCAACCACCCCCCTTCAGCCCTTTCTTTCCATTTTCGTGGTTTTCCCCTCTCTTGTTCGTGATTCTTGTGAAGCATTTTTGCCATAGATGGGCGCGTCCGCGTCGCGCGAGCTGCTATTAGAGCTGCGCATGACAGACGCCGTGAGATACGCAGCCATACAAGGGGACCTCAAGAAACTACAGCTCATACTGCCGCTCCCAAACGTCAAGGACGCGGACGGATACACTGTCCTTCACATTGCGTGCTGGTACGGGCACTACCGAATCGTCGAGCACTTCGCCAAACTACAGCTCGTTGACGTGAACGCGCCCGCGAGGCCGGGGCGCGTCACGCCGCTGCTCCTCGCGTGCTGGGGAGGACACGCGAACTGCGTCAAGGTGCTGCTCAGCCACGGAGCGGCGCCCAACGACGGGTACGACGCATCGGGAAATACGCCGCTTACCGCCGCGCTGCACAGAGGAAGGTGGACGGGCACCACGTGCGAGCTCAGCGGAGTGAGGCACTTCCACGGACCGAGGTACCGCGCGCTCGCGAAGGCGATGTGCGACGTGAAAGCACACAGGTACTTCGACCTGTGCGAGGAGATGTTCGTCAAGGCGGCCGGGCAGCTGCCCGTGGCCACCGACTGGCTGCGCTACGAGAGACCTGGCGACAACTTCCCCAGACACGTCACGCTCAACGAGGTGAAGCAGGTGGAGCGTGCCCGAGCCAAGCTCAGGAGGCGCGGACTCAACCCGGAGGGTGCCGGCTACGACCTGCGCACCGAGGACGAGCGTCTCGCAGACTTTATGGCGGCGCAGGAGTCGGGCAACGCAGTCATCGCCCCCTTGCGTCGCTTTGGGTTCCTGCGCACATGCGTTGGGAGTTTCTCCGTGCAAGACACAATCGCGAGCACAGAAGATGCGCCTGACGACGATGCCGGGGCAGTAAGGGCGAGACAAAGGCCTGCGCATTCGCAGGAGAAGTCAGACCCGGTGACTGGTACGGCGTACGATCCCAGCAGCGCCGGGACGAAAGAACAGCGCGCGGACGACGTTCCGGAGGGTGCATTCGACAAAGGAGCGGCTGCTCGCATGCTCGGCCACCAGAAACGCGAGAAGCAGCACGACGGGCTCGCAACGAAGGGCAGCACGACGCTGACGGACAACACGCTCCTGCAAAAGCTCGAGGATCGCCTCACGGGCCTAAGGTTGGACGGCGCGAAGCATCACAGCCAGCTAGGTCTCGAGGAGGAGCATGCCAAGGTGGACGACGTGAAGGGGGAAATGAATGCCGAGGGGCTGCAGGACCTCGTGCGCGGCATGGCTCTAAAGGCGCCGCAGCGCTCCGACGAGTCGAAGGGTGCATTTCGATGGCGTAAGGCCAAGGCTACATTCCAGCAGCCTAGCGAGGACGAGATGCGAGGTCGAAGGAGAAGAAGGCTGGATGCACAATTCCTCGACGTCGTGCTGATGCTCGTGGAGGCGGGAGCGAAGTGCGACATCGTGACGTGGACCAGGCCAAATATATTGAGAAGCACGACGCTTGTTGATGAAGCGGCGCAAAAGTACGCGGAAGAGGGTGTGAGACATACGCCCGGAGCCCTCGGCGACGGGATCGTGCCAGCGTTGCTCGCACTGGGATGGGAGGACCACTCGCTTATCGTTCTGGAGGCTCTTGAGAAGGGTGGCGCGCAGTTCGACGTGAAGTTGGGCAAGCCGTTCAAGGGGAACTTGGCTCTGCAGGCTGCTGACTGGGGACGCACGCTGGAGGCGCAGTGGATCATGCGTCGTGGTGTGGACTGCGACCTTGACCTCGGCATGATTGGTGTCGGTCAGTGGTTCAACTCGATGCAGACTCAGAATAAGAGGTCAAGGGCCCGAGGTGCGAGTTAGTTCCTGGGCAACTCTATAAGCCTTATTATGTACTTTTGTAAGTCACTCGATAAACAACGTTACCAAACTGTTACATCTCTTACTGTACGGTTAAAGTTTACAGTACGGCATACAGTAAGTACAAGTGAATATTGAGTTGTGAATTGACAGCTCACTCACTCACTCCCACTCACACTCGCTCCCACTCTCACTCTCCCAGAGGTCTCTCTCTATGAGCCTCGTTCTGATTTGACTTGGCGCCAGAGAGACTACCCTATGCCTTTTCGCTTCCCTCGAAGGGAGGTCTCGAACGGTTAGGGTTAGGGTAAACCCTAACCCGTTCTTCGGCCGGTCTTGATTTCTTTTCCTTTTTTCCCCTTTGTTTTGGAAGGTTACCCGTAGTCTCGAAGCTTCGAAAGTGTATCTATGGCGGAGATGTCTGAGAAGGGGGAGGAGGAGGAGCTCGGCGTTGGCGCTGCTCCTGCCGCCGCTGCTGCTGCACCAGTCACCGGACCATGGCACGCTTCAGACACGCGTGGGCGTGGGCGCGTCAAACTGCGCAAGGCGGAAGCGATGCGCATGATCGCCGCGGGAATCACGCCGCACCTACCCGCGTCGCAACTGCGCATCGAAGCGCCGCACGCCGACGCGAAGTTTGGAGGAATGCCGTCTGACCCCCCGCCGCGCTTCCCTGCATACCTCATCGCAAAGCAATCGGAGAAAGGCGCGACGGGGGATGCATGTTTGGAGCGCTCGTACGTCCCACGATGCGCCATCGACCACGCGGTTTCCTACCACGACGGCATGAGACACATGCGAAAAGCTGCGCCAGTCGTGCTTACGGGATCAGGGGTCACAAAGACGGGCGCCAAGGCGTGGTGCGCAAGCTTCAAGCGCATTGTCGCGCTCGCAAACGCGGACAAAAGCACAGGCACGAAATTCAACGTCATGGTCAACGAGGCGGACGCCGACCGGTTCGTCGACTACGACGCGTCCAAGAACGTGTTTGGAAGCTTCTACCACATAAGAGAACCTGAGACGGGCAGGATGGAGATGGACATACCGGAGTTCGTCACGTGCGCAAACACATGGACGGCACGTAAGCTGTACTTCGACACGGCGATCGCGGAGAGGCTACCCGAGCAGTACGGTTCGCGCGAGGATAACGCCGACGCTGGCGACGCCATCCCGCGTGGCGTGTACACGCACGCAGGCCTCGGCGAGAGCAGCCCGCTGATGCGAAGTCTGCTGGGAAGAAGAGGTGCCTGCAGCGAAACCGTCGACGAGGCTTGCGAGATTGACTGGCCTTGGATTCGCACACTGCGGCATGTGCAGCGCCTAGGGCCGTGTTTCGGGGTGAGACTGCTCGCTTCCGCGCGAGGCAGCTTGCGCCCCCTTCACTACGCGACGGAGGAACGTCTGCTCGTGCAGGCGCTCGGTCGCTCGCGGTGCGTGGTGATTCCTCCACGACACACCTTCAACGGCCTGTACCCTTATCCGGTTCACCACCCGTACGACAAAAACAGCATGGTAGATCTCGAGGATGTGGATGATCGCATGTGGCCGCTCTTCAAGGAGAACGTGCGTGGCAGCGTTTGCTATCTGAAGCCCGGCGAGGCGCTCTTCGTGCCTCGCTACCACTTTTTGCACGTCGAGAGTCTCGAGGAGGAGAACGCGTCTCTCAGCTTCTCGTTTGGCAGCGGCGCGCGTGCGCGCTCGCCGGAACAGGCTGGCGTGATTGTGAGTCGTTCGCTTGAGGAGCGTTTGGTGTCTACAGAACAAATCAAGGAGAGGGATGTGAAGTTCTGGCTTGGCGTGATTCGCGACGGCGAGGAGCTGGAATGGTGCAACCTCGATACGGTTCCCGGCTACCGAAGAGTTGTGATGGCGCAGATGGTTCGCGACGCGATCGAGGAGGCTGGAGAGGACGACAGCGACGACGAAGGCGACGGCGACGGCGACGGCGATGGCGATGTCGACGAGAAGGATGATTCCGACCAGCCTGAGGAGGGTGTGTGCCTAGGCCGTGGTCGTTGGCGCAGCTTTTTGGAGCGCATGCTCGACCGTCGTCTTGAGTCGACGCCGTGGCTGACCCCTCGCGATCCTTTGTTGTTGAAGGACACGCCGAAGCTGCTCGAGGATACGCGCACGGAGTGGGAGCGTAAGTACCCGGAGTTTTTCCGCAAGAAGCTGCAGCGCGAGGGCTGGAACGTGCCTGACGCCGTGAGCACGGTTCCCATTCCCGGCGTGAACATATGAGGTTTGTTGAAAGTAAAAGTGTGACATAGTTGGTTCTTGACCTTTGGGGATCAACCCCTGAAACCCCCAAATTCACGAAGGATTCATCCATCCCCTAATCGCACCGTTTGTCAGCAGCTTTTTTGTTGAGTTTGGCGGCGGCGGCGCAACCCCTCTCCACTGTGGTACGAGTCCAGAGTACGACGTGGAAAAGTGTCACCGAAACGATCATTCTTCGTCGCTTTTTACATCGTCCAGCGTTTCTTTCCGGAGGCGGAGGCTTGGTTTCTCACTTGCTCGGTGTCCCTTTGATAACCAGTATGGGTCGTCACCACGGCGGCGGCGGCGGCGGTGGCGGTGGTTCGAATCGTGGTTTCCACAGGGGTAAGCGAGGCGGTGGTCGTGGTCGTGATGAACGTGATGGTTCTCGTCGTGATGGTGGCGGTCGTGGTGGTCGGGGGCGTGGTGGTGGTGGTTCAGGGCGACCTGCGACGTGGGTCAACGACGCAGAACGTACGAACGAGGCGTTTGAGACGTATTACAAGGAATCGGGGGTTGTGCCCGCGGATGAATGGGAAGCTTTCCTCAAATGCATGAGAAGTCAGCTGCCCGTGACGTTCCGCATCAACGGCGGCGGGAAGTACTCGCTTGCCATGCGTGACCGCATGGAGAAGGACCTGTTCAGCAAACTCGGAAGCGCCGAAGAGTACGTCAACGAGGCGGGCGAAAAGGCTGCCAAGCCGTTCGCCTTGCCGTGGTACCCAGACAGACTCGCTTGGCAGCTGTCGTACAGCAGAAACGTGCTCCGCAAGGTGCCGCAGCTCGCGGACGTGCACGCATTCATCGTGCGCGAGAATGACAAGGGAAACATCACCAGGCAGGAGGCGGTATCCATGGTCCCGCCTCTCATGCTTGACGTGCAGGTTGGCGACCGCGTGCTCGACATGTGCGCGGCACCCGGTTCCAAGACATTCCAGATGCTAGAGGCGATTCACAAGAACGGCGTCGACAAGATGACTTCAGGACTTGTCATGGCGAACGACGTCGACGCGCAGAGGTGCGGTCTGCTCACGCACCAGACGTCGCGATTCTCGTCGTCGAACATGATTGTCGTCCAGCATGAGGCACAGGACTTTCCCAAAATGCAGGAGCCGGAGCGCAACGGCGGCAAGCACATCATGTTCGACCGCATCCTCGCGGACGTGCCGTGCACAGGCGACGGAACGCTGCGCAAGGCGCCGGATATTTGGGTCCGCTGGAATCACAACCAGGCGCTGGGAATTCACCCGCTGCAGGCACGCATCACGCTGCGTGGATGCGAGCTGCTGAAGGTGGGTGGCCGGCTCGTGTACTCGACGTGCAGCCTGAACCCAATCGAGGATGAGGCGGTGCTGGCGGAGATTCTCAGGTCTACAAATTATGCAATGCAGCTGGTGGATGTGAGTGACCTCTTCCCTGAGCTCAAGCGATGCCCTGGCATAACGAAATGGTCGGTAAATGACCGCGCCGGGCGCATCGCGTCGTACGAGGAGGCGCAGAAAGGAAACGATCCGAAGCGGCGAAGCATCATCAAGCGCAGCCACTTCCCACCTACGGAGGAGGAGGCGGCGAAGATGCACCTGGAACGGTCCATGCGGTACCTCCCACATCACAATGACACGGGCGGGTTCTTCGTCGCGGTGCTTGAGAAGGTGTGTGAAATTGGCCACGATGCGGAGATGGGCGCCCATCTTTCGAATACCGCTGCTCGCAAGCGCAAGGAGAAGGTGGACGGCGCAAAGTCGAATGGCGAGGGTGACGACGCTGACGACGCACCCGCCAAGAAGCAGAAGCTCGAGGGCGGGTCATCGGCACCTGTACCCGTGCTTGGACGAGAGGAGGGGAGAAGGCACCACCGTGGCATCGATCCGGTTGTCGCGGTGACGTCGGACGCAGTGCACTCGCAGCTGAAGCGCTTCTACGGCATCAGCTCCAGCATCGACCTGAGCACGTCGCTGATGACGCGCAATTTAGACGCCGAGCTGCCGAAACGAATCTACTACTTGTCCGACGCAGCGAAGCGTGTTCTGGAGGCTGATCCCACGGGCGACCTTAAGGTGATTGCAACGGGAGTCAAGGTATTCGAGCGCCAGGAGGCGAAGGATGCCGACCCGAAAAACTCGTGCAGCTACCGCGTCGTGCAGGAGGGTCTTTACGTGCTTCTTCCGCACATGACAAAGCAGGTTGTGACGGCGTCGCTGATGGAGATGCGAAAGCTCCTGCACATGCGCTCGTGTCGAAAGGAGAGCTTTGAGAACCATGTGCGCGACCAGCTGACGAATCCTGCGCTGGGCAAGGGATGCGTCGTTCTCAAATTTGACCCGAAATTAGAAGCATCGGACAAAGAAGAAGGAGAAGTGTCGGTCATCAACTTGAATGACCCCATTTTTGAGGCTGGTGGGTGTGCTATCTGCTGCTGGATGGGTGAGGCGGCGCTAAGTTTGCTGTGCGACAAGGTGTACGCCGCAATGGTGCTTGAAAAGTTGGGTGGTCCTCCACCCCAGGAGGTGATTGACCGTTGCGTGGCTGACAAGGCTAAAGCAAAAGAAGAGATGGAGAAGGCTGCAGCGAACGGCGCGGCGGTGGAGACGGCTGTGGCAACATGAGTAACAAATGTTTACACATCGAATGGACCTGCCACACCCTCGGGAGGCGCCTGGGCGTGGTAGTTGCGTCCCCAGCACGCGACACTGCCGTTGCGTCGCAGCGCCAAAGAGTGAAGCTCACCCGCGGCGATCGCTATGAAGTCGCCCTCGACACCGTCGGGAGGCGCATGGCCTTGGTAGTTGTGTCCCCAGCACGCGACACTCCCGTTGCGTCGCAGCGCTAGCGAGTGATGGCAACCCGCTGCGATCGCGACAAAGTCGCCCTCGACGCCGTCGGGAGGCGCCTGGCCGGAGAAGTTCCTTCCCCAGCACGCGACACTCCCGTTGCTTCGCAGCGCCAAAGAGTGATAACCACCTGCGACGATCGCAATGAACTCGCTTTCGACGCCGTCGGGAGGTGCCTGGCCGGAGTCGTTGTAACCCCAGCACGCGACCCTGCCGTCGCGTCGTAGCGCCAGTGAGTGACGCATGCCCGCAGCAACCGCGACAAAGTCTCCCTCGACGCCGTCGGGAGGCGCCTGGCCCTCGTCGTTGAGTCCCCAGCACGCGACGCTGCCATGGCGTCGCAGCGCCAGTGAGTGACGCATGCCCGCAGCAACCGCGACAAAGTCTCCCTCGACGCCCTCGGGAGGCGCCTGGCCCTCGTCGTTGAGTCCCCAGCACGCGACGCTGCCATGGCGTCGCAGCGCCAACGAGTGACGTTCACCCGCAGCGATGGCAATGAAGTCGCCGTCGACGCCCTCGGAAGGCGCCTGTCCGAAGTCGATGGCTAGATCGGGACCCCACTCGGAGTCGTCGTCGTCGGAGTCGTCGCCTCGCTCCTGAGCTCCCCAGCACGCGACGCCACTGCCATCACGTCGAAGCGCTAGTGAGTGACTACAACCCGCAGCTATCGTTTTGCGCCGCGTTGCGATGTGAACGCGTTCCTGCTCACGCATGATTCTTCGTGCGCGCTGCCACGGAAACCAAGCTGTGCGTAAGGCATCGTGTGCGAGCGCTGAGCAGTCCGCCATTTCTTTCTGCTGCTGCTCTGGTTGTGTCACACGTCTCGTCACTGGTCCAATTTTTCGCCCCCGGGGCGAATTCGGAATTCCGCACCCATCTGTCCCCTCAAAGTATTTAGTATTTTCCCCAGGCTTCCCGGAAGAATGGCGGCGGTGTTCTCGGCGGCGGCGTCAGACGCTGCTGCCGCTGAAGTGGTGCCCCTTCAGAATGCCCCTTCTCAATTGCAGTCGCCTCACGCTCTGCTCACGGAGCACGTCATATGGCCCGTGCGTTTCTCGCTCTTGTCGTCAAAACTAGGACTCGCATTCGCGTCAGGCGTTCTCGTCATTGGCGCGCCAGGGACAGGAAAGACGTTCCTAGTAAAGCGTGTCGCAGCTGAGATTTGCGGTGGTGATAACAACAAAGATAACGACAAGGAAAATAAGCTTGCCTCCGTGCTTTCCGTCTTGTCGTGCTCGTCGGTATTAGGTGCGGGATTCGTCGGCGACTCTGAGCGAATTCTAAGAGAAGCGTTTGAGACGGCGCGTAAGGCGGCGCGATCGTCACCAGCACGCACGCACATCTTATTGATTGAGGACATTGACGTGCTCTGCCCGAGAAGAGATGCTGTGGGAGGTGTGCAGCCGCACGAAGCGCGACTGGTTGCGCAAATGCTTACCTTGTTGGACGGACTTGGCGTGGGGGACGACGACAGCGAATCCAGGCTTGCAGTCGTTGCGACCACGTCAAGGCCGCACGATGTCGACGACGCGATACGGCGTGCTGGACGGCTCGAGAAGGACATTGTGCTGCTGCCACCAGGACGTCAGGAACGTGCACAAATGCTGCGAACCATGCTGTCGAGACGGCAACGAGAGGCTGCTGTGGACAACCAGGCTGCGGCAAAGTTTGACGACCAGCAGCTCGTCGATACACTCGCGGCACGAACGGCGGGATACACGCCCGCTGATTTGGCAGAGCTCGTCAGAAGAGGGACGCATGATGACGACTGGATTAAGGCTCTCAGCGCCGTCCGTCCGTCCTCCCTTCGTGGTGTCGCGGTGACGGAAGAGAACGACGAAGCGTCGGGGCAAATGACGTACGACGTGCTCTCGGCGTGCGCATCTGAGTCCACGCGACGCGCGCTAAGACGCGCGGTGCTCATGCGATTCACGCACCCCAAGTCAATGGCGCGACTTGGCGTGCGCCCTTCGCGTGGCGTGCTATTGTACGGACCTCCTGGCACAGGAAAGACATCCTTGGCTCGTGCCATTGCACGTGCGGCGGCGAGGCCGCTCATCAGTTTAAGCGCATCGGACCTGTTTGCGGCACACGTCGGCGAGGGCGAGGCGAACCTTCGAGATGCATTCAGAAGGGCGAGAGAGGCGGCGCCGTGTATCCTGCTCATTGATGAGATTGATGCCGTGGGTGGGGCAGCGCGCACGAAGTCGGGCGGCGGTGGAGCGCCTGGTGCCGGTGAGCGTCTGCTGACGACGCTGCTGGCTGAGATGGATGGCCTTGGCCAGCACGATGGCGCCATCGTGCTGGCCTGCACCAACCGACCCGATGCCGTCGATGCGGCTCTGCTCCGCGCAGGTCGCTGCGATGAGGTGGTATACGTCGGTCTCCCCGATCAGGAGGGCCGGCTGCAAGCGCTGCTCGCACATACGGCGAACGTGGCGATTGACGGTGATGTCGACATGCGCGACGTCGCCAGTCGTTCGGAAGGCTTTACTGGTGCCGACATCGCATCGCTCGTCCGCCAAGCAGCGATGTGCGCTCTCGACGACGCCGACGAAGTGGTGGCTGTAAATTGCAAACACTTCCACAAGGCGCTCGCGCTGACGCGCCCGTCGGTCGACGACGAAGACATCGCTCGCTACGAGCGGTGGGCGATGGCGAAGAGGCATTAAGATATCTATTGTAACATATACGTATCTGTCTTATATTTTTAGCGGCCATTAGAAGAAGGAATCGTTCCGAGACTCACCGTCTGCACTTTGATACCACCCATGTCGCGAGTCTCCGCGCCGCGCTGATCATGAGATGCAGTCAAAAACAACATGTTGGTCATCGCGGATGCCTTGGGAGGCATCACACTATACGCGATGTGAACGACACCATCACACGTCGCATCTTCCATCACCGTGGGATACGCGTACCGCATATCAATCTCTTTGTTGCCCTCCGAAAAAGCGTCCGCGCGCTGAAAAATTGACACCCTCTCCAGAAGAGGTACGGGCACATCATTCGGCGTCACCTCCTGTGAGAGGTGCCGCCGCCTCCTGCGCTCCTCGGTAACCATTTCCTGACGCAAGCTCTTTTCAGCATATGACGCGCCATCTCTCTTATCCTTATTCTTCGACGAAGCAGCTTTTGTCGACAACTTCATGCTACCCTCAAGGATCGCAATAATGCGATAAGGTCCGGTTGCCGACTTCGAGCTAACGCTCACCACCAGGTTCGTCCTCTCATTCACGTGGTGATTTGAGCACATCACGTATCGCCCGTCACGTAACCTCGTGGTATGCGCCTTCGAGTTTGGATTTGGCAAATTCGTGGGAATTGCCTTGTTCCACACCATCGCACTCTCGTCCGTCGATTCCGTTGCGTACAGAAGTCCAGAATGCGTGCGGTGGAACATCACTATTGTGCCATTCACGTTTTCGATGGCACTCGCCTCGATCAGCCAACCGGCATCCTCATCCGCCGCTTGCTTTGACTCGCTGCTCTTCCACGTTCGCCCCCGATCTTTCGACACGAGAACGCCGTGCACCTCCGTGCCCTCCAGCGGACATCCGGGCACGCCGTCGACATTTCGCGGCGCCTCCGTCCAGTACGGAAGGATCCATCGCCCCGTCGACGTCTCGATTGGCGGGTTCGCAATCACCTTGGGCAGGCCGCCATGGCGCCACTGCTCGTATATGGTCGTACTCTTCGACCAGAACAGCCCATCACGGCTTACGACGTACTTGAGGTTGCCACCTGGACTCCACCGTGGCGGGCGACTTCCAGAGGCTGGGCGCAGGCACGTCGTCGACTCCGCGTAGAAGAGCCACAGGTGGCCGTCTCGCAGGAATAGGCTTGGCGACCACACGCATCCATGATCACGCAGATCCGTAAGCTTCGCCGGACGCGTCCACAGCGACTTAATCGTGCTCGGATCTGAACCAGCCGGCGGTGTGAGCTTGTCCGAGAACTGCGCATAGAAGCACTGGTCGTCGCCACCCTCGGTCACGCGCGCCGTCTGGTACATGAGTATGTAGCGGTACGCGGCGGTGGCTGGCAACGGCGAGATCATTGCCATGTGTGCGTATGCCACCTCCGCCTCGGTGGCATTCGGGTGTCTCGGCTCGCCCGACTGCTCTGCGCGCTTATCCTTGCGGCGCTCTTTCGACGGTGTCTTGCCAGCGTCCTTGTCCGTTGAGCTCAGCTCCACCGTCGCTGGTGGCGGTGGCGGCGCGTCATTCACGAACACGTAGTCAACCACAGGCGCCTCATGCTGAACCGTGCTCGGGTATTGTGCACTGCACGTGCGCTTGCTAGACGGCCGGGTTCGTGCTGTTGCCGCGCGTGCATCCAGGCTGGCGGCAGCACTCGCCGCGGCGACGTATTCGCCGTCAAATGGTCGACCCTTTTTGTGCTGCGTTCTGTGCTGGAGCAGGCTTAGGACGAGTGCGCGAGACCGGCTCAAGCGTACATGCATTCCCGCGTTGTCGTGGTCGGCTGTTGACGTCAAGCACGGCGTTGCCCCGTCGTCTCCGCTCTGCGCCTTCGGCGTCACGACGGCTGCGTCGTCGCTTGCTGCGGCGGTCGACTCCACCTCCTTCTCGAGCATAGCATTTCGCTTTCTCGCCTCCTCTAGTTGACTTTTTGCCATCACCTCCACCGCCCTCGCGTCGTTCGCATCGGTAGCCAGCTGTCGCATTTTCTCGTCGCCCTCCTCCATCTGTCTCTTGAACTGCCGTATTGTCTCCTCGAGCGTCCTTATGTCCCCCTGACACCTCGCCACGTCGCCCTGCGCAATGTTCGACTTTTGCTTGGAGTCTTCGTCGCACTTCCTCTGTATTCCCTTGGCGTGCTCGCGGGCAGCCTCACGCTGATCGCTCAGCGTCGCCTCCCTCGCCGCGCACGCCGTTAGCGAGGCCTTAAGGTCCCGCAGAGACGCGCTCGATAGCGCGGAGGACGCGCTGTGGTGGTGGTAGAGCGCGGCCAGGATCGCGAGGAGCGCGAGCACGAAGACGCGCGAGACCAGAGAGGCTCCCGAGGAGCCACGGGACGCCGACGTCGTCGCCATCAGCGTCGGCATCGCCGAGCCTTTGAAGCCTTTTTGGAGTTGGGAAACGGGACGGCGGCGCTCGATCGGAGAAGGCGATCAATCCGGATCAGGGGTTAAGTGGAGTTCTCTTGCTTTTTTCCCCTCCGCAGCCGATATGTACCCGATCGTAAATCCCACATGAACTTACATACGGTAAGAGCGTTCATTCACACTCACCTTAAAAAGGTAGTCGATGTGATACATGTGTGACGAATCTCATGTGTGTGCTGTATGTACCTGTACTGGAAGGTACGGTACCTTGATGAAAAGATTGCGAGTATTTACGGTAACTCTATATCGTAGTATGTATGAATTATTTACTTATTGGCGCATGCACGTAATGGATCTCTACAGTGCGTCCCAGCCGCCGCCGCCAGAGCCTGTCGCGTCGCGCAGACGGTCGCCACGACGCTCGACGCCGAGCAGAAACGGACTGTGGTTCAAAGCGCCCTGCCAACCGCCGTGGTGAGGACGACCCTCGTACCAGGGGTGCTCGCCGCTGCCCTCCGTAACGTCCCAGCCGGCGCCGCGCGAGTCGCCGCCGTACTTGTGAACGCCACCGTCGAAGTGCGACTCGCCCCACCCCTTCTTGTACGTCTCGTTTCCCCAGCAGTCCGCCTCCCACGCTTCACCCATGCGACGTGCGGCCAGACCATCCGGGGCGTAAAGGCCGTGCTTCTCCTCCCAGCTCTCACCCCACTTGCGCGCACCTTCGCCGTGCGTGTTGGCCCACCGGTCGAACCACTTGAACGCTCCGTTCGGACCACCCTCACGCGGCCACTCCTCGCCCCACTTCTCGTGCCACTCGTTTGCATGACCATACTCGGCGTGCTCGCCATCCGCGAGCTTTCCCATCTTGTATGCACTGCGAAGGCACCGGCCGTCGCTGTGGTCCGTCTGCCTCCACGTCTCGTACCACTCACGTCCGCCTGCACCGGCGCTGCCCCACTTCTCCGCCTCGCGGTGCACCTTCATCGCGCCAGCAACACCCGAATCGGCATCCGTATCTAGCGTCTCGCACCACGATTCACGCCATGCTGCCCCCGAGCTCGTTCTGCCGAGCTTGATTGCGCCAAGCTGCTTGAACGAGAAGGCGTCGCTCGCCTCCCACGTCGTCTCCTCGAATTCCACCGAGCCATCGGCCGTCACGCCGCGCGTTCTCGTGACCACCTTCGTTGCACCGTTGTCCATCATCTCAGTCCACGTCACCGTCCACGTACGTTGCTTGCCTTCCGACTCTGAGCCTGATTTGAAGCTCGGGGTGTACGCAGGAGCCGCTGCGACGGCTTCAGCCTGAGTAGTAGTAGTAGTAGCAGTAGCAGTAGTCGTGGTGGTCGCTTTTTCAGGAGTCACCTTGGCAACCCCCGCCGCCTTCGCCGTAGCATCACTGGCGAACGCGACGTCGAGCGGCTTGGGCGCGAACATCTCTACGAATGCGCTGGGCACATCTCTTGGTTCCGCCTCCGCGAGTTCCTTGAGTGGAGCGTCCTCGGCGGCTTCGCTCAGCTTTGGCGTTGGCGTGTACGCGACACCGAGCTGTGGCATGATGTGTGCATCAGAGGCGCCTCTCGACGCTGTTGTTGTTTGTGACGACGGCGACGACGACGACGACGACGTTTGTGCGGCACCACCGCTCCCCCCAAAGTTTGTTTCTTCGTCGCCGTCATCGTCCGGTGGCGCCCACTCCCAGAACGTGTCCTTCTGCTGCTGTCTCACTTCCTCCGCAGACTCTTCCATGATAAGCGTCTCCCCCGCCTCTTTCCTCTGCTCCCACACTCGCACGGCGTGCTCCGACGCCGCGAGCGCCGCCTCCGCGCGCGCCATCGCGCCGACGGGCGTTTGCGTGCGTGCAAAGATTTCCAGAAAAGGCTCCGAACTAGCCCCAGGTGCCTCGGAACCATCATCGGCAGTACTACTAGTTGTCCTGGGACTCACGTCATCAGACTCAGACGCGAGAGGTAGGGCGGACGAGTCCGAAGGCGGGTCAAGGGGAGCGACGGAAGATGATGCAGATGCTGATGCTGCTGATGCTGCTGATGACGACGACTTGTACTGATGAGAAGACGCACACCTCCTGAGGACACCTAATGAGGATGACGATGATGATGAGAAAGAAAGTCTCCCAAGACCAAGAGTGCCAGGAGCACGAGATAAAGAACGTAGACTGGTATCATTCATGAAGCCATGAGTTGCATGTGAACCAGATACGTGTGTGCGCGTGTGAGTCATCGGAGTAACGAGAGGAGACATTGCCATCATCGCCATGTTCACGTTCACGTTCTGAGATGGGACTTGGGAAGGGAACTTATCGGGAACCAAATGGAGGGTCGAGAACACTCCCAATATCCCCTAGAAGAAGAGAAGGGGACGGGTTAGGGTTAGGGTTAGGGTTAGGGTTAGGGTTAGCCGGTTAGGGTTAGGGTTAGCCGGTTAGGGTTAGCCGGTTAGCCGGTTAGGGTTAGGGTTAGGGTTACGGATAGCAAGGACCGGGCAAGTTATTATTAGGGTGGTTCCGAAGAAACAGGGTCCCGAGCACAGGGTCCCGAGGGAGACAGCTACAGAGGTGGGAGACAACGCTTCCCTTAAAGTATTATTAAGGTTAGCTCCACAAAAGCTACCCGGGTAGGGGATCCCTCCTAGGTCCATGGATTGTTTTATCGTAGGGCTCCCCCGTGTGTGTGTGGGTCATCACCGCGTCCTCCTCCTCCTAACCTTAAAACCCTCTCCCAGGGGCGACTGAACTTCACGCCCGAAAGAAGAGAGGGTTCCCAATTCTTGGAGTTCGGTAAGCCATGCCGGGGAAGACGTCCATGTCAATGGCGAGTGGGAGTGCCAATAGGCGCAACAATGGCGGCGGCGGCGGTGGCGGCGGCGGCGGCTCTGGTGCCCGTGCCTCTCTTGGTGGTGGCTTTGTGGTGGATGTGGTGGACGAGCAAGAGTCCTTGCCTGTGGTGGTGGTGTCTCATGGTGTGGCTGGTGTGGCTGGTGGTGCTTCACCTTCACCTCCATCTTTCCCACCACCACCACCACCACCTCTCGTCTCTGCTCTTGGTGGGGGTGGGGGTGGGCCTTCCGTGGTGAACACTGCAGCAGCAGCAGCAGCAGCACCTCGTGGTGGCTCGGGCTCTCAAGCACATTTGGGTCTTTCAGCAAATAGGTCGCCCGCACACGTAATCTCGACGCCCGCGCCAGCGCCGACGACAACACAAACGGCTGGTGCGGCAGCAGGGGGACGAGTCGCCTCCATCGCGCGCGCATGGCCGCCGTCGCCGACACAAACTCAGCCTCAGCCTCAGGCGGACGCAAACCGTGCGGCGTTTGGAACCTCATACTCGCCGAAGTTTGACGCGGCGGCGCGGGCAACGCCAACGTCGCCGATGCACTATAACGCCGCCGCGGCGGCGACCGCGCACGACGACGACATCGAAGATGGCGAACTGTTAGAAGAACGACCGCTGTCACGTGGTGGGGCAGCCGCCGACTCCATGCAAACAAACGAAGAGGAGGAGGACGACGACGAAGAAGAAGAAGACAACGACAACGACGACAGAAGAGGAGCAAATACTGGAGAAGGTTCACGCCACCGCGCAGAGGAGTCGTGGGACGGTGGCGACGCAGACAGCGCGGAGTCATCCGAGCCAAGTGAAGACGAGGGCGTAGAAGGGTACAGAAGAGGGGGATACCACTACGTCAGGGTGAACGACGTGTACGGGCCAGGTGAAAGCGGCGCACGCTACCGCGTGCTCGAGAAGCTCGGGTGGGGGCACTTCTCCACAGTGTGGCTCGTTCGATCGACGAACGAAGCCAACACGCTCGGCGCGCTCAAGGTGCAGAAGAGCGCCGAACACTACACCGAGGCTGCACGTGACGAAATGGCCATCCTGAGGCAGATTGCACGCGGCGACCCGAAAGGCGACAAGAATGTCGTGAGATTGCTTGACTCGTTCGACGTGCGCGGGCCGAATGGCTTGCATGTGTGCATGGTCTTCGAGCCGCTCGGTGACAACCTGCTCTCGCTCATCAAGCGTTACGACTACCACGGAGTACCGCTGGAAATCGTACGCAACATTGCACGCCAGCTCCTCGTCGCACTTGACTACCTGCACAGAGAGCATAGCGTGATACACACGGACTTGAAGCCCGAGAATGTGCTGCTGACCACTCACCTGCGCTGGCGTGCAAAGGGGAAGCCTGGAGCCGCACGTGTCATCGCCAACGCCGCATCGCGCAACGATGCTGAGCTGGAGACCGCCGCGACGGAGAATGCGCGGCGGCAAGATACTTACGCACATGGAGACGACGAGGAGGATGCCGATGGGCATCCTCGTCGCAATCATCCGAGCGGCGAGGAGGCGGGTGCCGGCGACGAGGACGTGGCCATGAAGCCCGTGAAGGAGGCATGGGTGCAGAACACGCCCGATGGCTCCGCGTTGGCTGCACCCTCTGCCGAAGCTCCTGATAGAACCATGCATGCTGCGGACGCGCAAACATCCGCGCCTGCTCCTCGTGAAGAGACGTCGACGCCAAACGGCGGCGGTAGCTCGCTGACGAAGAATCAGAAGAAGAAGCTGAAGAAAAAGGCAAAGAAGAGCACCGGCGGCAGCTCAAAGCAAACCTCAGGCGCCGCTGGCTCGAGCAGCGCTCCCACGGGCGGCTCCGGCGTTAAGACAAAAGGCAAGAAGAGACGAAAGAAGGGGTCGGCAGCGCAGAAGGAGGGTGCACGCGCCGCGCACTCGCACGGCGGTGGTGGCGCGGCGGCGGAGGAGGCGGTTCCTCTGGGAACTCCCGCGCGTCGCCTTGCTTCCAGCTGGACAGAGGAGGATCGGCAGGATTACGCGCGTGAGGAGGACGAGCTGACGCGTGCGCGTATTAAGGTGGTCGATCTCGGCAACGCGTGCTGGACGTACAAGCAGTTCACGCAGGACATTCAGACGAGGCAGTACCGCTGCCCCGAGGTGATCATCGGCCGGCGCTACAGCACGTCTGCGGACATGTGGAGCCTCGCATGCCTTCTGTTTGAGCTTGCGACGGGGGACCTTCTTTTTGACCCGAAGAGCGGCACGGACTACACGCGCGACGACGACCACCTCGCTCTCATGCTTGAACTTCTTGGCCCAATTCCGAAGCACTTCAGCCGAAGCGGCAAGTACTCGCGCGACTTTTTCCACCGCAACGGTGAGCTTCGTGCGATTAAGAAGCTTCGCTTCTGGCCTCTTGCTAAGGTGCTTCAAGAGAAGTACGAGTTCTCCGCTGAGAAGGCTGCTGATTTTGCGTCGTTTCTGGAGCCTATGCTTGACTACATTCCCGAGAATCGCGCGACGGCTGCCATGGCTCTTCATCACAGGTGGCTTCGTGACCACGCGCCGGCACCGCCGCCTCCTTCGTCCGCCGCTGCCCCGTCGTCGTTGCCATCGCCTGCCCCTCCCGCCTCGTCTTCCCGTGCTCCTTTGAGCGCGATGCCACCTCCCCCTCCTGCCAGTCTGCTGGGTGCGCCACCTCCTCTTGAGGCGCGCGTCCCAGGCGAGTTCATCAAATCAGACGTACCGTCTTCCATGCGATTATGATTTTAGACTACCAACTACAGTAGTATCATTGAAAATGTGCCAGAATGAATGTGAATATGAATGCGTCAAATCATCATTGATACAATTGTTGCTGTAATTACAGATATTATTCTCGACCTAAGCTCGCTCATTCGGTAATGGAGTGTGCTTTACCTTGTCCAACTCTCGCCCTTTATTCAGCAGCGCGTTTGTACATGGCGCTGGTGTTTTCGAAATGCATGACAGTCTATTGATGTGTGCAAAGCTCATATGTGGAAATGGTTTTACCAATGCAATGGATTACTATTCATAAAGTTGAAGGTACGCATAATCATGTTGCGCTTATACTGTGAGGTATAAGTTATGCAATAAAGTGCCAATAAGTAGCCGCGAAGCGAGCTTGAGCTGCACGCACGCTCATTTGCCGCGCACGCTTCCTCGCTTGCGAGGGGGTACGGCGGCATCCACGGGTGGGGCGGGTGGGGGCGCGCGCTTCTCACCAGAGCGGGCTGGAGGGGGAGGCGGCGGAGCTGGCGCGGCTGACTTTGACGAGCCACGTTGCGGTTTGGGAGGAGGTGGTGGTGGTATAGGCGCCAAGCTTTCCGCGGCTCCAGCGGGTGCCGCCGCTATGCTTGCCGCCGCTGCTGCTTTTTGTGCCTGCTCTACCTCGTTAGGCGGAGGGCATGTGTCCGCTGTGACGTGTGTTTTTGTTTTACGTGTGTGTGCGTGTGTTTTGTTGTGTTTGTGAGTTGTTGACGTCGACTTGTGTTTCGCGTTTGAACGAGGATTGCTCGTCCGACGAACATGACGACTCACATAGCTGAAAGTGTTCCCACAGTCGGTGGTAGAAGTTGCGCTCCACCTTGCACTCTTCAGGCCAGCCAAACTTCTCGCACATGGCCAGCCTGGTGTTGTGTCCGAGAGCGCGCCTCTCTCGGTGGTACACGGCATCCCACCTCTGACTTTTGTCCTGCTCATGCTTCACCTTCCGTCCCGTCTTCGGGTTGACGAACCTTGCTCGCGGCGCCGACGTGCCAGCCTCCGCCGCACTGTCAACCGCCGCTGTCACGCCAGCACCGCTTTTTTTGTTCCTTTTCGACGCCGGTTCGGAACCGGCGGTACGTGTTCCCCTTTTGCTTCCCGTGGAAGCCTGTACCGCCGCGACACCTGCTTGTGCACGTGCGACAGCTTCCTGAACCGCCGCCGCCGTTTGCCCAAGAGATGCGGGGACGTTTTCCTCCGCAGGGTCATCCGCGGGCACGACCGCCACCGCGACGTTGATTCCCGAGCCGACCATCAAAGAGCGAGATTGTTTGATTTGAGGCGGATTTCCAAGTCGGAAAAAATATGTAAGTCGGGAAAATAAGGCGGGGGGGAGGATGTGAAAAACGAAATAAAACTTTTTGTTGAAAATATTCCCTCGAGCTCGAATACGAATCCTCCCATTTTTTGTGTTTCTTCAACGAATCCCTTCCCCTTCTCGTTCTCCAACCTACCGGGTAAGGTAACAAACTCTTTTCGTCAACAACATCCTCTTTCTTTGGAGTGAGATCACGTTTTGGCGTGGTTTGGTTTGGGCTGGTGGTGAGGTTCGTCGCGTTCGTCGCGTCCTTCTCTCGTTCGCCTTTGTTTGTCCTCGTGCTGTTTCTTTGTCCCTCCTTGGACCCTCCTTGCCCTTGGCATTTGGGAAAGGCAGGCACGGCGTGCGCGCATTCGGCATTCCACTCAAAGCTTAGACTACAGTAGTACTAGGAAGGCGGCCGGCGTGAGCTCATGGGATGCCTCCATTCGGCGGGTCATCCGATGGTTCCAACGGTCGAAAAAATTCGCATGCTTTGCATGAGGCCTTTCCTAGGATTTGGCGCACGCCTTGATGTGAGGTGAGGATCGTGAGGCGTGAGCTCACGGACGGCGGAGTGGCGTTCGCGCCTGAAAAGTCCACTCACTCTGGACGCCCTCCGTTTCGGGGTTAAGACCCCTGTGTTTCTCAGATCCCCCAAAATCGCCGCCAAAAGATACACACAAAACGGACCCTTGCGATCATCATTCCAGCCAGCCAGCCAGCCTGGTGTTTCGGAGTTCGGACAACACGACACGAAACGACACGGCAGCGCATGGCCAGTGTCCTGTACTCCATATTTATACAGAACGGTAACGGAGGTACCGATATTACTATACATATTACTAACCTTAGTCAAGTCTCTTCTTCAACTGCGCCACTTTCATCGGAAGAAGCTCAGCCATCTCCTTCGCGAGGTTCATCTCCTCGCGAAATAACGTCGTCGCGCGCTCCTTCTGCTCCTCCGTAAGAGAGTCGTCGACATCCCCATCGACTCCGTCCTCTCCATAACACGCAGCCTTGAAGAGCTCCAGAGCGCAACGCTCGTGAGCGTACACCTGCCTCAGGCGAGACGATGCATCCGCGCAGCGCTCCGTCGCCTCGGCACAGCGGTGGTGTGCACGAGCAGCGGCAACGGCGGCAGATGCCGCGCTGCGAGTCTCCGCACACGACTGGATGCGCTGAGAATCTTTCACCAGAATGCTCGAAGACACCATCGGAGAAGGAATCGTCGTAGGAGCTTCCGACTGAGATGCGGAGGAGGACGCGGGGGCGCCACCACCATCAACGACGAGGTGCTCGGCCAAGGCACGGCTACTGCGTGCGGCATCACGCCACCGGCGCCGCTCGCGCCTCGTGAAGCTGTCGGCGGCATCGCGCGAACCGCCTTGACGTGATGCCGCGGCAGCACATGCGTACGCCTCGGCCGCCTCCCTCGAAGCAGCGGCGTGTAGCTCCCAAAGAGCAACGGACAGGTCGCTGAAGTGCACGGAGTTGAGCTTGCCAAGCAGTGGTCGAGCGCGTGCCACGGCACGCGCGTGCAGTGCTGCCACCGTTCGGTGGCGACTTGCCTGCTCACCAAGGCGCGCGTCGACGAGGCGTGTTGCCGCGGTGATCGATGTCCAGTGCTCATTGAGCCATCGCGCCATCGCGCGACTTACCTTCGCCGCCTGCACAATACAGCCGACATGCTCGGTGACGAAGCCATCAATGACGTAGCGATTGAATGCCGCGCTCAGGGAGGCGGCAGCGGCGTTGTACAGCTTCGCAGCCGCGGCCCATGTTTTGGGAGGCATGTCCCAGCCATCGTCAACTGCATCGCCATTCCCCACAGCAAATTGCACGGGCACGACATGATTCGAATCCCCGTCGCCGCGCTCCGGCTGCGCAGCGTCCTGGCACGCGGCAGAGAGCAGGGTTTCCGCAAGTCCCGCGCGCGAAACGTAGCAGTCTGCTGCGACATCGAGAGCATCCTCATCCTGACCCTCGCCGCGGGCTGCCGTCGCGCGCGCCGCGGCAAGCGCGGCAGCGATGCACTGCGCCGCGTCCCCAAATCTCCTTTCGTTCGCGTAATACGCGGATAGGCCAAGGCAGTTGCGTGCCCATCGCACGTCCGGCGGCACGGCGTCGAGCTGTCTGTTGAGCGTGAGCGCGCAGTATCGCGCCGACTCGTGCCGCTGCCGCATGTTTCCGTGAACCTGTGCAAGGTAAAAGAACACTTGCGTTGCAGCTGCGCGGCTTGCGTCTCCACCTGGGCGCTGGGCGCTTGCAAGCCACGCCCACGCGTCTGGCCAGCTGCTTGTGTTCTCCGCAGGTTGGTCAGCCTCCGCCGCCTCCGCCGCTTGCGCGGCCCGTTCGAGCGTCTGCAGCGCCTCTTCATTTCTTTCGAGCTCCGCGTGGCTCGCGCCTGCGCAGCTTGCCGCCTCAAGCGCGGGTTCCGTGGCGTTGACGTGGCATCTGAGCACGTCCGCCGCCCCCTCTCGGCACTCGTCACCCGCGCACATGGCGATTTCGCTGTGCAGCACTCCGAGTCCGAGCCTGCAGAACGCCGCGCCTTCCGTGAGCGCTTCGCACTGCGTGAGCAGGCTACCTAGTTTGCACGCCAATATGGCCGTCGTGACACGTTCGTGTGGCTCGCCGTTGATGACCGACGGCTTGCAATCGCTCGAGCGTACGTTTCTTGCGGCGAGAGCTTCTCTGATTATGTCGACAGAGATCTCTTTGGATCGGAGCGGCGTGTGCTCTGGGTCCACCAGCGAAGAGAGGCGGGAGACCTCCGCCCAAGTAGACGAGAGAGACATGATATGATATGATATGGAGGCAAAAAAACAGATTGGCGGGAGAGGGGATTACAGTATTGAGTTTCGCGGCCGGGGATCCGGGGGAGGGGCAACCTCCCCGTTTAATTACGTCCTGAACTGCCATCCAAAACACAACCGGCCGCAAACTTGAACTTGCCCCTGGCAGCCTGGGGTCAGGGGTTTTAGGGGATTCGGGTTAGGGTTTAGAGTTAGGGTTTAGGGTTAGGGTTAGGGTTACGTTCGGGTTCCTGTTCTTTGGTGGTTTTTTACTTTTACGTGTCATTGGGCGGCTTTTTGGGCGGCCCATTTCGGCGTTTCTCCGATGGCGGCCTTTGAGCCTTCGTTGCCTTGGTGGTCGCGCACGTTCTGCGGGTACAACGACCGATTCAGCTCGCACCTCTGTTTCCCACTCAATACAGCAGGCTCGGCTGCTGAAGCTACCACTCAAGCAGTCACAAGTGTTGGTGGTGGTGAAAACCACGTGGAGAAGCATCTGGAGAAGGACGACAAGTTATCTTTGCACGGCGTTCCCGCTCGTGATGGCGATGGCGCTTCTTCGCGTAACGGTGAGTCTTCCTGGGAGGAAGTGCCTTTACAAGTCACCGTGCGTCAGACGTTCGGGTCTTCCGCATCAGCACAGCGCGACCCCGGCGCGACGGGAACCACCGTCTGGGATGCAGCGCTCGTACTCGCGGGATTCTTCGTCAAATGGGCAGAGCGCGAGAGAAAGGATACGCCGCCATCGAAGAAGAAGACACAGAAGCAACACTTTGGACTGCCGTGTCGTCGCGCGCTCGAACTAGGCGCAGGCACAGGTCTTTCGGGACTCGCACTCGCGGCGGTCGGTGGTGCGAGCGAATACGTACTGCTCACGGACATCGACGCGTTGATGCCACTGCTGCAGGAGAACATCCAAGTGAACGTTGACGCTGTCAAAGCCTCTGCCCGAAGGAGAGGACGAGAACGGGCACCCGTCGTGCGTGCTGCGCCTCTCACTTGGGCGACCTCCGCGGGTGTGCCGGTGGCGTCGAGTGAGACAAAACAAGGAAACAAGAACAAACGCCAGCGCCACGCAGTCGACGATCCTCCTGACCTCGTCTTTGCGAGTGACGTCGTGTACCGCGACTCAAACGTCGAGCCTGTGTTTTACACGCTTCAGTCACTGGCGAACGCGCCGTCGAGGCGATCGCCAATGCACGTGCTGCTCGCGCTAAGCCTCGAGCACGACGCCGCTGCCGTCGCGCGCTTCGAGCGCATGCTCCGTGACGAGTCTGGCGTGACGCTGTCGGACGTGCCTTGTGACTTCCAACACGACGTGTACCGCGCGCCGGACACGGTTCGCTTGATGCACATCGTGTGGGAAACTTTGTAGAATTTTGTTTATTAATATTCTCCTGTATTTTATTTACTTTATATATCAGCATCGTCGATTTCGCCTTCCGCGCGCACACGCAGAGGCCTGTTTGCATCTTCCCCGTCTTCGAAGCTCACACCGTTCCAACCGTGCTTCATGAAAGCTCGGATGTTTCCATGGTCGGTGCCGTCTGGGTTGGCCTTGACCGACTCGTAGTGTTCGCAGAACAAACGCAAGGTTTGTTCCTGGTTCAAGCCGTGCACGCGTCCGAATCCGAACACTTTTGCGCTGCCGTTATTTTCTCCGGCGTTGTTGACGACTTGCTCGTCGGTGTCGACACCGTTGACGAACGTCGTGGGCGTGTATACGTACGCTCGGTCAATGATCTGCATGACTTCCGAGAATGCGACGCCGTACAGACCAAATTCCTGCTGTGTGAGTTCAACGAGGCCGTTGACGTAGTCAGACAGCTCTGGCGACATGTTCGGCGACTTTCCGCTCATCGCCATGTCCGCACGCATTTTCGCAAGCTCTGCCCGTACGTTCACTTTTTCATCGGCAGGTGTCTCCTCAGCCGACGCGTGAACACGAACATTGTTACGATTCCCACAATGATGACGACGACGATGACAAGAAGACCCTGACCCCAACCCACAAGAGAATTGTCTTTGATGAATGTGGTGATGGGAAGAAACACCACGAAGGGAAGCCGTCATAGAGCTATTCACACTCATCTTGATTACGCGAAACACTTCAAGTACCGTACGAAAGTTATATATGTGGAGAAACGACTCGATGCGAAAAAATGACAAGTGGCGCCGCCGCCGATGCCTAACACCTACACCTGTGCCTAACCCAAACCTCAAACCCAAACCCATAACCCTAACCCATAACCCTAACCATAACCCTAAACCTAACCCTAACCCCTAACCCTTAACCCTAACCCTAACCCTAACCCATAACCCAAACCCCAAACCCCAAACCCCAAACCCCGAACCCCGAACCCCGAACCACCTCAACAAGCAAACTAGCCGTTGGAAACAAACAAACGGGTGTTGGAACCTCCCGGGACTCTTCAAAAGTAGTCTTGGATGAGAGGAGAGACACAACCCACCTCACACAACCCACCTCCCACAACCAAACAAACAAACGCACAAACAAACAAACGCACAAACGCACAAGCGCACGCACGGTTGACGAGACGAGCGGATCCCATTGGACGACCAACAAAGTCTTTGCAAAGCTCCATCAAAGAACCACCTAAGGTAGTACTGTAGGGTAGGGAAGAGCCTCAAGAGTCAAGGAGCGAGTCCTGAGAACACCACCTCCCACCTCCAGCTCCAGGGGGGGGGACCGATTGGATGGTTGCGACGACGACCATCTACTGTAAGCTAAAGCCCTAAGGTAGGACGGAAGGCCGGTTATTATTAGTTAGGCCGCAGACTTGTTCAGGTTCAAACACGCATACATTGCAAAGCTTACGGTCATATGGCGTTCAGCAGTCGTCACGCGTCTCCGCCAGTCTCAGGCTCAAGTTCGCGGGCTCTTTCGGCCGCCTTGAACTCCGCCGCCGCGTTCTCCGCCGCGGCCGGGGCTGGCGGTTCTGCCGTGAACCCCTCTCGTTCATCCGGGAAGGCGCAGCTGGCGTTGGCCGCGGGGCAACAGAACGGGGCGCAAAACGGGAAGAAAGGTGCGCGTGTCATACACACGCTGAGAAACGCTGTCGACCAACTGCGGCGAGACTCGGAGGAACAACTCGCCGCTGAACAGGAGGCGGCGTCGACCGTGCACTACCTATGCGCGCAAGTCGCGGCCCTGCAGAGAGGATTCACCATACTCTCCGACGCAGTGCTCGAAGAACTCGACGCCGTGCGTGACGAAAGCTCCAGGTGGGCCAGCGAAAGGGAAGGATGGGCGAGCAGGATGGCGGCGCTCGAAGGCGACGTCCTGCGACGTGTCAGCGACACGGAGAGGTGGCGCAACGAAGTCGAGACGCGCGTCGCGCAGGCGTGCGCAGACGCAAACAACGCTAAGCAGCACGCAGATGCGACGCGAAACCACCTCGCTGACGTAGAGGGCACAACAAAGGCGCTCGTCGAGCGAGTCAGTGCACTTGAGAACGAGGTGGGGTATGCACAGCAGGCACTCGGCGACACGAGGCACAAGGTTCGTTTCCACAACTCGTCTCCCGACGTGGCCACCAACGACCTTCATTCTTCGACTCACTTCCGCCAACGTTGAACACACGCGCACACACACGCGCAACACAACCACCACCAAAAACAACGATACAAACAGGTGAGCGACCTCGACGGACGCACCGCGGAGATTGGACGGCGTACCGCAGCCGTACAGGCGGCAGCTGAGGCGGCGGACGCACGCCTTCAGGCTGCACTCGACAGCCTGCGTCGCGAGTCGTCGGATGCCACCGCGGCGCTGGCGCGCGATGCCGCGGCGCTCGCCGAGGACGCGCGCAGCATGCGCCAGTGGAGCAAGAATTTCGAGGTTGCACACGACGCGCGCCTGAAGCGCTTAGAGACTGCGCAGCCGGCGATGGTGGCGAATACCGAAGGCTTGAACGAAAGGCTTCAGAGCGTCGCGGCACAGCAGGCTCGGCAGGCGAAGTCGATGGAGGAGATTATCAAGGGTTTGATGACGGACACCGCATCTTTGGCGAAGCGCCAGCGAGAGTCGGAGGCGCTGCTTGACAGCCTGCGGCGCACGGCGGGCGAGCAGCACGACGCGCTCATCAAGAGCTCGCAGGTGTTCGCCGAGGCGCTCGCGATCCCGGCGCCGGTGACATCGTCGCAGGCGGTGGCGGCACCACCGAGCGCTATCGCGACGTTCCCAGGATACTGAGCTGTGTTGTGTGGGTTGCGGCGGCGACGGCATGTTACTGACAAGAATTTTTATTCGAACTATTACAGTGGAGGAGGCGACGCGACGGCGCGAAAGGCGTGTGTTTCTTTCATCGTTCTTGCGTCGATGCGCGCAAGAGATGGCGCCTTCGTCGTCCGACGTGCTGGTTTCCGTACATCGGTCCAGTCAGCTGCCACGGCTTGAGTTTGCTGTGAACGACGCTTCCGCGCCGCATGTCGGGCTTTACCCCGTCGCTCTGCGCGTAGCTCCGTCCAAGTTTGGAAACTAGGCCTGCGTCGCCCTTGTGCCACGTGAATCCAGTTCGCGCGACGTGGTCTTCGCTACCAGGTTGAAACCTCGTGGCGGCGAGTCCAGGCTGCAGGTGCCCTCTCTTATCGCGCACGAGCGTCGGCATCACGCGGTACGTCCCGTGTCCTCGTTCCGCCTCTCTCTGGCGCAGTTCGCTGACAAACTTCATTCCCTCGACATCTGCGCTCGCCGCAAACTGGCTCGCTCGCGCGTACTGCGCGTACGCCTCGCGTCCGTATCCCATCTGCTGTTCTCTCTGCCTCGCTCGGTACTCGCGCTGGCTTTGTCTCCTGAGGCAGTTTTTGAGCGCATCCTGCGTGAATCCGTGGCACGGCGATGGCGGCGGTGCAGCGATCATTTTCTGCATCGCCTTTTCGTACGTGTCTTTGTACTTTGCGATCCACTCGAGCGACGCTTGTGCAGCCTGCTGCGTGATACCCGCCTGCTGCATGGCTGCCTCTGCGGAAGCGACGCTGATGCCGTCAAGCGAGGTGGCTGTGCGGTTTGGGTTGTTGGCGGAAGAGTCGTCCTCCGAAGACAAGTCCGAAGGTGAAGGCGTTCGTCTTCTGCGGGATGCGAGGTGTCCCGACGACGACGACGACATCTGCAGGTACGCCTCCATGGCGATGATGAATACGAACGCGACAATGATGAGTATGGATGCGCGTGACGCCGGCGGTATGGCAACGTGGCCTAGGGAGGATTTCATATTGACTAAAACCAAAGTTAAGAAAAATTGGGTACCTTAGGTAGCTTAAGTAAGGCTTTCGAAAGTATGTACAGTAAGGTGTGTTTGTTTGTTTGAAGTGTAATGTAAAGTGGTGTGGTTAAGTTACCTGTGAGTGTGAGTGCAAGGTATTATGATAACAACACGAGGCTCCGAGTGAGTGCACAAGCTCTTTAAGACTTTCAAGACTTTAAAGCGGCCAGGTCTCGCTTAAAGGCCGGTGTGCACGTGCCAACTCCCTGTAAAATGGAAAGAAATGACTCGAGTGATCTACACTTCATGCGCGGCCGCACTCAGGTCAGGTGAAGGTGGCCGGAGCTCCGACCCTACTTCCTACCCGCCGACAACAAGGGGGGTACGGGGACAACCGGACAAGGCGTTTTGGGAAAGAAGAAAACAGGAGGGCAGGCGCCTTGCCCTTGGGTACCGGGTAGGGTACTCTTGCAGGCCAGGTTTCATCGCGGGTCCAACCAATTCCAAAGGCCCCCAGGAGGCAAAGGAGGAACCCGAACCCTAACCCTAACCCTAACCCTAACCCTAACCCTAACCCTAACCCTAACCGCCCACTTGTACCCCCCTTGCCCTTGGTCCTTCGACGAGCGTCCAATGAGTCTTCAGCGAAGAGCCCTTGGGAAGCAAAATCTACCCGACGAGCACACCACCCCCCCCCCGGGGCAGCCGGGCCAGGGAGGGGTTTCGCCGACCCCTCCCCTCCTCCTCCTCCCCACTTCCCCAGCGGAGACTGAAACTGAAACGCGTAGACCTGTTCTTTGAGCCTGGGGACCATTCATTATTTGCACTCGCATTATTGAGTCAAGAGCCGACTTTCCATTTCATCGACGTCGAGATTTGTCTAGTCGCCGACCTCGACGACTCCTGGGACCCGCCATTTGTTAATTATTGTCTCACCTTATTATGGTCATCTCACCATTCGTCTCAGCACCACTTCCCGCCTCTGGGAGTGCGATATTGAAACAAGATCGACGTGTCTCCATGGACGACGCATCACAGACTTCTCAAAGCGGTTTCCAAGAAAGACCGTCGTACTCGCTCGAAGCGCTCGAAAGGCAGTTTGCCAGTTCCGGGTCACAAAAAGCGGAAAGCACGAACGGCTCGGAACGAAGCGTCTCGCCGTTCAACGCAACGCGACTAGCGTGGGAATATCACGCAAGCTGGAACGGCATGAACGGGGGACACGAACACGCGATACGATCCGGGTCGTGGAAAAACAGAATACGGGGCGGACGCCCGAAAACGACGACGACGAACAACAGCAACGCGACCACGACGACACCAGGAACGGCGGGGAGAATAAACGCGCGTCCCGCGCCATCGGCAGCTCGCACTGCAGCTCAAGCGGCGCTCGGGGGATCCGTCGCCGTCAGACAGACAAGAAAGGCGGCGGAGTGGGTGCTCAGCGGCTCGGGACTCTCCTCCACGCCGTCGCGATCGGGATACGAAACGCCACTCCTCCCCGTCGACGAAAATGGAAGCGAAAGGGAAAATGGAAGGCATGCACCCACCACCGCCGCCGCGGCGCTCAACGCACGGCCAGGATCTGCCGCCGCCGTCGCCGCGGCTGCCGCAGCTGCCGCCGCGGTGGTGGCTGACGAGCAGCTCGATACCACCCCGCGCGAGCCGTGCCCACCCTCGCCACCGGCGTCCGCTCTCCCCGCGCCTGGCGCAGGATGGCAGGATGCAGTCATGGACCATCCGGTGCTGGAGTCATTCAAGAGCATGAGCGTGGGGTACACAAGCCTTCCAGGACTGGCACCTGCCGTCGAAACGTCGACGCCGTCGTCGCCAACGACTTTCAACAACAGCCCCAGCCCGCCTCTACCGAACATCTCGCCCAACGCAGACGTGGGCGTGAGGGCGTGGCCACCGAACGAGACGTTCGTTGCGCCATTTGCGGCGCACGCGAGCGAGGGATTCGAGACGGCACGCACGCGCCTGAACTTCGTTCCTGGTGCCGGCGGAGGAGGAAACGCGGCGGGCGGCGGCGTGAGGAATCGTCGAGGTGGCAGTCGTCCGACGTCGCCGCAGCCGGCACCGTTCACAACGCAGCAAACAACTTCGTCGTCGCGACCCACATCGCCGCAGCCACACGACAGCAGCACGACGCTGTCGCCGCGTGGCACGGCATATGAGGCGACGACGCCAACGGCATCGTCGTCGAAAAGCGGCGTGGGAGCTGGCCTGCTGTCTGCGCTCAGGGACTTTCTCGAGCATCCCGTCGCATCATTCTTCCTTCCGAGCGCGCCGCGCGTCCTGCTCTGCGCCTTGGTGTGTGCCGCGCAGCGCAAGGGCCGCTCGCTCGGCTGGGGCGACGTCACAACTGCCTACCGGGAAAGCGTTCCTCGCAGCCTGGTGGGCGTTGGCGGCGCGGCGAGCGCTACGAGCCTGGCACTCGCGCTGACGCTCGCACTTCTGTTTCTAGCCGCCGCCGCAGGTTCCGCGCTCCTGCTGACGACGTCGTTCTTGGCGTTTGCTTTCGCGGCTGCTTTGAGCGCGGCGTTGGCTCTTCTCGCTCTTGTGCTAGCTTCGATGAGCTGGAGCATGGGCTTGGTGGGCGGCGCGGTGGGCGTGACGACTGGCGTTGTGGCCGTCGGTCAGAGCGTGCTTGGCTCAGGCTCTTCCGGAGGCTCAGGAGGATCCTTAACCAACTCATGATATGATCTGATTTGATTGGATTTGATTTGAATGTAAGCAAAAAGCAAAACACTACAACATACATACATCACAGCTGTTTTTAGCAACCTTTCCTTGACGTTGAGACGTGGAGACGCCCGTGCCATGAGAAATTATAGTTCTTAGAGAACTATGTAAATATCATTGTCACATCTCGTTGTTGTTTTTGGGGGATTGGATTTTCGATTGCAAGCTGGTGGACCAGGGGTTTGTTTTTCACTTTTTCAGTTTTCTCCCCTCCTTGCCAGCGATCCCTCCCGCTCGTCACTAGACTCATCTGCCCGCGATGTCCGACGGCATCAACGGCCCCACGGGCGTCGCGTCCGTCGCCGCGTACGTCAACGCCAACAAGCTGAAGTCTGTGGGCGCGTTCTGGGCCACGGGCATCGTAGGATCGATGGCGTACCAGTGGTCGCGCAACATACCCTTCCAGCTGAAGCTGATTCACTCGCGCATCTGGGCACAGGTAAGTGACAAATGAACGAACGAATGAACGAACGAAATTCGAAAGCACGCGAAAAGAACAAGCGAGAGTGACTGACTTGTCACACACGAATGAAACACACACACACACACATACAGGGAATGACCATCGGCGCCATTTGCTTGAGCGGACTTGCGACGCAGTACGATGTATACCAAAAGACTAACGCAGCACCAAAGAAGTTGGTTGATTCACTGTAAGAAAACACTACATATTCTTTCGTTATTCTTTTGAACCGCTCATTTCAACTTCGTAAAGAAAGCAAAAAAAGGTTGGAGAAACACGAGTTGTTTTTATACGCAGGGAAACGTTACTTTTTTTGGTAATTTGCATGTATATGTGTCGCTCGCGCTCCACACACACACTCACACTTTACTTCTTCGAGCGGTACCACTCGAGCGCGCGCTCTTTGCGTGCCGCCTCGAGCTCCTCGATTGTCTCCTTGTGCTTCCAGCCAATCTCCGAGCACAGCTGGTCGAGGCGCACCGACTTGTTTTTGAACTGCAAGTGCGTCACCTTGATTGCGTCAGGGATCACCACCTTCTTCACCTTATCGTACGGCGCAGGGATTCCCTCGTAGCACTTGAGGCGCTCCATCGCGCACTGTCCACGCTGCGTCTTGTGCGGGATCATGCCGCGCACGGTGCGCCACGTCATGCGCGCGGGTGCGCGCTGGTGGAACGGTCCGTGAGCCGGCTTCGTGTTGGTGCGAAGGCGGCGGTAGCGCGCCCACTTCATCTTCTGGCGCACGAGTCCACCAGACACGTGGATGAGCTCGCACCTCACGAGCACAACCTTTTGGCCGAGCAGAAGCTGCTTGGCGACGATCGAGGTGAGCCGACCGAGAAGGTGTCCTGAGCAGTCAATGACGCGAACCGACTGTTTATTTTTTGATGTGTGTTGTTGTTGTGCTTGTGAGTGCATTTTGTCTTCCAAAACAGAACGAATCATCATCGGAACGACCACCCAACCCAACCCAACCCAACCCAACCAACCAACAGTAACTACTACTGACTGCAGCCCCCCTCCTTTCGTCGTCGTCGTGGTGGTGGTTGTGGTCGTCGTCGTCGTCGCCGCCGCCGTCCGTCAGCGCGTGTCGCGATCGACCAAAACCACGAAGCGCGCGCGTGCGTGTACGATTATCCGCCGCACGTCACATTTTCGGAACGACCACTTCTTCGCTACGCCTTCCAAGAGCGCGCATGTCGTGCATCCATCCTTCAAAACGCCAGCACGCAGACACCCATTCATCCGACGAGACGCCCGCATCCTATCACCTGACATCACTCGCCAAGGTCGCCTGGACCAACAACAGACGATGTTCCGAGACCACCACCCACACACTACCCACCCACACAATGCCATAAAAAAGCACGACTGAGAAGACAAACCACAAGGAGGCAAAAGAAGACAACGAGCAGAACAACACACACACACATAATGTGTTTGTTTGACGTACCTCCATGACCAAGTTCGCTGCCGTCGTTGCGGTCCCACAATGGCGGAAGTTGAGCGCGAGGCGGGGGGGGACAGCGACGGCGGCGGCAAGTCTGTCTCAACATGGGCAGGGGGGATACCGGTTTCAACGTCGTTCCCGTGGATCTGTGGCGCACATGTGGTTTTTCGGGGTTTGCATTTTTTTTGATTTACTATTGGTGATGGGTTTCGGGGTTAGGGTTAGGGTTAGGGTTAGGGTTTGTGTCCCCTCACTCACTCACACGTGGATGTTATGGAACTGATTGGAACACGTACCGGGTACACCTCCAGGCTCAAAGGTTTAAGGTGGGGAGTGGATTAGGGTTAGGGTTAGGGTTAGGGTTAGGGCTAGGGTTACCCGGTGGGATTCTGGCGCCAGCAACACAACTGGCGCCATACCCATCCTGGTGCTGCCTTCACTCTTCAGGTGCGATGCCGCCGCGCGCGAAGAAGAAAAACAACAATGCCGCCGCAAGTCCCCCGGCAACAGCCACATCCACTGCCGCACAGTCTGCAGCACACCCTGCCCCGAGCCAGCCACCGTCCTGCTTCGTTCCCTCAGATGCCGCGGCGTCTTTGTTCCCGTCAGAGCAATGGGACTTCTTCCTCCTACAGACGTGCGCGTCTCTGCAATCAACGCCCCCTTCCGCACCGCCGCCGCCACCACCTCGCGCACTTTCGCCGCAAGAAGTGCATGCCATGCTCTCACTTGTGCTCGCGGACGAATCGCCTGCAAACGACGACGCTGATGCTAGCAGAAGAAGAGACCAGGCGTATGCTCTGCTCATCAGGGCAACCACGTCGGCGCCGAGTGAAAAGCTATCGCTCACGCACTTCGCGTGCATGTGCGTTGAGAAAATCAAGCCTGCGTACGCACTGTCGCACACGCACGTGAAGGCCGAAGTCCTCAGAGGCCTTGCCGCCAACTGTGGAAACGCATCCGTCTTGTGCGCTGCGCTTGTCGAACACGCCCTGCAAGGCGACACGACGACAGCGCCGCCAAGAGAAGTGGGTGTCGCCTGGTGCCGCGACCTTCTCGGACCCCGCGTGTGGGCGGACAGCGCGTGCACGTGCGGAATTGCCAAGGCGTGCGTGGCAACGCTGGACTTGGAGCACCTCGTCGACGACGCAGAGTTTCTCGCGCTCGGCATATCGCCCTGGCCTAGTCTCGCGACACCGTCGGCGACTCCGTCGCCTTGGCGATTCAACGACGACGACGCGTCGGCAATTCGTGCAGCTTTCGCGGATCGAGCGCGTGAGCTTGCCGCATCTACGACGTCGTCGTCAGGCGACCTCGGAGTATGGACTGCACGACCGAAGCTGTTTGCACGAATACTTCTCATCGCGCTGTGTGTGCCCGAGGGACGACTTCTCGCATCCACGCACGTCGAGGCGCTGCTGAGCGTGCCGCAGAACACGCGATTTGCGGGAGCGCTGCTCGCTCGACTTGCGGCAGCCATCGCGCGCGGTGGCGGCACGAACGATGCGAGGCACGCGGACGAGATTGACAGCCGTGCGGCATCCAACGTGCTTGGCATACGAGCGAGGAGCACGATTGCCGCCGCGCACGTCAAGGCTGTTTACTCGATGTGCGGCGGCGATGACTCGACGAGCTTGCGCCCAGCCATTGCCGCATTGTGTCTGCGCAGCCTCGCATCGTCAGAGTGCCAGCGTCACGCCCCTCATGCTATGCGATGCCTCACGGCGGTGCTCGGCGCACTGCCAGACGCCGAAGGCACGTCGGAGCGGCCGTCGCAGCGAGCGCTTGCGTTGGCAGCCGCGATGCACGAGCTGGCATCAAGGCCTGAGGTGAATGCGCATGCAGCCGTGCGCGGCATGCTTCGCCGTGTTCTCAAGGCGTGCCGTGTCGGCGTGGTTGCCGCAGCACCCCAGGCTTCTGCTCCGAGTGCGACGGCACCAGCCTCGACGCCATCTCTGTCTGCTGCGGACGTCGCCTTAGCGCTGCTCACGCCGTGGGCACCACTTGCAGAGCTTCCAACTACACGTCGCTTCGCATGGTACCACGCTGTCGCGGACCTTGCATGTGTCTGCATGCTCACCGCTGTGAATGGCGAGGCGACAACCAATGCACAAGAAGTTTCGGACGCGCGCGGCGCCTTCTCCGCCGCGGCGACTGCGTGGTGCTTGCATGCTGACGTCCTACCACACCTTGTTGCCTGCGGCGACCCGTGTGCTGCCTCAGATGCCGCGAGGCGTGCACTGCGCCGCCTTCTGCTGCTAGAGCCGGCCAGTGTGTACAGCATGGCTTTCGTCGACACGAGCAGCCGTCCCTCGAATGCTTCGCAGCCCGGAGCGGCAGGGTCGGCACCCACGGTGGCGAACGATAAGGCACAGCTGGCGAACGATAGGGCACACCAGGTCGATCCCAATTTCCATGATGCCATAGCACCTGGTGCGGGCGCTGCAACGCCCGCGTCGGAAACAGGTTCGGATCGCGAGGCGGATGTGAACGCTGCTCGGTTGTGCCGCCAACCTGAGTTTGGGGGAGGTTTTCGCCCCGAGTTGTTTACGCAGATCGTCGTGGCGGGTCACAAGAAGGTGGGACTTCGCGCTGTGCATGCGATTGGTGTGCTCGAGGGACTCGCGGCTTCGCTGCCACGGACTGGCATGTTTGATGCAAATATTGCGTCGGAGCTCGGTCGTACATCAGCCAAGGCGGTTCTGCTCCTGGGCGATGCGATAGACAGTGCGCCCCCTTCGGATAGCGATGCGCCGCCATTGCTGTCAGGCTACTGGCGTAGTCGCCTTCTCGCATGCGTTGTAGCTTGTTCATGCGACATTTCGTCGTCGGAATTCGCTGTGGAGGTGTCTTGCGATACAGGCTGCGCCGACCTGCTCGCGCGAATTGCTCTCGGCGCATTCGCACCGGCCGAAGCACTGCGTGCCATCGGCATTGACGTGACTGATGGTGCCGATGCCGATGCGGCAGCCAAGGCTGTTGCATTGCTCGATGCGAATTTTTTGCTTGGTGCGGGGCTGCGGCACCAGCTCGCAGGGTCGGCACATGTCAATGTTCAGCACCCACTCGTGCGTGCGCTCTCTGCAATGGGGGATTCAAATGTACAAGGCGCGTGGGACTCCGTGCTTCTGCCCCTGCTGCGCGCAGAGAGCACCGCGAACGTTGGCTCGGTGCTTGGCGGCACTCTGCCGTGTGGCTACGGATCTGTAGATGTGGATGAGACTACACCGGCATCAGCGCGGTCGGGCGAACCTCTGCTCATAGTGCAGGCCCTGCCCATAACGTGGCTGGCGCATACGGTGTGCGCGCGTAACGCAAGTACGGCGCGCGTGCGCCTTGTCGCTCGTATGGAGTCTGACTTGACGTGGCACAGGGCTGCAGCTCGCGCGTGCTGGGAGGTGCTGAACTCATCCACGAAGCGGGATGGCAGCGATGTCCTTGAGGAGGCACTTAGCTCGTTGAGCATGCAGCTCGGCGCTGCCGATGAAATGGAACGAGGAGCTGCCTCCGAAGCTCTCAACATGCTAGCGTCGATGGCACCGAGTGCGACGATTCCAATGGACGATGTGCATGCGTTAGAGCCGAGTCGCGAGGTTGAGTGGTGCACATCTCTCTTAGCATCATTTACCGCGTCCAGTGCGGATTCTTCTCGCGATTGCCTGATTGCGGGTTGTAGTGCAAACTTGGCGCTGTGCACCAGTCTCGCAGAGTCGCTCCCACCGCTTCTACTGCTTGCTGCACCATTTGCGAAGGGGGAAGATGCCAAGCTGCGCGGCAAGTCATTGCGAGATGCGTGTTCAAAGGCTGCGGTGGAATTTGTGCGTGTTCGTCCTCTGCTCCTGCGCGCACTGCTAATTGATGGCGCACGGCCAAAATGTGCGGATGACAACGACAAAAGCGATTGTGCGAGCATGGACTCTGCGGAGGGCATCGTTGCAGCTGTGGAATACGCGCTTAGTTCGTCGAAGGACGCCGTGGGCGGCTCGAAGAAAGGTGTGAAACGAAAGGCATCGTCGACAGTGGCTGAAGGCGATGCAACTGCGTCTGCTGCGACGCAGCTCCTCGACACTCTTGCTGAGGCTGCCCGGTCTCCATTGTGTGATGGCTCGCGCTTATCTGCTTGGCACACTCGTCTGCAACGCGCGGGTGGAGTGCCGAATGAATCTTCCGTGTGTTTGGCGGTGGCAGATGCTCAGATGCAACCTGCGGAGGATGTTGGGTTATCGGGCTCTCGATTGACGGCTGCGCACGAGCGTGCAGGCGCACTGCGTCGTGCCCGAGAAGAGATTTTCGTAAAGATGATTGCGCCCGTCAGTCAAGCGCATTCGTCTTCTTTGGCATCCGTCCACCGAAATGGACTCCATGTGCTCGGCAGTGACATGGCACAACCCATCTCCTCGGGGAACGTACGGGCGCTTTCCGTCGGCCTCGGCGTGAAAGAGGAGGAGTTGTCCAATGCTCTGCTTTCAGCAGAAGATGGAGAGCGGCTCAGCGCAGAGCATGCCACTCTTTTAGCTACCCTCAGCTCCTCCGCGGTGGCTGTCGCACGTTTGCAAGTGTCCGACGCAGCGCAAGCACAGTCAGCGTTTGCTCCGTTCAGTGTGACTGATATGGCGCACTCGCGTACACGCGCGTCGTTTGCACTCAAGCATATGGCATTGCAAGCTTTGATACGTGAGGCGGGGTCATCTTTTCCTGAAGATTCGGTAGCATTTGCACTGCTCTCAATCACCTCATCTGATGTGCACAAGTGCTTGGCTGAAGGTAAGGGTGAGCAAGAGGAAGCCGGAATGTGGCGCTATCTTGCGGCTATGGGTGCGCACGCCTTGCGTGTTCTTCGCGCGCAGCTTCAGCCGGAGTCAATGCGCGCGGCTTGGTCGTTGGGCACACCTTGGGACGACCAAGATGGAGGGCCTGTTCCATGTGCGACATCCGCAGCTACGGGCGTGCCTCTTGCCACACCTGCAAGTGCCGAAGCGGCTGCGCGGTGCAGCATCGCAGTATTTGCGGAGGCGGCGATGACATTGATTGCATGTCGAACCAGGGTGGACGACGATGCGTTTTCCCCGGCGCGCGCCGCGCGCAAGCGCATAGCATGTGCAGTTTCAGACCTACTGCTTGCATCACGTGCCGGCATCGTGCACGATGCACCGACATCGGCGGCGGCAGCACTGCGTGAGGAAGTGGAGGCGGTGATGAATGGACGCCGTGGGTTATCGTCGCCTTACGTTTTGGCAGCGGGTGCCGCTGGGTGTGACCTTCTATCGGCACTCGCCGCGGCTGGCCACTCTAAGGTACGCAAAGTTGCGCAGAGTACACGCGATGCTTGGGAGAGTTGGCGCGAAGGCGTTGTCAGCGTGTCGCCGGTGTCGGTGCCCTCCAGCTTCGCATGCTTTGATGGTGCGATGGGACGCAAGCTGCGCGAGGTGGCGCGTGCGGCTTTTCTCCCTCCCATCCAGGGTGTAGGCACAGCATCGGCCGAGGTAGGAATCGCCGTTGCGCACTTACCGAGTCCCACGGCGGTTGCACATGCCGTGGAAACGTTCCGCAAGCATGCGGGTGAGGCAGGTTCGCATCTCGGCTTTGTCGCTGCTCTTCTTTCTGACTCAGTCTCCCTAGCCTCGCTCGGCGGCCCTTTTGCGGATGCGGCTTGCGCATCGTCGATTGCCGCACTGTCGTGTGCGCTTGCGTGTTGCTCGTCACGTCCCATGCGTGCAACACGCGACATGGAAGCGGGTGTGCGCGACGTCGTGGCTGTGGCATTGAGGGCTCTCAGTGCGCTTCCGGCGGAGGCTCGCGGAACGGAGAATGGCAAGGCGCTGTTGTCTGAGTTGCGTCGCGTACGTGATGAGTGTTCCCAGGTGGGACTGCGCTCTGCTTGGAACGACGCGAGAAGCGCTTCGTCTGATGCGATGATTACTATCGACGTTGAGGAGGATGAAGGGCAGGATGAAGACGAGATTTGATGACGATGATGATGATGATGATGTCGTCGTGTGATGAGGAAAGCTGTATACATATTTTGTGAAGATTTTGTGTATGATTTGATTTACTAAGTAATAACAAGTTTGTATATTATGTAGACTAAGGTGCATTCCCGGAACTCAACTCACCTCCCAGATGCTTTCCACCTCCACGACGCTCTGCAAAGGTAATATCGCACCGACTGCCGCCCTTGCTCCTTTCCCGCTCTCTCCAAATACCTCCACCATGACGTCCGAGAACCCGTCCGCCACCTTCGGGTGCGCCGTAAAGTCACTCGAGCTATTGACGAATACGCTCGCCTTGACGAGCCTGACGACTCGGTTCAAGTCACCGAGCGTTCCCTTGAGTGCGCTCAGTGTGGCGATGGCACAAGCGCGCGCGCCCGCGACTCCCGCGGCGACGTCACTCTCTGTTTGCATTCTTCCTGTGATGACGCCCCCCGTTTCGTCGCGTGCAATCTGCCCGCTGACGTACGCGAGGTTCCCCGTGATGACGACAGGTCTGTAGTTCGCGACGGCCGCCGGTGCGACGGCTGAGACTGGTAAGTTGAGTTCCACAATACGTTGTTCCGGGAATCCCGAACTGTGGAGTGGTGGTGGGCGGGACAGAGACGAGAGAGACAACGAAGAAGGCTGATGATCACTAAGGGTACCCTGATGATGATCACCATGACCACCACTACCACCATTACCACCAGGTGCCGGTGCGACTATAGAAGTGATCTTACCTAAGATATTCATAGTACTACTAAGAATAAGCCTGTACTGTACTAACAAAAGCGCAAAGTATCAAGTAGGTACTGTACTTTTAAAAAAAGTAAATAAGAATAACTTCTTCTTCTTCAAATCAGCAGCAGTGACAACCGATGTGATGTGATGGCGTAATCTTGTGATGGCCGATCCCAAAAACCCAAAACAAACGGGTGCTGATTTTAGTTTGGGGGGGAGGAATCCATTGGTGTGGAAACCTGTTCCTGAAATGAAAGCAATTCAATTCAAGGGGGTCCCGGGAATTCCCAGTTCCCATCGCACCGTTATAGAGGTCAAATAGGTACTTTATGCAAGGGGAGTCGTGGATTAGGGTTGTATGGCACGACGAACTACGATAGGGTTACAAGTTACAGCTAGGGTTACCGGTTTCGGGGGAACACCAGGCTGACAGGGGCAACAGACAGGGGAGAGTCCCCAGGGGATTAGGGTTGTATAGGGCACGACGAACTAGGGTTACAAGTTAGGGCGCTTGGCGTTTTGCCTTTGATCGATCGCCTTTCACCCGGATGTTCCCCCTTCGTCATTATTGCCGCACAAAGCACACTTAACTTAACGTTGCGTTAACTTAAGTTGCGTAAGGAAGCAAGTAAGGAAGCACCGTGCGTCTCAGGATTATATTAGTGACATTAGTCTTCTTTTGAGTCTTCACTCTTCTTCGGTCTTCTTCTTCTTGTGGTGGGAAAACATCATGGGTCGCATGAACGGGGGTGGGGGTCGTCGGAACGGAGGGGGCGGATTCCAAGAAGGACAGTGCGACGGCAAAAAACAAGGAAAAGCAGGAAAAGGATCATCATCAAGGTACAGCGCCAACACCACGAAGCGAGATTCGGATGGGCGTGGTGGTGGTGGTGGGCGTGGTGGTGGTGGTGGTCGTGGTGGCGGTCGTGGTGGCGGTGGTGGATATCATAATCACCATGCCACATCATCAGAAGCCACTGCAACGTCAAACTCGCAATCGCAACACGCATCTGTGGATGTCGCACACGCCGACCTCTCCGCGCTCAGAACGGCGCTGCTCACACACGCAAACTTGGAGAGTGCCACCACCACCGACTCGGAGTCCGCACAACAACAACAACAACAACACGCCGGTGGCGCCGCGGACGACGCCGTGTCTGCTGAGGTATTCAGAAAGGCGCAAGAGATAATGCTCAAAAGGGGATTCAAAAAAGACGACGCAGAACGCGCTCTCAACGCAACGGCACCCTCCGCGGCGGAATCCGATGCCGCGCTCGGATTCAACCAGCGCTATCGAGCGCTCGCGGCGAGAGCAACAGACTGGCTTCTACTGCGACTTGAGGCAAGCAATATCCCCAAACAGCTTACGACAGCCACCGCGCCACCGGCAGCACCAGCACCACCTGTACGAGGAGGAGCAGGAGGACGCGGCGGACGCGGTGGTGGTGGTCGAGGAAACAAACACGCGACAGCGACTTCGTCTGCACCAAGCCTCGCACCGCCAAGAGCAAATGATGCGGATGCCACCGCGCGTCTCGCGGCTGCCGCCGAGCAGGCTGAAACTCACGCGACATCGTCAACCATCAAGCCAGCCACGGCGGCGGAATCGCAAAGACTGTCTGATCTAGCCTTGTCACTGAAACAGTCGACAGACGACGCGCAGAGAAAGCTATTCACGGCTCGGGCTCATCTCCCTTCTTGGGCAAAGCGCAAGGAGGTGGTTGATGCAATCACAAAGTCACCCGTCACGGTTGTGTCTGGGCAAACAGGAAGCGGCAAATCAACTCAGGTACCGCAGTACCTGCTTGACGATGCCGTTGAGCGCGGTTTCGGAGGGTCGTTCAATTGCATTGTGACGCAACCACGCCGCATCTCCGCCACGTCGGTAGCTATGCGCGTCGCGCAGGAGCGAGGCGAAACGATTGGAGATACCGTGGGGTACCAAATTCGTCTCGAAGCGAAACGGTCCAAACATACGCGTATCTTATTCTGCACCACAGGTGTGCTGCTACGCCGCCTCAGTGACGACCCAGCGCTCCAAGGCGTATCGCACATAGTTGTGGACGAAGTGCACGAAAGGAACTTGGACAGCGACTTTCTCCTCGTTCTCATCAAGGAGGTTCTGCCACTTCGGCCGTCCCTTCGTATCGTGCTAATGTCCGCGACGCTGAATGCCGCTCAATTCCGCAAGTACTTCGAACGACGTTCCGCTCCAAGACCATCTCTTGTGGAAATCCCCGGCTTCACGCACCCTGTGACGGAGTTTCACTTGGAGGACATCCTCGCCGTCACGCAGTGGTCACCGAAGCCAAACAATGAGTGCCTCAAATCGACGCCTGGGCCCTCTGACGCGGGAGAGGCTGCTTACCTCAAAAGTCTTTCTCAGCGAAATTATTCCGACGACGTCGTGAGAACTGTTGCGCGGCTCGAGCAGAGCAAGATCAACAACGAGCTCATCGTGTTGCTCTTGGAACGCATTTGCCACGATGCGCCGCCAGGAGCCTGCCTCGTATTCGTAAGCGGCCTAATGGAAATCACCACACTGCATGATTTGGCCCTAAATAATCACACCATTCGCAGTGCGACCAAAGGTGGGAAGCTTTGCATCGGGCTGCACAGCTCGCTGAGTTCCACGGAGCAAAACACGATCTTCAATCCTGCACCTAAGGGATGCCGGAAGATCATCATCAGCACCAACATTGCGGAGACCAGCGTGACGATTGACGACGTGGTGTATGTCGTCGACACCGGTCGCGTGAAAGAGACTGGTTTTGACGCGGTGACGCGCATGAGTACTCTGAAGGAGGTTTGGGTGTCTCGCGCATCCGCACGACAACGTCGAGGCCGCGCGGGGCGCGTGCAACCTGGTCAAGTGTTTCGGCTGTACACGCGAGATGTGCACGACCGCATTATGGCAGAGCATCCCGAGCCAGAGATCCGGCGTGTGCCGCTCGAGTCATTGTGCCTCCAGATTGTGCACCAACGTCTTCCGGGTGGAATCCAAGGTTTCCTTGCCAAGGCTGTTGAGGCACCAGATGCGTCAAGCATTTCGGCATCCATAGCCTCACTTCGCCAAATGGGAGCTCTCGACGCCAGCGAGGAGGTGGAGAGTCTGACGCCGCTTGGAACGATCCTCGCGCAGCTGCCCGTTGATGTTCGTGTTGGTAAGATGTTAGTCTATGGAGCGATTTTTGGGTGCGTCGAGCCCGCGCTAACTCTTGCCGCTGCGCTCGGCACCAAGGGGCCGTTCGTCTCTCCTCTGGACAAGCGCGATGAGGCGGATGCGGCAAAAAAGGCGATGGCGCGTGGATCCGAATCTGACCACTTGGCGGTGGTCTACGCATACGAAGGTTGGCAGCGGGCTCGGTCGGCTGGTGGGCGCGCCGCACAGCGCGCATATCTCGATGAGAATTTTCTATCGTGGCGCTCTCTGGAAGCGATGGAGAATGCGCGACGTCAGCTCCGGCAGCTTTTGCGAGGCGTAGGCCTGCTTGGCGATGGTGAGGCTGGCGCTCGCGACCTTTCCGATCTGCGCACGGTTCCTCTTCTTAAGGCTGTTTTGGTTGCTGGTTTATATCCCAATGTGATTCGCGTGGACATTCCCAAGACTCCTTCAACGGTTGGCGGCGGACGAGGCGGCGGACGAGGTGGAGGACGAGGTGGCGGGCGAGGTGGCGGGCGAGGTGGCGCCTTGGACGCGGCGGCGGCGGAGCCTAAGCTGATGACTCTGTCAGCCTCGGGTTTGGAGGAGGCTGTCACGGTACATCCTTGCAGCGTGAACTACGGCAAGACGGCATGGTCGAGTCGATGGCTTGTGTACCACGAGCGCGTGCAAACGAGCTCGATTTTTGTGCGAGACTGCACTCCTGTCTCGCCGATGCAGCTCCTCTTGCTTGGAGGGCTGATTGACGTTCGCGGTGCGAGTGGCACCATAACGATTGACAAGTGGATGACATTCACGGCAAGTCCCGTGACGGCAGCCATGGTGCGCGAAGCTCGCTCGTCACTCGACGCCGTGCTAGCAGCAAAGATTTCCAACCCTCGCGAAAGCCTGGAAAGTCTCGGCGGTGCTATCGTGCCCGCGATTTTAAGTTTACTTGTAGCCGAATTTGCGGCAAGCTGACGATGCGCTGCACAGTATCGCTGTTATTGTATTTATGCGAAGTTTTTGAAATATTTATCAGATAATCTACTATTATTGTACTTACTATACTTACTATACGAAACGCGACACCGCGTTGTCATCGCTTGTCACGTCATTTTTTCCTCGGCGAATGTGCGCGTATCCAACGCGCGCGCTCACGGCTACTCAAGCGATGCATGGCGTAGCTAGCATTTTTTGAGGCTCTCTCGCAGGAGCCATTCACCATATCCTCGAGTGGTCTAACAGCGCCGGCGAGGATGAGCGCCTCGCGGTGTTTGACCGAGGGTGACGAGGCTATGCATGCGATGGCTCGGGAAGCCTGGAGCTTGACATTCGCGTTGACGTTGGCGGTTTCGGTGCGTGAAATGATTGACACCAAGGCACCCGCAGCTCCTCCATCTAACACGGCTTCTGTGCGCTCTTCGTTCTTGTACGCAATCCTTGCAACTAACATGCTCGCGTAGAACAGCGCATCTCGAGTCGCCGACTCGTCCTTCATGATTGTGACGAGAGGAGGTAGGACACCAGCCTCCACTATGGAATTCAGTCGCGTCTCCTCTTCACCTAGGTGCGAGATATATGCAAGCGTCCTGGCCGCATCCACCTTTCCCATGGCGTTGCCGTTGCTCAGCAATGTGACCAATGCCTTGATAGCAGCCGAAAGGTTCGCCCATTGCGCACCGACTAGCTCGTCTTGACGGTACGCGAGATTACCGAGTGCCCTGGCCGCAAAAACCTTGCCCTTGACACTGCCATTCGAGAGCACCGCCAGAATCGCGTCAAGCGCACCGGCGCCTATGATTGTCTCACGCCGCGCGCGCACATCGCCTTTGCCATGCGAAAGGCTCGACAGGAGCATCGCCGCCTTTGTCTTTATCATGGATGTCTTGCCGTCGCGAAGAAGAGTCACAAGCGGATCCAAGACACCAGCTGCGATCACCGTGTCCTTATGTTCGTCGGCGGTACCGGCATTTAGCACATTCAAGGCAAGCTCGCAGCAGTCATCCTCATTGTGGCGCATTTCCGCAACCAGCTCGCCAAGCTTTCCATCAGCCTTCATCTCATGGAACCAAGTCGCCATCTCCTTGGAGTTTCTCCCAGTCAAGTGCATGAGTGCAATAACGGCTGGGGCGCTTACGCGCAAATCCTCGTCGCGTGCCAGTGCACGAAGTGCGTCGATCGTGCCTGGAAGAGATTGGACAGCCTTCCTGCGTGTCTCGTTGGCAAACACGAGATCCGCGAGTGCGGAAGCCGCGCTCGCCTTTGTGGCAACTGCACTCGCCTTTCCAAACACATCGGCGGTTGACAGCAGAGATGCGAGAGGCTCGATAGCGCCCGCCTGAAACACGGCGGCGGCACATTTTTCCGATCGCCGTGCCAGAGAGGCTAACGCGATTGCTGCGGGCGTCGCGTAGTCCTCGTTGTCGTGCATAGCCTTCAGCCGTTCGACGAGCGGCTCGAGTGCACCGGCAGCCACAACTTCGTCTTCGTATCCGTTTGCCGCAAAATTTTTAAGAGCCGACGACGCCCTGCCACTTGTCAGGACGCACGACGTCTCTTGGCGAAGCACGTTAACTATCGCGTCGAGTGCGCCCGCCTTCACCGCCTCCTCCCGCCGCCACTCGGCGGAGCCGCTCGTTCCCGCCTGCCGTTCCGTGAGCTGCGAGATCACCGCAGCGGCTGGGTAGCATCCTAGCTGCATGGCTGACAGGAGCGAGTCAAGTGCGTGTTCCGTCGCAACGACTTCGTCGCGCCTAGACTCGTCTCCGTGCCTTGCAATGTTCCACAGCGCGCTCGCCGCTTTTTCCACCCGGTTTCTCGTCTTCTTCGTGAGGTTCGTTTCTTCCCCTTCGTGTCTGAGAAATCCGACAAGTTCTGCGATGTTAACTTCGTCGCACAGGCTGCTGTTGTGCGCCGCCTTGCACATGTATGCTAAGGATGTTCGGTTTGGTGCTGTGGAGTTTGCTAGTGGTTGTGCTGCGTCGTCGTCGTCGCGAGTCGTCGTCGTCGTCGTCGTCGTCGTCGTCGTCGTCGTCGTTGTTGTTGTTGTATCGTCGACGACGGTATCAGGCTGTGCTGTGCTTGTGCTTCTCGTGGTGGTTGCGAACGTGCGCATTGCGAGTGAGCGTGAGAGCGAGTGTGAGGTTGAGAGCGAGGGTGCGCCGATCATCGCCACGACGACAGGTGGTCCCTGACTTCTGGACGAAGGTGTGTCTGCGAAGAATCTTCTTCTCAAACTCAAGTCCTGTTCCCTAACAGGGCGGTTAGAAGATTCCAAATCAAGAGCAGCAGACATAGAGGTAGTCGCATGGGAGCCAGAGCCAGAGCCAGATGCTACCCGACGGTGATGAGCACACCGCACTCCCCGAGCTCCCGAAAATCTGCCATTTGCACTCTTGGGGCCCAAGCTCATAGTACTACTTAAGAAAGAGAAAGAGGAGAGGACACACGTAGAATCATGAGAAGACCACTGCAATCTCTCAAGATGAGAGATTCCTTGAGAAGACCACCTCAGGGCGAGATTCATATTTGATATATATACACACCCCAATGACAAAAATCAATGTCGATCACCAATATGCGAGCGTACCAAGAAACACTCTACTCTCTCTGTGCACAGCGCCACACACGCACGCACGCACTGGTACCACACACCGCAGAGGCAGGATGGGCTCCCAGGGACCCGATAGGCTAAAATGCGTGCGATGGAACCTGGAAGAGCGGCGGCGCAGCAAACCCTGAACAAGCAACACACGATACAATACAACAGCAGCGCAACACACCCCTGGAGTTTGGGGGTTACCTACAAGAAAACACCCCCGGCCCTGGGGGAATTCTTGGGAATTCGGGGTTACAGTTAACGGTGGCAAGCTTGCCTTGCATGACAAGAGTCCCATGAGCCATGAGGTTGGTCCGTCCGTACTCCGTCGTCGTCCAATCCCTCGTCGTCCTGAAGAGGTCGTCGTCAACGTCGTCGCTCCTCTCAAGGAAGAATGCAAGCTCTGAAGTCGAACACCCAATAGGCTATTATTCCCACCACGTTACCACACCAACCGGCCCACAACACTCGCGGCCAACCCCTGTGTCTCTTAATCCAGCCAGCTCCACCAACCATGTCCGGTCCGCTCACGTCCATCTCCACGGTCTCCTTACCCATCTTGGCTAATAGCTCGAGCGCCATGGGTGCGTTCCAAGAACTCTCCATGCAACCTCGCTTGAAGAGAGATGTCATCAAGTGGATACAGGGCCTCGACCTCTCACACGCCATCAAGAACGTCAAGAGAGATACCTCGAACGGATTCCTTGTCGCGGAAATATGCGCGCGCTATTACCCCATGGACCTATCCATGCACTCGTTCGACAACGGGTCCGCACGAGCGACGAAAATAGATAACTGGGAACAACTCGTCAAGTTCTTCCAACGAATGAGGCTCAGTGGAACAGTCAACCAAGCGCTCATCGACGGCGTCATCGACTCCAGGAACGGCGCGGCTGTCAAACTGCTCGAGGCGCTCTACACGCACTTCACAGGACGCGTCATCGAGGAACTGCCCGAGCCGGAACCAGAACCTCTCAGCACAGACCCGTCAGACCCGACGCTTGGCGGAAAACCCATACCAGGGGCGCCACACCCGAGCACGCAGGCGTTCGCGCAGAAACCCGCAAAGCGCGAAGAGGCGCTCGTGCCAGGCTCGAGCCCAATCAAGAGGCAAGTGGCTGCGCACGAAACCGTCTCCTTCGGAGAAGTCAAGCTATCGAGCTTGCCAGACCCCATGGCTGTGCGACAGCGCTTCGCACGCGGTTAACGAAAAATGCAAAACCAGGTAAAAGCTTAACCATTAAAAATATATATACTGTCAATACGATCTTCCTCCCCTCTGACAAGCGCCGCACGCGGCAGCGCGTCTTTCACCTACAACGTCAACATAGTTAGGCACAATCTATAGTATCTTACTGCATAACAAATCTATAAATCGATACTTCGTGTATCATCATCTCTCCTCTACTCCGCGTCGTCCGCAAGACCTACGCTCGATCCCCCCGCCGTCATCTGCCTCTTCACGAGCGCGAAGTACGCACCGCGCATTCCAATGAGGTCTTCGTGAGTTCCCTTTTCAGCAACGCTGCCAGACTCAAGCACGACAATCTGGTCCGCCTCGCGAATCGTGCTCAAACGGTGTGCAATGACCATCGACGTACGACCAATCATCAGCCGCTCGAGCGCCTGCGTGACGAGGTGCTCACTTTCAGCATCTAATGCGCTCGTCGCCTCGTCGAGCATAAGCAGCTTAGGATCACTCAGAACCGCGCGTGCAATGGCCACCCTCTGGCGCTGCCCACCTGAGAGCTGAACTCCTCGCTCTCCCACGTACGTCTCATATCCTTCGGGGTACCCCTCGATGAACGAGTGCGCATTTGCCAATGTCGCCGCAGACTTGACGTCTTCGAAGGGAACCTCGGACGCCTCCTTGCAGACGCCGAAGGCGATGTTCTCCAGTAGCGTGCGCGCGAACATCGCGGGTTCCTGTGCCACCATGCCCACAATCCTCCTCAACGCAGCCAGATCCAAGTCGGCGACGTTCGCACCGCCAACAAGAACCTTGCCCTCCTGAGGGTCGTAAAAGCGCGCCATCAACAACGAAATTGTCGACTTGCCTCCACCACTCGGTCCAACAATAGCGAGTGTTTCGCCTGGCTCGATGCGAATCGAGCAGCCTCTCAGCACCTTCGAATCAGGACGCGACGGATAGGCGAACGTCACCTGGTGGAGCTCCGCGCTTAGCGCCGACGTGCCCTTGCGTTCACCCGCGGCGACGATCTGATCCAAATTTGGACCGTCTTTGTTGGCATTCATGATCGGCACGCGGTCAATCAGTTCGAAGACGCGTGCAGAACTTCCCATCGCCTGCAGGAGAGTAAAGAACACGCTCGCCATCATTCCCACGCTTGCCGCTATCGTGACGGCGTAGAGAACGAATGCCTGCAGACTTCCGAGCGTCAATCCATCCTTTCCCTCTATGGTCAGTATGCTCCCGTACCAGAACACGCCGGACATGGAACCAACGGACATGAGAGTGGCGCAAAATGAGAAAATGCCTCCTGCGCGAGCACCGAGTATGCCGAGGCGAACAGTCTCGTCAACGGCGCCGGCGTACTTCATCATCTCGTGTTCCTCCCTCACGAACATCACAACTGTGCGCATGGCGGTTAGAATATCCGACGCAATGCTCGAGGCTATGGCAGCCTGCTTGCTCGTCTTTGCGCTCAGCGTGCGCACGTAACGTCCATAGATCATCAGCGAGAATGACATGACGGGCATCACCGCGAGCGAGAGAAGCGTCAGACGCCAGCTGGTAACGAACATCAAGACGAGACCTACCGTTGCCGATGCGGCGCTGCGAAGAAATATGCTTATGTTCACCGTCGCGGCATTCTTCAGAGCTTCCGTGTCCTGCCCAAGTCTGCTCAAGAGCGCACCCGTCTGCACGGCGTCAAAGAACGCAACTTCCTGGTGAAGGAGCGAGTCGAACACCTTCTTCCTAACTGACCCAACGACCTTTTCCGCTGTACCGTTGAACGTCGTGCTACGCAACGCCGTGAACAGGGCGCTGAGTCCCGTGGCCACGAGCAGTTGCAGCACGATGCCGTTCACCTTTCTCCTAGCTTGGCGGACAGACGTTGTTCCAGCCTGCCCCTCGGCGACCGTGTCGAGCAGCTTGCCCGCGAAGAAGGGTAGCGACATGAAGAAGATGGATCCCAGCACGAGGTACACCGTTCCCACGGCGAGCGATGCACGGAACGGCCAAGCCTCCTGCAAGATGCGTCGCGCGGATCCTGGCGCCTTGTCGCCATCTTTCAGCTCTTCAGCCTCGAGTCCCTTGGGAATTGGCTCGGTCTTTCCCCCGGGTTGTTTTTTCGACGTTTTCTTCGACGAGCTTGAAGCTGCTTCCCCGTTGCTATTTTGTGTAGAAGTACTGTTGTTGGGTACATGCACGGCGACGGTGACGTGGCCCGGCTCCGGCTCCGGCTGAACAAGCCGCGGAGGTTCAGGTGGCGGCGCCATATGCCGTATATATGTACGAGTGCAGGGTAATATTGGGGGCCGGTATTCAATAATCGCTCTCTGAGATAATATCGGAGGTTTGTGGCTCACAAAAGTCGATCTGGCGAAAAGAAACACAAATTCTACTTTTTAGAAGCAGGAAGAGTAATCGGGCAGATCATGGTGGTATAAAAAGGTCGTACTAAAGGTATCGTAGTTTTGGTTTCGTATTTAGTTTCCAAAACTGGCAGATGTACAGTATTTGGTGGCAGGCTGGGCCGCTGGGTGGGTAACCCGTGGGTGAGTGGGTCCCAGTGAGGTGTCCCACAGCACAGGTCGTGGGTTTCCTGTCGTGGGATAACAATATTGGGGCCATGGGACAAACTTTATCACTTTAAAGTATATAAGCCGACGGTCCATCCTACCACGGTATCCTACGATAGTCTAATAAGAACTAAAGGTACAGTATTTGGTCGCCCAGCCGGACTTATTAGACTATTGACCACCTTTATTCACCTGTATTATTCGCCAGTTTAGCCGTTTAGGTATGGGCAATAATGCCTGCTATGGCCTATGGCGACCGGGAAATGTTGAAGGGAAGAGTTGAATGGGAAGGTGTGCACAGGTGGACGGTGGTGTGCACGGAAGTCTGGATTTATTTACCACGCGGTAGGAAGCCTAAAGTTTACTACGATAGGATGGTACATACTGGCTTGCCGGAGGGATTGGGAAACCGTAACCGTAACCCTAACCCTAACCGTAACCCTAACCCTAACCCTAACCCTAACCGTAACCCGAGTCCTGGACCAAAAAAAAGAAAAAAAAAAGAGGGAGGGAGGGAGGGAACTGCGTGGGAACTGGGAAGATTGCTTTGCGTGTGAACTAAACTTTATAGGGGGGAAATAGGGTGGGCCCCATGAAATCTGTGTAAAGTAAATCTCACACGGTGCCCGGAACGTGGAGTTCACACGTGCCCCATGAAACGTGAAAGGTGGACGCATCATCACTCCCCCATCAACATGCCGCACACCACGCCAAAGCCAATCTTTCAACCTCGCATGGTTGTGAAGTCTGGTAGCACAACTGCACACAGCTGCACACGCACGCATATGCCTCGGGGCTCTTTGAAGTGCTCCTCCTGTAAAAATGATGAACGTGAAAAACTCATGTTTTCTCCAGCGCGGCGATCAGCGTCGCTGTCCATGCTGACGATCGGCGCGTCTCTGGGATGGAACTTGAACTTGGTGCCATCACCTGCAGGGGGACTCTTATCAGAACGACGACCATTCAGAGGGGACGGCGGGGCGGCACACGCACTCGTCGTTCCGCCGTGCCGTTTGCGTAACAGGTACTTTCTCGTGCGACACGGCGAAAGCGTCCTGGAAGAAAGATCGCTATTAATGAGCAACGCCGCGTACAAGTACGACGCGACGTACGGACTCACCCCGAGAGGAACGGAACAAGTCGTCGAAGCAGCGGCAACCATCTTAGACACGGAGTGGGAAAACGGACCCGCGAGTCCGGCGTGGATCTACACGTCAAACTTTCAACGCACGTGGCAGTCGACGCTCGTCCTAAGACAAGAGCTAGGCTTGCTGTTCAGCGACGTCAGGACGGAATTCAGCGGCTTGTTGGATCCGAGAAAGGTGGGAGCGCTGGATTTTCAGGCACTCAATAACATGGAGGCGGTGTGGGAAGCCGACCTGAAAGATCCCGCGAGCACGCCGCCGCCTGTAGAGAGCTCTCTGCAGCCTCGCGCTTCGGTGGACTCGTGCCTGGACCTGTACCGCCGCGCGACGGAGGCATTCTCGCGCTTAGAGGGAAGCTACGCCGGCCAGGACGTTGTTTTAGTCGGACATCAGGACGTCCTTTCTGTATTCTGCGCATCGATGATTGGAACGGACCTCGGACGACACCACCTCGACTACCCTTTCGAGCTGGGGCAAGTGCGATGCCTCGACTTGTCCGGACCTGCGAAAGAAGGCGAGCCTGACCGCAACGCGAAGGATTTCGTAGGCTACTCGGGAGTCGCGAAAGCTGTCGATGTAATTTCCTGAGATGGCCTCATTCAGTAATGGAGTGTACTTTATCATAGACTACATACTTTTTCCAACGGTCGTCCATTCACACCAGTCACGTTCACTATGCATAGCTCAGTGAGAGATCAGAAGAAATCTTAAGTGTTTACATAGAATCCCTGTACTGTATGTTTTGTCTTCGTTCTTTTACACGTTCGAAGTCCCGCCGTATTGGTAAATAGGGGGTGCGGACGGAACGGAGTTGTCCAAAGGAGGACCTGCATCCGCGGATGTTTGGAATTGAGACATCTCCGCCGTCTTAGCCGTCGGTATGTTTCCGTCATTCTCGTCATCATCCCCTCGACTTCCCCACGAAACTACCACGCTTGCCAAACTTGCAAGCAAGACCATCACAACCAAAGCGAGGCATGCGCTCTGTAATGTCTCAAAGTCAGATACCAGCTCGCAGCACGCGAAATTCTTCGTTCGCAAGTACAGAGGCTTCACCTTTGCATACGAAACCTCAGCGGAGAACTTGCCCAGAGATGTCTCTACCGTGCTAATATTTGTCAGCACCTCGTCATGTAGCGATCGCAACTCGCCCAAAAGAGTATAGTTCTTCTCGTAGTCGTACAGGTCCGCGCGCCCATTCTTCAGCTCCTTATACACCGGCCGAAGATCAAAATTGAATGTTTGATGAATGACGTACTGCATCTCCGTCGAGGGTGCGCCTCGGACATCCGTCGCATAACTCGATAAATTCGCAGCTGCAGATATTTCACCGTAAATGTAGTAGTGACCACCTGTTTGGACACGTGCGTTAACGGGATACTCTTGCATAACGTACGGCTCGATGTTCTCGCACGTCTCCTTCAGTACAAAGCTGAGGATATCTGGTATCGCACATCCAACGAGTGCGGGCAAGATCGCCGTCAGAGGAAAGAACCAATACCACCAACACTGACATGTCCAACAAACGCATCGCTTCGTCACACGGCTCGGCACGATGCCAGATCCAAAGAGACAAACAATCCATGCGGCAATGCATGCAGGCACAAAGAGTGCAACCACAGCAAGCGGGGTGACAAGCGATGATGCATCCTCCGATTGACTCTTGTAGTCCTTTTTCGCGTCGTCCATCTTGGTCAGAAGGTCCTTCTGTGCCTTTGTGATTGCTTCCTCGCCGTCCTTGCAGCTCTTCTCGAGCTGTTTGTTGACATCTGCCACAGTCTCATCTACATCAGTCACCGTCTTATTGATATCTTCCTCGTACGTCGCAAACGTTGCCTTAACGCTAAGCTTTTTGCCGTCGGCGCCCGTCAGCACATCGTTGTAGGTGGTAGCCAAATCATCAATTTGTGTGATCATGTCCTCGCGGGTCTTCTTGCTCAGTGAGGCCATCTCCGATAGTGCGCTATCCAGGGAAGCAAGCGCCGACTTTGTGTCACTCTGAAATGCCGAATCGGTGATCGCCTTTTCAATTTCGTCAGTCTTTGAGAATACGGCGGATCTAACGCTGTTGCCAACTGTATCAATCGTCTCGGAAAGATCATCCCCAAGGATGATCGAGGGTGGAAGAGGAGTATCCAGTGGCGAGTCTATGTAAGCGTTGCATGCGCTGATGTATTGCCGCAGCGAATTAGAAAGTGCCACGGCGTGTGTCTGGAACTGTGAGACGCTGCTTCGCGCCGAGTTGACGTCTACCGCGTCCAGATCGCCTTGCACGGATGTAAGCTGTGACTTCGCACTCTTCAGTTGCGACGACACGTCCAGCTGCGTCTCCATCTTTGTAAGATTTGCAACAAGATCCTTCGCGGCGTACTGTTCATTCGTCAAAAACCCCGAAATGCGATCTTTGCTCCTGCGAACATCTCCCACGTTTTTGCTCGTTTCCGCCGGAAGCACTAACACCGTCGTGTTGATCACCTGCACCTTGTTGAGGAAAGCCTCTGCGCACGTTTCCGCAGGCAGCCGGCCGCTGGGAGGATTTGGACCAAACCAGCCCATGTCGGTGCTGCTGATATAATTCTTGAAGGTTGGAATTTCGAACGTCCGGAATTGCGTCGTCAACGTGTCGATCTTATCGAGGTTGGCATTCAGCTGCCGCGGAATGGGCTTGTTCGCCTCGATGAGCGTGATGGCTCCGTCGATAGCCTTGATTTCCGCGCCCTGCGGCGAGCGCATTTCGTCGACATCAGCCTGTAGCGAGAGAGCGCCGTCACGCGCCTTCTCGACGTCCTGCTTGTTGTTCACGCTGCCTATATCCCTCGCGAGGGTGCTCATTGAGGCCGTCAGGCTGTCGAATCGCCCCTTCGCATCTCCGAGTTGAGCGAGAACGCTAATCATCTGCGGCGTCGTTTCGTCCACGAACGTGCCCAAAGTGCTTCGCACAGTGTTCATCTCTGCGCGAAGTGGCGGCGTCGGCGGCGGTGTATCTCCGTCACCGTATATGCCGTCGTTCGCGCTCACAAGCAACGTCTTGAGAGTATTCGGGTCGGGTAGGTCGAGGTCGACATAGTCGCGTATACAGCGCAGCTTGGAGTTGAGGAAGTCTGTGTCAACGTCGCGCTTGACAATTTTTGGGTAACGCAGCACGCCGTCACGAAGTCCGTTGCAGAGGTCGACCGTGCGGTTACCCTCGGCAATCGCGGTCGCCGCCAAGCTTCTTGCGTCTTCGAATATGTTCCAGAAGCCTGGTACCATGTCCTTAATCACCGAGTTTGAGACTGCGATGCCCGCGAGCGATGTGCACAGCACGGCGGTGGTCAGCAGGCTGACGACGATCTTGGGCGCCGCGCCTCTCACCTTGGCTGTGGTTGTTTCGCTTGCCGGCGTGTTAAAGATCGGTCCAGGTGTCTCTGGGTTTGCAGTTGGCGCGCCTGCTCGGTTTTTGCGGCATCGGCAGCAGCACGAGCGTACGCAAGCGGCGAACGACAGGATGACGGCGCATGCGCAAGCGAACGCCGCGAATCCAGCCATGACTTTGGGCGCACGGTTGGCGGCATCGTTCCAATAGGAGGATTCTTTCGGCTTGTAGAAGTCTTTGGCGTCGCGTTGCGCGGGGAAGCACACTGCACCTTGCACGGGTCCCGCGGTTTTCGCGGGCACGTATTCGGCGTTAGCGAGTGTGGAGAGGCGTGTACACAAGACGGCCGCAAGAGCAGTTAAGGCCAGAGCACGCGTACGTGGCACAGGCACAGGCACACGACTGTGCGCGGCCATTTCGAAGGAAGCTGTGTGAGTAGTGAGAGGAGGGAACGAGCAGCTTCAGTTTCGAAACCTGACTGGAGCCTGGAGGAGGAGGAGGACGAAAGTCACGAAACGTTGAAGAAGCTCGTTGAAGAAGGTGGTCAACAACTACAACAGCACCCTCCTGGAGTGCTCGCTCCGTCGCTCGCTCCTGAACGGGCTGAACCCCCGGGGGACACGCGTCAACAAGCTCTCTCCCGCGCTCGTCGGCCGCGTTTATCACGTCGCTGTGGCAGGTCGCTGTGGCCGTCTGGCCGATGATTGTGATGATTGGTAGAAGTATTTGGTATGTACGACACCACTTCCTGGCAGAGGCTGCATTCAGCCTACCTTTAGCCCATGCATGCTCATCATCCGCTTTTAACGTTCCTCCATGATTGGCATGATGCCACGACCAATCACACGACCAACACGACCAACATGACCATGTTGATGGTGGTCCCATGTGGTCGGGATGGGAACGCTTTCTCCAACCTAATCCCTCGTTAACAAAAGACCTTAAGACATCCTTCTGCGACCTAATCGCTCGTTACAAAAAGACAAGTTCCCATCTGGTTGGGACCTAATCGCTCGTTAACAAAAAAGACCTTAAGACATCCTTCTCCGACCGAATCGCTCGTTAAAAAAAGACCTTAAGACATCCTTCTCCGACCTAATCGCTCGCTTAAAAAAAGACCTTAAGACATCCTTCTGCGACCTAATCGCTCGTTACAAAAAGACCTTAAGACATCCTTCTGCGACCTAATCGCTCGTTACAAAAAGACCTTAAGATATCCTTCTGCGACCGAATCACTCCTTACAAAAAGACAAGTTCCCATCTGGTTGGGACCTAATCGCTCAATAAAAAAAGACAAGTTCCCATCTGGTTGGGACCTAATCCCTCGACCAAACGTACTTACATCATATATTATGTTTTTGTAAACCTTGATGTGCATGCATCTGCATCAGCTCAGCTCGTGCGCTCCTATTCCTCCCTAAAACCTTAATCTTAAGAAGGGCTAATTACCGCCAGATATCCTCGAAACCACATTAACCTTGCCCGATTCCACATTCCATCATTCCCACACAAACAATCAGAAGAAGTGTGCGTTACTCATTCATTTACTTTTTAACAAACGTGATGTTTAGATTTATGGTGTGCGCTCTTTCTCTTCTTATGGTGTGCGTTTTCACGTGCGTTCCTACCTTGGCCGCGCGACAGGTATCTACGCTCGCGTCCGAGTCTGGAAAGAAAGGCGTGATGATGATGGCCAACACCGCCACGTCGACGGAGAAGCCGAAGCGATTCAACGAGTACGTCATCCCCAACGGACACAAGAAAAGAGACGACTACACACTGCCCATGCCGCGCGACTACGTCGAGAAAGGAAGCATGCCAAAGAGCTTCAGCTGGGCGAACGTCAACGGACAGTCGCTCGTCACCAAGAGCCTGAACCAGCACATCCCGCAGTGTACGTTCCACATGCCTTGCCTGAGAAACGAACCAACGCGGATATCTGACAAAAGTGCCTCATATCCACACACAACAAATACGGACAAAAACAGACTGCGGAAGCTGCTGGGCGCACGGCGCGGCGTCCGCGCTCGCGGACCGCATCAAGATTGCGCGCAAGGGTGCCAACATTGACGTCAACCTCGCCATTCAGTACATCCTCAACTGCGGAACGGAGGTGGCAGGAAGCTGCCACGGCGGCTCGCACCACGGCGTCTACGAGTTTGTCAAGCAGCAGGGCTTCTGGCCATACGACACGTGCCTTCAGTACGAGGCGTGCTCGGCCGAGAGCACGGAGGGAAGGTGCTCCGCCGGCGACTACACGTGCAAGCCTATCAACACGTGCCGTACCTGCAGCACGTTCAGCTCTATGGGCGGCTTCTGCGGCGCCATCGACGTATTCCCGAACGCGACCATTGCCGAGTACGGCTCCGTGAGCGGCGAGGAGGACATGATGGTACGTCTTAATTTGAACCAAATATTCCGCGGCGGATATGCAACGACACCCAGGCAGTCACTAACAATCTCACACGCTAAACACTTATGAATGAATGATCAGGCTGAAATTTACAAGCGCGGCCCCATTGCGTGCGGCGTTGACGCGACAAAGGCGCTGGACGAGTACACGGGCGGCGTTGTGAAGGACAGCGGCGAGATGATCAACCACATCATCAGCGTCATCGGCTGGGGTGAGGATCCGCAGGAGGGTCCGTACTGGATCATGAGGAACAGCTGGGGCGAGTACTGGGGCGATATGGGATACGCGCGCATCGCTCGCGGCCGCGGCGCCGGCGCTCTGCAGATCCAGACTAACTGCGCGTGGGCGACGCCTGGCACGTGGACGGAGGTGAACGTGCCGTGCTACGAGGATGGCACGAACTGCGGCAGCAAGGCGCCCTCCGTCGGACGCTACGTCGACCCCGCGACGATGCTTTAAAGAAGTGCTTGAAGATTGCGTGCGTGAGGTGGTTATTTTGATATTTTCAATATTCAAAAGTCGGTTGGCCGTTGGACTCAATATTTTGTGCTGTGTAACACACGCTCGTTCAGCTGACTAAAATGCTGAGTCAACAGTAGTATTCTAATCCCCTCGAGGCCTTCATCCCTAGACTACCTTAGTTAGTACTATGGGAAGCGTGCTTTCACCGTTGAGCCGTTAACGGCCTGTTCCGTGTACACACGTGTTGACGTCAGCATGTTGCGTACCTATTTTATAAAATAAGCTCACTATTTCACCTCATTTCAGCGCCATTTGTTTATTGGCCTGCAGCATTTGCCCTTAAGCCCTAATAATCCTAACCCTAATCCTATCCCTAAACCCTAACCCTAAACCCTAACCCTAAACCCTAACAGGTCCCCACCCCCCCACTGCTAGGTGCTGTAGTGCTGTCCCTCTGCCCTCAGGCTCCCTGGACGCTAGGTGGTCTTCTGCCCTCATATGGATGATAATAGTCTAAGGGAATTGGAGTCGAGTGGGACCTTCTTCCTTGCAAATTAACGGTCTTTTTCTCAAGCAGAAGCAGCACCGAGGCAGCTCAGCGCCTCAGCTCCTCTTTTGCATCGAGCTCGTCGCGACCTTCTCGCGTTTGACGAGAAAATGCAAGGCTCTTGACGAGGCATCCGGACTTCTTCTTTGGGGCCCGAAGGCGAGAAGCTGTTCTTCTTCCGTCATGAGAGGGAGCTTCTCCCTACTTCTCAGGCTGTCAGGGAGGAGCCCCTTGGAGTCTTGGACTTGGAGGAGCTTTCTCAATTCTCATCAAGAGAGAGAAAGCATCACCTAGCGCATGAGATCAGGACGCTCCCACACAGAGGTCTCACCAAGGCTAACACCAACGAGGGTCAAAGTACCTCTGCATAGAACTATAAGCCGTTCGCTTTCAGCTCGAAGGGGTCCCTCCCACTCGGCGAGTGTCGGTGCTCGAACCCCTCCGAGGCTCCCGACCGGCCTCCTCTGGTTCCACGCCGCTTAAGGCCGGTTTTCTTAAGGCCGCGCTTAAGTCCCTTCCCTTAAGAAGGGCTTAAGTTTATTGTGTGTGTGTGTGTGTTTCTCCGTCTCGGCCTTCTCTTAATATTAACGGCTTGTATCGTTCGGGGGTGTTCCTTTTTAGCCTACTTTTTATTATAGCTTACTTCACGTGGAGCCCTGCATAAACAGTGTTACTTGTCAGGATAGGATAGGAAAGGAAAGGAAAACATGGCGGCGTCGTCAGACAACACACGTTCTCGGCCGCCAACTTCTTCCATGGCGTCCGCAACGGCAGCCACGTCAGTCCAGCAGGACCTTGCCCTGCTGCGCTCAGGTCTCCACGACATCGGTGTGAATGCTAGCGGACGGGTGCCGGCGTATCTCGCTGTCACCGTGAACGCCATCGAGAAACCACAGAAGATTCAAAGCTTACGCGATGTCGCCTCGTTCCCCGCGCTGCAGAGACTGTTCTTGCCTGGAAACGCCATCGACTCACTTGCGCCTCTCGCACAGCTCAAGAACGTCTCTGTCCTTGATGTCTCTGATAACCAGCTCAAAGGTGTGCTCTGCCCAGCGGTCGCTGGCACCGACACGCCGCTCGGCGTGCCGCTGACAGTCAAGAGGCTGAACGTCAGCGGTAACCAGCTGGAAGGGGTCGACAGCCTAAGCCTGCTCGGGAGGTTGCGCGTCCTCGACGTCAGCCGAAACGATATCAAGGCGATCGACGGGTGTTTGCGAGCACCGAACCTCGAGCAACTAAGCGCCACGCACTGCAACCTGCAAACGCTGCTGACGCCGAACGGAAGAAAAAATCTCGTCGGAACCGCGAAGTGGCTCACAACTCTGGACATCAGTCACAACGAACTCACTAGCCTCGACGACGTCGTGGATATCGTCGCGCCACACGCGATGTTGTTTGGAGCCTTAAATCGAGCGCTCACCATATCTCGCGGCATGTCCGGCGGGGGACTCTCAGTCACAAGATTCGCAGTGGGCGCAACTGTTGACGATAGTAGCGCCGCCGACGACGACGAGAAGCGGCCGACGACCAATCAGACCGACAGGCCGACGTCAGCAGCGGACCCTTCGTGGTACACGATGCGCCTACGAAAGCTCGTAGCGAGTCATAACCGCATCGCCGAGCTGACACCGAGCGAGCGACGCCTCAGACGTTTCAGCGGCCTGGCGGAGCTCGACCTCAGCTACAACCTCATCAGCGTACTGGAGGAGTGCGTGCCGCTGCACTTCATACAGACGATGCGCCACCTCTCGCTCGTGGGTAACCCGTGCGACAAGTGCGTCGACTATCGCATGCACGTGTTGTATATTTGCACTCGCATCAAAACGCTCGATGGACAGGATGCCACCGCCGAACAGAGGGTGCATGCCGTGAACCTGTACGGCGCGGATGCGAATGCTGAGGCGTCGATCCGACAAGGGTACTTCGCGCTGGAGCTGAGCGACTACGGTCGCTCGAAGCCTGCTCGCTCCGCAGCTCTGCCCGTTGCGGAGACGGCGCTGGCGGGACTAGAGGGGGACGCGACGCTTGAGCGTGCTGACGCTCACGTCGCGAGCCTTGCTGACAGCGACGTCGCGGCGGCGGCTGAAAATGGTGCCGCCGCACTCGCGCAGGTGATTTCTGGCCCGTTCAAGAACCAGGTGGAAATCACTCGCGCTTGCTACACATGGCTGACCGTGCGCCTCAATCGCTCGCATATTGACCACGGAGACGTCACGATTCGCGACACTAGCTTGCCAATCCTTCTACCCGAATACGAAGTTGTGGAGAAGGCGCTCATGGACACGCGCCAGCCTTCAGGGCGTGCGCAGGACATTCTCGAGGGCAAGGCTCCAGAGTCGCCTGACAACCCGGAGGGATCCGTTCCGAGTCTGTCGCCGTTCACTGGGATGTGGTGCGAGCGCGCTTCCTTCGCGCTCATGGCCCTACTGAATCACCGTGGCGTGGAGTGCCGCATGGTATCAGGGTTTAGCAAAGCAGATCACAGCTGGCTACCCGGTGCGTCTCTCACCGTGCCAAACGGGTGCTGGCTCGGCGTGTGCACAGAAGGAAAGTGGCGGCTCATTGATATGGCTGGCGCAGACCCAGAGGCGCCAGACCTTACATTCTATATGTCACCTCCCCACTTCATCTTCACGCGCCTGCCACTGCTCCAGCAGATGCAGCTCCTCGGCGGTGCGCCGCTTGTGACTGAGGACGGAGAGCCAGGTTCCGGTGAGCGCGAGACGAGTGCTCTCTCTTTGCCCAAGCCGGACGCAACGGTGGATCGCATCATGCACACCGGCCATGAACCTGAGGTAGGCGAGAATCCCGTCGAGCGCACATCAACAATGGGCCCTACTGGTGTTCTCAATAGGGACGAGTTCTGGCGCCGTGCGGCGTTGTATCCCTCTTTCTTTGCGTTGGGCATGACGCTCGTCGGTCACAATGGAATGGTCATGGGCGACATGCTGTGCGTGAAAGAGGATGAGGTTGCAGTCGTTAAGGTTCAATTTCACGAGAAGGTTATGGGGTTGCAGCTGCACGTGTACGACGTCGAGCATGCTCTCCACACGGGCTTGGAGAGCTCCGACGTGAGCGCGGAGCTCCACGAAGCGGGGAGCCGCTGGGGCATTCCCGATGGATCGTTCGAGCCAGCAGATTCGTATGTACAGCCTTGCTCGAATAAGTCGTTAGCGAGTCAGAATGGCCCATGGATCTACGACCTCATGGTAGCGACGCACAAGCCGGAGCAGCTCGTCGTGCGTGTGACTGGCAACGTTTTAGGCGCCGGGCGAAAGCACGACATTGTCCTGCTCGAATTCCTGCTCAAAGTTGAGCCAGATGTTGGCAAACTAGAGCGTCAAGAGTCAATCCTCAATGCCACGGGTCCCACGATACCGCTTTCCGAGCCCAGCAGCCGTCCAACGACGGCGACGGAAGCATCCACCGCCACGACAGAATTCTCACGACCGGCCACGGCAGCTTCTGCTCAAGTTGTTGGTGATCTTGAGACTGTACCAGAGGTTGTACAGGCGGAGGAAGTTCCGATGCCCGCGCCTGAGGAAGCTGCAGAAAAGGACGATGAGGATGACGATGAGGACGATGAGGAGGAGGAGGAGGAGGAGGAGGAGGAGGCACCAGCACCAGCACCCGCCCCTGCGGCGGAGGAGGAAGAGCCGTCGGATGAGCCACACGCACATGATGTACGCATGCTCCTGACGAAGGATACACTTGCAAGGGATTCGAAAGAATTCTTTGCAAAAGAAAGGGAAGAGACACCTCTTCAAGCTGGAAAAGGCATTCTTGACGAGTTGCCTCATGAATTGCCGAGAATATTCCGGCCACCTTCCTTTCCGCGACTTAGCCCGATGGTGACGTGCTGCGATCTTCGCCTGATTTCGCCGCTCACAGGCGAATTGGAGGCTGAAAAGACGTTTTCTTTTGAAATATGTTTTCCGCAAGCTTCGCAGATGCTCGCTCGCTCAGGGCATACGACAATCGAATTTGACCCTCCGGATCCGCTGGCAGGCAAGATGACATTCACGAAAGAATTCGTGTGCCCAGGCAAACATTCATTCACAGACTGTCCACCGCCGCTCACCATTTGGGCTGATGTCTACGGCCCGTCTCGCGGCGTATTCCCCGTGATGACGTACCACGTCGAACCTGCTATTGAGGCTTTCACCATCACAGATGTCCCTGCTCTCGTTGAGCCTTCGGAGTTAATGTTGAAGAAGCACAAGGAGCTGAGAAAGCTCCGAAAGAAGTTCAACAAGATGGATCGCAACAGCGACGGTGAGGTTGACCACCGCGAGCTCTTGCTAGCGCTTCGCGCTGACAAGAGCATCGCGGATATTCTTTCCATGCCGTCGAAAGTCAACGCATCGGACGGCACACGTCAGACATTCGACGACGTGTTCAAGTCTATGGATAAGGACGCGAGTGGCACGATCAGTTGGGCTGAATTTGCGCATGCCTTAGGCTACTGAAGTAATTGAAATGAGCGTCGTTTCTTTCATTTCTTAAACGACTTACGAGGCACACGTCCTCTACCCTACGCCACTACAAACACTTGAGGTCGTTCATGCCCACACCTCCCTCGACCACATGACCTTAAATCTGACGCATCTTTCTTAAGGTTTCTTGAAACCTTTTTTGTTTTATGGAATGTGCTGTACCAAGCCTTGTGGTACCGGTCTGCCGGTACCGTATGTGCAAAACTAAGGTGACGTAAAATTTACCTACTGGTAGGAGTGGCTGATCAAGGGAAGGTGCACATTTCCAGAAGAAAAAGGAGTGGCTGATCGACGAAAACTTAGTCTATCACAGATCCAATAGTTTAAAGATATAGGTATAGCATGCACGGTGCCGTAAACTTGACCTCAATGCTCGGTCAAGAAGAAACAGAGTCGAGTCAGTCACCTTATGGCTGATCCAATGATGGGGAAGCAATCAGGAGGCTGATGAGAACCCAACGCCTGACGCCAAATGTAAAATGTAAATCTCGCATGATGACGGGTCCGAAGCATCATCATGGTTACTTGACGAGGGCACGAGGCCATCCATCATCCATCATCCATCATCCATCATCCATCATCCATCATCCATCGGCCAGCGCATTTTAGTGGTAGAATACACACGACCTGTACATAAGGACTACATACGGTATGTATTTTGCCGTGGTCGATCAAAAGTGTCCAGTAAAGTTTACCGGGTCCCTTTGAGCCTACTGTATCGAGGTCGTCCTCGTTGTAAAGTTTCGGCGCACGCAAAGCCAATGCATTGCACCCCTTGTTCAATCAGGCCAGTTTTCAATAAATCAGCCACTTTTGTATTTTATTTTATTTTTTGAGAATCCAACACACGCACGTGGTCTGGTCTCGATTCTCCTCGTGAAGGGGGAAACCGCCCGGCCGGCCGCGTTTCGCCATCATCAACAACATCATCACCATCATCGTGATGATGATATCTGTCGACATCACGTCAGCATCGTCGTATCTGGCCTTGTCTTAAGTTAAGTTAAGTTCAGGTTTTTATTGTTTCGTCTTTTTTTTCGTTTTCTCGTCGTTTCACGTATCTTAAGGACTATGACGCAACGTCTTTTTCAAGTCTCGTCTTCGTCGTTGGACGGTGGTGGTGGTGGCGAAACGCAAACGCAAAGTCAAACGCAAAGTCATGGGGAAAGTGGGTCGTCGAAGACGGGAGGATGTAACCTACTGGTTCTACCTGGTGCCGGACAGAGTGGACCCGCCGTCGTGCGAAAGTGGATCCAAGAAAAAGTCGCTCATGCTGAAGACAACACGGACGTCGCAATATACGCGTACGTGGCGCCAGGACGGGCTGGACGACCGCACGCAGTACACGACCCCATGAACATGCAACGACTCGCCGACGACGTCGTGGACGCTGTGCGTGAGCAACGCGTATGCGACGCGCCACTCGCCATCTTCGGACACAGCTTCGGGGCACTGCTTGCGTACCACGTCTGCATCGCCATGAAGCGACAAGGTCTGCCACCTCCCATCCTGCTCGCCGTCTGCGCGTGCGCCGCGCCGTGCGTGCCAAAGGAGCGCAGACGAGCCGCTCTGCCCGAAGAAGCCAACAGGCCAGACGCGGACGCTCGTGTGCTGCTTGACGCTGCGGATACAGTGTGGGGCGATGGCACGATGACGCAGGCTTTTGCATCCATGCTTGAAGGCGTTGACGAAGAAGAGGCGGAGAGGACGCTTGAGGCTGCCGCTGCACCGCTGCGCTACGACCTTGCCATCATGGACCACGACATTAACTGTTCACGAGAAGCCGTGCATGGAACCACGCAGCTCGTCGCGTACGGCGGCACGGCGGACAGCGCGGTCAGCATGCAAGACGTGCTCGCATGGTCAACTCAAGCTGCTGACAAGCGAATGTGCAGCGTCGTTCAGCTCGAAGGCGCGACGCATACAACCGCGCCGGCTCAGGCGCTCTCTCGGGCGATTCGCACCGCGCGCGACACAGCGCAGGCGCAGCCACGCGCTGTCGCTGCATCGAAAAGCACCATCATCCGTCTCATGGAGAGCAACATAGTGGAAGCTTTTGCAAGTCGTGCCGGCGATGCACCGAGTCGTGAGAGCCTGCTCAACGACGAGACGCATCGCACGCAAGCCTTGAAAGAATCACAGCCCACGTGGCGCACGTACGCCGAGGTTCAGCTGGCAGCCCAGAATTTTGCAATGGTGCTTCACGATGCCGGCGTTCGCAATGGTAGCGCAGTGCTCGTATATGCGCCGCCCACCGCCGCCGCGCTCGTCGCACAACTCGGGGTACTGCACGTTGGCGGCGCCGTGCTGTGCGTGGAAAATCCGTTGCCAGCGGGTGCTCTCATGGACCGTTGCGTCGCAGCTGACGCCATCATCGCCGTTGCTCATGGCGATGGTGCGTGGCATGACGTGGCAGCCACGCTGGGAATTCGTGTCATTCCGATCCCTGAGTATGCCGATGCAGAGCTAAGCGCACCATTTCCGCCAAGCGTGCTTGCATCTCCGCCGCATCCAATTCTTGCATCGGACACCGCGTTCGTTGCAAGCACGAGCGGGACAACGGGTAGGCCGAAGGCTGTGGCATTTAGCCACGGCGCATCAATGCACTGCTTCTATGTTCGCGAGGCACTCTTTCCCTACTGCGAAAACGAGACGGAGGCGGTTAGCCTCTTCTTTGCATGGGAATGGCCTCGGCCGCTCATCTTTGGCGTGCGGTGCGCCTGCATGCCAGAGCATGCAAAGCTCGATGCTCCGGCGCTCGCGCGTTTCATCCACTCGACATGCACGAGCCGCATAACGATCACGCCGGCGCTGCTGGTGAACTTGCTTGCTCACTACGCCGTCGATCCTAGCATGCTATCGTCACTAAGAGTCGTGACGCTCATGGGCGAAATTGCGCACATCAGCCTTGCGGCGCAGTTCGCGGACATGGTACCAACAGCAACGCTCGTCAACTGCTATTCTACGTGGGAAGCGGGTGATGTGAGCTACGGCGTGATGGCAGACATGGGTAGAAGTCTGCCCGTGCACACCCTCGCCACGAATGCCTCGGTGGGTACTCTGATCGCGGGAGCGACTGCTCTTGTTGTTGATCCAGAGACACGCATACCTCTCCCGCATGGTCAACCCGGCGAGCTCTTGGTTGGAGGTCCTGGTCTTGCAAGTGGCTTTGTAGGCGGAGGACCAGACGCCGACGCAAAGTTTGTTCTTCTTTCTGCGGACGACCCACTTCGCAAGCTCAGCGCGTGCGACCGGCTGTATCGCACTGGGGATCGTGTGATCATGCGACATCATGGAGAGCTCGAAGTCCACGGTCGTGGAGACGGCGTGATCAAAGTCAACGCGTTCAAGGTGCCGCTCAATGAGGTGGAAGCTGTGCTGTGCAGCGCGCCTGGTGTGATGGCGGCGCTCGTGGTACCGATCGATAGAAGTGGTGCTCTATGCAATGTGCACAGCGGAGTTGCAGATATTGTGGGCATCGCAGCCTACATCGTTGGAGATATCAATAGCGCGCGCGTTCGCGCCAAGGCCCGCCTGCCACCGTATGCCGTTCCACGTAGCATGATTCGCGTGGAGAAGCTTCCAACCCGGAGCGGCGGTAAGGTCGATCTCGCAGCACTCCCGAACCCGTCCAACATCGCAACTGCGGACGACCAGTCAACTTCTTCTCCGCAACATGATGCAATCGAGATCTTTGGCACCGCGCATCATTCCAATCGTGCAATCGTGGCTTCACTCGTGGAGGCTGCTGCCAGTCTGCTGCCGATGCCTGAGTCGGCGGCGGCGGCGCTCTCCAAAGGTGACGACTTCTTTTCCGTCGGTATTACAAGCTTGCTCGCTGGGCAGCTCGCGTCGCGCCTCGCGCAGGATTTAGGACAAACGGTGAGCGTGCTGGATATCATGGCGCACCCATCACCTCGTTCCCTCGCTGCATTCCTTACAAGACGTGCGACAAAGAAAGACAATGCTGCCGCACCTCAGGTCACGCCGCCTTTGCGCCCAGATATTCCTCAGCTTGTGATTGCCACAGGGTTCGAGGGCAAGTTCCCTGGTGCGTCCAATGCAGCAACATTCTGGGCCAACCTTCTTCAAGGCAAGGACAGCCTTCGCATTCTCGATCATGCTGATCTGCGCGCACGTGGTGTGCCATCTGAGGCAATAGCAAGGCGGGATTTCGTTCCTGCTGCACAGGCGATTGATGGCGCCTTCCTCTTCGACGCGCCATTCTTCCGCATCAGCCAGATCGAAGCGACGATGATGGATCCACAGCATCGCCTTCTGCTGGAATGTGCCTGGTCCGCCGCGGAGGCTTCTGGAACAGCACCGCGCACCGGAACTCCCGTGCACGGCTGCGTTGCTGCTGCTTCGGGCATTGACGGATATCACACGCACCATGTGCGGTATGAGCACCCTTGGCTTGATCCTGGGCGACAATTCCTTGCAGAGGTGGGTAGCGAAAAGGATTATTGTGCGGCGCGTGTCGCATGGGGTCTCGACGTGGGTGGGCCTGCTATTGTGGTCCAGGCTGCTTGTGCATCTGGATTACTTGCGGTAGCCACCGCTACTCCATGGATCGCAGACGATGGGTACACGTTCGCCATCGCAGGTGCGGCGAGTCTTACATTCCCGAACTTGGGATATCTGTATGTCGCCGGCCTCGTTGGCTCAGATGATGGCCGCGTGCGTCCATTTGATGTCGGCGCGAGTGGTACACTTTTCGGGGATGGCGTCGCCTGCGTATGCCTGGAGGCGCACACGAGCAGAGAAGATGTGATACGAGAGCATGCATCAACTGGAGCGATTGTGCGTGGGTGGGGAATATCGAGCGATGGAGCGCGAGCCAAAAGTGCTTTCGCCGCACCAAGCGCTGTGGGCCAGTCAGATGCGATGATGCAAGCCATGCGCCGTGCGCAAATTTCCAGTCCACGAGACCTCGACTTTGTCGAGGCGCACGCAACAGCAACCCTGATCGGTGACGCTATCGAGGCTCGTGGCCTTGCTATCGCATGTGAAAGTGCTAAGGTTGGTGCGGCACCGTCGGGAACATTGCTTGGGAGCGTGAAGGGCAATATTGGGCATGCAAATGCTGCGGCAGGCATGACGGGCTTTGTCAAGGCATTGCGCACAATGCAGACACAGCACTTTCCGTCCACTTGCCACTTGCAAAACATCAACCCGCATGTTGCAAGCAATCTAGACGGCACGGGACTGAGTGTGATGCGCTCTGCGTCCATACTGCCACGTGAGGAAAGACCCGTGAAGGGAGGCGTGAGCAGTTTCGGTATAGGAGGGACTAACGTGCACACCATTTTGGAGCAGCTTCCTTCACAAGAGGCGGCGTCTCCGAAGTATTCAGCGAAGTCTGCATTACTTGCTTTTGCTGTATCCGCACGATCCGAGGCGGCGCTCATTGCCACTTGCACGCAACTTGCCGATTGGCTAGAGTCGGATGATGCAATGGACTTTCCGCTCGAAGATGTCGCACGCACACTAGCAGTGGGGCGAGAAGTGTACGCCTTTCGTCACGTGGTGATCGCATCCAAGCGTAGGGATTTGGCTGAACTTTTACGCGATGTTCAGTGCTCGCAAGTGGAGGAGGGATCCGACGATGGCACCTTTGCACTTTCCTTTGCAGGAGAGACCAAGTGCAGCCGCGGCACCACCGCTGCTGCACTTGTGAAAGCTCAGATACAGCATTATGCCGCATTGAAAGAATCAGGAGCTCAGCCAATTGCCTGTGCTGCCGCAGGTGTGGGCTTACTTTCTGCTACCGTGGCGGCAGGATTAATGTCTGCTCATGAGGCGCATGCTGCCGCGGTGGATGTCGATGCAGGCATGCTCGTCGCCGCGGCAGAAAAGGCGGCGCGAGCGATAAGCATGCACGCCAAAGAGGAATCTCCCACAGCACCTTTACCAATAGCTGTATCGCACACGAGTTCATGGCTTATGTCTCGTGACGCCGCTGGTGAAAGCCTGTGGTTATCAGCTTTTTCAAATCATGCAAGCATCGAGCGCGCGGAAGATCTTCTCGCGCGATGGAATCCCTCTTCCACTCTTTGTGCAGAAACACTTGCTGATATCTCCGATGCGCAGTTGCGAGTCGTTGAAGGAAAAGACGTTTCCATCTCTGCGGTTCTAGCGAAATTGTGGCGATCCGGATCGCTTCCGCTCGCTTCGCTTGCGCCAGTCTCAACTGCTCGACGAAGAACGATTCCCGGGTACGCATTTCAGCGAAAGCTATACGCGATTCGTGCGTGGGCAAGTATCTACGGCGATCCTCCCACGCCTTCAGAGTTAGCATCTACAATTGACAAGAAGTCGCAAGAAACGCGTGGGCTGGTTAGTGAACGCGCTTGTTTCCTTGTGCGTGCGAGAAAAGAGCCAAGACTGCGGAAAGTAGAAAATGTTCTGTACTGCTTTCCATTTGCAGGTGGTTCTGCGTCGAGTTTGCTGCGCGCAACACGCGTCGTGCCAACTGACGTTGACGTTGCTTGCGTGGAGCTTCCATGCCGCGGCCGCCGTGGAGAAGAACCCCATCCCATGTCTGATCGAGACGATATGAATCAAATCAATGCAATTGCCGATGCCATAGCAAAGGATGCCTCGGCGTGCAACATTGCATTCCTTGGGCTTAGCTATGGAGCACTGGTCGCCACCGAGGTGGCATCCGCATTGAGAGAGCGGCATCAAATGACGCCATATCTGATTGTGATTGCAGGACGTGCATCTCCAGGGAAAGTCGCGAAACAGCACGAGCACCCCGCACCGGCACCCGCGGCCGAGTCCTCCGATTCCGACGAAGGGGAAGAGGCATACATGCTTGCACCAGAGGCGATACGTGGTTCAGACGAATGGAACGATACTTTTCTTCCACGCCTGCGACTTGACCTGGCTGCTGACATGAGGGCGTCGGCACGTCTCGAGAAAGGCGCCGAGCTACCCGAATCGTGTCACATGCATGTTGTATGTGGCGCAGAAGATCCAGCTGCTCCAATCGGAGATGCCCATCGCTGGTCAGCGCTGCGCACAGGTGGGGCGCCCGTGAATTCGATTAGCACGCTTCCCGGTGACCACGGCTTTCTTGTATCAGAGCTTGATGCAATTTTCAGCATTGCATCGCAGGCCATGGACAATCTTGGATATCTCGCGCATCCCATAAAGACATTTGCTTGGGAAGCTGTTGGAACATTTTCTCGGAAGCACCATTCGTCCAGCTCAGATGGTTGTGTTATCTTAAAACCTGAGGAGGTGAATGCGACAACCGCTGACCTGATGAAAACAGGAGTCCGCGTCGTTATGGACTTGACGACGGTCGAGTCTAATGATCTGCATTGCGATATGCACATTTGTGATCATGTGGCGATGGCATCCACATGGATGGATTCGGAGCTCGAGCGGACTGCCCGGGCAACAGCCGCGCTACAGTGCCTTGCATCGAATGGCGCGAAGGGCGACTTGATACTCGCGCTTCCGGCAAGCGCCACGGGAGGCGGTGCTGCAGCTATGAGCCGTGTGGTGCCACTTGAGTGTCCCGCACTGCGTGTTCGTCGAGTCTTTCTCGACCGTGGCTCGGCCCGCGAGGCGGCAGATGCATGTTATGCCGTGGGTGGAGAGGATGTCGACCTTCTTGTTCGTAGCTTCGGCAGGGGCATGAGTCGCATACTAGTGCCGCGATTACGGGTGCGCCTTGACGATGGAAGAGGGTACGAAGGACGAGCGCGCAGGCGGAGACGAGAGCGAGACGTTATTTGTCCGATTTTTCTTTCGAATTTATCGGCTGACGAGGACACGATCATCGTCACCGGCGGGACAGGCGCGCTCGGAAAGGCTGTCGTGTCGTGGCTACTCGGCATGCCAGGCATTCGTCATGGCAGCGTGCTGGTCTTGTCGCGGAGAAAGCCGGCTGCTAATGATCGTGTTGCTGGCGCCGTTTACGCGTCTGTTGATCTTTCTGACGCCGATGCCGTGAATGCGTGCGCTGCGCTTCAAACTGTGCGCGGAGTTGCGGCCATCTTCCATCTCGCTGGTACGCTCCGTGACGGCGTATTCGAAACTTTGACCCCCGGCAACCTCGCGGCTGTTGCGGCTCCGAAGACGCGGGCCTTCCTTCACCTACTTGCACTTGTTGAAGTGCGAGGCTGGATGCCCCGCTTCGCGTGCATATTTTCCTCCACATCGAGCCTGCTGGGTGCAAGAGGCCAGGCGAGCTATGCTGCTGCAAATGGTGTTCTCGACCAGCTTGCATGGTTTGGTCCAGACGCGCGCGAGCGTGCCGGCCTTCCCTTCGCGGCCACTATGCCCTTGCTGGCGGTGAATTGGGGCAGCTGGGGCGAGGCTGGAATGGCTGCGCGCGGAAGCCATGCATTTGCGAGTGCGCTTGCTTCGGGAGAACGACCACTTCGGACCGAGGAAGCGCTGCGATGTTTGGGGATGTCCTTAGATGCATTCGCGGGTGAACCGGCGCCTTGTGCTGTTGCGATTTGCGATGTTCACTGGAAACAGAGTCCTTATCGTGAATCTGCAATCATACAGCCTCTACTACCGATGGGGGATGAGAATGCAGCAGACATGTCGTCGGAAGTAGCGGGGGGAATTTCCCCCTCCGGGCCAAAAGACGGCGATCTTACACAGCGTGTCGTATCTATCATTGAGCCTTTGGCTGCTTCGTGGGATTTAAGCTCATCCCAAGCTCTGAATATGCTCGGGGTTGATAGCCTGGATGCGGTTACCATGCGCAATGCCGTCAATGCGGAATTTGACGCCTCGGTGTCACTCCAGATATTCTCGGATTTGAGTGTGACTCCTGAGGAGCTTGTGACGAGATTGGTACACGAATTATCACAAATCTAGCAACAGCTGATTTTTTCTTTCTATTTTTGTCATTCAACATCGTATATAACACACTGAGATTTGTTTTACAGGCCATTTGCGTGCGCGAGAGCATCTAACCTTGATCGATACAAATTCATATTCGAGAGGTGTGGGGGATAAAAGAAACGGTCGTTGCCGTGCCATGTCCTGCGCGTCTCGTATTCAGATGAGGAATCTGCAGAATCTTTTCGGCATTCATCAATCACGTCATCGGTCATGCAGCCCGCTTTCGACATAGCCTCGTCAAAGGTGATCCTTCCACGGTGAAGAAAGGAGATGTCCACCTCCCGACGTTTCCGAAGGAGCTCAATCGCACCCTTGAGATAGCACTGATCACGACCACACGTGGACTGCAGCTTCGACGTGTCGCATAGACCACCCTTGACGCGCGCGCAGATGGCGAATCGGCGACTTGCGTCCGGTACGTAGCGCGCAAGTTCCACGAAGAGGTCCGTGAAACCAAGAGATTGACCTAGCGCCGCGGCGTAGTACATGAGTGCAGGCTTGTGGAGCAGCGCATTCTCACCCTGGTGCAGGTGCTGATTAATGACGGCGAGACCTTCCTCGCAGGCGTGTTCCTCGAGCTCTCGCATCGCAAGAAGGCGCTTCCCCTCGTCGCCGGTAATACGCCTCGTGTTTCCAGCATCCGCATCGGCGAGGCTCGTATTGTCCCGACGCGCGGCAGTCCACGTGCGAGTAAATTCCACGGATGGTGCCTCAGGCGCGGTGGGCGGCGCAACCGGACCGTACATTTGCACGGTGCTCGCGGCGCCGTGCATGGCAATAGCTGAGGGTGACCCTCCCTTCGCCCCAGATAGCGTGCCACTCTTGAGCTGGTCGAGCTTGCCGTTGCGCATTGGATCGAATTGGCAAGTGCGGCTCCAAAGCATGCGTGCGACGTGGCGATCAACACCCGCAGTTGAGCCGAAAGGTGCCATGCTCGGGCTTACCAGATTCATCGACTTGTCAACATTAGCATCAGCGGCGCGTTCCTCCACTTCTCCATCGCGTTGCTCGCTTCGTTTTGGTGCCCTCAAGCGCCATGGAGCCTCTTTCGTCACAGGTTCGTTGACGTAGTTTCGTAGAAAGTGCGTACCAAGCTCGTGCGACCACAGCGCTTCCGCTCCGTCTCTTGTGAGATTGAAGGGCAGCGGAACGCGAAGCACGCATCCCTTCACGGCGATGGATTGCCACGCGGCGCCCTTGGATCCCTTCTTTTGTCGCTTTCTCACGAAGTGGATGATCAGTCGACGGCTCAGCATGCTCGATGGCGCATCATCCTCACTAGCGTCAAAACCTGAGCCACTCTTGCCGTGGCGACGTTGCATAGCCTCCCAGTCGTCGCCGGGGATGCATCGGCACAAATACTCCTCCGCGGATGCGACGAGCTCGTCAGGGGTCATGGATTGCCTACCTCCTTTGCGCGGACTGCGATCTCGCCGCGGGCTGCAGGCTTTTCGAGGGCTGCGCCCGCCGCGTGCGAGCAAGCGGCTCCGATTCCTTTCGAGGATGTCCTTTGCTTCTGGCAGGTACTCCGTGCTCGGCGGGAATCGGCGCGCGAGCTCGTCGTCTCTGAGCGGCCGCTCGTACGTGAATGCGGGATTTTTAGGTTTGCCACTTCCGTCGTCCAGTGCGGCGAGGAACTTCGCCTTCTCGTCCTCGTAGTTGCTCGGCATGAGTCGGTTCTGCAGGCTGTCTCTCACGGTGGCGAGCGCGTGGAGTTTCTGCTGCACGTCACAGGCGTCGCGCCACCTTGCCTTGGACGCGGCGTGCTTCGCGCCAGTCTTTCGCGCGGTATCGGAGGCGATGCGCACGTCGATGCGCGTGGCACCAGCTGAAGTGTCGTGTCCAGTCGGAACGTCCCACTGGTTGTAGTCGTCCTCGAAGAGAACGGCGCAGTGGTGTGGTTCTGAGCGCTGCCTTCTTCTGCGTGCAAGGCTTCGTGCGAGCTCCCACGCCTCCTGTTTGCGTGGTGGTGCGATTGGAATGGTGGGCGGCGGCACGTTTGCCTTGTCGTTTGTCTTTGCTGGCGAGCACGGTGCGGATGCCGACTTGGCATTCAGAGCTGGCGCCGCCGGCGTTTGTTTTTGCCTTCGTACCGTCGCGGACATGATCGTCACTGGTGCTGGCGACGGTCCTCGGCTGTTCAGTCTCGCGGGCGCTGGCGGTAGGCGTGTCGGCTGTTTGCTTTCCATTCTCCGCACGTACGCCTGCGCCGCCTTGGCGAGCTGATCTTGTTGTCTTTTTTGCCACTCTGCGGCGCTAACTTTCTGCGACGTTGATCGGAGCGACGCGAGCACCGCTTCGTGCTGCGCGCGTAGGCACGCCGGTTGTCCGTCAAAGTCGCCGGGTAAGCTTCGACTCCTCGTCTTGGAGGAAGAAGCCGGCCCCACGACCACATTTTGACTGCTTCGTTGTTGTCGCTGTCTCTGTTGTTGTTGTTGTTGTTGTTGTTGTTGCGACGAACACACAGAAACGTTCCTCTGCCCCACCGCCGTCGAAGACGACGACGACGACATGGAAATACAGATATCGAGATGAGATATTCGAGCGAGATTCGGCGTTCGTTCCCCTCTGGCATAGATTCTTAAAAAGCCTTAAAGGTTGACTAAGGTTAGGGGGAAGCATGCATCCCTGGGCCAACAACAACAACTTGAACTTGTCATCGACTTCGAGTAACAACGGCGACCATTGACATTGACGACCATCTGACCATAGGGGAGAGGACCAATGTGGATGGGCCTTGATTGACCGGTGTGTAAGTACTAAGGTTATAAGAAAAGCCTTACAAGGGGGTTGCGCGCCGATCATCACAACTGTTGGCAACCTCTCACTTTTACCACTTAACCTTAACAAAAACTAACCTTAAAAGGCAAGCGGCCGGCCGGTCAATCACAGCTTATTCTGTGGTACAGCACGGTAGTAACGGTACCCCTTGGCCCTTGGTAAAAATAAACCTTTAGCGTACCTTTAGAAGCTCCTTTGCGCCAAGGGAGGGAGTCCGTTCTACCGGGGGAGATACATATGTAAAGGCTTACAGTAAAGGCACTTGCAAGTCGTGCAGATCGAGTCAGTGGAAACGCTAGTCTATGTATAGACTAGAGTACTATGCAAAGGTGGTATGCAAGGACATGGCGAAACAAACCAGTATTCGTGCCCCCACCTTAACATAACCAAGCTTTTGGTCGCAAGCGGTCCCACCGTCACACACGTCACACGATAGTAGGGAGAGTCCACGCCGTAAAGGTAGGTGTATCCTCCCGCCTTCCACAAAGGTCTTCCACGAGCTCATACGAGCTAGTTTGCGGCCCGCACAGTAGCCTGCACCACTTCGGCGTGCACCGGCGGCACCGCCTGAAGTGCAACGACGAGGAAGGAAGATGATGATGCGAACAATGTCGCCGAGGAGGCGTCGTCGTCGGCTAGGGAGGATGAGGGAGGTGAGGATACGTCGCGCGTGAGCAGCGTGTCGGTGGCGATGCGCGAGAATGATGCAGATGATGAATCAGCCCCGGCGGCGCTCAGCAATGCTGCGTGCACGACGGAGCGCGTGGTGGCGAACCCCGTGTACCGGTCCGATGCTGCACAGGCGGGGGATGATGCCTCCTCGTCGTCATTGTAATTTATAATCATACTAAAACATAATTACAGTAAAACTATCTTGAGACGATGCGTAGCGAAACGAGTGGGTTGGTGCGCGGTCGGAGCGTGAGGCCTGCGTCAGCCGCAATGGGGAAGGAGTCGTCCACGCGCAGTCTTCCTAGGTTGTCTGTCGGTGCATCGCTCGTATAGCCAGGCCATCGCATGCTGTGCTTGCGCAGCAGCGTGGCAGCAAGGACCACCACCTCGCAGACTGCAAAGGCACTGCCAATGCAATTTCGCGGACCACCTCCGAACGGAATGTACATCGGTGATCCACGAAGGGTGCCGTTGGCACCATCCTTGAGTGCGGAAATGAACAGCGGGGCATCGTGCGCAGGCTCGGCGGAAAGCACGCACGGCGCATCTGGCGCACCTTCCGGTAGCCATCTACGAGGCTCGTAGCTCGTGACTGCATCCCACTGGTTCGTGCGATGTGCAAGATACGCGCACGGAAGAACGGTGGCACCCTGTGGCACGTCGCCGAGACCGGGTAATGTCGTGTCCATCGTCGCACAGCGACCAATCAGGTAAGCGGGAGGATGCAGACGTAGGCTTTCCAGCACGCATGCTTCGAGGTATCGTAGCCTGGACACGTCGTCAAGCGTGAACGATTCGCCCCCTTTGCTCGCGGCAAGTGCGTCCACCTCGTCCGTGCATCTTGATAGCGGCGAGGTACTTGTTGCGTTCGCGGCGCTTCCAAGCGCGAGGTCGACAAGCAGCCAGAAGAGCGCAATCGCGGATGTCTCCTGCCCGGCGACAAGCATGGTTGTCACCTCGTCGCGCAGCTGTTGATCGGATGTCTCTGCACCGGATGCCGCAACGAGTCTTGTGAGCAGGTCGGCGTCGCCTTCAGGCTCACCTTGTGTTTGCAGTCGCCGTCGTCGATTTCGTATGATACTTAGCACGACTTCGTCCACCGCCGCGACCGCCTGGCGGAAGCGCAGGTTGCCAGGAGTGGGCAGCCACTCCGGGTCTGCGAACCCTCTCGCACCTCGCGCGGCGAACTCGTCGAGAGCCACCTCGAGGTTGGTGGTAAGTGCGTCGGCGTCGTCGACGAGAAAGTCCTCCCCGAAAAGCACCTCTCCGGCGATAGCGAGCGTGAGTGCGTTGCACCGACTCCACAGCGAAACGACCTGGTCACTCGCCCAGTCGCGCGCGAACGTCCGCTCCGCGTTTGACGCCATGACTCGACTGTATCTCCTGACGGCGGCGTCGCGGAACGCGGGTGCCGCTGCGCGCCTTTGTCGTTTCCACGCGTCGCCGTCGCTCGTTAAGAGTCCGTCGCCGGTGAGTATGGAGTTGGGAAAGAACGCCGTTCCGTCTTTCTGGAATCTGTGTGCGTCTGTGCTGAGCACGAACTTGAGCGCGTCGTTCGACCAGATGACGACGACGAGTTGTCCCGCGAGCGCGAGTCCCGCGCCGCCTTGTTGTGTCTGCGCGAGTCTGCTGAGTAGCGCGAGCGGCGCGGACGCCATGTCGGGCGCGGCGTCCGTTGCGGGTCCCTTCGGGAAACCCGGAGGTCGCGATCCCGCCAGTGCGACCAATAGGCGATCCGAGACGGACGGCTCCACAATGGTGACGACGGCCGAAGATGACGTGGACGACGACGACGACGATTCTGATGACGCAGATGCAGATGCACAAAGCACGTGATGTGTTCGCAGACGACATCGCTCTGATCCAAGGGAATGTGAACCTAGTAAAGAGGCCAGGGAACGTGAAGAGGTTGTTCTAGAGATACATGCTACTCGAGATGAAGAGGAATGAGAACGCCGCCGCCCATAACATGAACGACCATTAGAAGACGACATGGACAGATGCTGTAGCTTGAGCATGTTCATCAACAGACACGTACAGGTACCACTACTACCGGGTACGAAGAGAGGGACTTGGTTCGGATAACCTCGTCCGGTTGAACTGAAAAAAGCCGAACTTCCCAAACCCCGAAACAAACAACAAACGCCAAAGGTAAACCCCCAAACACCAAACCCCCAACCAACAAACCCCGAAACAAACAACACCAAACCCCCAAACAACAAACGCCAAAGGTAAACCCCGAAACAAACGCCACTCCTTCTCCTCTTAGTCTATCAAGGGGAGTTAACAAAAGCTTACAGTAGGGTAGGAAAGGTGGGCCCTTTTCGTTATCCCCTGCCCCAAATAGGTACACTTCATCCGACTCATTTGGAAAACACATGTCCATGTCCGCCGCCACTCATGTGCACATGAAGTTGCCATTAAGAAGGCCTCATGTTGTGCCACGGTCGCATTTATGTCTGAGACCTCGAGGCTTGCCCTCCTTGCTTCACGCTCGTATCCCTCTTCATGTTCGTTCGGGCTTCTCTCTCGGGCTTTGTCGTAATACCTCTAGGATTTGTCAAGGATTCCGGCAAACTGATAGGTATGCGAGTTCTCAACGCGGCTCCCTTCGGATTGGAGCACAACATTCTCGAGCTTCTCTAGAATACTCGTCATCGGGGAATTCTAACTCTTCAGCTAATAATTCATCAGCCATTCAGCAACAGGCCAATACGCCGCCACCTCCGACAACGACGACGACGCCGCCGCCGCCGCCGCCCGGCGCAAGGGCCGAATCCGTCACGTCCAAACGACTCAGTGTCGCGGCGGACCTGCTCGTCATTGCAACCGCCGCGGGAGGAACCGCCGCCGCGTTTCTCACCGACGCCGCTCTCATGGCGGCAAGCCCCGTCGCACTCGCACTCATCGCTCTGCTCATGTACAGAAGGGCACTCGAGGCGGAAAAAGCTGCAGCCGTGTCACAAACAACCGCGCTGTACGCAAGCCTAGCTGCCGCCGTCGCGGCGCGCGCGGAACTGCAGAGACGCGCAGAAATCGCAGAAGTGTCCGCCACTGCATTCCGACAAATGGCGAGGGAGTCGATGGAACCGATTGCGAATAAACTCGACGCCGTGGAGGGGAGCCTGCTCGCGGCAACGAGAAGCGCAAGAGAAGGGGCAGCGGCTGCCAGACTGTCCGCCGAGGCGGCTGCAAACGTCGCCACCACGTCCGCCGAGGCGGCAAAGCAAGCGGCAAGGCAAGCGTCGAACAGCGGCACCGAGGCGCTCAAGACACAGCTGCGACGCGAGCTGCCCGCTGTCACGCTCTCAAGGCAGGAACGAGCGGCGCTGCTGCGCCTGGACGATCGACTCGACGCCATCGAAAGTGCTATGCAAGGGGCGGAATACAAAAGGGCGCAGGATGACGACCGACTGCTCCGACAACTGCAGGAGACGGTGTACGACGCACAGGAAACGCTCAGAAAAGCTGTGGATTCGCCTGTGCTGCGCGTTCTGCCCGCGGAAGTGGAAACGGCATTCAGATCATCGACGCAAAGAGCGAGAGATGCAGCTGAGCCAGTCGTTGTTGACATAGCCGCAGAATGGGAAAGCGCAAGTACGGTCGTGGGATCCATGGCGTCCGATGCCGCTGGCGCGTACGCGTCGGACTTTGGAAAGGCGGTGGAAAATGCGAAGGACATGGCGGAAAGTTCAGCCACAGCCGTGGCGGAATTCTTCGACTCGTACGACGACGACGATGACGACGATGATGTCGACGACGAGAGAAGCCGCAGCAGCAACAGCGCAACGGCTGAAAGCGGTGAGGAGACGATGGACGCGACGACAGATGCACCTCAGGAGCAGCCAGAGAGCGATGAGGAAGGATCAGAGAAAAAGCAAGATGCAGCAGACGAAGAGGGTGTCTCTGAAACGCAGGCAAAACAAGAAGCTGCGACTGCTGCCCTTCTGGCAGCTGCCGCAAAATTGACTGAGGCTGTGGAGCGTGCGGATCAGGCTGTGAAGGAAAGAGCTTCATCAGACGTGGAATCCATGTCATCGTCGGAGGGGGAGCAGCAGCAGGATGCAGATCCGTGGCCAGCACAAGGTGAAGATCCGCTGATCTTCGATGGGGAAACGCAGCCTCTTGAAGAAGACGCCGTCTCAACGCCAACGATGCAGGAAGAACAGCAACCTCAACAGGAGGAGGTGGTGGAGGAGGAGGTACAGGAGGAGGAGGAGGAGGAGGAGGAGGTGGTGCAGGAGGAGGATGCAAGTGACTTATTGCAGCGTGGGTCATCACTGCTGAAAGGGGCGAGACGGCTTGCTCGCGCCGGTGACTATGGAGAGGCGGACACCAGCTTCGCTGCAGCGGCAGACGTTTTGCAGGAAGCAGTGAACGGCGCCGATGCTGCGCTTGTGGCAATTGTAGAATCCGCAGGTCCACGTGGCGGCGACAACCCCGATGCGCAGGAATTGTGGTCAAGCTGGGAGCGCGTGCGCACAGCTGCATGTGGGAATTGCGGCAACAGCTTGCTCGAGCGCGGCAAGATCAAGGTGGAGCTGCTCCAGGAGCTCCTGAGAAACCCGCCGGGTGCGGATGCGACAGATTCGGAGCGCACCAAGCAGGACACGGCAAGCGCCCGGCTCGCGGAGGATGCGCAGCAGATGCTCGTCGAGAGTGGTCGGTACTACCGCCGCTGCCTTGTGCCTGACAACGGCGCCAACTCTCTCGTTGGCGCAGATGCAGCCCGCGCGCTTCTCAAGTGGGGCGATGCCCTGCGGCTTCGCGCAAGCGTCGCCTCGAATGCGCCTCTTGGTGCCGAGGACAGTCTGAGTGCGCGTCTGGAGAGCCAAGGCGAGCTCGCGCTCGCGTCGGCTGAGAAGTTCGAGGCTGCGCTGAACGCCGAGCCCGACGACGCGAAAGTCTACGACGCTGCTTGCCTTGGGCAGGCTGAGAGTCTATCCCTGTACGCGCGTTCGTGCGCTCGCCTTGGCAAGCTTGTGGATGCCGTTGAGTTTGGCCGCAGCGCTTGCGAGTACTACGAGGCTGTTGACGGCGGTGCGGACGGCGGCGTGAGTTTGGCCGCGCTGATGGACGAGGTGTCCCAGTGGGAGTCCGTGCTTGACGACGACGAGTACTAACAGTAAGCCTTCACAGTGAGTGAGTACATAACAGTAACGTGACAACCGAAAGGGACGACAAAAGTACAATCCTTCGAAAGAGCCAAACAAAGAGCCTCGTAGAGCCTCGTTTGCTTTCCTACCACTATGTTAAGTACTAATGCAATGGCGGATCCCCTTACATAAACCTCCGCCTTGGAGAACCGCCGCTCCACCGTTCTCCTCGTCAAGGTGAATGTTGTTTTCTTCATTTTTTCACCTCAGGCTCACCCTTTATCCCTCTCAGAGGGTGTTGTGGTTTCGATCTTAAAAAAATCCATCGAAATCTCGCCCAGGCTCGGACATCTCGCTCTCAAGGGCGCGCACGAAGTCGGCCATACCATATAATAAGCCTGTGTCGGCCTGTGTGTGTGTGTGTGTGTGTGTGTGTGTGTGCGTGCCAGAGAGTACTGTGCTTAAGCTGTTACTCTCGAGCAGTCACTACGATAACAGCCATAGTACTACTGTGTCGCTGTTTCTTGCAGCTGTTTCTTGCGCACTTGACCAGTTGCCAGTGGTTACCTATACGGGTTTCACACTGCAGCACTGTGTTCCTTCCAGGGGAGTCAAGTGCTCCTTTTACTGGCTTAAGGCGTAATAAGCTGAGCCTCAGCTGCTGCACTTGGTGACTGACCTCTTGGGGATAAGGTTAAGACGTTTGACTTAAGAGGATACATAAGATACGCTCGTCTTAGTAGGCTCGTGGAGTGCTGATAGCTGGTGAGTGAGAACCTTAAAATATCATCAGCTCGATACGTACGATAGATTCCGTTCACCACCACCATCATGTGGCTCGAACGTATGGTGTTCCTCTTCCTGCTAAGCGTAGTGACGCTGCGCCTGCTCCTCGTTGGCAGATACGGACTCGCAGGTGTGCAGGTGGCAGAGCCGACGATAACGGCGGACAAGGCGTTGGACGAGCCTGCGTCGAGACCGTCGGGGTCGTCCGGCGACGACGGAAAGGGTGGCGAGGATGCCGTCGCCATCTCGCTCGCTGACGGCGCGGATGAGGAGGACACGATGCCCGACGAGGTGCTGGCGAACGTCGACGGGGACGGAGAAGGTGACGCAGGAGGTGACGGCGACGAAAGGCAACGCGTGAGTATGGCGGGAGGGGTGAAACTCAGGCTGGGAAGCCGAGCTGCCGCCAAGGCGGCTGCCGAAACGGCAAGACAGACAGTCAAGTCGATCGAAAGCCGAGCTACGTGGCGCGTTCTCGACCACCTGCGCCTCGTCGACGGTAGCACGAGGCTGGTGACGCACAAGCGCCAGTTCATCGTGTACAACGCCACCCTCAAGCACGTCGTGCTGCGCCACTGGCTGGAGTACAGAGAGGCGAACAACACGCTCATCTACCACTTCCCGCGGAGCCTGTTCGAGCTGCTGCCTCTCGAGGAGCCGAAGTGGCGCTTCGGCCGCTGTGCCGTCGTCGGCAACTCCGGAGTCGTGCTGCTGGCGGAAAATGGCGCGGAGATCGATGCCCATGATGCGGTGTTCCGCATCAACATGGCACCCGTGCGTGGGTACGAGGCTTACGTGGGAAAGAAAACAACGTTCGACATCGTCAATAGCCATAACATTCGCGAGCTGCTTCAGGGCATGCGGCACTGGCGCAATAGCGAGAGTGACGAGGCGCATTTGGTCATGTTCGAGACGGCAAGTCACTTCGCGCGCTATCACCTCTGCCAACCGCTGCTCAAGCGCTTCCCGCACGCGCATCCGGTGCTGCTCAATCCAATCTTCAGCAACCACTGCCATCGCGTTTGGGTGCAGCTGAAGTACCTTCTGGAGAAGGAGCAGAGCAGCCAGTACAATCGCAAGCCGATGAGTGGATTCTTCGCCACACTCATGGGCATGCAGATGTGCGACCACGTGGACTTGTACGGCTTCGACGCGTACACGAGCAAGAGGAGAAGCTATCGATACCACTACTTCGACAATATTCAAGGTTTCACGGACGTGCACTCGTTCGACCTTGCCATCGCCGTGTACAAGCTAATTCAGAAAAAGGGTGGCCTCAGCATTCGATCGTAACTTGGAAACATAGATGTCGTTGTAATACTTACCTCTACTAATCGGATTACAAAAATGTTCCAAAGAATGTATCGGTATGCTCGTTACAAATCAACCCCAAAACCAAAACAAAAACCAAAGTGTTGAAAACACTCCAACAGACAGACAAGAGCAACTTCAGTCGCCAAGATCCAGGCTCATCGTGGAGAAGTTTTGAGACAAATCGCGAAGTGTCGCAGCTGTGAGCTTTGCAACTTCTGGGACAGACAAGGCGTCGTCTTCTGGCACGGGCATCACGGGGCCCATTCCGCACGCGGCGGCAAAATCGTCGTAATTCTCTTCGTCACCCTCGAAGAGAATTTTCAGGTGTTCGTCGAATGCGTCGTCGGCGAGCGTCAAATCGAGCGCATACTCGTCGTACGTCGTCGGCAGTGCGTCAGTCGGCAAGTGCCACGACGACATGTCGGCTTCTGCCATCTGGCTGTCGCGAATGCGTGTAGGGGGTGGAACGTCTCGTTTCTCGGACATGATTGAACGCACGCGCTTGGCCTTGACTCGCGCTCGATTCACGATCGCACCACCACCAGCAGCTCCAGCGCCAGAGGCGTTGGCAGCGGCTCTGGCGTTGGCTGCGGCACGGCCGATCATCATCGTGACTTCACCGGCAAGATGCCCATGACTGCTGCCGAAACGAGGTGGTCTTGGGGGCAGGAGTCCATGATGTTCCGGTGGCGGAGGAGGCGGGGGAGGTGCGATGGGCACAGCCTCCGGTGGTGGAGGAGGTGGCGGGGGAGGCGTGATGATGGGCACAGCCTCCGGTGGCGGAGGAGGTGGTGGAGGAGGTCGTGCTGGTGGATGAGGAGGCGTTGGAACTTCGGCCGGAGGAGGTGGTGGAGGTGGCGGCTCGTCCCTGAGCTTGCTGGCAGCTCCTCCTCCTCCTCCTGCCGCTGACTTGCTCCGTCCTCTCGCAGGTCCCCGTCCAGTCGTGCTCATGCCAGGCGAGTTCAGATCACCTCCGTTGCCGCCGCCGTTCATGTTGCTGCGTAGCATGAGTGCAAGATCCTCGCCGCGGTAGTCAGACGCAGGAAAGTTGGTGATAGCTGACGCTCCCTTACTCAGCAGAGCAGCTCGATCATAGGCACGCGCTGCGTCCTCAGCTGTCTCGAAAGTTCCAAGGTAAGTGTACTTGGACTCCTTCTCCTTCTTCTCCTCGTTGCTTCTGCTGTCAACTGGTGGCGTCGGAGCTGCTTCTTCTCCGCTGCCGCCGCCCGATGCTGTCGTCGTTTGCGCGGTGTTGACAATATCATCCTTATTCTTTTCCGAAGTGCCAGCTTCTTGTTTTGCAGATGTGGTGGCGGTAGCTACTGCCGCTGCGCCTGACGACGACGGCGGTGCTACGTCTATAGCAGCAGCAGCAGCAGCACCCGTCGTTATGCCACCATCGTTGTCATCGTCATCGCTATTCATCTTCTTATTCTCGTCGCTGCCGTCATCTTCGTGCTTGATCGTCTCCATCACTGCGTCTACGATGCTTGTGGTGGCGGTGGCAGTTGATGGCGGCGGCACATTAGCAGCAGCCCCACCACCACTCTCCTTCTCCTCCTGCTGCTCATCTTGAATCCTCCTCTCAGACGCCGTTTCCTTCTCCCCCTGATGATGAGCCTCTTCCTTTGTCGAGATGGTTGGTGTTGGTGCAGCCGTTCCACCAACAGCGCCGGCGGTCTCCATGCCACCGACTCCGCCCAAAATCGATGCTGGTATTGGATGTGCCGATATGCGCGCCTCCCAGCGTCCTGTCGCGGGTCGAAAGCTCACACCGCGGTAGCGTGCGCGCCCGCGGCTAAAGCCGTTTGAGTTGCGGCGCAAGTCAGAGACGAGCTCATCTTTCGTCATCGATAGCAGGCTCTGAACGTCTGCTAAATTGGATACGTAAGGTTCGCCGGGGAAGTTGAGAGCTTCGAGGATGGCCTTTGGTAGCAGTGACGCGGTGGAATCGGAGACTTGACCTGCACATGATGTGCCACATGTTCTCTGGCTCAGAACAGCGGATGTGGGCGTGGCAGGTTGCAGCGGCGTTGTCGGCGTCGACGGCATAGCGATGTCCCCACTGTTGTTGGTCTTGATGATGTTTTTTGGTGCGTCTGCGGGTTCGGCAGCAGTAGATTCTCCACAGCCGCCACCTCCGTCGTCGGGCTCCTCCTTTAGTGGTGGTAGTGCTGCTGCTGTATTTCCTTCTTCCACGGCAGCATCATTATCGCCCCCGCCGTCATGTTGTTCTTGCTGCTGCGATATCAGAAGCTTGACTGGCCCATTCTCTGCGCCCACACCAGCCTTCAGGCAAATGTATGCACGATCAAATGCAACCGCCGCCTGCCGCTCCGTCTCAAAGCTTCCTAGGTACACCTGCCTTCGCTTATCCCATATGTGAGCCTCCCACCGCCTCGTGATTCGGTGCTGTGCCACGCCACGAAACAATGACGTTCCTTTCGCATACGCAGGCACTTTGCCACTCGGAGTGAGCTTGATGACGTGGGGTGTTGTGGGTTCCGTGGGTTCAGCAGTAGTCGTCGGCTTCTGCTGCTGCTCGTCCTCCTCCTTCTCTTTCTTCTTCGAGTTTTCTTCTTTGGCAGTAGTAGTAGTATCCTTGCTGATTATGGCGGCAGGAGCAGGAGACGACGATTTGCGCTCGGCACCCGCGCTCGTTTGCTGCTCGTCAGCGGATGAGGTACCGCCCATGAGAAGATCTAGAAAAACATCTTCTGATTGATTCTTACGAGCAGCAGCAGCAGAAGCTGCTGCTGAGGCGTTGTTGTTGTTGTTGTTGTTGTTGTCGTTGTCGCCGCCATGATCAGCAGCGGTGGTGACTGGAGCGGCGCCATTCGTCGTTTCATCGTCGTCGTCGTGCTGCTGCTGCTTGATGATGCGATTGAGCGGCGTCGGTTCCACCACATGCGCATGGTTGTGGTGAGCTGCTGCTGGTGCATCTTTCATTCCGGGCCCATCTGAACGATTCGCCAACGACAATAACGCATGGGCGCGCACGCGTGCCTGCGCGAGCACTGAGGCTTCGTTTGCGGCATGTTTTTCGTCGACGCGATCTTGAACGAGCACTGGCAGCACCGCAGTATCTGGTAGCACTGGGTTATCAATATCGCGTGGTGTCGGTGTCGCCTCCTCCTCCTCCAAGGTCCCGGGGACCATGGACGACGAAGCAAAGGCAGGCGTCGACGACAACAACGGCGACATGTAAAAAAATGAGTGTGCGTTATTTATTTGACAGATATTGAGAATTTCGGGGGGGGGGGGTTGATAGTCTATGGAGAAGATGCCTTCGTTCCTAGAAACTCAGAAAACTGAAAATCAGGAAAAAAACAACACTCCCTCCCTCCAACCAGTCAGTGCTAGGGCTAGGGAGTGGATTTGGGGATCCGTCTTGGGACGCATAGACTTATTATTTATTCTTTTGGGGATCCGTCTTGGGACGCATACAGTATTATTTTTATTATTCTTTTTGTTGTTTTTGTTGGTTGGTTGGAAAACCACCGCGTACGGGTAGGCCGTACGGGTAGGGGAAGAAAATTGTTGTTGAAAACTTAATTAAAAATTAACATCCACTTTTTGGTGGACTTTTTGGTGGAGTTTCATGACATCATGTTTTATGCACAGACAGACAGACGGACAGATTCCTACTTTTTAGCCTGTCTGTTGTGATTGTCCTCCAACTGAAATAAATCATTCCTGACTGACTGGAAATCATTCCATGGCGCCGCGAACGCTGGTTAGTAGTAGTATGCGTCCTGTCTCTTCGTCATCGTCATCGTCTTCAGCAGCAACAGTGGTGCCAGTGGTTCGAAGAATGGCGCTGCGCTCAATCATCATGACGACCCGCCGGCGTGTTATCGCGTTACTTCTCATTCTCACTCCTCCGCTTTTAACGACGGTGCAACTCGCGACTTTGGCTTCCATTTCAAATGGCGGTGGCAGGAGTGATGATGCCTCTGGCACCAACAAGAAGAACAACGCCAATGGTTCGCGTTCATTGCTGTTGAGTACTACTACGACGCCGCACAACAAGATCTTAGTCAACAACAACAACGACAACAGTAGTAGACTACTACATCAGCAACAGCACCAAGCGTGGACGACGACGATAACGACGACGGCGGGACAGCAGATCAATATCAACAGCCCCACCACCACTACTCCTCCTTCTTCTTCTTCTTCTGCCATGGTCCAGATCGCACTCAAGAATCCTGCGTTGATTCGAAACATGTTTACTACTGCCAACAACAACAACAACACGACGCCGCCGATGACGCCGGCGAAATTCCAACCTCTGTTTCAATATTTAGAAGAAGAAGAAGGCGCGGATCATCGTCATAACCTGCTACTGCCAACCGTCTTCCTCGTTGGATGTGCCAAGTGTGGCACAACTGCATTCGCAAGCCGACTCGCGAGACATCCGAATATCGCCGTGCCGTCCGTCAACAAGGAACCACGATACTTTGCTGGTAGACTCGTCAACGACGAGCGCGCAGCCTTGGCGAATTATCTCGCGTGGATGAAGACAACGACACCAACGACAAACGTGCTGCTTGATGCGACACCATTTCTTCTTCTCGATGGAATCGAGGTGGCAACCAATAATGTCACGGCCGGAGGAGACGGGCAAGACGACCTCGGACGACCACTGCTGCTCCCATACCTCATGCGAGCACTTCCCAAGGATTACGGCACCAAGATGCGTCCCTTGGCACTTCTGCGAAAGCCCGCAGACATGCTTTTCTCGAGATACACATTCTTTTGCATGCTGGAAGAGCTGCGTCTCATCGAGCAGCAGCAGGAAGAAAACGGTACGAATGAGGATGAAATGCCAGGAAATGCAAGATTCCATCGGCACGTCGTACGCGAGATTGCTCATCTGCTTCGGTGTGTGATGGCGGAGTACTGGGATGATGACACACAAGACGAGCGCCTACGTTCCATTCTCATTGACAACGACAACAATCTTGATAACCACCATCACGCGACGACGACGTGGTTGTTATCTCTCATAAACACACATCGCTGGAATGTATGGAGCGCCATATTCAGCAACTACCACGTTACACACACCTGCGTGTTTCGCGACGAACCTTTCGACGTTCGAACACCGCACAGCTTGGCAGTACAAAAAGGCTTATATGTTTCCTACCTCGACGTCTGGAAAGATGCCTTTCCAAACATGCTCATTCTGAAATCCGACGACTTCCTGCCCTCGTCGGATTTGAGAAAAGCTTCGCTAAGGCAAGCCTTTCTTTACATTTTCGATGGCAAAGAAACAAAAGACAATCGGAGTCTTACTGAAGCCGAGTGGGTGCACATACTTAGCGGGCCGGACGCCGAGCCCATGCCTGCTCTTCCATCGCAACTCGTCATGATGCAAGAGCACATCAGCAAGGGAGGTATGCTGACAGAAACGCGTGACCTGCTCGACGCCTTCTTCTCGACGACGATGCACATGTTAAAACTATGATCATGCTGTTTCTTATTAAACTGGTAAATCAAGAATCAAGTTTGTTATCCCGATCCTCACAATGAGTAAGATGGATTTAGCAGCACCCGTCTTCGCCGTATGAATCATCATCATACTCAGCTTCCGGCCAAATGCGCATGAGCTCCTGATTGGCTTCGAGCAACGGTGTTCCAGTGAGTAGACGCCTCTCCACAGCGTATGCATCACACCAAGATTTGTCATCTTCAAGTTGGCACCATGTCCGCATGTATCTAATCATCGCATCTTCGGCGAGTGCGGGGACGTGCTGCACGACGTGTCCTCCTGTGAGCGCACGGCAATCGGCGTCGTAGGACGGCATGGAGATATGGATGTGCCAAACTTCGTCGAGCAGCTTGACACCCGTAATTGGGTCTGCAATCATTGGCGGTGAAAGCTCCTGAGATGCGTAGTCCTTCATCTTGTGTTTCAATTTTAGAAAGCGTGCGTACTCCTCCACCATCACGTGCGTAGGCGGAAAACTACGAGCGCACAACATAGGAATCTCCAGCGTCTTCCCGAAACAGCGCGAGCGTGCGATATCGACACGACGCGTGAGCTCATCCCAGTTCGGCATGGCGCCACTGTGTACCGCAATCGTCTTGAGCGCCATCTCAGCACCACGCAACTTGTGAACCTCCTTGCTCGTTTCGTCGCTCGTGGACGTGCCCATGAGAAACGTGCGGAATCCCACAACTGGCGACATGTTCTTCCAGCGACGGCGCGCTTCAATTGAGGAAGCTCGCATGCCTGGCACAGCGAGCGGCACTCTAGGCTGCTCACGATGTTCGAACCCAGGTGAAAAATACCTCGTCGGCGCACCATAATCGTCGCCAGGGTCGTGCGCACCAATGACGACGTACAGGCGGAGCAAGAAGCTATGTCCTTGCTCATCCATCCCACGCATTACGATTTCGCCACCTCGATTCTTCAAAAGCGTTGTCGCGGCACCCGGATCACTGCGTAAGACTGCTGGCAGGCGTGTCATATGTCCCGGCTTCATGATCGGCACGCCACCGCCAGCACCGCCAGCATCTCCTCCACCACCAGGCTCCGCTTTCACCACAATAGGGTGAGAAGTTTTGCGCACTTCGCTAGCATCTCCACCGCCAGGTTCCATTTTCACAATTGGATGAGTTTTGCGTAGTGGGATGCGGCCAAAGTCGAACATTTCGTGCTCCTCCTTGAGTACATCAGTCGTCCGAAGCTCAAGTGCACCACCTTCCGTGACGCTCGCAGACAATGATGCGACGCGCGAGCCGAACTTGATCTCACGCTGTGTTGCATGATGATTCATCAACGCGATGACGTTGCTTGTCTCACGAGGACGAGGAGGGGCTTTCTTCTTCAGTTCCTTATCCAGCGCGTTGTGGATACTATCAATCGAGGTGATTGGCTGTATTAGCCAAGACGGAAGATCAACATCGCTGCTGCCGCCTTCTCCTCCTCCTTCTTTGACAGGCGCGATGTCACCATCGTCATTTTGAAGAACGCGTAACGCGAACGATCCCATGAGATCGTTGGGTGTGGATTCGTAGTCGTGCGTGCGTGACACTGCCGTCGGATCCGCCTCCAAGGTCGTGAAGTTGAAGCGCATGGTTCGCGACGAGACCGCAATGGTTGGTGCGAGCAACGCAGAGACGAGCGTCTCATCACAGTCACCAGGATCTTCTTCAGCCTCCTCAAAGGCACCTCCGCCACCCGCGGTGCCGGATGAAAACCGGACAGACCCCATGAACACTGCGGCAGGAGTCGGCATGATTGCACACGAACGATCAAAGAAATGTCCAGAGGTGTAAAGGTAGGAGGTCTACACGAGTGGGATGGTTGTCAACGTGAACGTGACGAGCGGAGCAGCGATGAATCAAAAGTCACATCAAAAAAACAACAGAAACTGCCCCGCCTGCAGGCCCTCACCCTAACCCTAACCCTAACCCTAAACATGAATCTATACCGTAGTCTGTGGTAAACTTTACCTGGCACTCCGGAGCGAGCAGGGGTGAAGCAAAGAATTCCTTCGTTTGCTCACGCTGCCGACTGGACCCGCGCCTCACTTAACAAAAATGTTACGTGATTGACAAAAATAAAAAGAAAGAAAGAAAGAATATGAAATAGTGTTGTTACTGCAAGCGGTTTTTCGGCGCGCACAATCATGCCATCATGCCCTGCTTACGCTTTTCATCCATCACTTCGCTGTGAAACTCCGAGTGCATCGAGATGTACGCGATCGCCATGTCTGCGTGGCGCTTCACCTGGGTCAAGGAGGTCATGGCGGAGAAGGCGATGATGTAAGGGAGACATCCATTCTGAACGAGAATCTTCGCAGATTGGGCATCGCACTTGGCGAAGTTGGCAAAGCCGCGAGCCACCTGGCTCTGCACGTCAGGGTGCGGCTCCTCACCCTCCGCAAAGCCCATCAGGCAATCCAGACCACCCTCGCTAAGGATGCGAGGCTGCACGGCAGGGTTGCCGCACAAGTTTGCGATTCCACCGGCAACCATGCGCTTCGTCTGAATGTCATCCGTCATCTCGGCCAAATTGATCACGAGCTTCAGGGCGCCGTCACTGACGAGGCGCTCCTGAACACCCTCGTTCATGGCAAGATTGGCTATCGCTCCTGCGGCAATGCGCCGCGTCGCCTCGTCCGTGGAGCTGTGGATTACCTTGTAAAGTGCAGGAAGCCCGCCTTCGCGCACAATCTCCTCCTGGTGCCTTTCCTCCGCCGCGAGGTTAGCGACAACCTTGATGGCGTGGAGTCGAACGTCCGGGTCGTCGTAGCTGAGAAGGCCGAAAATGGTCGGAAGGCCAACCTGGTCGAACAGCCTCGTCACCGCGTCGTTGCCAGTCTTCGGCGGGGCATTGATCACGAGCGGTGACCTGGGTGCGTGCGGAGACGGCGGCCCCGACGAATCACCTTTCCCGCCCTTGTCGCTTTTGTTGCGCTTGAACATCGAGAAGAGGCCACGCTTGCTTTTGGTTTGGCTGCTGCCGTCCGAACCACCACCGCTAGCCATAGGCGACGTCGACGACGACGTGGGCGATCCGGTGTCACCGCCAGTGTCACCGCCTCTCGGGAATGGACTTGAACCGACGGCGCCTGACTCCTTCAGCGTCTGCAACTCGCGCTGCGTCTTCGACACCATCCCATTGGAAATGGATAGCTCGCCAGACAGCCGCTGCACCTCCAGGCTGCTCTCGTTCAGCGCCTTTGCCTTGACGTCGAGCTGGCTGCGCAAATTCTCCACCTCCACCTGCAGCGCGGCTGCACCTTCACCCTCTTTCAACTTCATCGAGGCTGCCTTCATCGCATCCGCAGTTCGCGCCGCCTCAGCCTTTGCCGATGAGACGCTCGCCTCAAGGCTCTCGATTCGCTTCCTGAGTCGATCATTTTCCGCCTCCATCTCACCCTTCTCGCCGGCGATATTACCCGCCTTGGACTTCTGCTCCTGCAGCTGCCTTTCCAGCATGCTCACCTCAGACTCGAGCTGCGTGTTGCGCGAGGACAGGTCCGCAGCCGACGCCCTGTAATGCTCAATCTCGTTGTCCTTCTCCGCATTAAGCTTCGCGATCGCGGCGGACGTGCGATCTCCCGCCTCCTTGAGCTGCGCCTCCGCAGCCCTCGCCGCAGCCTCGGCGGGCTTAAGGCGAGCCACCGCCTCAGCTTCGGTCTTGTGCGCGCGCTCCACCTCCCCTGCGAGCTCGTCCACCTGTCTCTGCAGCTGACGAGCAAGCAGCTGGTAGTCCACCTCCTCGCGGAGCTTCAGCGCATTCTCCACCTTGAGCGCGCGCTGGCCAAACAGCAGGCTGCTGCCAGACTCCGACAGGTGCTTGCGAAGTGGTCCGACGCAGACGATGAGACTCGTCTTGGCGCTTCCGCCAAAGCTGTCGCGCAGCATGCGCGTTAGCTTAGATTCTCTGTACGGGATGTGCGCGCCGTTTCCACTTTCGGCGAGCGTGTTGATGCACTTGCCGAGCACCGTGAGGCTGAGGTTGATCGCCTTCGCCTCCTCGAGCAGCTGTCCCTCGGAACCGCTCTTCGTGACGCGCTCTGATCCTGCAAGGTCAACGATGAGCAGCTTCGAGATGCGAGCGGTGGCAGACGCGAGACCACCCTTCGCCTCCTTGGGGTAGCGTCGAACCGTGATGGCGAGCACGCTGTGGCTGCGCGACGACGCGGAGTTGAGCTTCTGGTTTGCGACGATGCGGTTCTCCTCTCCGCGGTGCAGGATGTCGATGAAGTCGTTCATCGTCTTCACCTCGGCGTTCGTCGCGCCGGGGAAGCTGATCTCGTTCGTCTTGGGATCTTCCCTGACGTCCACCTCGTTGTTGGCGTCGAGCAAGTCCTTGATGGCGCTCATGTAAACCTGCATGTACTGCACGGCGATTTTGAAGTTGGCCGTTTCGTCGTCCGTCGTGAGGTTGATGATGTCGTCGACAGCGCGCAGCATCACGCCACGGTCCGCCGTGTCGCCCTTTCCGTTCGTGGTCAGGTCTCCGAGGTTGCCCATGGTGTGCGTTTTTCCGGTTCCCGTCTGCCCGTACGCCATGACGGTACCGTTGAACCCTTCGAGGACACCTTCTACGACGGGTCGAGCCAAGGTTTCGTAGACACGCGCTTGCGAGGATGTCTCGGCGAACACGCTGTCGAAGTTGTACGCATCCGCCTCCCACTGCGACTTGCGAAGAACGACTCGGCTCATCTCCGGAACCACCTCGACGACGCTGGCTGCGTCTCCGTCCTCGGCTCTCTCCTGCGGCGTCTTGGGACGAAGTCTGATGGCGACGCGCACGCGTCCTGCATCCTTCTCCCCGCCCGCGTCTCGCGACGTCGTCTTGTGCCTGGTTCTCAGCGCGGACGACGGCCTTAGCGGTGCACCGCTGGGCCCGCCACTTCGTCCACCACCCGCGCCAGCCCCTGACGGCGCGGCGTCGTCGAACAGGAACGCGCGGTGTTCCGCCTCGCGTCCTGCGCCGCTCGCCTGCGAGCCCTTCGCTCCGCCGCGCGTTCGCAGCGCGGACGACGGCCTGTCTGGCCGACCCGCTGACGGCGGGCCACCTTCATTGTCGTTGTTGTTACGTCCCGCTCGCCCGAGTTGCTTCGCCCAGCTCGACATGGATGTTGAGATCGTTAACGCCCCAAAAGAAGCCTGTACGTCCGGACCTAAGACAAGACTACTGACCGGTACTGGTAGACCTGTATGATCTCAAAATGCTGCGATCAAGAGACTTAAGATAAGAGGCTTGCTTGCTTATGTACTTAGACTACTTACAGTACAGTACGCTGAGGCTCAAGACACTCAAGGACTGACTGGTCACCAAGAAACGTTTACCAGCGAGGTAAAGGAGTGTACCTTAAAGGTCTTCTTCTTATTCTCGAGAATACTACCTATCACAACAAGATGGCTTAAGCAAGATGACGCCCTCCGGAGCTCGAGCAAGATGACTCCGGAGCTCGAAATACAATGGAATGGAGAACCACTCCCCTCCGGAGAACGGGCGGGAGGGTTCCCACCCACCGGAGGAGAGCTTTGAGACCTCCGCCTACGATAAAGGTAGTCGTGCTTTGCCTTAAGCTTAAGCGGTTGCTGGAACAGTGAACACAGGCTCACAGCGAGTGGAGTGCTCAGACTCGTGCACGGAGCGGCTTCAGCTTCCTTTCCTTCCTTCCTTCTTGAATTTCAGTTCTTTCTCTCCTTCTTCGCGAGCTGCTTCGAAGGCGCGGCGGAGCAGACAAACCACGCACGAATTCGCTGGGCGAAAACAGGAACATGGCCTCTCGAGAGATGAATGCACATCAATCAACAACACCAAGAAAGAACAGCATCAAAACTTGTACTTGCGCGTGTACATAAATAGTTGGAATAGGCTTGGGATGAGCTCACGAATTTTTTTAAAATCTGCGCGTGTTTTTCCTCGTTTTTTTTCTTTTTTTTTTCATTTTTTTTCATTTTTTTTTCAAGTTCGGACTGCAGTGTGTGTGCTGTGCTATGTGTGCTGTGCTGTGTTTTAAAATTGTGTTGGGCTACAGGTGTTGCTGTGTGGCGAGCGCGGCGTTGATTGACCACGCACGTCTCCACGAACGTCATATTTGCAAGCAAACGCGGCCTCTGGGAGCAATTCCATTTTTTCCACAAAATCTCATGTAAAACCTTGGACAATTTTTTTGGTTCGAAAAAACACAACGCGCAACGCAGTGGAATCGACGTTCGACTCACTCGAACTCGAACCAGATGGGACCATCTCCACCTGAGAATTCTGAGCCGTCAATCACGCATCGAATCAACCATCGCATCGAAGTTCGGAGCAATCCGAGAATCTGACTCTCTCGCGAGCCTAATCCAAGCCCGGCAAGCAACACCGTCGACGGCAAGATATCTGATATTCATGATGCAAACAACACGACTTCAAGACGGTGGCAGGTGTGTCGAGATGCGACTTGTTGGATGGTTAAGAAAGGTGGTCAAGACAAAGAGACGGGGGTCACAGTGCTGCCCGATGACGACTCGAAGCAGACGACGTAACCTTTAGTGTGAACCTTTTTAAAGCTTTTAAAAAAAAGGTGTATCACATTTGGGTATAGGTTGCAAGAGACGATATCATGGTGAGGCACGACTTTCGTGCGGAATTCGAAAGGTGCGTGCGGGAAATAGAATATTTTAAGTACTTCTATTTTGATATGAAAGCGTCGTATTACAAACAAAACAATGATGACAAAAGAAAATTTGAAAAAACCCAAACCCAAACCCAAAAGAAAATCCCACGTAAATTGCTAAGAAAAATCATCCATGATCAGATTTCACCCACGAGCATGACAACACACGCACTTACGACTCGCGCGTCTTCTTGCGAAGCGCCTCCAGCTCGTCGTCAATGGCATCCTTCACCGGTCGGCCTTCAGGCAAAGATCCCTTGGGTCCACCCACCTCGCCCTTCAACTTCGCGAGCTCGAGGTCGACGTCGCTCGCCCCCTCGAGCGCCGCAAACTTCTGCGCGACGGCATCGCCAGACGTGAGCTGGCCCACCGCTTCTGCGCGCGCCTCCGTCTCGAGCACCTTCTCTTCCATGCGCTCGAACGCCGCCAGAGCGTTGGAGCCGTCGATCGTGTTGTTGAGCAGGCCCTGCGTCTTCTCGGCCGTCTTCGCCGCCTGCACGCGCGCCTTGAGCGTGTCCTTTTTTGCCTTCGCTTCGGTCACCTTCTGCTCGAGCGTTCGCGTGTTGCTGAGAAGCTTCTCGACAGCCTCCGACTGCTGCACCACCTGGTTCTCGAGCGCGTCCGCCTGCTCCTTGAAGTTCTTGTGCCGCGTGAGCGCCTCCTTGGCGAGTTCGTCGTCGCCCTTGGAGACGGCGAGCTGCGCGCGCTTGTACCAGTCGTCACTTTGCGTCCTGGCGGCGGTGTACTTCGCCTCCATCTGCTTCTTGGAGGCCATGACTTGCGCGGTGGCTTGTCGCATCTTCACGAGGTCCTCCTGCATTTCGATGACTGTCTGCTCGAGCATTTTCTCGGGGTCTTCGGCGCTGTTGAGGATCGAGTTGGTGTAACTCTTGACGATACGCGTCACACGTCCGAAGATATTCATGGATGACGCCAACGCACCACCCCGAGAACTCCCTCGAGCTCGAGATGATGATGAAGAGTGAGGAGATCGCCGAAAAGACACAGGTGCCCGAGCCCGAGAAGACACAACAAGCTGCTGTCTTCTTTGTGGGAGTCTCGCAGTCATGGGTGCATGCGCCAATGTTGTAGCAGGCTGAGCTTGAATGCGAGCAGTTCTCATAGAGTTATGAGCGAGCATCATCAGACTGATGCAGGTACCGCGGTGATGTTGTTTGTGATAGGTGTGAATGAAATATGAAATGAGGCCGACGAGAACCGCACCTTCCCGTTCGGAATGAAAGCTCCGAAACAACCTCACCCTTGATCAACCCCCGGCTGCCCGGGGGGGCTTGGGGATCCCGGTTCCACGCCAGGAAAATACAAATGGACTCGTATGCTTGGGGATCCACCTTTGTGCTATGATATGGGTGAATGGTTACGGTGTTTGATGGTGCTTGGACTTTTGAGACCTGAGGGTTTGGTTCGTCCTTCTCGCTTCACTATTCATCCCTTTTCATTCTTATTAGTAGTATATATTGGAAGAATGTCGCTCGACCTGACTCGTGCCATTGGGCTTGGTCTTCGTCAGATTCGCCAAGTGGGTATCGGTGGTGCACTCGCGTCCATGTCGAAACATAACCTCTGGTTCGCGCTCCTCGAAGGATCGTCGTTCCAGGAGCGATTCCGCTCGCTCGTCTCGGGAACGCTCGTCGGCGAAGATAAGTACGGAAACAAGTACTACGAAGAACCTGGTGTGCAGGCGGGAAGGCACCGCTGGGTGTCGTTCAAAACCGTCGCGCCGGAGTGCCAGGCGGCGAGCGTGCCCCCGGAATGGCACGCGTGGCTGCACCACGTCACGGACGACACGCCGAACACGGTTCCGTACCCGTCCGTTCCGGTGCCTCACTCGGCGGAGGGCGAGTTGCGTCGCGTCGACTTGTACGGCATTCCCGCTCACAACGTCAGCGGCACGAGTGCGGCATATGTGCCCAAGGGAAGTTTCGCGAACCCTCAACGACGCATGTGGAAGAAGTACACGAGCTGGGACCCTGTCAACGCGTAAAGGTAAAAGCGAAATAAATGGACAAAATGAGAAGCCATTGTAAAAGAAGGAACAAAACAACCCTAAGATAAGTTACTACGAAACCCATCGCCCAACGAAACCCCTAAACTGAATAAACTATTAGGGTTTGACACAAACACCCCCCCTCTGCATTATCCACCACACACCCCCCTGGGCCTTGCGCTTTGGCCTTCGCTCGCTCGATCACAACTGCTGAAGTTGACTGAATGTCTGCCGCTGCTTTGCGTCACCTTCGTCTTCGTCACCTTCCTCCCTGTTCTTTGTCAGGTTTGAAAACTCAATCTCGTTCACCCCTTCGCTCCAACCTTCAAACCATGGCTTCCGCATCACCCACGGCATCAGTAGGTGCACCATCAGCAGGACCAGTCACGAAGTACCGCCTGCAGTACGAACCCACGCCGTTCGTCGTCTCATCGGTACACCTCGACTTCGCGCTCGAGCCGGAAGCTACCGTCGTCACGCAGACGACACACTACAAACCGAACGGCAAGTTCAAGGGCGCATCCAAGGATATGCTCTTCGACGGCGCGGCGCCCGATGACCTCAAGCTGGTTTCCATCTGTGTGAACGATGCTGACATCACAGCGCAGTGCGATAGACACGCCAAGGGACTCACCGTACCCGCATCTTCACTTCCCGATGCCGACGAGTTTGTCGTCAAGATCGTCACGGAAATCGCACCTGCCAAGAACACCGCACTCGAGGGACTGTACCAAAGCAGCGGAAACTTCTGCTCGCAGTGCGAGGCGGAAGGGTTCCGAAGAATCACCTTCTACTACGACCGACCTGACGTCATGACGAAGTTCACCGTGCGCATGGACGCGGACAAGGAGAAGTACCCTGTCCTGCTCTCTAACGGAAACCTCGTCGAGAGCGGCGACGTCGCAGGAACGAGCGGACGGCACTACGCCGTCTACGAGGACCCGTGGGCCAAGCCGTGCTACCTCTTTGCGCTCGTCGCCGGTAACCTCAAGTGCGTCGAGGAGACGTACACCACAAAGATGAGCGGCAAGAAAGTCACGCTGCGCATCTACGTTGAGGAGCACAACCTTGACAAGTGCCAGCACGCCATGGACAGCCTGATCCGATCCATGGAGTGGGACGAGGAGAAGTTTGGACTCGAGTACGACCTGGAGATCTTCAACATCGTCGCCGTCGACGACTTCAACATGGGAGCGATGGAAAACAAGAGCCTGAACGTGTTCAACAGCCGCCTCGTGCTCGCGACGCCGCGTCTCGCCACGGATGGAGACTTCTACCGAATCGAGGGTGTCGTGGGACACGAGTATTTCCACAACTGGACGGGCAATCGCGTCACGTGCAAGTCGTGGTTCGAACTCAGCCTCAAGGAGGGACTTACCGTGTACCGCGACCAGGAGTTCTCCGCAGACGTCAACTCGCGCGCCGTGAAGCGTATCGACGATGCCACCATGCTGCGTGCGGCACAGTTTGCCGAGGATGCCGGGCCGATCGCGCACCCCATTCGCCCGGACTCCTACCAGAAGATGGACAACTTCTACACCGTGACTGTGTACGAAAAGGGTGCCGAGGTGGTGCGCATGTACGAGCGCCTGCTAGGCAAGGATGGGTTCCGCAAGGGCATGGACATGTACTTCAAGCGCCACGACGGATGCGCGGTGACGTGCAACGACTTCTACCAGGCGATGGTGGATGCCGCAAACGGAGGAAACGACCTTCCGAACTTCTTGAACTGGTACGCGCAGGCTGGTACGCCCGCGGTGACGTGCTCGTCGTCGTACGACGAAGCGGCGAAGACGTACGCGCTCACATTGAAGCAGACGACGCCTAGCACACCAGGGCAGCCGTCGGAGTCGAAGAAGCCGCTGATGATCCCCGTCGCCACCAGCCTTCTCGACTCGTCGACTGGAGCGCCGATGCCGTCCGTGACGGTGTCCACGGACGGAGGCGATGCGACGACCATGGAGGGACCGGAGTTCGTGCTTCGCTTCCACGAGGCGGAGACGACGTACACCTTCTCGAACGTCGCCTCCAAGCCCGTGCCGTCGCTCTTCCGAGGCTTCTCCGCGCCAGTGAAGGTGACGGTCGATGGGCAGAGCATGGATGAGCTCGCGTTCCTGATTGCCAACGACACGGACGGGTTCGTGCGGTACGACGCAAGCCAGCGCCTCGCGCGCACCGCGATGAACGCGTGCATGGACGCAATCCCCGAAGACGTCGCGCCTTGCGACTGCGTGCCGTCTGGCGAACTTGCGTCGAGTCCATCCGTGTCGCAGTACCTCGACGCCATCTCCACGGCGATTGACCGCGTCGTCGCGATGGCGCCGTCTGGCATCGACGAGGACACGCTCAGCTTCATCGCTCGTCTTGTCGTGCCGCCCGCCGCGAGCGAAATCATCACCGACGTGCCCATGGGAACCGCAGATCCTACCAAGGTGTGCCGCGCTCGCGAGGCGGTGCTGAATGCCACGGCGCAGCGAAACAAGGACAGTTTCGCCAAGCTGCTCGCGTACGTTGACGCCAACGAGCCGAAGGAGTACAAGCCGGACCCGACGAGCATGGCACTTCGCACGCTGAAGAGCGTGTGCCTGAAGATGGGCGTGCGTGCCGCCACCGTCGCCGGAGATGCCGCCGCCTCGGAGGCTGTGTACAACGATGTTCTCGAGCGCTACCGCGCGTCGACGAACATGACGACGCAGATCGCCTGCATGTCCGCGCTTAACGACCTGAAGGAATGCCCCGCACGCGAGGCGGTGATGGAGGAATTCTACAACACCTACAAGGAGGAGAAGCTCGTCATGTTCAAGTGGCTGAGCATGCAAGCGAGCAGCGGATGCACCGGAGCAGATACGATGGAGAAGGTGTTCGAGGAGCACCCGGCGTACAACATCAACAACCCCAACTCGAACTACAGCCTGCTCGGAGGTTTCTGCGGCAACCTGTCGCAGTTCCACACGCCCGAGGGATACGCGTGGGTCGCAAAGATGGTGAAGAAGCTAGACACCCTCAACCCGCAGGTGGCGAGCCGATTCTGCAAGGTATTCGCGCGGTACAGGCAGTACGAGCCGACGCGTCAAGCGCTCATGAAAGGTTACCTCGTGGAGCTCAGCAAGATTGAGAGCCTCAGCGAGAACTCTCGTGAGATTGTGACACTTGCGCTCAACGACCAGTAAATTTGTAACGGGTGTGAATTTGCTTTTCCTTTGAAAAACTCTTTTCCTTACCACACACGGAACCACGTTTGAGGTGTTAACGCCATTTACCAAAAACAAAACGCGCTGGTGAATGTGATATGGTGAATGGTGAATGTTGTGCGTGGACGACCGTTGGACGAAGTAAACCCAGTACTTTCCATTACTGAATGAGCGATATTATCGTAGCTTCTAATCAAGTGCAACCAGAGCACAAATCCGAGCATCGCTTCACAACGTGACCAGGCAGGTGAGGAACCCTACCAGCATACTGCGCAATCGCCTCGAGGTCAACCCTCCTCGACTTGTGACCCGCGGCGATGACCTCACGCAATGCATTCGCCGCCAGAAGAAGCGCGTCGGGAAGCCGCGCGCGCACCGCAGGATGCATAGCCGCGAGATCCTCCCTTGCACAGTGATCCACGCGGTGGAGCTCGAACGGTAGCCACGGCAGCCGCCTAAGCCTCTCGAGCACCTCCTCCGCGACGCGCGACGCGGCGCCAACACCTCCAAGGTTGCCACCCGCGCCTGCCGCGCGTAGGCTAGCCGTCTGTAGCTCAATCAGCTGCTTCAGGGCATCCGTCTCCACCTCGCATGCGCGCCTGATGTCCCCCTCGCGTGTGCCCGCGGCGGCACCGTAGTGCGCGCGCGTGTAGTCCTCGCACAGCTCCCTCGCGCTCTGGCACTGCTGACGCAGTGCGCCGTCGGCGTCGCCAGCGCCGTGGAACGAGTCGCTCAGACGGCGGTTCATGATGCCAAGCGCCTCGTGCGGTGCACCGCATCGAACGAACAGCTCGCACGCCGCGTCGTAGTCGCCGCGCAGCTCGCTCAGCTTGCCAGCGCGGTGCAGCAGCTCGCGTCGCGCTTCCACGCGCGGCGCGAGGCGCGACACCGCGGAGCCGTCATCCACAATCTCTTCGCCGCGAACGCCCGTGGCGTGAATGTACAGCTCGCGACCACGCGACGCGTCGCCGATGACGGCGTCACGGTCAGCGCACGTCTTCAGGCCCTCGATGATTGCCTCGGCCATTGCGTTCACGCCACCCTCGGGGAAGCACACGCGACATGCCGCTGCCGCGGCGTCCGCCGCCGCCGAAACGTCCACTCGCATCATTGCCATGGCGTAGCGGCGAAGCAGCAGGCTGCTCACCTGCCGCGCGAATGCACCGGGCGACATACCAGCCTGGCTTGCACCCGGCTCGCCGGCAGCAGCCATCACGCCGTGGTGACAGAGGGCAAGCGCGAGGTGCGCACCATCGCACGCAACCGCGAAGGGCGTGGTGGGTGGCGGTGCTGCGTCGTGTGCGGCACCGGCCACGTCGGCGGGTGGTGCGGGGGTAGATGCGGACGCGTCCCAGAGGTGCTTCGCCGCGGCGTACGGCTGCAGCGTGCACAGGTACACGACAGCACACTGGTGCGGTGCGCGGCCGTTCTGGCTGTACCTGCTTGCAGGATACCGATTCATCGACGCACGCAGCTCCTCCACGCTGTACGCTCCACTGGCACCACCCGCGCCAGTCGCGATGCCCCCGGGGGTGAAGCCCGGGCTCGGTGCCTGGCTGGGGCTTGCCAAGGTCAGCGCGGCACCGGAGCCGCCGGAGGATGCACGCAGCGTCTGCACGAGGCACAGCTTGAGCCAGAGGTAGTCCTGTATGCTCTCGTGAAACTTTTCGTAGTAGCGCCCAAGCTTCACCTCGAGATCGAGGTCGCGCGTGCACGCCGCCATCAGCGCGAGACGGTACGGCCGCGTCGATCCCTTGCCCTGCCTGTGCGCCGTGCGCGCTTCATCCGCGGCGGCACGTCGAAGTGCCTCGTCGGTCACCGCGGGCACGCCGCCAGTTTTTGCGGCATTCACCTCGGCATTGAACCACGCGAGCAGCGCATTCAGCGTAGCCGATGCACCTGTGGCACTTTCGCCCACGCCAGCATGGTCGCGCAGAAGCGTCGGCGCGGCGTCTCTTGCCGCGGCGTAGTGCCCACTTCGCACGAGGTAGAACAGGATCGGCCACGCGTCGTCGGTGTCGGTTGTCGCCGCGCCACCCCCGCGTACACGCAGGTACGCCTCCACGCGAGGACGAGCCCCGGGTGCGCCGCCGAGGCGTGCGAGGTCCGGCTGGTCGGACAGAACCTTGGTCATGTACGAGTCGTGCTGCTGTTCAAGGTAGTCGCGCGCGCCTCGCACGAGCGCGAGCGCGACGTCGTCCGAGGATGCGCCGTGGATCCTAGCACCCTGGCTGAGACCGGCACGAGACACCATCGCCTTCAGCAGCAGCCAGACTTCCTCCGCCGCCACCGCGGCACCCTGCGCATCTCCTCCCTCGAGCACAGCCGCATCCGTCGCCGCAATCTCCTCTCTGGACGTTCCCGGCGCCGCGGCGGTGGCGAGCATGTCGACGAGGGCGCATTCGCGCGTCGGCGCGACGGCATGCGCCTGCAGCACGCTTCTCACGGCAGCTGCGTACGCGCGCACGCGAGGTGCAAGCGTTCCGACGGGCGTCTGTGCCATGGGATTTGCCGCGAGGGGCGTCTGCGCGGCGAACCTCGCGCGCTGGTGTTGTGCTGTTCCAGGCGAAGTGGCTGCCGCGATACCTCCTGGCGTCGACGGACCTGCGCCGTGTGCGCCCCCAAACCCCGCGCCAAGTGCCGCCGCCCCCTCGACTCTCGAGTGCCTCCATTCCGCGTGCCTTCTGCTGTCTCGGAACGCGTCGAGCTCGACGCTTGCACTTCGCATGGTGGATCTCACCGCTGACATGACGGCAGATTCGTGTATTTGCCTCATGTAGTTATCAACGGACGACGACGGCGTCGTTGAGGCGGCATCTTCTGCTCGCGCCCCTGTTCCTCCTGGCGTGCCTGTGCCGCCGACGTACCTCGCTCGTTCCTCGAAGTCCATGACGTCGCGCATAAGCGCGTGCGCGTCGAATCCTTCACGCGCGAGCATCATGGTTCCCTGTTCCGTCTCCATGGGAACGTCGAATCTTGGCGTGCGTGCCTTAAGCTTCTGCGATTGCTGCAGCAGTTCGTCTAATCCGAGCTGTATGCGCGGTAACGCCCCCGAGGAGGCTGACGCCGCCGACGAAAACGCTGCGGGTTGATGGTGGTGATGTGCAAATCCCCCCCCAGCAGCAGAAGCAGAAGCAGCAGCTTGTGGAGGAGGAGTCGCCCCCTGCGAAGGACCGCCACCATGATAGGAACTCTGATCCATAAACGGAATCAACGACGCGGACCTCTGCTCGAGAAGACGCCAAGAAGATACACCACCTGCACCACCCCCTGAGGACGACATGTCCATGCGAGCAAACCTTGTGAATGAAGAATATAAACTACTGCAACAAAAGTGAGGCGCCTGGTAACCAACCAGCCACTTCTTTGGAGAACGTTTAGAGAGCGAGCGAATGAACAATGAAAAGTTTGGAAGGGGCGAAATGAATTATGAAATGGCACGGCGGCGGAAATCCGAAAAAGGGGGCGAGGAAAAGGGGGCGACAAAACCCTTTCTTTTTTGAACCCTGTTTTTTGGGGGGAGGGGAAGTCAGGGGGGAAAACGGGAGTGCAAAGCTGGAGGGGGGGATGGATTTTGTTTAGGGTTTTCACAAAAGGGTTACCCTTAGGGGTTTGGTTAGTATTAGGGGATACAGGGGTTTCTTCCCCCTGGCACTACGAGTAGTTGGTGTTTTCGCGACCGTGGCGGCCGCGACAACACTGAGTAGTCCTCGCGCTGGCGTTCTCGCTTCGCGTGCTACACGTAAGTGTACAAGGAACTACTCGCTGCATAAGCAGTGGTTAAGCTCGCAATAGTTGCGAGCAAGTTGCGGAGTGCGGACTAAGAGGGCGTGTTGTAGGAGGTAGACCTTAAGGTAAGAAGAGTGCTTAAGGTAAAGTGTTTAGTTCGGTAGTTACTAGAATGAAAGTAAAAGGCAGAGGTAGGGAAGAGGAGAAGGCCTAGGAGGCCTCCAAGAAGACTAGGGAGCAAAGCATGAGGGTCCATGCTTTTGCTGAGAGGGGCGAATCGATTGGGGGTTTGTTTTGGTGAAACCCCCACTGGAGATTTGGTTTGTTTGGTTTTACGTCTTGACTTTTTCAGGACGTGGTGTATTTATAGTGGGTGACTGACAGCCCACTATAATCCCCCCCTTTGGAATAAACAACTCAAGACGTTTTCCATTGATGTAAAGATAGCGATCGTGTGATCACGATCGCTCGACGCGCTTTGCTGCTGGCGCGCTGGCGGCGCGCTTCTTCTTTTCTTTACACTTGTAACTCATTCTTGACTTTTTACTTACTTTCACTCGACCACAACCTATGGCGTCTGAAGGTGATACCGGTGCCGGGGGCACACACCAAGAACACACACCACAACCTACAGGCAGTGGCTCGTTCCATCATGGAACCGGGTCAGCTGGTGAACAGCGCCCGGAACAACCACTGCTCAACGACGAGGAGCGCGAAGATCTAGTCGTCATCGCGCAAAACTCGCCGCTGGCGTCGCAGCGACTCAGCGCACGACGCGCACTGCTGGATGATGCGACACTACGCCATCAGCAGATGGAGGAGACAACGACAGCAACAGCGTCATCCCCAGGGATGCGTGTACTTGTCGCGAGGGCTCGGCGTGAACGCGACATGGCGCAGCAGGCTTTGGACAACGAACGAACAACAGCAGCTACGCCATCATCATCATTCCATTCACAGGGATCGGAGTCGCCAACGCCGACACCACCACTACAACAAGTAGACCCAGATGCAACGACGATCGTCCAAGGGGAAATACACATTTCCCATTCTCATTTCCCCTACAAGCATTCAACGGCCTCCACAAAAATGCCTCATTTGCTGACACCGTCGATTACGCACTCGCTATCAATCTACCCCTCAATGCCCCCGAGGATGACGACCTTGATCATGATCTCGACTGCCTCGACACTAACCACACGTCCTCGCCGCCTCAATTGGACGACACAGTTATGAGGGTACTCGCCCAACCTGCGAGTAGCTCTGGTTGCGAGCGGTTCAACAGCGCTGGCAGCCACATCATGAGTGTGAAGCAGGCGTCGATGCTTACGCAGAACATGGAAACGCACTTGTACGTTTACCATAACCTGCGAGTGCTCGACAACATCGAGCAGTACGACTACGTCGAGCAGTATTACGAGTGGGACGAGTCCGACTCTTCTGACGATGAGGAAGTCCAGGTTGTCGAGGCGCCTAAGGGAAAGGGAAAAGAGAAGTCAACTACTCAGTAACTTAACTCATTTCTATTTAGCTTTAAAATAAAAAAAAGTTGACATACAGATATACATTAAAACAAAAAAAAGTTGACATACAGATATACCGGAGTATTTAAGACTTAAGAGTATTTTAGAGTATAAGTATTTTTTGAGTATTTTGAGTATTTTGAGTATTACTTAGTATTACTTAGTACTTGGTAGCCCTGCGACACACCTGATGATTCCTCTCAGCCGGAGGAAGACCATACACCAGCCGATTCTTCCCCATCGCCGAGGGACGCTGATGATGACGCTGACGACTACGACGAATGACTCACTACCTTGTCTACCTACCGCGAGATGGAGGCACCTCACCTCTTGACAAAGGCCGCGCGGTGCACATAAGTCTCTTACGCGGACCCCATGCCGACAGCTCAGCATGCGTATCCTGCAAACCTACCGCGAGATGGAGGCACCTCACCTCTTGACGAAGGCCGCGCGGTGCACATACGTCTCTTTACGCGGACCCCATGCCGACAGCTCAGCATGCGTATCCTGCAAGCCACTCCCGCCGACTTTTTTCACTTTCATACGCGCAGCGCGCTGCCTGCGCTTCCATAAGGGGGGGGAAGTATGACCGTTGGTCATAGGTTGCTAACCCCCAACTCTTTCGAATCCCTCTTTTAAACCTTCACTCGCCTTCTGACGCGCTTTACTGGCGGCGCGCTCTACTTTCTGACCTAAGTAACAATCATTCTTACTTTCCTAAAAACTACCCAATATCTTGCCTTAAGGCCTTAAGACGTGTGCCTTAAGGCTGTTTCTTACGTCACCTTGTCGCCTTTATTGATTATTCTTTCTTCTTGTGTGACCCTTTCTTTATTCACTATTCTGTCATTAGTCTGTTGTCATTATTATTATTAAGACAACCCTGCTGTCTTAGGCGGCTCGATGACGAGGAAGCGAGTCGAATTTCGCAGCTTCGAGGATGCGCGTACGTACGTGCGCACGCTCGGCCTGAAGAGCGAGGATGAGTGGAGAAAGTGGAAGGCGTCAGGCGCGCGTCCGCACGACATTCCGAGCACACCTGCTAAGACGTACAAGTCATCCGGCTGGCTATCTATAGGCGACTTCCTCGGGTATGATAAGGGCAAACGGGCGCAGAGGGCAACGGCGTCGACGTTTCGCAGCTTCGAGGATGCGCGCACGTACGTGCGCACGCTCGGTCTGAAGAGCGTGAAGGAGTGGTTGGCGTGGAGTAAGTCAGGCGCGAGGCCGCACGACATCCCGAGCAGGCCTGATGTGACGTACGCGTCATCGGGCTGGCTATCTATTGGCGACTTCCTCGGATATGCTGTGGGCAAGCATGCTAAGAAAACCAAAGATTGTAAGTTTCGTACATTCGAGGCTGCGCGCGAATACGTGCGCACGTTCGGCCTGAAGGGCACGGAGGAGTGGGAGGCATGGAGGAAGTCAGGCGCGCGTCCGCACGACATACCGAGCGATCCTTATGCGAAGTACGTGTCATCGGGCTGGCTATCGTACGGCGACTTCCTCGGATATGCTGTGGGCAAGCATGCTAAGAAATCCAAAGAATGTAAGTTTCGTACATTCGAGGCTGCGCGCGAATACGTGCGCACGCTCGGTCTGAAGAGCGTAATGGAGTGGAGGGAGTGGAGGAAGTCAGGCGCGCGTCCGCACGACATACCGAGCAAACCTGCTAAGACGTACGCGTCATCGGGCTGGCTATCTATAGGCGACTTCCTCGGGTACGAGGGCAATGTGACTGGCGCGTATAAGCGCAACGCTGCCGTGGCGGGTCTGCGGGCGCTGTTGGACAACGACGCGGACAACGACGAAAAGGATGAGCAAGATGAAGATGACGAGGACGAGGACGAGGACGCACGCCGTCGCAAACAGGCGAAGCGTCCACGCGGCGGATAAAGACATGATATCAGCACGATGTAACTCACATGTCACTGTGCCGGACGGACCCATAACGTACCTCAATCGAACTCGGCCTATTATCTGAATACCTGGTAAAGGTATCCAATATCCATACATAGTCTATGGTCACCGTGTTTCAGAATCTTAAATTCTGACAAGGAAATCATGGCTTAAGGGATAGTTGTTGTATTAATAATATTCTATTCCTCGCTGCCGGCCGGTGCGATATCCTGTCTTGTTCTTGTTCTTGTTCTTGTTCTTATTTCTTCTTTTGTATTCTTCGCACCCTTGATGGCCTGTATAGAGTCGTCGCAGTCTGTATTCTTCGTTTCACTCTGCGCGTACCTGCGTGGTGTTGTTTTCAGTTGAAACGTACCCTGAGGCGTCCGTGCCAACACCCACGCCTCGCAGTTTCGCGGGTTTCTCAAAGGCATGAACTGGGCAACCGTCCACTTCAAGTAACGCGTCGCAAGAAGCCGCAGCGTAATTCCGTGCGTCACAATAACGACCGTCTCGACGCGTCTGCGACTCACGACGGTGGGAACTTTCTTGCGCCCAAACCCCGCGTCCATCGCACGCATGAGGGAACCGACGAACGAGTCGCAGCGGTCGTAGCAGTCCGCGCCGCTCTCGCCCCTTGGGAAGCGGTAGTAGAAGTGCCCATATTCGTGCCGTTCGGACATGGCTGCGCGAATCTCTTCGGGATCCTGGAAGTTTCCCCACTCCTGCTCGCGCAAGCGAGGGTCCTGGCGCACGTCTTCAACGCTTGCGTCCCACCCTCCTCCTTCAAGAAGACCTTGCAAGGTCTGCCTTGTTCTTAGCAGAGGGCTGCAGTACCACACGACTCTTCCATTTCCCGCGATTTCCCTTCTTAGTTTTGCGCCCGCCTCGCGCGCCTGCTCCCACCCCTTGTCGCTCAGTGCGATGCGGTGGTCAGCGACGCTCTGGTGCAAGCTTGTGTCAAGGTTCGCCTCGCTCTCTCCGTGTCTGATTAGGACGATGTGGCGCGGCCGGCGTCTTGCACGGTGTCTCCAGCTCGCGTCATCGGCCCAGCTGGATATGGCACCGACCAAGGCGTCGAGCGGGGCGAGCAGGCGATGGAGATCCATGCCGAGCACCATCACAGCAAATACTTTACTTGAAAAAAATTCCCGATACGTGAAGTGATGATGACGAGTGACGGGAAAAATACCACTAAAACACCAAAACCAAACACGGTTAGGGGTTTATCGTAGGGTTACAAATGTTTTGGGGGTTACAAAATCTTTTTTCAATCTTTTTTTTTCCGATTTTTAGATTTTTTTTCCAGCTTCGTCCACCTCTCGTTGTTGCGTCCGTTTTCACCCGCGTGCTGCGTGCATATTTCAATTTCAATTTCTATTTGGATCTTGTTTGGATCTTCTTTGGAGTTGTCCGTCAGGTGTCAGGTGGTGCTCGCATGAAGCTCGCGCACCGGTGCTCCTTCAAGGCCTCGGCCTCTTCCTCGGTTTTTTCTTCGCATTCTTCGCATACTTCAAATGGAAAACATCTCGCAGTTCCTTCGTCGTCACAGTCGTCGTCGTCGTCGTCTGCACCGTTTTCAGTCTCGCGCCGTGCCGCAAACCTAAAAATGATGTTAGGTGCGTCGCTTGGTCTCACCACGCTCTCCGCGGTGGCGGGAGTGAGACCCGCGCAAGCGAAAAACGGAGACATGTACAGAGACTTTGCAGGTTCGGAGGGATCCTCAAAGTATGGAGCGGTGGGACCGACGCTAGCAGGTACGCCTTTCAACGTTCACTCCCACGTACACGTCAACACACAATTCTAACTCAAAATCCATTAAAAAATAACATACAACAAAACACGAAACATAAACAACACGACAGAAATGGGGTGCGAAAAAGTCACAGACTTAAAAAAGCGAACCCAGTGTGTGAAGAAAGCGAGAAGGGCCATGAACGAAGAGCTGCAGGCTGAAATTGACAGGCGCGGTTTCCGCACAGCTAAGAAGTGAGTCATATCGGGCAACAGGAGCTGACCACAAGACGACGAAACTCAACTACGGAGACAAACTTCTTGTGTAACAAGAATAAACGACTGTTGTTTGTCTAAAATAAAAAGAGTTTCAGTGATGTACTTTACAGTTCGTCGTGCTTCCAGTGCCACTTCTCCTTGGGCACGTATTTCTCGACATTTGCCTTTTCGCCAGGTGCGGGAATGGGAACCACGCGCGGGAAGGTGGCTTGTACCCACAGGAGGACATTCCGGCAGCGCTGCGCCTTTTCACTCGTAGCCTGCCGTCTCGTCTCCTCCTTCGCCGCCTCCTCGACAATCATGCGGAAGTCTTGCAGCGACTCCGTCGCCATCTCCTTCTCGTCCGAACCGGCGTTGTATTCATACTCGCTGCTGTGCTTCTCGAAGTTGTGCAGCCATGCACCCTTCTCCACAAGCAGCTCGATGAGTTCCTTCTCGCAGTGCGCAGCGGCGTGGAAGAGCGGCGTCCACCCCTTCGACGTAAGTCCGTTCACGTCAGCGTTGCCTTTCTCGATGAGAATTCGTGCAATTTCCACGTTCCGGCCTGCGTGCTCGGGCTGCTCCGGACGCCAACATGTCAGCGACAGCGGGCTCGCTCCCCAGGCTGTTCGCTCTTCGACGTTGGCGTGCTGCTGCGTGTTCTCCGGCTTCCAGTCGAGCAGAAGCTCGACAACTCTTGACTGGAACTTGCTGACTGCCCAGACGAGTGGAGTGTATCCGAGTCTCTTGGCGTTATCCGTGGCGTTCGCGTGTATGTCCGTGCCGTTTTCGAGAAAGCGGCGCACCATGGACACGTCACCGTGTTCGATGTGCTGCATGAATCGCTCTTCCGTTACACGTCTTAAGGAGAGATTTGAAGAGGCACTTGAACGAGACAACAGGGGAGATCCCTCCTGAGAGGCTGAGACAGCCGGGAGTATTTGTAAGGAGATCACTATAGTCATGATAAAATAACCAAATGAGCAAAGCCACATCACATGGCCGCTGATGCAACGCGCCATGATACGCGACGCACGTGATGGAGTGCAAGGGGAGGGGAAAAAAAGACAGATAGAATAGGGTAGGGAAAGATGCTCCAAGAACCGTAACCCTAACCCTAACCCTAACCCTAATCCTCCTCTTCCTCCTCTTCCTCTCTTACTTTACACAGTACCCTTAGGGTAGGCTTTCGCTGGTTTCGGTTTTTGCCACGCACGTCACACGCAAGCGTACAGTACGTAAACTATACTTTATATATATAGACTATATATTATTCGACGTCCCTACTGTACCTTTTCAAAGAGCGCCTAATAATTTGTATGTACTGCGATAAAAATGTAATGTACTTAGTGTAGTCTATGGATAATAACATTTCTTGTAATATTTCATGATGTTGCAGTGCATTCAGGGTACTGTAATTCTTATGTATGTACAGTAGTCTATTAGTTAGTGCGCGATGGCAGAGAGCTGGTGGTGAACGCCGCCGTCCTCCTCGTACGGGCAGCCGCCACTACGACACCACCAGAACACCTCGATGTGGCCGCCTTCGAGAGCCGCGCGCGTCGTCCACGCGTTCCAAGGGCAGTTGCGCGATCGCAGCCACTTCAGCACGGAGAGGTGGCCGCCGCGCGCAGCACCCTGGCATGCCGATTCGTTCCAAGGGCAGCCATTCTCGTGCAGGTAGTTGAGAATGTTCAGGTGGCCCTGTCTCGCCGCGGCAAAGAACGAGCCTTCGTTCCAAGGGCACTTGTGCACATCGCGAAGCCAGCGAAGCACGTGCAACTGCCCACCCTGGCATGCGTGGTTCGAGCACCCTTCGTCGACGGGGCAGCCGAGCTCCTCGAGGAGGTACTTGACGACGTGCAGGTGTCCCTCCTCGATCGCCGTGCGCGCAGTCCACTTGTCCCAAAGGCATCCTTCCACCTCGACGAGATGCTTCAGCACCTTAAGGTGTCCATGCTTTGCCGCAGCCTCGCACAGCTTGGACATGTCGCCGAGAGGGCATCCAGCTTGTCTCACTTCGAGAAGCGTGTCAAGATGTCCCCCCTTCACTGCGGCATACGCCGTTCGCTCGTCGTACACCGCGCCGTACTGTGACCTCAAATGGCGAAGGACTTCCGTGCGTCCCCTCAACGCGGCGGCGCTTACGAATCGAAAGCACGATACAGGAACACCGCTCGTCGACACGGCACGACTTTCTTGCGTCGTTGGCGTCGTCGGTATCAAGCTGTCGTCACCGCTGCTGCTGCTGAGGCTGCTAAGGTTAAACCACGAAGGCTTGCGTCGGAATATGGCGTGGCTGTTTATGCTTTCGCTGTGTTGTTGTTCTGAGTGCTTGCAGTCCCACGACGTGCTCGCCTTGGGCCCAGCCCACGTGCAGTTCTTCAGTGCCCACTCGAGCCTGTTGATGGACTCGACGGCGTTCGTGACTCCAAATCGAACGGCTAGTGCGTCATCTTCGGCGTGTGCTCGACGAAGCGACTTGCACGTCGCACGCAGGCACGCGACGGCCGCCCGATCTCCGTCGCTGTGTGCGTCGTCCGCAGGTCTCGTGGCCATGGCGACAATCTTGTGGTACAGGCACAGGGGAAGGTGGTCGAGCATATTCTTGCACTTTTTTGTTTCTTTTTGATGAAGTGTATTTGTTGTTTGAATAGTTCAAGGAGAAAACCTGGAGTGCAAGTTGAGCCTCGACGGCTAATAATGTTTGATGGATGGATGGATGGATGGATGGACACAAGGAATGACCAGGAGTGTAACGAAACCACAGCCAGCCAGCCTGAGGTTATGCAAGCCTGAGGCAAGCAGCTTGCACTCAGGTAACAGTAAGATACTACTGACTGTAGTACTACCTTGAAGTCTCTAACTAAGAGACACACTTAAGTTAAGCCAGACAAGGAACGGCCTTGTACTGATATTAACGGCCTGTTAAGCCGGCTACCAACGACCTGAGTGAGGTGGCCGGCTGATGATGTGTGCGTATGTTTGGATGTTCGTGTTGTGTGGGGAACAGAATATGTAGAGCGCGTCCGATATAACCCTCTTGGGCGCGTGGCAGATACGACCTTTTTTGTATGAGAAGCCCCGGGCGGGCGGGCGGGGACCTCCCTCAATCAAATCTGCGGCCCACATCGTCCGGGTGGATCCCTTTTTTTCTCCGGCCCAAAGGAAAAAGCGACCAGTGCACTTTACAGAGGTACTTTACAGGGCACTTTTCGTCCGCCAAATCCGCCAAATATATTACCGGGTAGGTAAGAACTATAATAGTTGGCTGGCCTAATTCCGTGACTGCCTTTTCCTTTGCTTTGCTTTGGGAAGCTGGCACCCCTTTAACTTTACGCGTCAAGGGTTTCACACACCTGTTTCAGAATTCAGACACGCTGGCTGGGACTTCCCCACGACGTTTTTCCGGTTTTTGTCTTTTGGGAGGGAGAGAGCAGAGAAGGAGGGTGGTATTTTTATGCGCAACCATCCTACCTTTAAAATTACCTTTCCCAGGAGGGAGGGAAGGCGCCATGCATCCAGGAGCCGCCGCCCACCCGGCACTCCGGCAGAATAGCCACCTACATAGACAGCCAGAGCCACCAACCAACACGCGACGAACAAGGCCACCCCCCCCTGACTGCACTCCATGGCCTTGCCCACCAGCCTTTGCCCACCACTGACTGGGAAAATAGCCTCTGTGCACACACCCCCAAGACAGCCGCCCAAGGCCCGTCGGAGTTCGGACCCGCACCAAATCCCCACCTAGCTAGGGGAGTGCCTGGAAGTGCAAAAGGAGTGCCAGGTGCAAAAGAAGAACGTCTTCGGCGGAGAGGGGGAGGGTGAATTCTCCTCTCCGCCCGCCTTGTTCGCTCGTTGCTTTTCCGATCTAGATACACTCGGGATTGGTCGGGATCCCGGGAGGAGGACGGAGGATTGATTTTGCTGCTGGGGAGGGCAGGGAGTTATCATTTAGGCGCGGCTGCTTCTGCCCCCCCCCCCCCCCCCCCCCCGTCGTCATTCTAGGTTTTGTTTTCCGGGAGGCTCATGGAGAACGCTCCTGCTCGTCCTGGTGAGGGTGGTGATGGCGATGAAGAAGAAGATGTCGTCGAAGTTCTAGGCAATGGGGGGGCACATTCACATTCACATCCACATCCACATCCACCGGAAGCAGCAGCAGCAGCAGAAGAAGAAGAAGAAGCGGCGGCGGAGGCGTCCCATGCCAAGCAGCAGCGTTCGTCCGCGCGCGCTCGTTCGCAAACGCAGAAGTTCACCTCCTCGGCGGAGGAGCAGAAGACGCGCGACTCCGAACTTCGACGGCAGATGTACGCGCAGACGAACGAGTGGCTCGGAGAAGACTGGGCGCGCTCGGGATACCGCTGTGACATCTACTGGGACGGTGAGGACCTCTGGTACCCAGCAACCCTCATCGACTACAACGAAACCACAAACAAGTGGCACGTGCAGTACGACGAGCAAACGTGGTGCATGTGGGAAAAACTGAGAGAGGAGTGGACGAGGTGGCACGACGACCAAAACACAGAACAGCAGCTGAAAGTTGCAGAGGAAAAACGAAAGAAGTACGACGAAGAGCAGGAGGAGGAAGAGAAGCGAATGGAGGAGGAGAAGAAGGAGAAGCAGCGAGAGGCGCGCAAACTGCGAGAGCAAAAGAAGAAAGAACAGCAGCAGCAGCAGCAGAACAAGCAAAATAAGAAGCTCGCAAAGAAGGACGCGCCGTCTGAGGAAAATCATGAAGCAGAAGCACGTGAGATGGAGGAGGAGGCACTGGACAGCGAGAACTCCGACGACGAAGACGAAGACGACGACGACGAAGGAAAGGATGCGGACTTTGACGAGGATGCCGCAAACGACATGTTCAAAACCATTCTCAGCAATGTTTCTTCGTCGAAAAAGACGACAACGAAGGGTCAGTCGCCGTCCTCCACCACGAAGAAATCGAAGGTGGAGCGGACGTCGCCGCCTTCGGCTGCGGTTTCTAAGAAGAAGACAACCACATCAACAACCAACCCAGAAAAATCTTCGAAACCTAAACAACAACAACCACTCCCCCAAGTCTGTGTCCCCTCGGAGCTTCGCGACAAGGCGCGGCAGAGCTTCGCCGACACTCTCACGTCAGCTCTCCAGGCTGTGAAGGAGGTCAAAGGAGGTGAGGACGGATCGCAGCCTACGGCCAGCGAGTCGTTCGACGCCAAGTCATACGCGAACGACCTCGAGGAGGCGCTTGCCACGTGGGCGGCGTCAGGCGGTGTGCTGGCGAACGTGTGCCTTCGCAACTACAAGACGAAGTTGCGTAGTATTGTGTTCAACATTCGCGATGCTCATAATCCTGATCTTAAGTGCAACATCTGTGCACTTCACATCCTCCCAGCCCGCCTTGCCACAATGTCTACGGATGAGATGGCTAGCAAACAGATTCAGTCGTGGCGAAGGGGGGTGGCGGATGCCGCCGAAAAACAAAAGATCCTTCATCTTGACGAGGAGAGTATCAAGAACAACCCTCTCCTTGGTGGTGCTGGAAAGCGCGTGGTGGTGAGGTCAGCCAGCACCGCGGAAGCGGACGCTGTGCAGAACGTGGAAATGGTGAAGGTGAGAGAAAAATTTCCATTTCATTCCCCCAACAGCTGTATAGCCGTCGTCGTGCGTCTCACAGGCTCCCACTCTTACATGCCCCCATATGACCAAACTAAACCACAACAGCAGGATCTCGTTCGCGAGGCAGCGAAGGAGGAGGTTCGCGATCGCGCAGCGGCTGCCGCTGGTGCTCAGTCGTCTGGATCTGACGACGACGACGACGACGACGACGACGCGGATGAGCGCGGCAGCCCGGACCAGCGCGAAGCTAAGCGCGCGCGCGTCGCTCCTGTTGACGTTTCTCTCACCGATCCAATGGAATCGTCGCCAGAGAAGGATGAGCAAACACCCTCTCCTTCCCCCACCCCCGTGGCACCGCCGTCGGAAACACCCGGGATGATGTCATTCGAAGAGTGGTTTGCAAAGTCCAGTGAGGGTGGTGGAGGCGGCGGCGGCGATGCCGCACCCGAGGCTGCCGATGCGTCTGCCGCGCGCAAGCGCCAGCGAGACGAGCGAGACGCCAGGCGCGAGGCGAAGGAAGCCGCAAAAAGGGAGAAAAAGTCGAGTCGATCTTCCCCACCTGACAGCAAGGCTCTCGTCACCTCGCACGTCACGAGCGCGCCAGCTGCGAGCGCGCCGTTCCGAGGCACCTTCTCCTCTGCCGGCTTGCCGAATGCGGATGTGGAGGAGGCTCCGCTGCCATTTCTCGGAGACGGAACTTTCCCCGGCGCGTCCGTGATGCGGCTGATGCCACTGCTCGGCGCCTCCACGGATCTGAAGGGATACGTGCGCTTTGAGAAGGCGAAGGAATTCCTGCGCGACGTCGCCATGAAGTCGAAGAGCCGCTCTGTCAGCCTTGGCGTTATTTGCTCGGCTGTTGGGTCGGATGGCAAGGGTGCATCTGAACTTTTTCGCGCCCTTCGCTCGAAAAATCGCTGTGCATATGGCAAGGGAACGTCTTCGGAGACGGAGCTGTACGTGTACGCGCTGTCAGATGCGTCCGGTTCTGTAGCCCCCGGAGCGATGTGGCGCGAGGAGGCGGTTGCGATTCTCACAGAGTTGGGCGGATGGCGCAACTCGGCGCTCGCCTCGGCGCTTGCGGCGCACGCGCCGACGTGTGGCTCGGCACTGTTCGTCGTGGCTGTGGTGCACCGGAATGGTTCGGAGGTGGAAAAGCCTAACTTTCCTCCACCTCTAGCTGTGAATTCGTCGTCGGCTGTGCCGAAGGCGTACGACCCCTTCATGCAACCGGGTGCACATACGGCGAATGCGACTGTGTATCCTCCACCCCCACCCATGCCAGATTTTGCTCGAGGGCTCCAGGAGCTTAGTGCCCTGATGCCCACCACCACCCAAGCAGGTGGCGGTGGCAGTGCCTACCCTCCCCCCCCACCGCCGTCTCACATGATGGCAGCTCCTCCGTCACATGTTGGCCAGATGGGAGGGCGACTAGGCGGTTCTGCTCCTCCTCGCGGTGGTGTCGGGTACCCACCACAACCACAAGGGATGCCTGGTGGCTACCGTCAACAAGGGCCGCCGCCAGGTGGCTTTTATGCTGCCCCCCCTCCACCATCTCATCTCCAGCAACGACCACCGCATATGCACCAGCATCAGCCGCCGCCGCAGCAGCAACACTACCACAACCCTCCACCTCCTCCGCAGAGAGGTGGTGGAGGACGTGGTGGTGGCTGGCAGCAGCATCGTGGTGGCGGTGGTTGGGCACCACCATTGCAGCATCCGCCGCCGCCGCAACATCAGCACCGTGGCGGTGGGTGGCGCTAATTTTTGTTGTAAGACTTTTTTTTTCGACAAGACTAAAGACATCGTCGAGAACCCGGTGCGTTTGGTGCTTGACCTGTGACGGATGACGTGACGGTGACAGTGGGTAGAATGACACCTTCGAATATGAATAGATTCTATACATTCAATTCTGAAGAGGTGTTACAAGTTGAGTAAACAAAAATCCTTTTTACAAATTCGCATGCGTAGCCCTGAATGGACCAGAGACGCCATCGGGAGGTGCCTGGCCGTTCTCGTTCAGTCCCCAGCACGCGACACTGCCGTTGACTCGTAGCGCCAAAGAGTGCGCAGCACCCGCAGCGATTGCGACGAAGTCACCCGGAACGCCAGCGGGAGGGGCCTGGCCGCGATCGTTAAAGCCCCAACACGCGACACTCCCGTCGACTCGTAGCGCCAAAGAGTGCTCAGCACCCGCAGCGATTGCGACGAAGTTACCCGGAACGCCGGCGGGAGGCGCCTGGCCGCTCCCGTTGTCTCCCCAGCACGCGATACTGCCGTCGACTCGTAGCGCCAAAGAGTGCTCAGCACCCGCAGCGATTGCGACGAAGTTTCCCGGAACGCCGTCGGGAGGTGCTTGGCCGCTCCCGTTGTCTCCCCAGCACGCGATACTGCCGTCGACTCGTAGTGCCAAAGAGTGAAGCTCACCTGCGGCGATTGCGACGAAGTTGCCCGGAACGCCGGCGGGAGGTGCCTGGCCGCGATCGTTAAAGCCCCAACACGCGATACTGCCATCGACTCGTAGCGCCGAAGAGTGCGCAGGACCCGTAGCGATTGCGACGAAGTTTCCCGGAACGCCGGCGGGAGGGGCCCGGCCAAACTCGTTGTGGCCCCAGCACGCGATACTGCCGTCGACTCGTAGCGCCGAAGAGTGACCACTACCTGCGGCGATTGCGACGAAGTTTCCCGGAACGCCAGCGGGAGGTGCTTGGCCTAAGCCGTTGTGGCCCCAACACGCGATACTACCGTCGACTCGTATCGCTAACGAGTGACCTCCATAGAAGACGCCACCACCACCTGCTGCGAGCAGTCCATTTGCCATTCGCGCGGCTTGTTTCCGCTCCCGCACCTTGTTTAACCTACGTTCACGCTGCCAGTTGACGAAGACGCGCAGGGCATCGTACGCCAACTCTTCTCCGTGGAGGCTGACACGCTGGATCCGCTGACCTCCGCTGACGTGCATGGGACAGAGAATGGACAAGCCGAAACCAACTCCCAGAAGAGCACCAGAAGAGGGAATTAAATGCTGCCCAATAGTAGCCAACCAACAGTGTACCCCCAGCAAAAATTCCGAAGGGCCCTCGAACTTCGGGGGCAACTTTTCCCAAACCCTGAAATATGAAATGGGTCTCAGGGTCTCCGCCGCCGCCGTGATAGGGTTCCCCCCCCTGGAGAGATCATCCCCGGCGCTTTTTCATTTTCTTCATTGTCGCCGAGATTCCGCACTCACTCCCTCCTCCTCTTCAAGGGAGTTCCTTGTTTGTTGCACTGCGCCGGTGCTCCTCATCATCTTCATCTTCATCAGGCTCATCTGCTTCTTATAGGTCACTTTCTACTTGTTGTCGTCGTCTCGCTCAGTCTTGTGATTTTTTGACATCTCTGGGATTCTCTCGGTTTTCATCAGGATCGATTTTTTCTGCCACGGGTCGTTCTTCGTCATCAGCAGCGGGTTTCTCTTCGGCATCGGCATCAGCGGCATCAACAGCTTCAGGAGGTCTGCCCCCTCCTCCTCCTCCTAACAACAGTAATAATACGACAGCAGCACCGTCCATGTCCATGGCGACCGAACACACGATCACACACAAGGACGCCGTCGCGGAACGATCGCCGTACTACGCCAGAAGGGTGGAGCTCTTCGAGAAGTACCAGGCGAGGCAGAAGGACGCCGTCGAAGCGGCGCGCGCCGCGAACGCACCACTCACCGTCAAGCTGCCTCAGTGCGACAACAAAACGTACACCGAGGCTGTGCGTGGCGTGACGTGCCCCATCGACGTCGCCAAGGCTGTCGACAAGAGCCTCGTGACGACGTCCGTCGTCGCGGAGGTGGACGGCCAGGAGTGGGACTTGCTGAGACCTCTCAACGGCGACTGCACGCTGAAGTTCTACAGCTTCCAAGACAGGGAGGGTAAGGATGCCTTCTGGCACAGCTCGGCACACGTGCTGGGCATGGCGCTTGAGCTCGAGCTTGGCGCGGACCTGACAATCGGACCGCCGATCGAGGAGGGGTTCTACTACGACTGCAGCCTGCAAGGGCGCAACCTCATGGAGGGCGAGCTCGACCCTCTCAAGAAGAGCATGGAGAAAGCCATCAAGGCGAAGCACCGCTTCGAGAGGTGCGAGGTGAACCGGACGGAGGCGCTCGACATGTTCAAGGAGAACAAGTTCAAGGTGGAGCTGATTGAGAACCTTCCCGAGGATGCGACCATCAGCTGCTACAGATGCGGTCCTATGGTGGACCTGTGCAGCGGGCCTCACCTCCCCAACACGGGATACCTGAAGGCGGCGTCCGTCACGCAGGCGAGCCGCAGCCACTGGCGTGCCGACGTCACGAAAGATGCGCTGACGCGCGTCTATGCCATCACCTTCCCGTCGAAGGACGAGCTGAAGGATTACGAGCACCGCATCGCCGAGGCGAAGAAGCGCGACCACCGCGTCGTGGGACCAGCGCAGGAGCTGATTATGTTCCACGGGCTTAGCCCGGGCTGCGCATTCTGGCTTCCAAATGGAACGCGCATCTACAACACGCTCGTCGATTACATTCGAGAGCTGTACTGGACTCACGAGTACACGGAGGTGATCACGCCAAACATCTTCAACCTCGAGCTGTGGAAGATTAGCGGCCACGCGGACCACTACCTCGAGAACATGTTCCTGACGGACGTGGAGAAGCAGCAGTTCGGCCTCAAGCCGATGAACTGCCCGAGCCACTGCCTCATGTTTGGAAGCCGCAAGCGGTCGTACCGCGAGCTGCCGATGCGCCTCGCCGACTTTGGCGTGCTGCACCGCAACGAATTTTCGGGCGCCCTCAGCGGTCTGACGCGCGTGCGCCGCTTCCAGCAGGACGACGGGCACGTCTTCTGCCGTGAAGATCAGATTTCCGCTGAGGTGGGAAATTTCCTGAGCATGCTGAAGGAGGTGTACGCGACGTTTGGGCTGGATTACGAACTTGCCCTCAGCACGCGCCCGGAGAGCTTTCTGGGCGAGATTGAGCAGTGGGATCGGGCGGAGGCGGCGCTCGAGAAGACGCTGAACGACAGCGGCGTGGAGTGGTCGCTGAACCCGGGCGACGGCGCGTTCTACGGCCCGAAGATCGACATCGCGGTGTTTGACGCGCTGCGCCGCCGCTTCCAGTGCGCGACGGTGCAGCTGGACTTCCAGCTTCCGATCCGCTTCGGCCTCAAGTACGACAACGAGGAGGGTGGCACAAGTCGACCGGTCATTGTGCACCGCGCGATATTAGGCTCGGTGGAGCGCATGTTTGCGATCCTCACCGAGCACTACGCCGGCAAGTGGCCATTTTGGCTTAGCCCTCGGCAGGTGATGATCGTGCCCGTCTCTGACAAGAATGTCGAGTACGCGAACGAGGTGCGACGCGAGCTTCGCAAGCACAAGTTTCACGTGCAGGTGAACGCCACGGACAACAAGATGCAGAAGAAGGTCCGAGAGGCGCAGCTGGACCAGTTCAATTACATCCTCGTCGTTGGCCAGGAGGAAATGGATGCGAAGACCGTCAACGTTCGCACGCGCGACAATCAGGTGCACGGCCAGCGCACGATCAGCGAGCTGTGCGCGGTGCTCTCGCTCGAGCGCGAGAAGCGGGTGCGCGATTGCATGTTCGCGACGGAGGAGGGCGAGGCGGTGGCATCCGCTGCAAAATCCAGCATCGTGGCGGCAAGCGTCGTTGAGGCGCAGGGAGGACCCGCAGCTGCTGTGCAGATGGCGCTGCAGATGCTCGAGGCTGCTCAGGCGAAGCTCGTTGAGGCGAAAAAGTTGGTGGCAGAGGCCAATCATGCAGCAGCACCCGAGGAGGCGCCGAAAACGTTGGCGGTGGATGAACCGCAGCCTAGTGGTAGTAAGGCTGACGGAAAGAAAAAAAAGGGTGGTCCGCCAAGTGCGGAGGAGATTGCCGCACGACAGGCTGCGAAGCAGGCGGAGATTGAAAAGAAGCTCATCAAGGATGTCACGAAGGAGGGTGGCAAGAAGGGTGTCGAGATCGAGGGTGCCGCGGACATGGGAGGACTCGAGTTCTTCTGCACCACGATGGAAAAGCCGGACGGTGAGCTGAAGTTCCTGAAGATGTCCATGGAGGCGATGAACGAGGTGCCTGACCCCGACGGCGAGGAGCGTCGCGGTGGATCGGGACATGTTGGCAAGATGCTCTTCTCCGCCGGAACGGAGGCGATGTCCATGGTCGCGTACGTGCCCAAGGACAAGCAGAACCGCATCAACGCCACGGAGTGGCTGAAGAGTGTCTGCGCGGATGCCGGTGTGAAGGGAGAGATCCAGGCTGGCGGAGATGCTGGATTGGCGACGGCCGTCGCCAAGGCGAACCCCGACGCTGGCATGTTCACCATCAAGATGAAAGATGCTGCCATGGCGCACGGCTTTTCGTACCTGCGTGAGCGTGGATGCTTCCCGGAGGACACCGGCGACGACGACGACGACGACGGTGACTACGTGTACGGCGATGACGACTTCCCGAGCTAAATTACAAACATTTTTAATTGCAAAGATGTTTTTTCTTCTTGGGGTTATTTCTTTTTGTTTCCTCGACAAGTTGTGTGTGTGACGACGGAATATTTGTTTGAAAAACAAAAGAGACTTCTTTTTGTCGATCGATTTACAAAAGTCAATTTGAATCCCCACACCAACACCAAAAAAATTCTCTTTTTTTCTCTCAAACACCTCTTCATCATCTTTGAAGGTCATTTTTTCTCCTCTTGTTCGCCTGTCACATTGGTCCTCTGTTTTTCCTTCCACACTCTTTCGCTATACATGTTCTTTTGGGACCCTTCGGCCATTTCACCATGAATTAAAAAAAAATCCTTCGCGTGTCGTTCCTTTTTTGCTTGTTATGTTTTAAAGCACATCACTCTCAAGAATGGCGCTCGTGCGCTGCGCGCCAGCCACCGGTCCACGGATCGGAGCCACCTTTGCAGATGGATCGAACAGACCCTGCACTTCGAGCACCTCCTGGTCCTCCGCGGCGGCAATCATGCGTTCCATCGCCGCGTCGCGCGCACGCTTGTAGTACAGAAGCGCCGCGGCGATCGCAAGCACGATGAATCCAGCAAGCACGCCGAGAACGATCGGAAGCGGGTCGATCTTCTCCTCGACCTGAATCGGCGGCGCCGGAGGCATCGGCGGGCTTGGCGGCGGCGGCGGGCTTGGCGGCACGGCGTCGTACGTCGTGTAATCCGTGAGCCGCGCAACCATGCACTCCGTGGCCATTCCTTCCTGGGAAGTTCCCACGGTGGTGGCGAAGTCCGTCATGAACCTCTTCTCCGCCGTGTTGTAGCCAATGCAGAACGCCTCATTCGTCTCCTCAAGTTTCGACATCCTCGTCAGCGTCACCTTCACGGGCGCATCGCTCGATGGAACGACGGCGGCTTCCAAAAAGCCTCCCACCTGCTGCTGCCTTCGTGCCTTCGTCTCCGACGAGAACACCTTAAGGCCGGCAATCTGCGCCGTGCTGGCAAAGGCTGCGTTGGGCTTGAACCACCACTCGTACGGGTTGAACTTCGTCGGCACGAACATCTTGCCAACGAGATAAAGGTCCTCGCCAGCGTACTTTGCGGCGATGGACGTCTCGCTCGCGCTCGCACCCGCGTTCACTCCATCGTTCTTCATTCCCTTCGGGAGTACGAAGTTTCCAATCTGGAACCCTTCGCTCTCGAGCGTTGCAGACCCCACCTTCGTTCCGTACAGAGAAAGACTCTCAGACGTTAGCGACAGCACAACACCGGTGGGAAACTTATCATCCGCGCTCGTCACACCCAACATGAGGCGATCGAGCATCGTTCCGTACAGCGTCGTTCCGGCGTACGAGTAATCGCTCTCCGTGAACGGCGCATTCGTGCTCTCAATCGAAATCAGCAGGTTCGCGGTCACGTCCACAAGGATTTGCGCAACGTCGTAGTCGATCTTCGTGCCAATGGCCGTGTCGAGGAAGCGCTTTGTGTCCGCACGCGCCGTGGCGTCGAGCGCCTTTGGGTTGCTCGTAATTTCCGCCACCGCGAGCGCCGACTTCATCGGGAATGTCGGGTTGAGCAGTCGCGCGACGAGCGTGGTGCTCGAAACGAGCTGACGCCTCGAAACGAAGATCTCGAATCCGCTCGCTGCTTCGACGGTGTTGAGAGCCACGGCGGCAACCTGCGCAAGGGCGACGCCCGCATCGTAGTCCTTCACATCGTTCAGGGAAACGATGTCGTTCGACACGCTCGACATCACATCCGCGACGCCACCCAAACCGTTGCCAAATCCAATGGAGGCTATGTAAGGGATCGCAATCTGCGCGAATCCCGTCGAGCCGTGGCGATTCGTCGCGCGAACGCCGTACGCCGACGCGCTCGCCGGAACCTTGAAGGAGTTGGCAGCCACATCGCCGGCAACGGTAAGCGAGACGAAAGCACCGGCAGCGGTAAAGTAGCCAAAGTCGAGCTGAATGCCGCTGAGCGGGTCATTCACGGCAGCCTCGCCATTAGCAGACACGAGATCTGCAGCCATGCCAAGACCATCCAAAACTTCCCTAACGACAGACCCGCTCGCGCTCGTGCCCGTCACGCTCACGGTGCCGGAGCCCGAATAAGTCGACGCCGGCGCCATGTCGCTGAGCGCGTCGACGGCGGCAACCACCTTAACGATCGGAGGCGTGTCCACCACCACGATCGTGCTGGCTGCTGACACACGCGACACGCTGCCGCGGTTGATGGTCGCCTTCAGCGTCACCTTGTACGCGCCTGGCAACAGCGCCTTTTTGTCCAAGTACAGGTCGGGAGCCTCGGGATTCTCGCCGCCCTTCACCTGTCCCTTGAGAGGTGTCAGCACCGCGGTGGAAGCCACCGCCGTCGTACCTCCAGCCGTCTTGCACTCTGGCATAAAGATGGACTGGCACATGCTGCTGCTGTCGCTGCTAGGCTCGATCGTCCACTCGTAGTCGAAAATGCCCGGAGCGCCAAACGGAAGCTCCGCTGTCACGTAAAGATTGTCGTCGTGAACCGCCTTGTGCAATCCTCCGACCAAATTGAACATCGACATGTCCGCGACGTCGACGTAGTTCACAGTCAGCTCGGCGGACGACGAGCGCCCGTCGGCAACAGTCACCGTGAGCGTGAACACGTACGTTCCGGGCGTCATCGCGAAAGCAGCCATCTCCATGGATGCGCCGCCGCTGCCATCGAAGGACTGGCCGCACGCTCCACCGGAAGGCGTGCGGCACGCGTACGCGAACGTCCACCCGTCGCTCGTGGGATTGTATCCGCGCACCGCCTCCTCGTCGTACGACGACGACGCGTCGAGCACCAGCTTGGCGTTCACCTGCCAGTCAACCGTCGACGAGCCGGCTGCGCCATTAATGGCAGCAACCACCTTGCCCGCGAGAGGCTTGACAGTCACAACGTCCTCACTCTGCAGGTCGCCGCGGCGCGCGACAGCCTGAATGGACTTGCCGCCACGCGTCGTGGTGATCGTGCCCGCGGGCAGGTGCAGCACGGGACCCGTGCCAAGGCTGGCGCCGCTCAAAACGTCCACCCACGAGAGCGCGACGTCCGCCGACGACTCGAATTCGCCCGGGCAGTATTTCGGCTCCTCAACCACCGCACGAATGTGAAGAGGCTGCGTCGGCGCGAGCGAGATCACGTCGCGGCCGTAGACGGTAACCGTTGGCGCGAGGGTGTCCGCGATGCTCAAGCTTGTCACAATCTCCACCGGAATGAAAGCATTCACGAAGTTGTGCCCACCAACACGAGCCGTGATGGTCGTCTTCAGGGGCACCTCGCCAATACCACTGCCCGGCTTGGCACGGAAGATGGGACCAACCTCCACGGATGCCGAGTAGCGAAGCTGTCGAATTTCCGTGGCCATTCTTGGGTCATCGTCGAAGCTCCAGAAGTGCGTGAGCGAACGCCCGAGAGTACCGAACGTCTGCGCGGCGGAAAGCACCATGTCTGAGCACTTGCCAACGACGCTAGGTGTCTGCAGGTTACCCTGAGGAATCACGGGGTACACGGGAGTGGCAATCTGAGCACGCTTGCCATCCACAAACACGAGGTCGTCGCCGGGCACCAGCGTGGCGAACGGCCCGGGCGTGATGGTCACGGCGGTACCCTCCGACGTGCACGTTGGCGACGTGCCAAGCTTCGAGATCGTCTCCGATGCAAGCAGGCTGGGGCACGATGCGTCCGCCGCAGGTGCCGACTTCATCGACACCGCGATCGCCTGTCCATCCTCCTCGAAACGGGCGTTCGTGACAGACGAGTCGGCAGACGGAACGACGATACTGAGCACTTCGGTCGACGAAATGTACGTCGCGCCGTCGCCATCCTTGCAGAACACTTCCACGCGCATCGCGTCCGCGTAGTCGCTCTCGGTGATCGACTGCCTCACGTAGCGGAGACGCGACATCTTCTCGTTCATCGCGTAGTCCGTGTCCGTGATCGTGACAGACTTCACAAGACCAATCTGCTCCGCAAGGAGCTGGACGTCCGTGCCACCCTTGAAGAATTGCGACGATGCCGCCTGAGCCTTGTCCGCATCCAGAGTCAGGAAACCAACATCCACGGACATCGTGATCGTGTTCTCCGCCACGGAAGACTCGAAGCGATCGGGATCTGTAGCCATCAAGGTGGTGATTCGCTCAACCGTCTCGTAGATCGTTTGCACGCCACCCTCCGTTAGCGTTACCGAGGGGCAGTCCTCCACCGGAATCACGTTGAACGTGACGGTCGCCGTGTTGGATGTCAAGCCCTCCGGATCGTTGACCACGTACGTGAACTCGTCGGCACCGTTGAAGTCCTTTGACGGCTTGTAGGTGATCGTGACCTTTCCCGTGTCCACGTTCGAGTAGATGATGTACTTCCCATCAATCGTGAATGCGTAATCCGACTCCAGCGTTCCAAACATAGGCCCGGTGATCGCCGCGGTGATGAACGACCCCTGCGGATCGAAAGCATCCAAATCAAACGTCACGGAATCGTCCTCGTACAGCTCGAGGGTCATGTCATTCGCCGTCGGCGCGGTGTTCGCGCCGATGACCGACACGGGAAGGCTGTACGGCTTCGAGTAGCTGTGACCGTTGCTCACGATGTACGTCACGGCGGTAAGCGGACGCTGCACCGTGGCCGTGGAGTCGGGCACGAACATCAGCTTGGGCAGCTGCGCACCGCCCATCGACGACGGAGCAAACTGGAGCACGCCATCGGGCGTTGCCGGGTCGAACAAATCCTTGGGCGTCACGCAGTCGTCGTCCGTCGTGTACAGCTTGCCGCCATCCGGCACGCCGACAATGTAAAACTCAATCACGTTGTGATCCTGCGAGGCGCCAAACAGCGGCACGCAGATCGACTCCACGCCAGCCACGGCACGTGTGACGGGCACGGTGGAGATGATCCAGCCGTCGTCCTTTCCACCCGTGAGAGTCACGCCGCCGATGTCGTCGGTTGCCGACCCTCCAAAAGCGCTGTTGAATCGATAGTGCGCGACGAGACCCTCGCGATCAGAGCGACTCTTCTCGTTGATCACCCTGCTGGGATAATCATCCTGCGACGCAATGTATCTCGTGAGAGTCACCACGGGGGTGACAGCCGTGCTGTAGAGGAACAGCTCGTCCATGCTTCCCACGAATTTCGAATCCGTGTACACGGAGTTGCCGCTGCCGCCGACAACAAGCTCGGATCCAGAGGACGGCATGGCGGGAAGCAGCGACGCCGTGGCTGTTGAAGAGGTCAGCAATTCGCCGTCGACAAACAGGTTGAGTGTGCCGTCGCCGTTGAACGTCAGCGCGATTTGGTGCCAGGCGCCGTCGGCGATTTCCATATTGCTCGTGGCGGTGACGGACGATCCGGCAACCCTTCCATAGGCGGTCGCCTCGAGCTTGGATTCGGAGTTCAGGCCAACGGCGAACACGGACTTGATGCCCATGATGCCCATGTTTTTCGCCGCCTCCGCGCTGGAGGAGGGCACGTTCACCCACACCGTCGCCGTGTACGTCGCGTTGAACGCGATCGACTGCGCGGGAGCCGACGTCATCTCGAACGTGCCGTCAAAGTTGAGCGCGAACCCATTCTCTCCCGCCACGGGCATGAATACCTGCACGGTCCCGGATGCGAGCTCGTCGAACGAGCGGTAGTACACGAGAGACTCGGGATGAGGCTCCGGAGCGTAAGCTTCCTCCATGAGCTTGCGGATTTCGTCCACCTCCTGTGGATAGCTGTACACGCGCAGTTCGTCGATGTCGCCCTGGAAGTACGATCCACCAACCTCCACGGAGCCGTCAGGCTTGATGCGAAGCATACGATTCACGACATTCCTGGCCGTGCCGATGGTCACCTCCGACGGGTCACTGGCGTTGTAGCCGGGAGCCATAACCTCGGTACCCTTGAAGATGCCCTGCGGTAGAGCAAGTCGCCCGTCCACGAAGAGCTTCTTCACCGATCCGTCGTACGTCGCCGCAACGTGGTGCCACATGGTGTCCATCACGTCACGCGGCGGGGTGCCCTTTTTCGTGAGCACGCTATTCGCGAGCGACATCGACTCGGGGTAAGCGGTGGGCACGACAAACTCGGGGTAACGCACGGCGTTGTTGGGGAGCACACCCTCCTGATACGGCGTCGACTGCAGGCTGCGACGCTGCTGCGACGCTGTTGCCTTGGTCTGCGATCGCATCCAGAACGAAACGGTGTACGACTCCCCCATTTTCGAAATCACGTCCGCCGCGTCGACAATCACGTCAGACGAGTCGGCGATGACCACCGCCTTGTTGATGGTAACCTTCACCGCCGTAGTGTACGACGCATCGGACATCACCACGCCGTCGTACGCGAACATCTCGACGGTGTCGAGAGGATCTCCTCCCATGTTCAGGATGGGCACCATGAGGAGGTACTCGCCGCTGTACACGACCATTCCTCCTTCTTCGATGCGAAGCGGAAGGCTGTCAAGCTTGTTGCCCTTCGCATCGGACGGGTAGAGCTGAACGTACCGAGGCATCTGCTTGAAGGCGATGGACGCGTTCGCCGTCTCGAACGCCTTGGCGACGAAGCGAACAACCACCTCCTCGTTTTGGTACATCGACACCGTCTTCGGCACGTGCTCGACAACCGGCTTGTCGTAGACGCTGATCACGGTAATGTCAACGACGCTCTCGCGCGACGTCTTGCCGTTCTTGCTGTCGTACGCGACGTACTCGATCGTGTTGGCGGCGGCGGCGCCCATCACCGGCTTGTACTCGGCGTCGCCAGGCTTGTACTCACCCACGTTGTACGTGTTCAGCGTGGGAACGTACATGACGAGATTCTGCGAGTGCGTAGGGGCGGTGTAGCCCTTGACAATCTCCACGCCGCGAGACAGGTCGTCGTTCACCTGGTAAAGCTTTCCGCTGTCGGGCAGCTTCGTGACGAGAGGCTTCACGTCGCTTGCGGCGAGCGTCGCATCGTAGCTGATCGCCCCGGCGGCGAGCTGGTACAGCACGGGCTCGTCCTCGAGCGTCACAATGCCACCGCTCAGCGGCGCTGAGGAGGCGACGAAGTACGGCCCGCGCATCTGCTCGGATTGGATGGGGCGCACGAACTGCGCAACGACGCCGGTGCCAGAGACGTAGGACACGGTTCCGGTGCGCGACGAGGGGTCGTTGAATGGCATGTACAGCGCGGTTGCCGCGGCGGTGGAGTCAACCGGCGAGGTGGTTCCACCAACCATGCGGCTGTGCTCGGACGCTCCGACGCGAATCGCGACGGAGTCAATCATGCCAAAGAACCTGTTGCCAATCGTCACGTCGCCGCTGAGGCTGAACATGCCATCCATCGGCTCAACGCGCGAGGCAACCTCCACGCCATCCACGCGAACTCGCGCGGTGGTCAGGTCGTAGCTCGCCTCGAAGAAATGCCAAAGAGCGTCGTTGTACACGTGGGAGTCGGAGTTGGAGACGGTGAAGTCGAGGTTGCCCATCTTCACGTGGAACGTGCATCCGAACACGCGATCGAGGCGAAGCGTGAACTTGTCAGTCGAGACGATCTTCGCCGAGCCCGTCAGTCCACCTGGCGCCTTCACCCACGCCTCCACGGTGAAGCCCGCGTCCGTCTCAGCGATGGACACGTCGGGCACGACCGCGTGGCCGTATCCGTCGAAGAGCAGGGCGAACCCAGCCTCGCCGCCGTGCGGGATGTGCGTCGCGTTCGCGTCGCGCACGTCGCCAGAAAGCTTGACGATGCGGTCGTACATCAGGTCGCGTCCGCCGTCGGCGACACCCGATCCTACCTCGGACGTGTACTGAAGAATCTTGTAGCCAAAGTACGTGTCAAGCGACTCGGGGTAGGGGTAGTTCGGCACGGGTCCGAGCTCCGTGGGCACGTACATCACGCTCTTCGGCGACACCACCACCTGACCTGAGGTGAGCATCACCTTGTCGCCGGTGGGAGTCAGCTCGTACAGCATGCCGAACGCGGGCAGGGAGGTGATCTTGTACTCGAGCACGTCGCCGTCAAGGTCGGACACCGTGATGTCGATCGACACCGGCGCGTACGTGCTGTACTTCACCTCGAGAGGCACCATCGTCGGGTGCGCGTTTCGGCAGTACAGGCACTGCCGCACCGCGACGTGCGCAGCCGCCTCCGGTGAGTACACGCCGAACTTCGTGTCGAACACGGCGTAGCCGAGCGTCGTGAAGAGGTACGGCGCCTGCTCGGACGTCGTCTCGTTCGCCGGCGTGTAGAAGATCGACCACATGTAGTTGGTCACCGTGGGAACGTGCTCGATCGGGCTGCCCCAGTCCGGAACCGGCTCGCCGTCAGGTCCAGCCATCGTCTGGTACAGCTTGCCCGTCGACGGCAGCGACGTCACGAGGATCGGATGCTCGTCGGTGAAGAGCTGAGAGTCCTCCGACTGCAGGCGCACAACCACGCCCGTGTCGCGGTTCGTCACGAAAGGCTCGGGAATCAGCGGCGCCGTGGAGCGAACGAAGTGCACCTCCGCCTTGTCAGCAAGCGCACACGTCGTCGTGGTGGAGGCGGTGGCATTGACACCGCTCAGCGGAACGTGGATCGTACGTGGATAGTTTGTGCCGTCGAACGAGTCGGCGTTAAACGTTAGCAGGAGAGCGAGGGGAAGGTCCGTTTCACGCGGGTTGATCGCCATGTTCAGCACGCCGGAGATATCGGCGTCCGTCAGGGCGCGCTTCACAAACACGAGCTGCTCCATCGTTCCGGCGAAGCCCTTGCCAACCTCGAACTTCTCGAAGAAGGCGAATTGCTTGATCGTCGCCTCGTCCACGGTCGTCGACTTGACGCGCGCGCCGTCGACGTAGAAGTCGAGCGATCGATCGGACGCAAATACGAGCGTCGCCTGATGCCAGAGGCCGTCGTTAAACGCCTTGCCAGACGCAGCCTCGTTCGTGACAACCTTGCCAGACGTGACGAAGGCGGAGAGTCCGAAGCGCTTCTCCCATCCGATGGCAAACGGGCCAAATGTCACGAGCGTCGATCCAGCCACGGTGTCGATGGGCTGCATCGTCTTGAACCACACGGACGCGGTGAACGGCGAATCCGACGGAACGATCGTGCCGTCGGGCAGAGTGCACGTGAGAGGCGCCACGCTCGTGAACGACGACGGCAGGTGCATGGCATTGCCGTTGCCGCCCGCGACGGGGCGCATCGTCGACTCGTCGAACGAAAGGTCGATAATCGACTCCTCTGAGGGAAGCTTGCCATCCGACGCGCGAACTCCAACGATGAGCGTGGTTGCCGAGCCAACGAGGTACACCTCATCGGCGACGTACGCAATCGCGGGGCGAGGCAGCACGGCACCCGCACCGAGCACCGGCTTGCCAAGCGATCCGTCCGCCTCAACCTCGTACACCGTGCCGTACATGGGAAGCGTGGTGATGTGGTACGACAGCTCGTCGCCATCCACGTCAGAGGCTCCGAAGAACACCTTCGTCACCAACCCTGGCGCGGCGGCGGCAGATCGGTGCAGCATGTCCATCGAAGGTGGGTGGTTGGGGTGCGTCACCACGACCTCAACCACCGCATCCTCGCCAGCCTTCTCCTCAGAATTCATCATCGCGTACGAGAACCTCACCGTGTGAACCTTCGACGCCTCGGCGGTCGGGTGGTACCTCACTTCAAGATCCATTGTCTCCAGGGTTCCGACTTCGTAGGGCACGTAGTTGACCACCGCATCACCCACAGTCAGCGTTCCTGACGTGGGCAGTGCCGTGATGTAGCATTTCACTCTCGACTCACCCACAATTGGTTGGAACCAGCTTGCACCGCGCATCGTACCCAAACTTCCCGCGAGCGGAATGTCGATTGGCTCGAGCTCGTGCGTCGAGTACTGGCGCATGTACACCGGGCACGTGCTCGATACGATCTCAACTCCGCTCGTGCTGCTGATGCTCTTTGCATAAAGAGTCGCATCACCTTGTGCTGCCGACGAATCGAACTTCAAAGACTCGTCGGATTCCTCCATCCCATGACTGTTGAAGGTGTAGTACGCAAAGAGATTCGACTCGGTCCCTGACAGCACGAGACCCTGCGAAGACGTGATATCCACCTCCTTGAGTGGAGCGCTGTATATCTTCAGCTCGTCCACGAGGCCGACGTACGTGTGCGCAGTCTTCCCGTTTGCCGATTCCTCGCCGACGTACAGCTGCGTTCCCGATCCCGCGTTGATCGATCCAAATGCTGCGGCACCCTGAGTAAAGCTTGACGTGGCCATTTGCGCCGTATCGACGAAGAGAGACGCGGTGGCTGACGAGGAGTCGAACGTCGCGGTGATTTGGTGCCATGCGCCGTCATTTAACGACGCGCACGGGGTCGACAGGCCGCAGCTCGCCTTCACGGTGGCAAAGCCGGTGGTTGGGGGAGCCGATCCACTCGACACCGTCGTTGACTCCGAGCCCATCACGACAAACTCGATTCCGTCCACCGCCGAGTCGGCGAAGCGTAGAACGTACGACCCGGGCTTCGACACGAGAACGGCGCCCGAGGGACTTGCCAATGTCGTGCGAATGTAAAGGTCGATCGTAATTCCCGATGTCAATGTCATATTTGCAACGTTCGACACCAGGTGACTTCCGTGGTCCAGCTTCGCAGCGAATCCAGCCAGGTGAGAAACACCAAGAGCGCGTGGGGCAACCTTCGTGGAGGGCACGACGTTGATCGTTGCACTCTGCACCTTTGAGTACAGTCCAGAGCTATCACGCGCAACGATGCTGAGCACGGTCTGATATCCCCTCGGGCCGATATCGAACGGGAACAGAGACTTGATTGTCTCCGGGCAGCCAACCTGCATGATAGAGTCCCCATTCAATTTGCCCCATTCAAATTGTTCAATTTTCTTATCGATATCGGCGCACTTCGCAGGGGAAGTCGGATTTTGCGTTTTCCAAACGGCTAACATGTCATCCTTGTCAGCGAAGAAACGGTCGCAGGTTCCACAAGTCACGGGGCACAGGCCTGAGACGAGCGGGCCGAAATCGCCCTTGCAGAAGTTCCTAGGACTTTGAGGTCCTAGATTGGCGCATGGCGCACCGAAGATAAACCTCGTCTGCGAATAGTCCTGACAATACGGCTCCGATCGGTCTGCGTCAGGCACGTAGCGAATCGTGGACGTAAGTGTGCGCGTGGACCCGAGAGAATCCGTGCCCGTGGTACGCATCGCAAGCGGCGTGTCGAGGTCCGTCACCTCCGTGCCATTCTCGAAGAAGACGCGGCCGTACGAGGGGAAGCTTGCAAGGTACACCTCGAGCGTTTCTCCCGCATCAACGTCAGACGCCGAGAAGGTGAAGAAACCAGTGGCAACGTTTTCCACCGTCATGTCGGAGACGTCGTCAAGAACGGGAACGTCGTTCTGGGCAAGCACGTCGAGCACGACGCGCTGAACGTTAGAGCGACGCATCGTCGTCTTGTGCGCGCAGTCGTACGCGAATCCCATCTCGGCTGAAACATCCGCGTCTGGAACAAATGTGACCGAGGTTCCCTTGAGCAGGAACGGAACGTTCTGAATCTTCACGCCCGTCGTCGCGTCGACAAGGTAGCCGTGCTCCGGAAGCTCGACAATCTCGAAGTGCACGTCGCCCGCTGGCAATCCAATGAGGGAGACGGTCGCCGACCGATCCTCGTATGCCGTGACGAAGTAGTCGGAGAGAGGGGCGCTCGACTCCGTGACAATCACGGCGGAAGCGTCGATTCCCATCAAACCCATCAACCCATCAAACGCGTCGAACGATTCGCGGAGGAGCAGTCCCGGCGCCAATTCGGGGACGATCGATGCCGCGTGGATCGCGCGGCACGCGCCGTCGCACGCCGCCGAATCGTACACGCGAAGCTCATCGACGTACGCCGTGAGGCTGTGGCCGCTTCCAGCGCCGAACACCACGCTTCCGGGGAAAGAAATCTCACCCGATACCGAGGCGCTTGCCGACATGACAGTTCCAGACTGCTGGAACTCATCAATAATCAGCTCGCCGATGGAGGTGACGGTCAGCTCATGCCAGGCACCGTCGTTTAGCAGGTACATGACAGTCGCCTTCGCGCCACCCGCGAATTCCACCTTGGTGCCAACGCGAGAGAAGGATACCTTGAAAATCATGGCACCGCTCGCGTCGTAGGCTGACACGATGTCAGTGTACGACTGCGTTGGCATGCTAGAACGGAACCAGAAGGTCATGGCGTACGACGCCGGTGGCGCAGTCACGTTGAGCGCAACGGGAACCTCGCCTCCGTCGGCGAACTGGATAGCTCTGCCAGCGGCACCAGCCACAGGCAGGACGCCGGACTTGTCCTCGACGATTGTCAACGAAATCTCAGCCTCGCGAGATGCTGTGTAGGCATCCATCGCCTTCACGCTGAACGCATCTCCGCCAACCTTGTTGTAGCCAGAGACGTACACGATCTTGCTTGAGGTGAGAATCGTGTCGCTGGTGGGAATCTTCTCGCCAACCACGCCGGCAGGCGAGTAGTAGTGCAGGTGTCCCGTCTCGGGCAGCGTGGAAATGTAGAACGTGTGGTCCGTCTCGCCATCGGCGTCCGTCACCATCTCCGCGAGGTCAACAACCACCGGCGTGTTCGTGGCCACCGTCATCGATTTGGGCGTCACAATCGGCACGTCGTTCACCGGTTTCACGTTCAGAGCGATCACCGCCTCCGCCGACTCGGAGTACCCGTCGTTTGCCACGTAGCTGAAAGTGACCACGCCGTTGAAGTCCTTGGGCGGGTGGTAAACAACAGTATTCATGTTCATGGGAATTTCGTAGGGCACCGAATCGATCACCGACGAGCCGAGGATGGCCGGGACGGTCAGATACCCTGTCGCCGGAAGGCTCACAAGAGTCGTCACCAGGCGGTCGCCGTCGCCGTCGCTCGACATGAGCTCGACCGCGATTGACATCTCCTCAGGAGTCGTCAGCTGGGGCACGCCGACGGGGCAGCTGCTCACGAAGTACCGCTGATCGATGCTCGGCGTTTCAGCCGTGGCAAGCGTCACAGCGTCCACCGGCGCGTGGCCGGTCGCAGCGTTGTTAAACGGAAAGAAGGCAGCCATCGTCGACGGGAACGGCGATCCATATCCGTCCGTTCGCGCGGCGGTGAAATCAGACACGACGCCCGCGTGCACGGCGACGTTGTCAACCTCGCCGGCAAAGCCGTCGAAGCCCACGACGAGATCATCTCTTGGAGTCACGTACGTGCCCATTCCGGTCGTCACCACCTTGCCATCCACGTACATGGTCATCACGTAGTGGCCTGGATTCAGAGCGGGGAAGTTCACAATGCTCGGCACGTACTCGACGGAGATCGCCGCGTGATGCCAGACGCCATCATTCAGCGTGTCGAACCCGTTTAGCGACCCCGACGAAATGTGCCCTTCGCCAATGGCAGCCGTGAGACCCGAAGCCTTGTCCACGTAAACGCGCAGGCCAGAGAAGCGAATCAGGCCCGCCATGACGCTTTCGGAGTGGCCGGTGCGGAACCAAAGCTCCACCGTGTACGAGGGCATGTCACCGCCGAGCTTGCACAGCCCAAAGGTTGCGGGGCACGCAATCGCGGCAAGAGGATCGTTTGACATCTTAGCCGTGTCAAGCCAGTCGCGGCATGTGGCGTCAGCTCCGCCAGCCTTCGTCGCGATCACCGATGCAAATTCAGGCGAGTCCTGCCCAAACACGGTATCGCACGTGTTCGCAATCGCATCGCAAGACAGTGGGCAAAGAGCGCGCAGCGTTGCGTCCGACTCGCACTTGCTCGGGTCTTCGGCAACCTTCGGCGCGCACTTCGCGCCAAGCTCAGCAACAGCTGATTCGTCAAAGTCCGCGCACGCGCCGCACGTGGAGACACCTGCCATCTTGTAGTGCATACCAACGCCGTCGCCAGTCGTCTTCAACGCATAACCCGCAGATCCCACGGCACCGTATCCTGGCACAAGTGGCGCGGTGACGTAATCCGCCTTCGCACGGCCGGCGGTGGTGGGCACGTGCGTCTTGACGATTCGAGGCATGTCTGTCTTGAGCGTTGCGAATACCTGCTGACCTGCATACACCTCATCCGTAAACACAGCGTGCGCATCTGCACGCGTGGTTTCGTGATGCGATTTAACCGTGTTCGACCAAACATCACGCGACTGCAACGTCGCTGGGCATGCGATGAGCATGATACCGTCCACTTCATAGGCGGTGTCGACAGTCTCAGCGCACGTCTTGGGGAACTGGGGATTAAACAAGCGCCAGAAATCAATCATGTCTTGCTTGTCATTGAGCCAGTTGGCACAATTCGAGCACGCGACGGGGCACACCCCTCGGGTCCATGCACTGCTGCAGCTAAACGTCCCGCTGCCAGCTGCCAACTGATCGCACGATGCACCAAGCATTTGATTTGTATACAGATTCATGTCCTGGCAGTTGTGCGTGGACATGAATGTCTCGTCAAATGAAAGATAAGCCTCGACAGAGCTTCGAAGTTCTGGCGTCACGTCTGTGGGCACACGGGCACCCATGTTCTCAACCACCTCGTGATGCTGCAGGGCACGCGAGTAAATCACGACGTTGTCAAGCAGACCGGGGAAAGTGGTATTTGACGAAGCGTCGCCGCCAATGTACAGCACGTCCATTCCAAATCGATGCGGGTTAGGTGCCGCGTTGGTCGTCAGCGTTGCCGCGGTGGCAACCATCAGACCATCCACGAAGATGTGCTTACCCGCGTTCATCGACATTCCAGACTCCACCGACTGAGACAGAACGAAAGCAATGTGATGCCAGCGATCGTTCGTCAGAGAGAAACCGTCGGGTGCGACGGAGTAGAGCTCGATTGGCCACTGAAGCGAGGTGAGGTAGCGGTCCGCATCCGTTTTGGCAGCCATCGCAAGCTTGGATGACACGCCGTCCACGAGTGTGAACACCGTCGTGCTAAGATCGCTAGTCGTTGCCGCGTCAAGCTTCACCCAGGCGGACACGGTAAAGTCGCCGGACAAGTCGGCCCGCTCAAACGCAATAAACTTCACAGCCGCGCCGTTCATGCGGTTCAGATCCAAGGCGCTGTTGCCGTCAATGCTCACGTCCACCGTCTGGATCTCGGACTGCATTTCGCCGTCAGTCACGGCGAACCCGAGCGTGTCGAACGGCATGCCGTGAACGTTGAGAGGCGGATCGTACTTCATCTCGTAAGGGGCGGGGATCACCTCGCCAGGGCTCGTGAGCTCAACGCCATTTGCGTACAGCGTTCCGTGCAGCGGAAGCGCCGTGACAATGTACGTGAGTTCTTTCGATTCCACGGTCGACCCAAGGCCAGCCAAGCTGAACTTCGCAACCTCATTCTCGAGAATGCTGATGTGCCCCGGGTGCTTCATCACAGGAACGTCCGGCAGCGCGTCAACGACAATCGCAACCGATACAGAGAATGAAGTCACGCCCGCAACCACCGAGTGCTCGGTCGCGTACGAGAACGTTGCGTACGTCGCCCCGGGCGATGCGCTGTGGCCGTTAGCCGCCGGAGTGTAGTGCACAATGTCAATCCCGCTGGGAAGCGTGAAAGGCGCCGTGGTGACTGACACGCTCTTTCCCGCGGCTGACGTGTAGTGCAGCTTACCAACGTTCGGCAGCACATCAATCACCATGATCGGTGTGTCGAGGAGGTCGGACGCGTAGCCATTCAGCTTGATGGCAGCCGTGCTGTCCTCCACCATGGTCACCTTCTTTTCGGGGAGCGTCAGCGTCGAGGTAACACGCTCGGGTGCCAACGTTCCGTTCACGCCAAGGGTGCCGGCTGGTGGTGCAGTCGTGCACGGCGCCGGCGCCGACTCGGGCACGACAATGTGGCGGTGCGCCGCAAGGCATGGGACGCTCGTAATCTCGTTGCTTAGCGCGCTGCCCGACTTTTCGTTCATCTTGTAGTAGCCTCGCACGGAAGTTCCCACACCGCTAATCTTCAGCTCGTCCATGTCCACGTACGCGCCCGCGCCGCCAACCACGATCTCCTCGTCTTCAATCGCGGCAAGAGTCGCGGAGGCGTCCACGTCAATGCTCTCGGCAACGCCGTCCACAGCAATTGCGATGCTGCTCGACGAAATCGTAATCGTGAGCGTATGCCACGCACCATCGTTAAACGTGTCGTACGTGGCAGCCGTGGCTGTGGGCACAGGCTCAGCCGTGGCGAGGTGACGAAGCTTGGCATCTCCGCTGCCAACGCGAAGGTACGTTCCAATCGCCTTGCTCAGGCCAACTTCGACCGGGCCGATCGTGGCCAAAACGGCATCGTGCATGTCACGGTTGTGCTTGAACGCAACGGTGACTTTAAGGCCGTCCTCGTGATCCAGAGCGTATGCGCTCGGCGAACCGAAAACAGCCTTTTGGCCGCCCACGATACGAATCGCGAAACCGGCGTCTCCCGCCACGGGCGTCTCGAATTGCGCAGGTGCGACCGAGGCACCGGATCCGTCGAGTGTCACCAGCGCCTCCTCCGAAAGCATGCCGTCCTCGTTGCGAACCGCGTATCCAAACGAGTCGGACGTGGCGTCGTTAAGCGACGGCCTGAAGAAAATCGTCGACTCGACAGCCATATCCGCCGCGGTGACACGCGAGCCATCCGCGAGATGCAGCGTGCCATGCGTCGGAAGGAACGTTACGACGAATGTAAGCTTCTGCGCGGGCAGCGAGTGGTCGGATCCACTCAGCGCCACCGCCACATCGCTCGCCTCCTTAAAGTCCACGGGAATCGTTGATGATGAGGCGGTGGGGCGATTCGGCATAGGCTCCACAGTGACGGCCACCTTGGTGGGATTCGACGAGCCTGCGGAGTCTATAATCACATACGTGAACGAGTCAGAGCCGCTGTAGTGGGCGTTCGGAATGTACTCGACGCTAAGGGTGGTGAGATTGCCGAGAGCAATCTCCGTCGTCGAGTGCACCGTCTTGCCACCGTGCGTGATCTTGCCGTGCTTCGGAAGTTTTGTGATCATCGCCGTCATGTCGAGCGAGGAGAGTCCGGTGAGCTTCACTGACTTAGCCGTGCTCTCGAGCGTGTGAACAATGTTACCAAAGTCGAACACGGTCGATGGCGTTCGCGTCGGTGTCGTCGTAATGGCGCCGTCGGTGCCAAGTACTGCAGAGTTGGCCACTAGCATGAGATCCAACGCGGGGGCGTCGTTCGTCAGCGAGATACCATCAGGCTCGTTCATGCGGTAGTACCCAAACAGACCCTTCATCATGACATCCAAAGGCGCCTTCTTGCTGTAGAGCGTGTCGCTGAGCTCGGCAGCGGTATGACCTGTTCGGATGACGAACTCGTCAATCTCGCCCTGGAAACCGTACGCGCTTCCCGCGGTGTAGCTGCCAGATGCTGTCTTTGTGGCAACGTTGCCGAGAGCAATCGGCCCCTTGATCGGGTTGAGAGTCGCGGAGCAGGCATACAAAAAGATCGAGTCCGCCGCAAACGACGTTCCAACAGCTTCGGCGCACGACTTGGGAGCGCTCGGGTTCTGTGTACCCCACACTGCCACCATATCCTCCTTGTCGTCGTAGTACTTGCCACACGTTCCGCAAGACATGGAGCACAAACCTCGAATCAGCGGGCCAAACGCTGCGTGCTCGCAGAATCCTCCCGTCTTGAGATTGGGGCATGAATATTGGCTTGGGTTTTCCCTACTAAAAATTGCTCCCGTCTGCTCGTAGTCACCGCACGTCTCCGTGCTCTCGGGGAAATGCTGCGTCGCCTTCGTTCCGTAGCTCTTACCGTCCACCATCAACTCAGCAAACGAGCTGTTGCACGAAGCCGAGACGAAGTGCCACAGTCCATCGTTGAAGTTCTCCTTCGACGAGACCTTCGTCGACGAGCCGCAGTGAAATGTAAGGGCATCCTCGAGGTCGTCAAACTTCAAGCTCATTGGGCCTACTGTAGCGAGCACAGCCTCCGCGCCCATTGCCTTGGAAGTCTTGAAGTACATGCCAAAGCTGGTGCCCGCTCCCACGCCGTAGTGAATGGCATCGCCAATGTAAGCAATCTGGCCCATGCCTGAGAAAGACAGCGCGGAGCCCGAATCACCAGCGACCGCGCCGCCGAAGCCGGACCTTCGTGACGCAATTCCGGTGGCATCAATGTCAAAGCTGAACTCCATCGGCTCAGTGCGGTACTGGCCGTCAGTGACGTAGTATCCAAAGCTGTCGGCGAAAAAGCCCGTGCTGTGAGGCTTGGGCATGTAGGTCAGCTTCACGCCCCCGTTGACGTTGTCTCCCGTGCGCATCTCGGCGGCGATGAACATCCCAGGCTCTACGACCTCGCCAGACGGAAGCAGCAGGTAACCCTCACGCGGCGTGTGCGTGATGCGGGCCATGATGACATCGCGCGTGTTGCGATCGTACGCTGGAATGGTTAGCGGCACCTCCGTGAGCGTGTCCTCAGGAGACAGAGCGAGGGTGCATGGCTCCAGCACGGTGCAGGCAACGGGCGCGATGTTCAACGGCTGCACTGAAATCGAAAACGACTTGACGTACGATTGGTGCGCGAATGACGACTCCGTGCTTTCCGGCGCCACCGTCGTGTCGTAGAAGTCACCACTGCGCATCACAGGGCGCATCATGCGGTCGGAAAGATCAGATCCGTAGAACACCTGATCGTCGCAAGCGAAGAAAAGGAAGCTCGCAACATCGGGAATCGAATCCACGCCCGTGACCTCGTCAGAGAGGAAGTAAACCTCCTTCCCTCCGAGATATACCGGGTACGGCAGGGGATAGGGGATCGGCTCGCCCACTCCCTGCGTTGCCGCATCCTTGAAATACAGCTGTCCTCCCGAACCAACCGATTCGAGCAGACATGCACCGTACTCATTGCCGTCCTCCGAGCTCACCGGAATGTGGATCAACGTGGGAACGCGCTCCTCGACCGTGGCCTTGTCAAGCACTGGAACGCTGCTCGGAATGAATTCGGGCGAACTGCCCGCCGCACCGTTCAGGCCGAGAGATCCAGTTACGGTCTCACCTGAGGCGGTTTGAGGCACAATTGGCGTGAAGCCAAATGTGGGCTCATCCGACGAATCGAGAGCCAGACGGCCGCTCTCGTCGATCGAGAGGAACGCATCAACATAAGCGACTGGGCACGTGAACGTCGACACCTCGCCTCCAAGTCCCTCGTTGAACGCGAAGTACGCGGTGGGTGGCTTATCGATGAATGCCATACGGGTCTGGGGGTACATCGTGCCATTGGCGTAGAACGTCGACGCCCAGTGCATGTTGCAGTCAGACATAGGAACGAACATGTCGCTCTCCACCTCAGCGCGCGTGCGAGCGTAGCTCCAGAATGACACCTCGTCGACCTGTCCCTTGAAGTATCCCGTAGACTTCGCGGTTGCACCGAGCACAACGGTAGAGCTGGCCACCGCCTCCACCCCGGGAGCGTGCACGCAAGCGCGAACCGTCGCATCCACATCAACGCAAATGTAGGTGCCGTTGTACGACATGCTTGCGTAGTGCCACACACCATCGTTGAAGTTCATCGAGGTTGACGCAACGTAGCTGCCTGCCGACGCTACCAGGCCGTGGCGCGGCACGAAGCTCAGCGAAAATGGAGCCAAGTCGATCAGCGTGCGCTCCGAGATTGACGCGGACGACACAATCATCTGCGTCTTGAACCAAAGCTCAGCGGAAAGGACGTCGTGCGCGGCACCGCCGTGACCTGCGCGGCGAGTGGAATCGCCGCCGAGCGCGGGAATGAGGTTTCCAAGCAACCCAAGCGTCGCCGCATCGTCCTTGCCGTCGAACATGAGCGCGTATCCCGATCCACCAGCCACCGGCTGCGTGAGGCCCGTGTCGAGCGCGTAAACGCTCACGGTAGATTCGGTCGACACGCTCATCGCATCGCGCACTATGTACGCGAAAGTGTCGTACGGCTCTCCCTGCAGCGACCCCTTGGCGTTCTGCAGCGGCACGTACGCAATAACGCCGCCGGTGTGGGCAACGGTCACGCCAGTGGACTGCAGCGGCTTGCCCACGATCGTGCCGTCCTCCGCCACCTGGTAGAGCGAGCCGAGCGCGGGAATCGTTGTGATTTCGAAGCTGTACGGGTCGCCGTCGACATCGTCGCCCTGCAGCTGGATGAGCTTCACGCCAACAGTCAGGTCGTTGCTCGACATCACCACAGTCTGCGGGTACGAAATCGGCGCGTCGTTCAGGCTGGTGACGTGGATCGTAACGCCCTGACGGTACGAGAACTCCACACCATCATACGTCTGGTACTTGAAGATGTCGTAAGGGGATCCATCGCCATTCGCGTTCGGCGTGTACACCACGGAGGTTGCCTCACCAATGCCGACGGGCGTCGATGTGACTTGCGTCATCGTGCCATTTACGCTGTAGTGCAGCGCGCCGTGCAGCGGCATCGTGGAGATGAAGAACTGCACGCCACCCTCGTTGTCACCACCCAGCAGCTCGATCGTCGCCGAAGTGTCCTCCATGATCGTCACCTCGTTGCCAAACACCGCCGTCGATCCAACGAACGTGGGGTAGCGAGATGCGATACCGTCGGAAAAGCCGGTGGAGCTGGACAGGCGACCCATCTGCAGGTCATTACGAGCCGGCGTGCGATCATAGGCGAATGGCGACGCGGCACCACCCTCCATGAACGTCACGTACGAAACGAGACCGTCCTCCATTCCGGTGACGGTGGGAATACCCTTGAACAGCGACGTGACCGTGCTCGGCGAAACCGCCACACCCGACCACAGTCGGATTTCGTCAACGTACCCGCCAAACGCGGTGTTTGGGCTAGCGCCTTCGTCGTGGCAAATAGTCGGCGCCTTCGTGGCGTCATTGAGCGGCACCGCGTTCGCACCAGGCATAGCTGCACCTGCAACAAGCACGCCGTCAACGTACAGCTGCGCCGCGGTGCCGTTGTAGTATGCGAGCACGTGGTGATAGCGGCTGTCCGTATAGTCCAGCCCACTCAATGCCACGGCGGAACCCTTGACGCCCATCACCTCGAACGCGAGTCCAGCGCGCTCGATCCACCCGAGCCTGTACGATCCGGACTTCTGCACAAGCGTGGCACCACGCGACGTGCCGACAACCTTGAAGCGAGCCTCAACTGCGAAGACGTTGGAAAGCTCCGTCGTGCTTGGCGTGTGTGAGAACGTAAGCACGTCGTCGAGTCCGTCACACTTCGCCGCGAAGTTTGCCGATCCTGCCACCGGCGTGTCGCTCACATCATTTGAAACGTAGACGTACACCGAGCCAGGCGCGCTCGCAGCCTGCTGCTCATCCATCGAGATGAATGAGAAGGTGTCGAATGGCGACGATGACACAGATCCCGCACTAGGCGCATTCGGCTGCGGCGCGTAGACGACGCGATTGCACGGCCCGGGAATCTTCGCGGGGAGCATGTCCGACGTGATGGGCGTGGTCCAGATGCTGTCGCATGTGCAAAGGTACACGAGGCCTTCCGTGGGCAAGCTGGTGATAAACGTCGACGTGCTCCCGCACTCGTTATCGTGCGAGCGCAGCTCCACGGTGACCTGCTGGTCCGCCGAAGTGTAGGCGTAGCGATCCTCCGTCGTCGGCGCGTAGTTGTCGACGTGAGTCGAAACGAGCAGGTTGTCGATACCCCAAGCGTTGGTCGACGCGTCTCCCACCAGCCCGGTGCTGATCTTCACCTTCATCGTCCCTCTCGTGTATGGAAAGTTGAACGTCAGCTGGTAGTGTGGCAGGCCGAGCAGGTAGGTTGGCATCAGCGTCGTGGACACCGGGGGCATGATACCAAGTGCCTCACCGACGAGCTCGATGTACGCCGGACTCGCGCCGCTCGGCAAGTCAATAGACCCGCCACCGACGAGCAGAACGTCCATGGACACGGTGACGGTCGCATCCGCCGCGGGCATTCCGTCGAGCTCGAGTGTGACCGTCTCGCCAAGGCCGAGATTGCCGAGGTACTTTTCGCCCTTCGGCGACGAGGCGATGGAGATGTTCGACGCGGTCCAGACCGGCGCGCCGCGTCCAGGGCCTCTCACCGCAGACAAGCTTGCGAGCGTGTCGAACGACTCGACGTACTCCGTCACAGGTGCGTGGGCCAGCTTTCCCTTGTAGAAGTCGTAGAACTCATCCTCGGGCGTGCAAGCAACGTCAGAGTAGAAGCAAGGCGAGCAGCCTTCGTAGAAGGCGTCGTAGAAACCACACCCGATGCCGTCGCTCGTTTGGCCAACGCCGTGTGCGCGTCGGCTTGCAGATCCCACAGCCTGCGGTCCCTCCGACGCGTCGTTCAGGCTCTCGGCAAACTCGAGCAGGTTGCGCAAGTGCGGCGGCACGACAGCCTCGTTTGCCGGCGCGGGCGCTGGCGCTGGCGCGGGAGCCTCTGCGCTGCGCACGCCAGACGCGAGGTGCAGCGCGCAGTCGACGCCTCCATATCCGACGTCGCAGGCGCAGGCACCATCCGCCTGCTCGGTCCCTCGTCCTGAGCAGGTTGTTGCCGCTTCTGTGTCGTTTGATCGTTTTGTTTGTTTGTTTGTGTGTGTGTGGTATGGAGTGAGTTCAAGTTTGTTCAGGTTATTTATCTTTCTTCGATAGTAGCATCTTAGATGGCACCCTCCTAGGAAGGAGCCCAGACGAATCGACTACCTACGAAGTCACCACCCACCACTTCCTTCAGTCACCAAGTCACTACATGTAGCACGTCCCAAACCAAACTAGCCAAACCAGTCCAGTCCAAGCCAAGCCAAGCCAAGCCACCGAACGAAACCCATCTCCATCTCCCTCTCACTCATCGTACCTCCTCTAGAGGCCGCAAGGACCGCTCCAAATACGAATAGCGCGTATTTGACCGACATCATCCTAGACAGACGTCTGTCAATAAGAATAGAAATATACAAAGAAACGCCTTAAGAAGAAGGCCAAGGCCAGGCCACCACAGACGCTACTCAAGCAGAGAGCTCTGGGCGAGATGAAATGGGCCCGTGTGCTGTCGTCGCCGGCCGGGTGGGGGAGATGGCGGGCGGGCGTGTGCCAGGCCAGGGGGCCCACCCACGGGGAACGCCGGCCGGCCCGTCGAGTCGTTGAACCTCCTTGAGGACGGCTCGAGAGTGTTGCTTGCGTCTCCAAGCTGAGTGTTATTTGCAGCCGCAGATGGGAAGAGTTGTCTGGAAGAATGGCTCCAATGGTTCAACGTCTCTATCTAAGGGTGGATCCCCCGTACCAAAAAAGACAGGTTGTCGGTGGATACGCTGAGAATGTGCTTGAACTCAATTACCTACCTCAATGGGCCTGGCGAGCGATGAGGGCAACCCCCTTGCCCTTGTTGACAACTCTTCTTGTTCGGATCTTGGTGGTTGGTGGCATGAGATTGGCGATTGGCTGGCATCGTTGTAGAGTTTACTTGCCAATGCAAGATCTTGGCAATTGCCAGACGGAGAAGCATCCTCGATCGTTCATCGCGAGCCGTCGGCTTCTTGGCTTCTTGGCTTCATTTCGACCATTTCGTCTCCCGCCAAGCTTTTTCATGGGAGGGAGGGAGCCCCTGAAGTCCACAGAAAAAAAGCCAAGGCTGGGTTGCCTATCCATGGGATGCGAAGTGCGCAACCCTCATTCCAACACATGAGGACAGAGACCAAAGGTCGAGGTTGAGTTTAGGGGTTTCCATTCGTTTTCCTTCGTCCTTACTACGATAAGATTAGGGGTTTAGGAAACTGCCATGAGAGGGAACTTTTTTGATGTTGTTTTGTTTTTAATTTCAACCTCGAAACGGACAGATGCCCCATACGTGCCCCATGGAGCATCTCCATGGAGCCCTCCTCCATGTGGAACGCTTTTTAAAAAGGCATCTCCACTGTGCCGTGTGTGGACCCAGTGTGTGGACCCGAGCCTCGGACCTGGCTTGGTTGGTGGTGACTGATGAACCAGTCGCGCCGCTTAGTTGGCGTGCTCGCCTGACGAGGAGAGAGACCACGGGTCCCGAAGCCAACGAGCTCGGGAGCGGTGCACCGTGCCGAACATATCCTGCCTGGTGGGTGGGGCGCCGACTTGAAGCGTCTGCGGTCCTACCGCACTGAGGAGAGAGAGAGAGCGAAGATGCGGAAGAAGAGCGGAGGAGGAAGATCGAGGCGGGAAAGCAGCAGTACCGCTTCACTATAGGAAGCTGTCGAAAAAGCCGGAGTGCAGTACATATCACCTGGAGCTGTCGAGCTTTTGATTGAGGAGCACCAGAAGCAGTACGACGTCCACGGAGACCAAGATGTTCCTTGAGGAAGCTGTCAACGCGCTCGACGAGATTACAAGCTCTAGGATCCAATCGGCTGAGGGAGACGAGTTTGCGGCGGCTCGCGCGTCATTCAAAAATGCACTGCACGAACGCGCTGTGGACGAGCTCGAAAAAAGTGACGAGGGCGGCAACAAAAACTAGAAGAACGACAACGCGGCAGCCTCTTAGCAAGAAAAAGAAGAAAGTGTGGGGACGGTGGTGGTAGAAGATCCTGAGGAGTCTTCCGAGGAGGGTGATGATGAAGAGGAGGCAATCGACGAGCCACTGCCGCCATCGATACCAGAGACGATTCCAGGTGCTGCGACGACAACGTCGAACGTCACGCTGAAGTACCTTCCTACCGCACTGGCTGGGATCAAGTGTACCTGCACTACGCAGGTGACGACAGGATTTGGACCGAGTTGCCGGGAATTGAAATCCAGCACATGTGCGATGAGGCGAACGTGTTTGAAATTAGCGTGGATGCGAACAACATGACGACGTTCGTTCTGAACAACGGCGGCGATGACTGGGACACGCCGACATGCTCGGCGGCGGCATGACCGACTACACGATTTCGGCGCCTGGAGTGTACACGTTGAGCGACGGCATACTCGAGCGCATTGACTGCGCGGACCTTTACTAAGCGTTTGGGTCGTTTCGTCTGGATTGGAGTCGTCCAAAAGACGGCGCGAACGTTTGTTTGGATGGGGAGGAGCAGGAACCATGAATTCATCAATTCTTCAAATGATACAACAACGCGCACGCACGCAGTAATAGCGAGACGTTTTCGAAAAATGAATCCTCCTTGTTGGCGACGTCGTTGGCGTCTTTGCCCCTCCCCCAAGCAGGTAGGCGAGCAGCAGCGTGCGTGCATGCGCGACACTCGAGCATGTTTCCTTTCCGTACCTACCTATGTATTCGCAAAGTCAACGTAGACGTCACCGTGCACTCGCGCTCAATAATCATGTCTTGGGAGAGTAGGATTTTCTTTGAATTTCAATCACTTTGTTTGTCAAGATTGTCTTTTTATTCCTTGCTTTTTGTTCGTTCTTCCATAATAAATCGTATCACTCTTGTAATCTTGTTCTTACAAAACTTCAATACAAACAAAACAACAGATCTTCAGCAACCCCGAACTCGTCAACATCAAACTCCGTGAGTTGACGACGGTGACCAATTCCTTCAGCGTGTTAGGCAACCCCCGTCTCGAGACGCTCTGCGCGTCGAACCTTGTAGAAGCAGGCACTGTGTGCATCGGCAACAAGGAAGGCGACCCTAACCCTAACCCTGGCGACTCTGAGATAGCAGGCCAACCAGATCTCGACGCGAACCTCAAGTCGCTGGTGACTGGATCCTTCTCTCAGTCTTCTTCTGGGTGCTATGGAGCCGGAACCGAGCCTCCCCTGGATGCCGACAACATCTGCGGTCCAAAGAAAGAAATTGGCCTCTTCTCCAAAGATGGATGCCCGTCGAAGGCATGCAAGAAACCAAAAAACGACAAAACCCCGTGAGAACACAACAAACACGGCCGACGCGAATAAGGATGACCTGCTGACGACGAGCGAGTAGTCAGCAATTTTGACCAGTAGTGGTGTTTCGATCCTAATCCACTACAGCATAAGAAGCGCCGGCCGCACAATAATAGGATTAATAGCCTCAATAGATGACCTGCTGACGACGAGCGAGTAGTCAGCAATTTTGACCAGTAGTGGTGTTTCGATCCTAATCCACTACAGCATAATAAGCGCCGGCCGCACAATAATAGCCTCAATAGATAGCAGAGAGAGGGAGAGAATTTGAGCTTGGTGACAAAAACGTTTTTTTGTTTGAATTTTGTTGCAGCTACTAGGGAAAGAGTCACCACTTGCTTGCTTGAGGCTACCACACACAGCAGTTTGTTTGTGTTTTTTTCTTCTGTGTGTAATCACTAATCAACAATGTTCATGAAAAATTCAACCACAGAAGACAGTCGAATCATCAAATAACCGATGAGTTGTTGACGACACACGAGACGAGTCCGCCATCACACATCGAATCTGATCAATCAAAGAATTAAAAACACTGGAAGAGAGGAGATTATTGTTCAGTCCTTCAGGCACTATTTCTTCTTACTTATGCAATATTTCAGACCTGTGTTGCTGCTTGCGATACTTGCATACCTATCATTAAAAAAGAGAGAAAAACGACGACAACAACAACAAGTCAACAACAACAACAAATAAGACCTACTACTACTATCTATATATCCACCACCGAAGTCGGTAGAGGCGCGTTTCTGCGTAGACGGTTGGTTGTCCACCATATCGAGGGCGCGGCAATTCGCCTTTGGCCGCGCGCTCTTGGGCGACGGTGGGACACGTGTGGCCGGGGAAACCCTTGTACTGTACTCATTTTTCAAGGCTCTGTAATGTACAGGCTATTGCTTTACAAAATTCATACATATGATATACAATGCTCTCACTCAAGGCCGCCTCTTAAGTGCGCTACCGCTCTTGCCGTCCAATGGCCTTTCGATCGGACTCGGTCTCTGCCAATTGGGGGGCAAAGGCTTTTCCATAGGACTCAGCCGCTTTTTTTTCATGTTCGAGCCTGCACGCGCTAAGCCCATCGGCGATCCAGCCTCCGCATCCAACGCGGGAAGCACCTGCGACCGCTGGGCCGTCGCGCGGTGACCACCGAGCGACGACAGCGCCCGCGGCGGCAGGCCGAACCCGGGCGTGCGGAACTGCTGAAGCTCCTCCGAAGGCTCCGCTGAGGCGCTTCGGCCGCTCGCGGACGGTCCACCCCACGCCGTCGCACACGATACAATCGCGCTCCACAGCGTACCCATCGCCTCGCCTAGCTCAGCCTTGACGCGAACCTGGTATTGCGCGCCGGGACGAAGGCCACTTACGCGGCATCCCGTCGAAGCGTTGCCATGCGTCGAGTACACCTCCCTGACATTCGGTGAGCCAATCAGGCCCATGAACACCTTGTATCCCTCGACGGCATGGCTTGTGCGGATGCTCCACGACACCTCGAGCGTCTTCGCATCCTCCGTCCTTGGCTGGTGCACGTCCGCCATCAGCACGCCATTCGCGTTTGACGTGCTTGACACAAGAGCGTCAGGGGGCACGTACACGTCACGCACAAATGCCTCGGACCACATGCCTCGCTCACTCGTGACGAGGTCCACGCAGCGAAACGTCTCCTGACCACTCAGCGTACCAGACGGTACGAGAACGAGATTGCGACCAAGCGGCGGCGGCTCGAGCGCCATCCACTGAGCTGCCGACAGAGCAGACTCGGACGCCGCATCTTTCGCCGTGGATACGACTGACGCGGCGTCGTCATCCACAATCTCGACGCCCATTTCGCCTCCGCCTCCGCCGAGGCTGCGCACGCGATGATCTGCGTCTAGCGCATGGAAGCGCTCCCAGGTGAGATCAATGCAGTCGAGCACGTACGCGTCCGTCAGGCGCCCTTGCACTCCGATGCCGCCAGCGATGACGAGGTGCTTGCCAGCAAAGAGCGCGTCGTGGAATCCACGGCTTGGTGGCACGGTGCCCGCAACGTGCGTGGGAGCTCGCCAAGGCCGCGCGCGCTGCGGCAGATCCACGAGCGTGAGCGCGAAGAGATCAGAGCATGGCCGCCCACTCCTCACGTCGAATCCGCCGAACGCGTACGCGAGACGTCGATCCGGGCTCACGGTGAGCGTCGCGAATGCACGCCCTGGCCTCGGAACCTTCTCGTAGCCGGTGTTGTCGAGCACCCCCGCGGGAAGGCTGCGCCACATGCCCGTGGCAACGTGATAGATGTACCCTCCGTCCAGCAGGTCAGCATTCTCCGGCGGGTCGTGCAGTCCAGAGGCGCGCCTAAGCACTGCCCTGCGATCTGCGGGAGGAGGCTGGCCTTGTCTCCACGCTCTCTCCAGCGGCACCGTCGACCCGCCGAGCAGCAGGAGCATGTCCTCCTCCTGAATGACTCCGCCGATAGCGCACATCGCGCATCCCTCCGCCGGGGGCGGAACGTCGCGCTCGGACGTCGACGCGTCCATCGCGTGGACCTTCCACCGCCGCGTCGCCGTGTTCAGGCTCCACAGCTCATTTGTCAGCGTGCCATCGGGCAGCCGCCCGCCAAACACGAACAGCCGCTTGCGCAGCGTGCACGTTGCGACGCCGAATTGCGCCTGCGGTCCTGGTTTTGCATTCACCCCGTCTGCGGCGGCAAGGCTAAGGCCTGACGCGTCAGCGTCAAAGTCCAGTGCCGGGCCCGCGAGCGAGCTCTGTCCTTTCGGCTGCCACACCTCCGTCATGAGCATGTGCCACTCAGACGCAGCACCGCTCTGCCCGAGCTCGAGCACGAGGTCCGCCTCGTTGCTCGGATCTCCGTGGCTTTGCGCGAGACGCTGCCCGCCAAGGACGAGGCAGCTTTGGCCGGCGATGAACGTGGTGAGTGTGTGCGTATCTCGCGCGGCGGGTGAGTCGCGCGTGGCACCCTGCCTGACAGCGCCCTTGGCATGCAGTGGCAGAGGCGACAGCACGAGTCGCACACTCCACGGGTATCCGAAGACGCGGCTTTCGTGTACGGACTTGGACAGCTCTCTTCTCAGGTTGATGTTGTCCTCCTCCACGGCGAGGCGCTGGTTGTGCTCCTGGTGTCTCATGACCATCTCCGTGTTTGCGGTCACTTCCGTCTCGCGTACGCGTTCTTCGAGTTCCGCGACGCGTCGAAGCAGTTTGTGGTGTTCCTTTTCGAATTCGAGCGCTTGCTCAAGTTTATCTTTTTGTCTGGCAAGTTCCTTTTCCAGCTTGGCGATGTGTTGGCTTTGTCTTTCTTCGATTTGCGTTTTATCGTGGAGCGCCGCGGTGACTTCATCGTTCGCGAGCTTCGATTCCTGGAGCGTTCGTTCGAGGTGTTCGATGATATCCCTCGAGTCTCTCTTTGCGGTGGACAGTTCCTCGGAGAGTTTCTCCGTGAGCGAGGAGGCGGCTTCGAGCGCGGACTCCGTGCGCAGCAGTCTCGTTTCCGACTCGGCAAGTTCGAGGTTCTTGCTTATGAGCCGCGACTCCCACTCGCGCTCGACGGCTGATATCGAGGCGGAGGTATTGGGCGAAAGAGGCTCGCCCATAGTAATAGACTAACAGTAATAGACTAATAGGAATAGGAAGCAAGCAAGCGTGCTGTGCGTGCTTTGCTTTGCGTGAACCTCAGAGACACCACTAACACGAAACACGAAATACGAAACACGAACAGGTAAGGTTACGTTCGGCCTTATTAGACGCTTAAGGCCGGCCGGCTGTTTTGCTGTTTCTTAAGGTTTCTTTGGCAGCGCAAACAAGGGTTAGGGTTTACTGGAGTACCGGGTAGGGTCCCAAGGGCCAACGGCCTCCTTGTCACCACCAGGTCTTGGCACACCACCTTGGCACCTCCGTCCTGACCGGCCTGAGCTCGGTGCAACTTGCAAGTTCTTTTACCCGGTCAGCCGGTAGGAAGGCCTAGGAAGTAGAGCTCGCGAGTCGCGAGGTTGCCGAAAACAGCTTGCCCGAAAAGCTCGCTCAGCACACGCCATTCCTGTACCCTACGGTTTCCTTCTCCTGTCGGCCTGGCAACTGGCAAGGGCTGCCTTTTTGTCTCACGACCAAGGGACTGGGTCCCAGCCCTAGCCCTGGCACCTGGCCCATATACATATGCCCTTGCTAGGGATAGGGAGGGTGTTAGGGTTAGGGTTAGTGAACCTCTTGTGAGGTGGTTTTGTTTGCTCATCCTATCCTTCTACTTCGTTATCCCCGGGGTTTTCTTTTCTTTCTGTGCAGTGTGGTTTCCCTCCCCCTCTGGTGGTGGAACCCCATCACTTCCTTGTTCCCCATCACTCGCCCGTGATGATGGCGGCGTCATCAACAACCTCCCGCCCTCGTGCTCATGGCCATGGCCGTGCTCACCACGTGCTTACTCCTCGTCGTTATCAAGGTTTGGCTGCTCACTCCTCTCGGTCTCCGTCATTGATTTACTCGTCATCCTTGGAGAGTATTGACGCGAGTGATGCGTTCGCGTCAGGGGGTCTGCTCGCGCAATATGAAGATAAGGAACCGTTGCCGCTTGACGTCGACTTATCGAGTGTATTCGGATACAAACGTACATTTGCAGAGAACTTTCAAGTGCTCGAAACACTAGGTGCAGGCTCGTTCGGGGTCGTCTCCTTAGTACGAGAGAAAGAAACGGGTGTGGAATTTGCCGCGAAACGAGTTCCCAAACACTGCCGACGAGGACCGACCACAGCCAGGTACCTGCGCAAACTTAGAACGGAAGTTGACGTCATGCGACAAATGGGAACGAGCCTCAACGCAGTCTTCCTCCACGACACCTACGAGGAAAACGACCACGTCACGCTCATCATGGAGGCGTGCCGAGGCGGAGAGCTCTGGGAACGAGTCGCGGTTGACACGTACGACGAAGGACTCGCGTGCAGGTACGTCAGGGACGTCCTACGCTTCGTCGCGCAGGCGCACGCCAACGGAATCCTATACCGAGACATCAAACCGGATAACTTCCTATTCCTCGACACAGGAGACCTCTCCCCGCTCAAGGCGACGGACTTTGGACTCAGCAGCCGCATGACGCCCGCAATGCTCGACGGGGAGATGATCTCGCAGCGATGCGGAACACCCGCGTACATGGCACCGGAGGTCATCGAGCAAAGCTACGGAAAGGCGGCTGATCTCTGGAGCGTGGGCATGGTTGCATACCAGCTGCTCACCGGCCGATTTTGCTTCTGGGAAGACGTTCGCGGCTTGAGCCTTCGCGACGTGTGGAAGAGCGTCCTGCACGACAAAATTCAGTGGGAACACCTCGAGGGATGCTCACCCGAGGCAATCGAGCTCGTCAAGGGCCTGCTGGACCGCGATCAAAAGGGAAGAATGACGGCGGACGAGGCGCTGCGCGCACCGTGGTTCAAGAGGCTCGAGGGCGATGGCTCGACGTCTTCGGCGGGCGATTCCGACCTGTTCAAGGGAACGCTCGTTCAACGTCTGCAGCGCTACGGAGCGTATGGCCTTCTCAAGCAGAGGGCACTCGCTCTGCTTGCCGCGGATGCGTCCGATGCTGATTCCGAGCTCGGCGCTATCCTCAAAAAGGCTTTCGAGGATGCGGATGAGGACAGCAGCGGTACGCTCGAGGTGGACGAGCTCGCTACGGCGCTTCGTCGTGCCGGCTACGCAGTCACGGACGGCGAAGTGGGACAGCTGCTGCAGTTCACCGATATTGACTTCTCGGGAAGCATCTCGTTCGACGAGTTCCTGGCGACGACGCTTGACTGGCAGACGATCGCGGAGCGAAAGGGAACCGACGGGTGGAAGGACATGTGCAAGCGTGCATTTGACCTCATCGACACCGACGGCAGCGGGTACCTAGAGCTCGACGAGGTGGTGAGCTTGCTTCCGGAGAAGTTCATCGGTGGACGTCATGCCCTGGCACGCGACCTCATCGCTAAGGCTGATCGTGATGGAGACGGACGCATCGACTTTGAGGAGTTTGAGAGCATGCTGAATTTCAACGGCGCGGCGGTGGAGTCGCTGGACCTGTATGATAGCAGGTCCCTTAGCCGCGAGTCTCTGAGCTTGGATTCCATGTGATTCAAACGTTAATGAATAATCTAAGATCGCTCATTCAGTAATGGAAAGTACTGGGTTTACTTCGTCCAACGGGTCGTCCATTCACCACCATGCACCATGCACCATGTAGCACTTTACATGCCCCATTCAATTAAGTACAGTACTGAACTTGAATTTCGCAAATCTTAGTTACTTACTCACGACGATATTCAATATCTTACCACTCCTGAAGATCACCTTCTTCACCTCCTTTCCATCTGTGAACTTCTGCACATTTTCGTCAGACATCGCGGAAGCCACAGCCTCGTCCTCCGTAATGTCCTTCGAAAGCATCAGCTTCGCGCGCACCTTGCCATTCACCTGCACGGGATACAAAACCTCGTTCGTCTCAATAAGGCTCTCGTCGTATGCCGGCCACTCCTCGTACGCGATGGAAGCCTCGTCGCCACCTCGAAGGCGGCATGCCATCTCCTCCGCAATGTGTGGCGCGTAAGGCGAAAGCAGCAAAGAGAACGTGTGCAGCACAGACTTGGGACGTGGTTGCTCCCACTTCGTCGCGTCATTCACGAACTCCATCATCGCGGAAATCGCGGTGTTGTACGCCATGCCCTCCGTCATCTCAGAAACCTTTTTGATGCATATGTGCAGGCTACGAAGCTGCTCCTCGGTCGGCTCGACGTCGCCGAATGCCTCATCGCCCTCCATCAGGCGCCATGCGCGTGCCAAAAATCTGTGCACACCCTCGACGCCGCTCGTGCTCCACACCTTTGTATCACGCAGAGGGCCCATGAACATCTCGTAGAGACGAAGCGAGTCCGCGCCGTATTGGAACACCACGTCATCTGGATTGATGACGTTGCCACGGCTTTTGCTCATCTTATGCGCACGTGCGGATATCTTAACAGGCATCGACTGCCCCTCAGGCACGTGAGGGCTGTCGTCACGAAGGTAGTAGCCATCACCCTTCTTCTCGACGTCGTCTTCGGAAAGTTTCATCTCGCGACCTCTCGCGCCACCCGCGCCATCCTCTTCCGTCATTATCTGCTCGCCGACATTCGGGTCCACGAACATTCCACTCGCCGTGTCAACGTAGCCCGTGAACTCCACCTCTCCAAGAATCATTCCCTGGTTCACAAGCTTCCTGAATGGCTCCTTCGTGCTCACCACGCCAAGGTCGTAAAGAACCTTGTGCCAGAAGCGCGCGTACAGAAGGTGAAGCGTTGCATGCTCCGTACCACCAACGTACAGATCGACGGGCAGCCAGTACTTTTCCACCTCCGGATCAATCATCAGCCTATCGTTGCTGGGGTCCGCAAATCTTAGGTAATACCAGCAGCTTCCCGCCCACTGAGGCATCGTGGACGTCTCGCGCTCCGCTGGCTCACCTGCCGTCACACCCGCGGCCGCGGCGGAAGATTCCGGCACCGTGGTGCGCACCCACTCCTCGCACGCCGATAGAGGTGGCTTGCCGTCTCCCGTCGGCTGGAACGTCTCCGTCTCCGGCAGAGTGATGGGCAAGTCGTCGACGCTCACCGGAACCACTTTCGAGGGATCGGACAGCGGGTACATCACAGGGAACGGCTCGCCCCAATATCTCTGACGAGCGAACAACCAATCACGCAGGCGGTAGTTGACACGCGCTTCGCCAAATCCATTCTCGGCGAGGTGCTCGGTCACCGCCTTGCGTGCCTTGCCTCCCGCCATGCCGTTGATGTCGAGGCCGCCACCACTGCTGTTGGCCGCGACAATGCCGTCCTTGTCGCAAAACGGCAGCTCAACGTCCTCCACAGAAGATCCTTTCGGGTGCACCACCACGCGAACGCCAACGCGATCGCCACCAACCTTTTTCTGGAATTCGAAGTCACGCTCGTCGTGCGCCGGCACGCCCATAACCGCACCCTCGCCGTATCCGCCGAGCACGTAGTCCGCGCAGAACACGGGAAGCGACTCTCCCGTGGTGGGGTGCTCGACGTAAGCGCCTGTGAACACGCCAGACGGACCTGCGGCGGCTGCACTGGAATCGCCCCCCGTTCGTTCGCGATCGCTCTTGCGCGACGCCGCCTCGACGTACGCCTCGACAGCCTCGCGTTCGGCTTCCGTGACGAGCTTGTCCATCAGCCACGGATGCTCCGGCGCGACGCAAACGAACGTGACGCCAAACAGCGTGTCCGGCCTGGTTGTGAACACGGTGAGTCGTTCGTCGTCGTCGCTGGACGAGAGAGGGAAGCTCACGGATGCACCTTCCGAGCGCCCGATCCAGTTGCGCTGCATTTCCTTCACACCTTCCGGCCAGTCGAGCTCGTCGAGATCTTCGAGCAGCCTGTCGGCGTACTCAGTGATTCGCAGCATCCACTGCATCATCGGCTTTTTCACCACAGGATGTCCCCCTCGTTCGCTGAGTCCGTCAATCACCTCCTCGTTCGCGAGCACGGTTCCCAGCGCGGGACACCAGTTCACCGGAACCTCCGCGCGGTACGCGAGTCCCTTCTCGAGGAGCTGCAGGAAGATCCACTGCGTCCACTTGAAGTACTTTGCGTCGGTGGTAGCCAGCTCTCTCTCCCAGTCGTAGCTGAATCCGAGTGACTGCAGCTGGTCGCGAAACCTCTCAACGTTTTTGGCTGTCGTGACGGCGGGGTGCGTTCCCGTCTGTATGGCGTACTGCTCTGCAGGCAGACCGAACGCGTCCCAGCCCATCGGGTGCATGACGTTGTACCCTCGCATGCGGTAGAATCGACTCGTGATGTCCGTGGCGGTGTACCCTTCGGGGTGTCCGACGTGCAGACCCGCACCGCTGGGGTACGGGAACATGTCAAGCACGTAGTGCTTTGGCTTTGACGTATCCACCTTGGTGATATCGGGAGTACGAAACGTCTTATTTTGTGCCCAGTACTTCTGCCACTTGCTTTCGACAAACCCAAACGGGTACGCTTGCGATTGACCACCACCGTTTGCTGCTGATGATGACGATGAAGCGTCTGACGACGTCTCCGGCTGACTCGTCGTCTCCGTGGTGGTTGCTCTTGAAGTTGTGGAACCCAGTTGCAGATTTCCTTGAAAACGAGAACACCCGAACCGCACGGGGATACGCCAACGACTCATAGGCACACATGAAGACCGGTTCATCCTTGAAGAAGCGTTCTTCATGGACATGCTAGATGACACAGTACCAGAGCAAGTACTTGTGGTGAACATGAGGTGCTCCGTCCTCGAGGTGAAAAACGACAAGAAATGATTCGAGTCGAGTGCGGCGGAGAATGGGTTGTGTTATCTGCTTCAAGTGAGAAGTGAGTGGCTGGAACACCCCTGCCCTGCCCCCGGGGGAAGTTTATAATAGGGTTGTACGACAAGGGTGGATCCCCATTTCTATTCCGCCGCACCCCCCTCCCCCTTCCCCCCCGGACCCGGTGGTTTCCCATTCTCCCTACCTGATCATACCATATCATTACCATGTCCGACGAGCTCAATCACATCTTCGAGAGCGTTTCTAGTCAAGTGCGACACGCGTTCAGCGATCCCACGGGACAGAAACGAAGTCCGTATCAGCAAATCAAAGAAAGCACCTTGGGATTCATACACGCCGTAGACTGGAAAGAAACGTGGCTCATCGCCTTGTTAACAACCTTACTTGCTCTCCTGTGTTTCGTTCTTCTCACCAGACGTCAGACGAATATGCAGTGCGTGCTCTTTGTGTTCTTATCCGTCATTGTGTTCACGGCTGAGAACATCAACAACTTCCTCGCAAGTCACTGGACGTCTTTTGCGAAACAACCGTACTTCGACAAACACGGCGTTTTCATCTCCACCGTGCTCACCGGACCGCTGTTGATCATCATGATGACCATCGTCATCAACTTGTTGAGGGAAACTGTCAGCCTCATGATCAAAAGCAAACGCGCAGAGTTTAGAGTTAAAGCAAAACAATACGCCAAGGCGGAGAAAGAGGGAAAGAAAGACAAGTAGAAAGCACGCTTTTCAAAACCTTGTTGTATCGTGTAATACAGTATCCATAAAATTTGCAAGTTTTCAAACAGAAAAAAAAAATATTTAGTAACTAACAAGCTTGGGGGAGCTCAGCCTGCGCTGCGCTTGCTAAGCGCATCAGCGCAGCCTGCAGCGCCTCAGGCGTATGCGAAGAACTCACACACAGCTTCAGGCTGGGTGTGGGCGCATGGTCACCCTCAATCTCACTGTAAAGCGGAACTCCGACAAGAACGCCTGACGGAACAATCATACGCCGCGCGATGGCGCACACCGCGCGCTGCTGCTCGTGCCATGGCTTCTCACTCCAACGGCCTGAAAGCTCGAGGTGCACGAGAGGACTTGCACCCGTATCGCCATCCTTCGGAGGGCCATCGGGGCCATCGCGAACGCTCAGAAGGCCATGCAGAACGCCGTCGGGACAAGCGCCGTCGGCGACAGCTGGTGCGGGTGGGGCAGCTGTGGCCCCGGCGCCGGCAGGACTAGGTGCAGCTGCCGCAGCCGCAGCCGCACTCGCCGTAGATGTCGTCATGCGTGCCAGCCAATTTCGAACCATGGCGGCATTCGCACGGCACGTTGCGGGCAACTTTCCGTTGGACGCGCGCAGGCGGCGCAGCGCGCCAATGGCACCCGCCGCGAGCAGCGGCGGAAGGCTTGCGGAGAACACATATCCGCTCGCATTCAAACGCTGGAATATGTCCATCCTCGTCTCGTGCGTGCAGCAGAATCCTCCGACGCTTCCCATGGAATTGCTCAGGCTGCTCGTGTACACGTCCACGGACGACACGGGAACACCGTACCGTTCGAACGTTCCCCGCCCGCTGTGCCCCATGACACCAAATCCGAAGCTGTCGTCAACATACAGGCGGAAGTTGTAAGCCTCCTTGAGCTGCACAACCTTCGCCAGCGGGCAGACGGTGCCAACGTTCGCGTACACGCCCTCGACGACGATGTAAAGCCGCCTCTTTCCCTTCTCTCCCACAAGCTTGCGATCTGCGCGCACGCGTCGCAGCTGCTCTTCGAGATGCTTCATGTCGTTGTGCGCGAATTCGATCACCGTCGCTCGTGCGAGCGCGAGTCCGGATCGTATGGCGTACGAGCACCTCTCGTCGACGATGGCGACGTCGCCCTTCTTGGCAAAGGCGGGAATGACGCTCTGCGGCGTGGCGACGTCGTACGAGTACAGAACGGCGTGCTTATATCCGACGAAGCTTGCGAGTTCTTCCTCGAGCTTCAGGTGGACGTCGATCGTGCCGTAGAATCCTCGCGGGCCGCAGGAACCAACGCCGTATTTATTTGTGGCTGCGTCCACCTCTGTGGAGACTTCGTCGTCACCCGCGAGTCCGAGGAAGTTGGAGCTTGCGAGGTTGAATACGTTGCGCACTAGTGCAGCTTTGTCATCCGTCGGCGGCACGGCTTCGTTCGGCATGGCGAGCGCTTCAAGGAAGTCGAACGCGAGCGTGTGGTTCACGGACGGCGGGTAGAGGTACAGGTCAACGTATGACGCGGGCGCACTGTCAAGAATGACGCGCGGTGCGTCCAGCAAGGAGGGCACGTTGAGGTTTTCACCTGCAGCTGGTGCGAGCGGTTCTCGATCTTTGGAAAGTTTCCATCGTAGGCACATCATGTCCACTTCCCGCTCTGTCAGTGGCGATTGGTCTTCCGTCCTACGAGGAGGACGAGCTTTTTGCACGAGGAGGTAGACAATAATCAAGACAAGGAATAACTCGATGATGAAGTGGTTGCTGAACAACACGTCATTCATATTATCAGTGAAAGAGAAGGAGAATAATCCCAGAGAGATGGACTCCCATGAGTAACCTTTCATCATGGAAGCAAGGAGCCATGACGACGACGTTGGCATCGTCATCGTCGTGCGTGAAATCCTCCCACCCCAAGAACGGAACCGCAGGCCAAGTGGGTGGGGGGGACGGACGGACACGGACGTCGGACGGACGCCGCGGGGGGGTAACCCTAGAATTGGGTTAGGGTTTAGGGCGGGTTCCTGACGGCTTCATTTTGGTATCCGAAGACATGGACATGGACACTATTTCGAGTGGTGAGCCGACATTACTCGTTATTAGTGGTGCTGATCATTTCTCCAGGACTACTGATGGTCCTGGTGGATTCGTATCATCTTTTTTTCGCTCATTTTTTAATCGCATCACCAACCGAGATAAGGTCACAAACCAAGATAAGGTGGAACGACGCAACATCAATGAGCGTAGCAATAGCACCAGCAGTGATGGTGGTGACGATGGTGATGAGGAGGATCATGTACACAGATGGAACTTGACGACGAAGTACTACACCGCGATGATCAACGTGAACGTTGAAAAATTAAAAGTGGGACTCGAAGCGCAACAAAATGGGAAATCCTCTGATGGAACAACAACCAACCAAAGTAACGTCGTCGCCGTCGTCGTCATAGCACCTATGGGCAATGAAGAAGCTTCACATGAACATATCGACACAGCCAAACGCCTGCTCGCACAGCACGCGAACAGCGCAGACGTGCGCATCTTCGCAGGTGACGAGTCCGACGTCGCCAGCCCAGATTCCGACGCGTTTCTCAAAAGAGCACGCGCGTGCGAAGACTGGTGCTTCGAAAACGGGTGCGAGTACGTGCGAGTTCACGTGCAAGACGAGTCGCGTGACCAAGAGCTACGCGAATTTGGTGGCGACAACGACGACGACGACGACGACGATGGGTGCACCATGCACCAAGGCGCGAACCGCATACGAGATGCACTCGAGTGCTGCGCATGGCCAAATATGGTGCCAGTTCAGCAGCAGCGCGCTGCTCCAGCACCATCACCAGAGATTACTTCTGCATCTGCCGGTGCTGCCGTTAATGGTGCTCCTTGGCACCCTGAAAGCCTACTGCCTCGATGTCCGTTCGGCGACGACGAAGAAGACAGTGCCACCGCACTCCTCGACGCCGAAGCGGATGCTTTGGACCGCGTGTTCCACGCACTCGCACAGTCACGTCAGGATGGAGGTAGTGGGGAGATTCCAGATGACTGGACGACGTTTCAAGGTGCAGAAGACAGCGCGGATGGGGCTTTCACGGCTGCTGACGAGGCGCGTAGGCAACGTGCCGAGCAGGTGGCGATGCAGATGATGAACCTCTTTGGGATTCAGGGGGATGACAAAGACGACGACAACGACAACAGCAACAACAACAACAACAACGAGGAGTCGGCGTGAGGCGACGTTGGCGTCGTGTGACCGCTGAACAAGCTCAGCATTGTACTTTTGAACTTGAAGCATTTTTGTTTTTTACTTTTTTTCTCCATAGTTGTGTTGTGGTCCTTCCACCCGTTGTGTTGTGGTCCTTCCACCCTCGTCACAAGCAGACGCGCTCCTCCAGATAGTTGCCTCCATTTTGTGGTCCTTCCACCCTCTCACACCTCCTTTTGGTTCGTGGTCCTTCCACCCTCGTCACACACGACGCGCTCCTCCCTTAGTTGTAGCCCTGCGGCGGCATGCCCGGCTGACCACCATATCCGGCGTAGGGATCGGCGATGCCCGGAACCGGTCCCGGCGGTGCGGCGGGATCCCAGCCGCCTGCGGCAGGCGCACCCCAGTTGTCGCCACCAGCCTGCGGCACCCCGGCGGGCACGAATCCACCCGCAGCCTCGAAGCCTCCCGTGGGCGCCGCCGCGGCGTCACCCCACTCAGGCTGTGCGGGCTCCGCCTGTCCGTACGCGGCACCCGCGGCATCTCCTCCGGTGAGGGCGTTCTGCGCCTCCTCCTGCTCCTTCGCCTCCTCGGGGTCGCGGTAGAAGTAGAGGTCGACCATGACGTCCCACGGGTTGGAAGCGGTGACGGTTCCGCGCATCTGCAGCACCATGCGGCTGAGCAGGTAGTACAGAACACCGATGGAGTGCTTTCCCTTGTTGTTCGCGGGGATTGCGATGTCGACGAACTCGAGCGGGCTGTCGGTGTCGCAGAAGGCGATGACGGGAACGTTCATGTACGACGACTCGTTGATGGGCTGGTGGTCGGTGCGCGGGTCGGTGACGACGAGCAGGCGCGGCTCGCAGAAGTCCTTTCCGCTCTGGTTGGTGAAGGTACCTGGCGTGTGTCGTCCCGCGAGCGCCTTGGGTCCGACGTACTGTCCAAACTTCATGACGGCGCGTTGTCCGTACGGGCGTGCTGAGCACACGACGATGTCCTTGGGGTTCTCGATGGCGACGATCACACGTGCGGCGAGCATGAGTTTCTCCCACGTCTGTCCGAGGTTGAGGACGAAGATGCCGTCTGGTCGACGACGCCAGACGTAGCGCTCCATGGCGTGGTTGCAGTTCTTCGTTCCCAGGTGGGCACCTGCCGCAAGCATAAGCTGAATATCAAGCTCCTTCTGGGACGCCATGGCTACTGTGTTTTGTGGAATGGCGACCAGCGAGCCTCGAGGGGAGGAAGGGGCGGCGGCGGGTTTGGTTCTGAACCCAAAAACCTCCTCAAAAGAGGATACCTCTTCAATCATCATCCCCGTGAATTGGAATTGGAATTGGGGAATTCGGGGTTACGAGAGGGGGAAGACCACACACACAGATTGGCAATTTCGGGGTTCCCTGGAAAACCGATTCCAATTTCCAAGGCATCTGAAGTCGGAACAAGAAATCTGATGAACAGGGGGGCGGGAGGAGGGACAGGTGGGATAGAAGTCCCATGGTGCAATCGTGTATCCCCTTGCCACCCTTTTAATTTCAACAAGTGAGGGCGAAGTATCAGGTCGAAAGAGGGGGAAAGAAGGATCCCCCTATAAAATGCACATCAGACATGGTATATACTATATAGACAATCGTGTATCCCCCTACTATCCAGTTACAACCCTGTGGTAGGTCGAAGGGGATCCCCCTATAAAATGCACATCAGACATGGTATATACGTACTATATAGACAATCGTGTATCCCCCTAACATCTAGTTACAACCACAGCTCAGGTCGACAAATCAAATCCCTCCCCCCCAATACAATATTGGCGTTCTGAGCGGTCCCCAAATCTCCTTTGGAAGGGAACCGCGTATTGTCTCTCTCCGACCCCACATCTCAGATCATTCCCAACTTCACAAATAACTATGGCTGCAGCGTTCATGTCTGAGACGTATACTTCTATGTCCACGTATTACACGTCGGTCGACAATATAATCAAGCCTGCGGTGTTCTCGTTATTAGACGGTGTTGGCCTCCACTTGGAACCTTCGTGTCATTTGACATCCCACCTTCCTTTAGTGTCATCACCCACGCCTGTGATTCTGTCCGTGGCGGCGTATCTGGTCATCGTCTCTCTGGGAGTGCTTCTTTCTTCAAGCAAGAATAGTACAACGTCGTCTTCTTCACCGTCACCATCGTCTCAAACTAAGCGTAAGGACCCGTACTGGCTCGCGGTAGTCGTTCTCTTTCATAACGTCTTCTTAGTCGCTCTGTCACTCTACATGTGCGTGCGCATAACCTACGAAGCTCTTGTTGTCAACAAATACAACGTGTGGGGAAACGCATTCAAAGGAGAAGAGTCAGAACGTATGCTCGCACACACAATCTGGATCTTCTACGTCAGCAAACTCTACGAGTTCATGGACACATTCATCATGCTCCTTAAGGGAAACCTGCGCCAAGTCAGCTTCCTGCACGTCTACCACCACGGAACCATCTCGTTCATCTGGTGGGCAATCACCTTCCACGCGCCGGGAGGAGACGCGTACTTCTCCGCAGCGCTCAACAGCTGGGTGCACGTCCTCATGTACGCGTACTACTTCCTCGCCGCAACGTTACCCAAGGAGCCGAGCGTGCGAAGCAGGTACCTCTGGTGGGGCAAGTATCTGACGCTCTTCCAGATGTCGCAGTTCGCCGCAAACTTCGTGCAGGGCATCTACGCGTACGCGACAGGTTCGTACCACAGCGGAATTTCAGCACTCCTCGTGGGATACATGGTCAGCCTCCTCTTTCTCTTTGGAAACTTCTTCGTGCAGAAGCACTTCGCAGGAGGAAAGAAAAAGAAGTCTGCCTAAAGTGCACGGAGAATGATCATCACTTGGAGGAGGCTTTTTGCTCACACCACCCATTTGGATTTTTTCCTTTCCTTTTACTTTACATACTTTTCTTTTTTCTTTTTGTTTTTTGAGGGGGGTCAACCTGTTATTAGGCGTCTTCGACCCCCCAAGCAGTTGATGACACGCGCGTGAAATACGTACGTCGTCCGCCTCGCGTCTGGAGAGTAGTAATGCACCTGCCTGCAAGATGAGCGGTCGCACCGTACGCGTCGGTCCTCGAGAAAGTAGTGCGGTGGCGCCACACACGCGCAAGTCGACGTGCATGTGATGTTGTTTGCGTTGTTCGTCTTATGTAGTAAGTAGTATACATTACACTTTCCTTTTAATCCTCCTCCTGCACACCGGCAAAAGTCGGAGGATCCACCTCCGTCTGAGCCATCCGAGGAGGAGGGCTTCCCACAGGAGGACTTTGTGCTCGAGGACTTTGTGCTCGAGGACTTCCAGCAACACCAGGACTATTCGTCCCCGAATGAGCACTACCAGCATCCGTTGCAAACTTACGCACCGCCGAATAGCTGCTGTACTGACTCTGCATATCGTCTCCTTCTCGTACTGACCGCTGTACTGACCCTTTCTGAGAGCTCATACGGCGCAAACTCTTCGTGCTCTGTATGGGTGGGGCCGATGCGGTGGTATCACGAGCAGCGAGGCCCATGCGTGGATGAGCCATAGGATTGCGAGGCACTTTGTTCTCGTGAAATTCCTTTAGCAGAACTGCCAATAGGCCATCTAAGTCAACGCAGTTGTCGCCAATCTTTCCCTTGCGAATGCGATCGGGAGCAAACACCTTGCGAATCTTCACGTCGAGATTGCCGACATCCTGCTCGTTGTACACATTGGCCAGAATCACGTGGCAAATCTTGATCGGAACATTGCCAACTCCATTCTCCCATTCTTCGAGCAAGTCTTCCCAATCCGTCGGCTGCTCGACGCTGCGGCGAATCATGTCGAGAATGTCGGTGAAGAAATGGTATGACGACTCGGAAAGGAAGCCGGGCATGATTGAGCAGAAGCGACTGAATGTCGCAATCTTCGGGTCGTGCTGGTGCTCCTTGCAAACCGCCAAAAAGTCTGCGATGCGAGCACGCGCGTATTCATCCGTCGTTGATCCTCCAATACTTTCAGCCGCGTACGCGTCGGTTTTCTCGCCGTGCATCGCCTCCTCAAACGGAGTTCCAAAGCCCTTCAGAATCACCATGTGAATGCTGTCGAAAACCGTGTCCGTGCGAAGCGCTGCATTGTAATAATCGATGCCCTGCGCGCGATCCTCCAGCGGACTCGGCCCCGTGCGCTTCATGAAGTTTGTGTAAACCTTAACAATCGTGCGGGCCACCTGAAGACGCAACTTCGCACTCTTCGCGATTTCAGGGATCTCCGCATCTTCTGCTGGCATGGCACTCTGCACGTACGCGAGCCACGTTTCCACGCCGCTTTCACCGCTCTGCGTGTTCGCGTCCTCGCGGTGGTCAAACTTGTTCTGCCAAAACTCGGCAATCGCCGTCACCTTAGTACTGCGACGGAACACTTCGTGGCTCATATCTGTCGCTGTTTGCACCTCCTTGCGAAGTTCCTTCACCTCATTCGTGGTTCTCGTCAGAGCGTCAGCGTGCACTGGGTCCAGAAGACGCGCGTACATCTCACGCTCGTGCGCCGGCGTGGCGTCCAGCCATGCCTTCTCTGATGCCATGTGCTCCTTGTTCATCTGCTCGATCCGGGCGCGAAGAATCATATTCGACTTCAGCAGCAGAGAGATTTTCGTCTTCTGCAGCGCACTGGTGCCATCTTTCATGCCGTGCAGCATTGGGCCCAGAGCTTTGCCCGCCTTCTCCAAAATGGGATCTCCCTCAAGCATCCGACGCGCACTTTGCCCCACAACTTCGTCGGACGCGTCATCCTTGAACGTGCTCTGGTCGTGGCGCTCGTAGAAGTTCTCATCGTACGCCACACCCTGCAAGACGTACCTCGCGACGATAAACGCGTGGCTCACCTTAGCAAGCTTGTCCGCCACGAGCGACTTGTCGCCAGTCATATTGAGCAATTCGCGATTCAGCCGCTCAATCTCCAATTCGAGCGTATTCGTGCTTTCCTCCAACTCCTTAGCAAGACTCAATTTCTCGTCCTGGAGCATCTTAATGTCGTTCGTCTTGTTCTCCAGGTCATTCAACACTTCCTCCAGCCTTTCGCGGGCGTGCCTCGCCTCGTCGAGAGAGTTCTGCATCGTCTCGCGCATTGCCCTAATCTCCGACGTCACCGCATCGCGCATAAGCTCGGCGTTCTCTGCGCGCTCAACCGCATGTTTCTTCGCCCGCTCGGCATTTTCCTGGGAGAGCTGAGCTGAGTGAAGATCGTTCGTCAAAGTCACATTCTTGTGCTTCGCAGTGTCGAAGTCCACCTGCAGTTCATCCATTCTCTTAGTGTCAGCCTCGGCACGAGTTGCTCGCATCATCGCCGCATCGAGGTCCAATACGAGCTGCCGACGCTGCGCAATCTCGGCATCAAGCTTACGTCCCTTGGAATCCAGCTCGTGCTGGAGCTTGTTATTTTCGCTTGCCATATCTTCGTACTTAGACTCGAATTGAATCGCACGCTGTTCGAACATATCTCTTTCACGGTCAGCTTTGTCAAAACGCTGTCTCCACGTCTCCTTTTCTCGCGTCAGCTCGTCGAGATTCGTTTTCAATTCGTTCACGGTCTTCAGGGCTAATTGAATGGTGTTTTGAGGCATGCCACTGCGTCCAAGCTTTTCCCACTTTCTCCTCGTTTCTTCAGTGTCTGGCGGTGGTGGCACGCCCTGCAGGCTAGCTCGGAAAGGGCGGAGCAGAGTCGCTACTTCCTCCACCTCCTGGCGGTACATCATCGTCTTGCTTCTTTCCGCGGCACCAGACTTCTCGAGCAGCTCGGTGTTCGACTCGTGGCGCTTCACTTCACCTGTGAGACGTGCCAGCAATTCCTCGGTACGCACCTTGAAGCTCTTAGAATCCTTGCGTTCCTTAACGAGAGTCTCCTCCGTGCGATCCAGCCTGAATGTAACCTTTTTGTGCTTGCCGTTCAGCTCGTCCAGCGTCTTGTCGGTAGCCTCCTTCTCACGCGACAACGATGAGTGAGCATCCTTGAGCTGGCCGTGCCCACGTCGTTCCACGTCAAGCTCGCCCTCGAGGGTGGACACTCTCGACAACAAAAGTTCTATTTGACTCTGCATACGCTCGCCTTCCTCCCTCCGACGAGACACCTCGTCGAAAGTTGCCTCCTTCAGGCTCACCTGCTCGAGCATACGAGCTCGCAGGTCTCTCAGCGTGACCTCGGCACTCGTCAGCCTCTGCTGCATCGACGCATTAGATGCAATACCATCCTCCACGAGAGTATTTTTCGCCTCGAGCTCGCGGCGCAGACGCGCAAGCTCCTCCTCCAACTCCGAGGTTTTGTTCGCCGACGTCTCCGCGAGCGCCCGTGCGCTCGACGTTTCTCTCTCCCTTCGCCTGAGCTCTTCCTGTAGATCTGCCACGGACCGCTCGGCGTTCAGCCTGAGCTCCATCTCGCCGAGGTGGTTACTCTCCGCCTCGCGCACCGCCGCCTTGAGGCTTTCTATGTCGCGACCGCGGTGCGCAATTTGCATCGCGAGACGGTCTCGCAGCGTCGACGCGCGCTGCTCCGACTCGCTGTGCTCAATCTCACGTTTTGTCAGATTTGCGTTAACGTGCGCAAGTTTATCTCTCGCACGATCCATTGATGAGTGGAGGCCCTCCTGCTGATCGAGCAGAGCGTGAATGTCGCCCTCGTACGAGAGGCCACAGTGCAGCTCGATGAGCTTGCGGTACTGCGCCCAAACAACACCGAGTAGCCCAGCATGCACCTTCGAGTGCAGCGAAACCTGGCGAGTCACCTCTCCCAGCGCCAGCTCGTACAGCCACATCGCCGACTCACATCTCTCTCGCAGCGTAACGTCGCTGCCAGCTACTGGCAGCGCAACGCCGAGCTGCTCGAGCATCGTCGAGAGCCACCTCTCGAGATTGATGGCATCCGACTTTTGTGGTTTCTGGCTCTCGTTCGGGAACACGTTGCGATGGAACATGCTGCGCGGGCCGCCGACGGAGCGTCCTGGCAGGCGGCGTGACTGCAGCGGTCCTTTCGACTTGCCACTTGGCGCGGACGTCGTGGGCGGTGCCGGCACTGCGGCCCCAGCTTCCTCGCCTCGTGCTTGCGGCGGGGTCTTCATCGGCACCCCCCCGGGTGGCGCGAGGTCGCCGTCCCCGGGGATGGGAACCTCCTCCACGAACCGCACGAGCTTGTGCACCCACTTCAGCTCCTTCGCCACCGGCAAGCCGTCAGGCTCGACGGCGCCGACGCCAGGTTCGGACGCCCACTGCTCGAGCCTCCCTCGCGTGGTGTTGGCGCGTCCCGCGGCATTTTCCGGCACTAACGACAGGGGCAGCCTCAGGGGGGGCACCTTGTGCGAACCGTCGTCCTCTGCGCCGCCGTCTCCGTCCTCTTGCGTGAAGCTTGCTTGTATTTTCGTCGTGCGTCTCTTGCCCGTGATGACGTCGTGTACAGCCGCCCTGTGTTCGTCTCTAGCGGATATCAGCAGGGACTGCAGCGACGCGTCTAAGGTGGCCATCTGCTTGCCCAACGAGCGTGCCATGTGCGCTCTCACCTCGTGGTGCTCTGCATCGAGGAGCTTGATGCGCGCGTCCGCAGCGGAAATGTGGTCCTTGAGTACGAGCGTTCTTTGCGCTTGCCTTTGGTTTAGGAGGACGTTGTTGTCATCCGCGGAATGTGTTGTGTTCCTCTTCTGCTGCTGCTGTTGCTTCTTCGTCTCCGTGCCTGGAAAGAGCGGCTGTCTGTCCGGCGTCGCCCACGCCTTTGCTGTTAGGACGTGTTTTTCTCTATTCGAGACGGGTGCTTCGTCGTGAGAGGCAAGACTCAGGGAGAGCTCTGCCCGTTTAAGGCTCTGCGAAGCCTCGCGGCTGTTCAATGAGAGTGAGACCGAAGGCCGCTGACTCAGACGCTGCGTGAACGGCATCCTCTGTGAGCAGCTCCGGAAAGAAATGATGAACTCCGCCAGGAAAAAGGCTGAAAGGGGGGGACCCTGCGCGAACCTCACGGAACTACGATAGAAACAACGAGAGGGGGGGCCGAAAACAACAGGGAAGTCAACAACCCTTACTTGCTAACCCCTTAACTGTGATTCTGTCGAGTGAACTGGGCCTGTTGCGTGCGTGTTGTGGGCCTGTTGTGGGACCCTCTGTGGGCTTTCTTGTGGCGTCACCTCGTCAAGCTCCTCTCAGTGCCAGTCTCCCCCTTTCCCATCATCCCCATGTAGGAAGCTTGTCCTCTGGGAGGAACTTAACAGGCACACGTGTACGAGGCCGGAGACCACCCCACGCGACCAGCTCACTCGACCCGACCTGAGGTATGGTAGGTATGTAAGAAACCCGACCTTACCTTTATGGTTCGTTTACTGTACCTTTTCCGGCTTGCTTGTCACTTTGCCGGTCAGCCTGTCAGCGGTTGTTGACTCTTGGATTTGCAAACGTCACACGGGTCCCTTGCCTTTGCCTTTTGTGTTGTGACATACTTCGTACCACCCCTTTCCCCCTTTCCTGGTCAGGTTTCGACATACTGTAGGATACGAGTTCTCCATGGGCCATGGCTTCTCGAATCTCGCAGCGCATACATCGCAAGACGCAAGTGTTTCTTGAGACTTGAGATTTCAGCTTTTAGATGGTCAAAAGCTCTCGATGCACGCAGGGAGGAATGGGAGGGAGGAACCCGTTCGAATGAGGCACACGTGGAGTGCCACCTTTGAACTCTTGACCAGAAGAAGACGCCCATGGCAAGATGCCGTCCTAACGTGTATCCCCGATGGGGCGGGTACCAGCACAGAGCACAGACCAACGTGAGAAGTCCACCCAAAAAATGCAAGTACCCGTGGATTTGCAAAACCTGCACGAGAGCCGTCCATCTTCAATAATTGATTTTACAAGTAGACTGAAAATTTCGCGTTTTTTTACAAAGAACCAAAAAAAAACGAGATGTATGCTCACATAAAAATGAGGGGAATTGTGCGCCGTCTGTGTGTGAATACTACGGTGTCGCTAGGTCTCTCAAAAGCTCCTTTCGTTTAAGCACGAATACTAAAGCACGATCAAGAGGCGATTGTGAAGCGCACAACGAACCAAGAAACAGGCAATGCGTGAAACGAAACCGAACTCGAAAACGAAGTTTTTTCGAGTCGGCTCCTAGGAAGTTTGCGTCGAGCCTCAAGAGGAATATTCGTGCAAGAATTCATCGTCGAGGCACTTCGTCTCCTGGAATCCTGCAGCCAGACAACCACTGTGTTGCCAGACAAAGCGCCTCAGCAACCTGCTCTATGAACCGCCTATTCTGCTCGTCCGCACCCAACCACGGCCCTAGGTGGTTCCTGTTCTTGCGCGCGCACTGCACTGGCCAGTACAGTCCTGCGTTCGTACCGGAGCTCGTCGTCGCTCTCGTCGTATCGTGTCGGTGCGCCTTTGCGTCGTATCGTATCGTGTCTTCGAACGCACCTGGTGTTGCCTTTGCGTCGGGTCTGCTACTCAGCTATAGTAGTCGCGTGTACCTCTCAGAGAGTGCTACTAGCTAACTCTCAGTAGGAGTGCTACGCATACATCTTAAGCGTGTGTGTGTGGTTGCGTTCACGCGCTTGTTGTGTGTCGTGGTGTTCTCTTCTTTAAGGCTTCAGACATCTATCTCGGCTTGAGCTACTTGCTAGTCGTCTCCGCACAACAACTTAAGACACAGCAAAGATGGGAAAGAAAGGCTCAGGACCCGATGAGTTCGGATTCGGCGCCAACAAGGAGGAGGCGGCCAAGGAGGAGAAGGCGGCGGCGATGATCCAGGCGCTGTACCGTGGGCGTGATAACCGCGCAAAGGCGTTCGCCAAGAAGGGACTCATGGCGGGACTCGCGAAGCGAAACAAGCGTTGGGCCGTGCTGCAGGGACGCTTCTCCGCGCTTCAGCCTGAGGTGGAGGGAGTGCTGCGATGGGCAGAGCTCAGCTACCTCGAGCTGCCGGAGGATCCGCAGTACAACAGCCGCGTCATTCTCAACAACGTCAGCGGACGCGCGACGCCTGGCAAGATGCTTACCGTCACCGGGCCGCACGGAAGCGGTCAGGAGGAGCTGATGATGATCCTCGCCAAGCAGAGCCTTCCCGGCCTCTCGCAGGGAGACGTCACGCTGAACGCCGTGTCCATCAACAGCTGCCCGGACTTCTACCGCAAGATTGGCTTCCTTCTTATGGAGGGCGGTGACCTGCCCATCATGGGCGGCCTCACGCCTGAGGAACAGGTGGCCTTCTCCGCACGCCTTCGCCTTAACGCCACCGACGCCTTCCGCAAGGGACGCGTGGAGAAGGCGCTGCAGTTCATGGGGATCTCTGGAGAGCGCCAGACGACGCCCATCGACCAGCTGTCTGAGGTGATGAAGCGCCGCACTGCGCTGGCCGTCGAGCTCGTCACCTACCCCCCGGTGTTGCTCGTGCACGACATCACCGAGGGTCTCGACAGCTCGGAGAGCTACCACATGATGGAGAGCCTGCAGAAGATGTCGGCGCACATCACCGTCATCGTGTCCGTCGACGCCAACGAGATTGGCGACTGCTACAACGTGCTTGACGACCTCTACATGCTCGCCGCGGGACGCCTTGCATACTACGGCGGCAAGGAGAAGCTCGGCATGTTCATCAAGAAGATGGGCCAGGAACTCCCGCCGGAGACCAACCCGGGCGACTTCTTCATCCACCTCATCGACGACAGCTACGAGGAGCACGACGAGAAGCTTGTCGACCGCATGATTGGCACCACCTACCAGGTCGACCTGCCGCGCCGCATGAACGCCCGGGACCACCTCGTCGTTCCGCTTATGCGCGACTACGCCGCGCGCCCCGTCGACGCCGAGCCTCTGACCATCTTCGAGGAGATAACGACGCTCTCCGCACGATTTGCCAAGGACAACTTCCTCAACCCGAGCAAGTACCCGTCGCAGATCATGATGACGCTGCTCCTCGGTATCCTCATCGGCACCTACTTCCTGCACATGGACCATGACATGTTGAAGTCGAACGCCGAGCAGATTGCACGCCTCTGCTTCACCGTCGTCCTCATGGCGATCACCTTCACCGTGCGTCCGCTTGGATTCCGCATTCTCGACGAAAAGCCTGTGATCATGCGAGAGCTTCGCGCAGGCTTCTACTCGCCCATGAGCTACTACATCATCCAGAACGCCGTGACGCTCTTTGAGTGCTTCTTCTTCGTTTTGCTTCTCGTGTGCATCATGATGGGGATCCCCGGACTTATCGAGAGGAGTCCCGAGATTGGAGATTCCGTCACCGCGTTTTACCCCTCTGGATGCAACCCGACTTTGGATGCTTACTGTGTGAAGAAGACTTACATCAAGCCCGGCTCCGGTGATGCGGAGTGCCGACAGAGCTGCGAGGCTATCGTGCAGGGTGCGCCAGGTGCCTGCGATGACATTGCATCGAAGGGAATCACAGTCGTTGTGTGTCCAGAGGAGACGTACGCGGCCGAAACGGTGTTCCGGCACATTCTCGTGATCATGTTCGCCGCGTACTGCGGCTCGAACCTGACGTTCATGCTCAGCTACATCTTCAAGAACCGCCAGCAAGCGATGATGGTTGCTACGGGACTTGACTTCATTTTCCTCGTGTTCTGCGGCTTCCTTGTGCAGCAGAGCAACGTTCCATACATGTGGTACTGGCTTTACTACCTTAGCCACCACAACTACGCCTACAGGGCGCTCGTTGACACAGAGATTGGCCGCCGCTACACGTCGATCAAGACGTACACATCCATCGCCCTTCCGCAGCTCGGTGGCGTGACAGTGAATGCCAAGAGCGTGGACTTCCCAGGCCGCTTCTGGCTGAAGCAGCAGGGATACGAGGGCATCAATGACATTGATTACTGGGAGGCAACGCTAATCCTTCTGGCAATGGGCATCATTTACCGTCTTCTGGCGATGGCCTTCGTGCGTTACAGCTTCCTGAAGTCGAACTTCGTTTACCCGCCGGCTCGAGCTGTCGTAGATCCGACCATACTCACCGCGTAAGCTGGAGTGGTGAAGAGCAGCACATTTGTGAGGGGTTTTCAGGGGGTTACACAACATATTTAAAAAAATGTTCAAATTTTTTTTCCGCTGGTGCATCGTCACACCAACCATCCCCAACCATCCCCAACCATCCCCCGAGCTGTTAGAAACAGTTTTTTTACGTGCACCGGTTACACAAAGAAAATGAAACGCCCTTTTGCTTTTTTCTTCTCCTTTCTTTCCACTTTCATGCGCTGATCACTCCAACGACGACAGTGATGTCATCGGGCTTGCCACCCTCCGTCATCGCCTGCCGTGCTCGATTCAGACTGTCCTGCTCCTCCTCGTCGACGTTACCAACCACGCTGTTGAATGTTTGCCAAGCATTTTGCATCTGCGCCATCATTCCGGACATGGGATTGTTTTCTGCACCATTCGCTCCGCTAGCCGCCATAGCCTTGAGCTTTTTCTGCGCAACTGCGGAAACGCCGTCAGCCGCCCCGCCCTCTGTGAGAGCCGTGTACTCGCGTTGTGCAGACTGGCGGTACGGCGAGTTGTAGTTTGTGTCAAGGCTGTGCTTCTGCGCAAGTTGTGCAAGCTTCCACGCGACGCTCTGGCATGCATCCGCATCTGTCGCGCTGGTTGCATTTTCGTCGGCGAGAAGTGCCGCGAGCTCGCCGTCGCTGACGTTGTCCCACACGCCGTCGGAGCCTGCGACGAACACGTCGCCTGGCTGCACGAACACCTCGTATGCGACGGCGTCTCCGACGTTGTCCGTGTTGTATCCCAGCTTGGCGGATGCGAGCTGGTACGGGCAGTCGAAAGAGTGCTGGCGTGATGCACTGGCAAGCTGCACGCGTCCGTCTCGCACGAGCCTGAAGCCGCAGTCTCCCACGACGGCGACGCGCAGAGCCGCGCTGGCTTCGGGGTTGGACGGCGCCGCTGGCGTCGCGACGAGCGCGGTGGCTGCTCCCGGAAGTGCGGTAGCTGCGTGTGCGTTCGTGAGTGCGTTGAGCGGGTCAGGTCCTTCGCTGTCTAGGTTGCTGGAAGCGATCTGCATGAGTGCCTTTGCATACTTGGACGGGTCGACGCCCATTTCGCCCCACCCTGAGACACCGTCAGCGACGCCGAACGACGCCGTCGACGCGTTGACGAAGAACGCGTCCTCTCCACCTGTGGCCTCTTTGTCTGGCCTGGGCAGCATGGCTGCCGCGACCATGATACGAGAAGACGCCGAGATGGCTTGAGCCTGGGTTAGCGCTGACGACCGGTTGGCTGGTGAGTAGTCCAGCGACTCCAATAACTCCGTTGATGAGGCAGCTAAAGCTCTTAAAAGTCTCCTATTCTTATTCTTAGGGTTATGAGCATGACGACACACCACAGAGACATGGCCACCACGAGCACCACCACGAGCACCACTAAAGCTGGTTGCCATTTTCAAGGTTGTTGTGTGCGCTGCCACCATGCCTGCCATACAACAAAAAAACTGGCACCAGGGAGGGGGAGATATCCGGGGTTAAAGATTTGGAAAGATTGAAGGTGAGATTTTACTCGCCCATAAAGAGGGAGGCTACCAAGCTCCTCGGGGGAGATTTGGCAAGGCAGAAGGGGGACCCCACAGTGGACCATGGTGGATCCCCAAAGCAGAGTTGGGAAAGGGTGGTGGAATCCTCCCTGGTGGATCCCCACAGACCGCATTTTCCCTAACCCTTGGGTGCATTTCCTTCGCCCAGCCAGGCGGGGCCCAGGAGTTTGGCTCATCATCAGTTTGGTTTTGTTTTTTGATTGGGGGGGTGATTGCTTTCTCCCCCCCAGTTGCAACGAGCGGGTGATAGGCGCAGCTTGCGGTGGGAAGTGACCCCGGGGGCCCAGATCACCAACCACACAATCAATTTTATTCATTCACGTTTTCTCGTTATCTGCAAGATGTCCGTCGTTTCAGCAGCACGTTCCCTGTCCTCTGCTCGTCCGTCTTCCCGCAGCACAGCCCCCCGCCGTTCGTCTTCGGTGCGCATGCAAGCACAGCGCAAGGTTGTTAGTGTGGACAAAAACTGGAAGAAGGAGTTCTTTGGATATGGAATCTTCCTGGAAGATTCGGAAATCTCCAACGATGCACTTAACCAGATACAAAACAAGAAAGTGCTCTCTGCTGTCGAACAGTCTGGACTGCTCAGTGGACTGGAAAAGGCGGGATTCACACTCAGTGGACTCGAGGATCTCAAACTGCTCTCGCTCGCGGAAAGCCTTGGACTGCTCTCGCTCGCGGAAAAGGTGCTCAACAGCAACGGAGCCGCCATCGCAAGTTCCGCGCTCATCCCGTTCCTTCTCGCTTTCATCAGCGTCTGCACACTCGACGAACCCGCTAAGTACTTCGTCGCCGCGCCGCTCGTAATCGTCGCTGGTGGACTCTTCGTCACGGGAAATATCGTACAGGGACTCATGGCGGAGCCGTAGACGACCTTTCCCCCTTTTATTTTTTGCTTCGCTTCGGTCTGGAAACAAAATACAACCAAAACGAACCTCAGAGCGCTCATGCAGTAATGAAACGTGAGTAGTTACTTTGTCCAACGGTCGTCCGTTCACACCAATCACCAACGAAAAGGTTCACCGCACTCCTCCACCATACGACTTTGCCTTTTCCATCCTCCCACCCACTCGAGATAAAGGGAGAGGGTCAAAAGGTTCACATCTCACCCCTTCGGAGAACCTGTCGTGCCAACTACAAGTACCATTGTCGTGTACTACTTGTGGGAGACGTCCTATGTACGAGCGCGCACATTGCAGCGAAACCTGCCAACGAGACATTCGACCAAAAAAAAAAACAATTCACATATGTATATTTCATAAGACACAAAACCTTAATCGTGACCACTTCCGCTCGCTTCGAAGAGCTTGCTAAGCTGCTTCGCAGCCGCCGGCCTATGGAATGCCGCAGCACCACCACCGCCACCACCACCACCATAACCACCACCACCACCACCAACCTCGCTCATTTGCTTCTGAAGCGATCGGTGCAAGACTGGTCCAAGGGGGATGGGCGAGTCGGACTTCGCTCGCAACGCGGCGGGATGGTCCATAAGGTGATGGTGAGATGGGATGGGTACGAGACGTCCAGCACGCTCATGGGGAGGTTTCGGAATGCCAGGCATGCTCGCCTTCACGCCGTCGCTGCGAGATCGCTCGATCGCCGGATTGCGCGGCACGAGCTGCCTCATCTCACTCACACCGCCGCCTGCCCAGCTGAATCGGGGAGATTCGATCGCACGACGTGCCTTCGCCGCGGCACCGGAGGCACCGTCCATTCCCAACGGAGGGATGGGAGAAGTGCCGCCATGCTCTGGGATGGGAGTACGACGTCTTGGGGAAGAGTCGACGACAATACCTTCCAGGCGACGTTTCCGCGGCGAATGTGGCAGGAATGGAGAATTCCACGTCTCGGGAGGCGTCGATGTCGAGCGAGGCAATGCAAGCGGGTCAATCAAGCCGGCGAACTTCTCACTCGCGATTGGCTCCATCAGCGCCGCGCCATCGTCGCCGAGGGTGCCATACATAGGGTCCGTGTCTCCTAGTGGCGAAGGGCCTCGTCCCGTTGCATGCGCACGCCACCAAGATGGCAGCAAACGCAAATTGCTTGGCGAAAATACCTCGTGCTCGACGAAGTGAGTGTCTCTGACAAGCACGTCTCCGGAGACGATGCCATCCTCGGCATCCTCTCGGCTCATGCGCACCGCCTCGCGCTCGCTCTGCTGAGGTGGTGTGCCCATGCCGTACCTTTCCGGCTGCTCTTGCTCATGATGATGGTGGTGGTGGTGATGATGATGCTCGTGTTGCGAAGGCGGCAGCGGTGGTGTGCCCGCGTCGTATCTTCGTCTCGGTGCGTCGAGCTTGCTGATCATGCCCGGCTCAGGCGTGCTACCTGCGGGAGGCTTGTGCTTCCGCTGCTTCTGCTGACTTACAAGGTTATCGTGGCTCGAGATGCGTCGAAACGTGTCCACAATGCCGTTCGTGTCCGTCCACTGCATCTGCTGACGCCTCGAGTTTTCGATGCGCATGCGGTTCGGACTCAGCTCGTCCTCATATAGCGAGTGCGCCATGTCCGGTGCCGCGCGTCTCTGGCCTGTGCTGGTTCGCTTGCGAACCATCTCCATCTGAGCCATTGGCGTACGCACCGCGGATCCCGTGACCTCGACCGTGGGTGTCACGCGTCCAAGAGACGGCACGCGTCGCACCACACCACCGCGCTTGTGATTCGGGGTAGGCGTTCGACCAGCGGGAACGTCGATGGCGATGCCGAGCATTGGTGGCACGCGCTTCGGCATCGGAGGTGGTGGACCCGACGTTGTTAGATTTGTGGACGTTGACCTGTGCGCTGGAGCGCCAGGGGCGGTGGTGGGTACGACGACACCCATCTGCGCACACTTCACCGCGACACTCGGCCTGCGAATTATGGCGCCGGCGGATGGCCGGGAGTTCGGGTCGAGAGACAGCAGGTCGTACACGATGTTCACGAGCTCCGTGCTGTACGCGCTGCTCGGCGCCTCGAACTTGCCTTCTATGATCTTCATGACGAGCGCCGCCTGGTTGCCCGCGCGGAACGGGTATCGCAGGCAGAGAAGTTCGTAGAGGATGCATCCGAGTGCCCAGACATCCGCCTTCTCACCGTACGGCTCGTTTCGGCAGAGTTCCGGCGCAAGGTAGTACGGCGTTCCGACGGTGGTGGCGGCGAGCTGGCCGCGAGCTTTCAGCACGGCTGCGGACCCGAGGTCAACGATGCGGCAGTCGTCGTTTGCGCCGATGAGAACGTTCGTGCTCTTCAGGTCGCGGTGAAGCACGCCGCAGCTGTGTATGTGGTCCAACCCGCTCGCAACCTGCAGGAAGTACCTCCACACGGCACGTTCGCTCAGCCTTCTCCCACGCTGGTTTCTGATTCGGTCCAAGAGAGTTCCGTGCGGCACGTACTCCATGACGATGCTGACGGTGGCTGGGTGTGCTAGATAGGCGCCGTAGTACTTGACGACGTACGGGCTGGAGAGGCTTGCTAGGATGGAAGCCTCGGACAGTGCACGTTTTCGCTCCTCCTGCGTCAAGTTGGAGACGTCGACTTTCTTCACGCAGACGGTCGCTCGGTCGTCGAGCCGCACAGCCTTGTATGCAGTTCCCACCGTTCCTTGTCCGATGGGTTTCAAGAACCGAAAGAAGTTGTCGTTCAAGTGCGACGAGTATCCTCTGGACGACGACGTTGACGTGTTGTTTGTGTCGTAGGAGGTGGATGTTTCAGCGAGGACTGCTGCATTGTCGCTGCGAAGATTATGTTGCTGTTGTTGCCTTTGCTTCTTCTGCTGCTGAAGTTTGTATCTTTGTACTTTCGACGACTTTCTTTGCGTTGTCGTTGTGCTTTGCGTTGTTTGGTTGTGGTGGTTGTGGTGGTGTTGGTGGTGGTGGTCACCGCTATCTAGGTTGTGGTTGTGATAGTGGTAGTAGTGCGAGTGGCCTTGGTGCGAAGACGTCGTCATTCTGATACGATGGAAAGAGTCGCCAAGAAGTTGCCAAGAAGTTTCCCCTTAAGAGTGAAATAAATGTGTTTCAGAAGTTCCAGAAGTGTTTGTGAAATATCCAAGAACGAAACAGATATGAGAAAAAAGACACAAAACGTTCGTTTCAGCTGCTGCTACCTTATCAAAGAGGAAAAAGAAAAGGCCGCTGACAAAGGCTTTCGCTGTAAGATAAGATAAGCAGAGAGCTGTAAGATACGGCTACGTACTTGATTTCACTCACGCTTAAGCAAGGCTTAATTAAGAACACTGTTTTATGAAAGAACACTGTTTTAAATATTAAATAAAACGTTTCAATCAATAAATACTGTAAGAAGAGAATAAAAGAAATACTGTATATCAATGGAAACACGCCTTAAGTTCAAAGATGCCTTAAATATTTAACTTTCAAGTTAAGGGAAGACCCTTAAGACAATTTATATTTAATTGGAATTGATTGCAGATAAGTTAAAAGTTAAAGGTTGGGTTGTAAAAAAAACTATAAATACAGTATGATGGAGAAACCAAAAGAAACAGCGTTCGTCGGTCGTGAGCGCATCGTTCCCCCCTTGCCCCTTGCCCTTTGCTCTTATTACGACTTACAGGACGTTGTCAGCCTCCTTATTAGTCTAGCGTAGACTGCTGTAGTTGACACTTGACAGTGTCGTTTCGAGAGCTACAAGCAAGTCGGCCTGGTTGAGCCCCTTGAGGAGGCTCATTTCATCGATCAGAGTTCAGACAACACCTGCCGGGTAGAATGGGCCGCTGGCCTCTAATGCCGCCGGTTGAACCAGTCGACCCCTGCAGTCAAACCGGCGGCATCGATGGGAAGCGATGGTGATCATCAGGTGTCGAGGGACTTGACTACGGGTAGTCGCATCGAGAACCCAGTTGACAATCGGAAGGAGGCCAGTCAGTGCCAGTCGACTGTCTTTGGCTGTTTCTTCCCATGTCGATCGATCTCGTCGAGAAGTTTCTCCATTCTCGAGTTCTCGCTCTGGTAAAGGTACCCGGGTATGGTAAAACGAGACGATAACACCAACGCCGGAGGGGGAAGACGGAAAAACCCGGGACGACCCAGTGGACGGGCAGACCCAGCCCAGTGGATGGGCGTGGGACGGACGCCCCAGTCGGAAAGGAAAGCGCCGACGGGTCCCTCACCGTTCGGCGAAGGAGGAGAAGGGTTAGGGTTAGGGTTAGGGTTAGGGTTAGGGTTAGGGTTACCCAACTCCCTAACCCTAACCCTAACCACCTGCCCCAACCCCCAAAACTCAAACCCCCAAAAACCAAACCCCAAAACCCCAAACGGCTCCCCAACCTTTTACGACCAACCACCAAGAAACCAACCCCCAACCGAATGCCCAAAGATTCGGACATCGGCGGGAAAGATTTGCGTCTTGGGACCCACCTGTTATCCTGCCCCTATTACGGGGACCCGCTGTAGAACCACGTGTGTTCTATGGAGATTGTGTCTTATCTTTCAAAATCTAATCTCGTGTGGGAAGATTTTTTCACAACCCGAATTGTAGAGGGAAATTTCAATCCTAGAAACCACGTGCTTGTGACCCCCTAGGAAGTAGGTGGGACCCCGCGCCTCGGACGTGCTTGCTTGAGACGACACCACGGGACTTCGACCAAACTGTGTGTGTGCTGGCACATCAACCAAGAAACCACAGGTAGGTCCGGACCATCACATCACACGTAGTTGGTTAACTGGTTGTCTCTCGTAGGTGGTTGCGCTGCTGTGTGTGTGTGGGAGGGACGGACAACCCGAGTTCCCTGCTGTGAGTGAAAGACCTGTGTGAAAGGCATCTATTTGGTTAAGTGTGCAGGCCTGTTTCTCAAGTGTAAGCTTGTGGCTTCTTTAGTAAGATTGGGGCACTCCTTGTCGTGCTTGGTGTCGTCTTGTGTCGTCTTGTGTCGTCTTGTGTCGTCTTGTGTCTTGTGTCGTCCCTTGCGATTCTTGATTCTTGGTTTCTACTCTGATCAAAAGTTCAGTTTTCTTTCGAACACGAGCGACGACCTTGAAGATACCTTGAAGACGACGACGACGACGACGAAGAAGAAGACTGTCTCGGCCTTTGGTGGGGGCTTGAAGCAGCGGCTGAGCCACCGGCGCGGCTTCGCTTCTCGCGGAGTCAACACGGAAGCACCCTAGTTGGTTGCACATTTTCTTGGACATACTCAGGAGGAATCATAGTCAGGCAAAGCACAAGCACATTCAACGGGCTGCGCATGAACATAGCAGGAGGAGGAGGAGGAGGAGGAGGAGGAGGAGGCTCATTGACGACAACCACCGCTCCCACGACCCACCACCACCAGCAGCAGCAGCAACAACAACAGCAGCAGCAACAACAACAAAACGGCGGCACAGCTCCCAACAGCAACGCAGCGCACGACTACACGAAACGCGCGCGGTACGGCGAGCTTATGCAACCGCCGCGCCAAGCTGCTTTCGAGTCTGCACCGGCACCGGCTCCTCCCCCCGGACGGGGTGGACCCTTGCCTCCCACAACGACGTCGGCAGCACAACAGCAGCCGTCTCACGCCAGCCAAAGCCACCACCAGCACCGTACCAACGGCAACCCGTCGGCAGGCACATCGCAGGCCAACAGCCAACAGCAGCAGCAGCAGCAGCAGCAGCAGCAAGGATGCATCGGACTGAGCGGCAACTGGGCGTTTGACGCGTGGGGTGGCATGTGGTACGAATACGTGACAGGCACATTCTGGGAACCTGTGAGTGCCTACTACTTTCACCACACGAAGGGTTGGTACATGGCACCTCCACCTCCAGACTTGCCATGGACCACAAATCCACAGCCACCAACGCCGAGACCACCACCACACATGAATCACGCGATGTCTATGCCAAATATGCAGGTGCACTCCTATCAACAGCATCGAGTGCATGAGAATGGTAACGGTGGCGTGCCTTCATCGCAGCAGCGTCAACCGCAACAGCAGTCACAGCAGCAGCGCCAACCGCATCAGCAGCAGCAACACCAGCAGCCACCGCCACCTCCACCCCAGCAACAGCGCGGGAGGCACCAGGAGCATCATGCAGCGGCGCCGTCTCCTTACGCGGACGCTTTTGGTGGAAATCTTCCAACTCTGGATGACGACGATACGCCGCCACCGTCGCAAGGGCCATACGGCGGTGTCAAGCACAGTGGGCAACGATGGCACCACACAGGTGACCACATCCTCGATGGCTGGAACCACGGTGGGCCCCCCTCCACCTACGCGTACAGCCTGCCGCCACCTCACAGCACAAAAAGTCAACCTGCACCATCCAAAAGCAAGAGCAAGTCGTCAACGAAGGAGGCCAAGCTCAACGGCGCGGGCAACGGAGGCGACTCGGCCGCCGCTGGGTCGAGGGCACCGCCACCGGCAACAAGTCAGACGTCGCCGCTCGGTGAGATGCGTGCACTCGTGCGACTCACCAACGCAATTTTCACGCGAGATCGCCTTGTCGCACGCGACCTAAATCGCTACACGGAGGAGGATGTGCGCAACTACCTGAACAAGCTCGGGTTCAGCGTAGGAGAGTCGCCCGTCCTACACTGGGGGTGCCCACAGGGCAAGTACCAAGTGCTCGCCGACATCCTCGGATGGGTGCTCACAGCCTCCAACGAGTTTCGACTCAAGGTGTACACGCCGCATCCAACCCCAGAGCAGATAGCTAATGACGATATGCCAGAACCACGGAGGATGCGCATCGTCGTCTCGGAAGAGCAGGCGCAGCTCTGCGTGCCGTACAAACCAGGTTCGCCGTACGTGGCATGTGATTCGGTGCTGCGAGAGCTTGGCTTGCCCATCAATGACGATGGTGGATGGAATCTTCCCTTTGACTGGGTACGACTCGCAACGGAGGGTGCGCTCTTGTTCGGCGGCGTGGCACATGCCGATGGAGTGGATCGCGCGCCGCCCGTTCCCGGTGGCAGTGCTGCAGATGAAGATGCAAACTTGCTTGACATTGACACGGATCTTCTACTCGACCCACTGCTTGTTGGTGTATGCCCAAATGCGGCATAATCTTTTTTTCCTTTCGTACATAACTCTTGCAAAATCTTCTTGTTTTTTCTTTCCTTTTTCTCAACATTCATTTTACCCTAGTTTGCTCGACGGCGTCTTCGGCCCCAGCATTGATGACACGCGCGTGAAATACGTACGTCCCCACCTCGCTTTCCAAGAGTTCTGCACCCGCTCGCACCGTACGCGTCCTCGAGAAAGTAGTGCGGTGGCGCCACTGACACGTGCGCGTCGACATGCACGCGACGACGAAGGACTTCCGGATCCCCGTGGAAGTGCCGGAGACCGTCCCGGGAGCGGGAGCGGCGAGTCGTGGCCCTGGACCCTGGCTTACGCAAATTCCACGCGGCGTCGCGGAGTGCGATACGCACGTTTGAGGTGCGCGCCTCGCGCGCTTGGACCCAACGAATCCGTCCGGACGCGCAGCGACACGTGCAAGATTTAGGGACGCTAATTCAATATAAAAGCAAAAGCTGTTTGTGTATTTACAACGCGCCCGAATCTGTCAAGCCAAAACTCTCTAGAATCTGCGGCAAAGAGCGTAAGTCTAGCTCACCTTAATTCGTAAGCGATCCACACTGTCATCTGGCATGGGCGGTGTTGGTGGCAGAGGTGGAGTGGCGGAGTTGGCACGACGATCTTCGTCAACGTCATCGTCGCAAACACCCTCCATCCCCGAAAGAGGTGGAAGAAGTTCTGGCGGTGGTGGAAGGAAAAGCTCGTCGAAAGGCGCCGCGGCGGGAGCTGCTGCAGCCACGAGCGGTGATCCAGTCATGTCGTCATAAGGATACCGCATATCTCCCTGATCGACAAGTCGCATGTACTTCCGTGCAGGAGGCATGTCATCCTTCTCCTCGTCGTGACGATGACTGAGCACGTGCAGCTCATGATGGAAATGATGCTCACGATATTCCTCGCCATCTTCGTCCTCGCCGTCATCCCGCTCCTCCTCCTCCGCTTCCTCTTCTTCCTCCTCCGCCGCCTCCTGCTCATTCTGATCTTCGTCATCGTCGTCGTCGCCCTCCTCATCATCTTCCTCCTCTTCCTCCTCCTCTTCCTCTCCCTCATCGTCGTCACCGTTATCATTCATTCCTTCACTCACGTTGAACATTTCCTTGCTAGCGCATGCCGCCGTGGCTTGCTTGCATCCTCCTGCATCTTCCTCGTGACCCTTAAGAGTATGCTCAGCCTCCTCCGTGTCATCCTCGTCTGACGGACTCATCTGCGCCGTCCTCTGCGTCGGCGATGGCTGAATCACCTTGCCCATACGTGCAAGGCGCACAGGGTTGTGGTTGGATATGAAGTTGCGCAGCTGAGCCTGCTTAATTTGCGGGTAGCGCTTCCCAGCCCAAGGCAGTGCGAGCCACTCTTCGTAGAATGAGGTTGCGCCACCGACCCAGCCTATGTGTTCGCCAAAGCGGCGCATAGTGGCACGTTCCTCCTCCGTCGTCTGGATGCGCCTTCTGTTCAGTATTGCAAGTTGCAGTTTGTTTGTTTTGTGTTTGTGTGTGTTCATGTGTACGCGTTAGTCACTAGATCACCATTGTCGCGTTTCAGGTGCCAAGGTTTGCCAGGCTTTGTTCACGTACATTGAAGTTTTGTCGGCTGTGTATCGGCGTCTTTTCTTCCCGCCGCCGCTACTCGCTGATGCCTTTTTATGTGCTCGACTTGCGCGTGCTCTGCAACCTCTCTTTTTTGAACGCTTTGGCTTTTCTTCGAAATCTTCCTCTGTTTCCTCCTCATCAAAGTCGTGTTCGGGTTGTGCAGCTTCGGCACCAACAATCCCGTCATCGCAAGTCAGGGTTAGTCCATTGATGTCGCAAGGCGCGAACGCCGATGCGAGCAGGTGGTTCAGCTCTCCTCTCATTTGCTGAATCGACTTGCGCAGCGAGCTCGCTTCATCGCGTGCAGCGATGACCGCCGCGCGATACCCCGACATGGCTCCGTGCTTAAAGTGCTGCACAAGCAACCAGTCGCCAATCTTTGATGGTCACACGCGAGAGACACGCGTCAATATCAAGAGCTTGCAAGAGCTTTTCCTGTCGAGCTTATGTATTAAAATCGCACCCCAAACGCACGCACAAACGCACAAACACTACGGTGCCACTACTGTAAGGTGTGTCACACCTTACGTCGTACGCTACAAGATTAGCTTACAATAAGCAAGAAAGGGTGTGCTTGTCCAGCGGCCACAAGCACACGATTAGCTAGGTGATAGTTGGGTTCGCAACGAATGGCAATGGCGCGCGTGTTCGATCCGGATGGCTGCGAACCCAACCCGGTTTTTGTCCCGCGGAGGCCGGAGGTGGGCCCACCTTTGACCTACCTCGAAACATTCTGAGGAAGGCTGCACATTCTGAAAAAAACCTACGCCGACGGCTAGAGATCAGCCGTCGGCGTACCGGGTAGGTTTTCTCAGAATTCTCCATCAACTCAGGCCTCCGCCGTCCGGATGATCCGATGTCGTTGATCATCGCATGAGCGGTGGCATCATGATGGGCATGAGGGATGTAGGAGTTCATGTTCAAGTTCATGTCTTCATGGCAATGTAAGAAATTCTGAAATTGCCATTGGGTCATGTTCGGTGCATTTCTTCGAAGAAATTGCAAGCAGCAAGCGTGATTCAAGGAGGGCTCTCCTCCTTGTTGCAACTCGACAAGTTGCCTCTCTCTTTCCCTTTCAGCTCCTCATCTCTACCCTAAACTCTCGTAGGGGATAGTTCATAGGCTTGTTTTCGCCTCTTGGTTTCCCGAGCCTCAGACTTTGTCGAGGGACACCTGACAGCCTGATTTGATTGATCAGTTGGAGAGTTCGTTTTCGTTTTCGTTTCCGTTTTCCTTTTCCTTTTCTTTTCTTCGGAGAAATGCTTCGTTGATTTCGTCCTTCTTCTGTCAAGTTTCAAGAGAATAATCACGTTGGGCATGGGATTAGCGCACGTGTCCTTCCAGGTCACGCGTGAATCATGGGAGGGACCCGACTTGGGGCCAGGAGGGACAATTGGTAATTCCGCGCCATTCCTCCGACGGGCATCGTGGTAAACTTTACGGTGCCCAGAGGCCTGAGCAAGGGAAACAAGCCCTTCGTTCAAGCTCCTGATTCCCCTCTAGACCACGATTTCCGCCTCCTCCGCCTCAGCCAGCCTATCCGGAAAATCCGCAGAAAATCTCCGAAAAGGCTGCCCACAAAACTCATTGGTTAGGGGTTGGTTCGCCCAGAACCCATCACGTGTGCGGCGCCATGGACATCAACCAAACGCGCACTCGTGTGTGGTCGGTCTGACTATGTACCTTTTAGACAATCGCTTTATCCATATCCTTAGAATTCCAACTCCTCCACTACAGTACTACTTGAAAGAAAGAAAGAGCAACTTATCGGAGGTGGTTACACCTGGTTAGTTACACGAACCTCCCTCATGGCTCATGCAGTAACCGTTGCCGCCCTGGAGTCGAGGATACCCTCCGCGGCAACGAGGTCCTCCGGCGTCGTCACCTTCAGGTTCTCGTACGAATCCTCGGTGATAATAACCGGTTCGCCAATCGCCTCGACGATAGACACGTCGTCCGTCACCTCCGCGCCAACCTCGCGCACGTGCGCGTAGCCGCGCTTCAGCAGCTGAGGCTCGATGATCTGCGGCGTGTGCATTTCCCACAACGTGCTCCGGTCGAGCGTTTGCGCCACCATGACGAGGCCGTCGTCGCCGACAGGCTGCGCCTGCTTGACGGTTGCCTTGCACTTCACGCCGAGAACCGCCGCGCCGTGCGTCTTGGCGTCTTGCATGCACTTTCGAACGTCGTCCGGTCGCACGAGCGGCCGTGCTGAGTCGTGGATGCACACGAGCGTCTTTGACTCGTCGCACGCGCTGAGACCATTTTCCACGCTGTCCATGCGCTCCGCTCCTGGTGCTGCGAACGTGAGTGGTTTGCCGTGGCACAGTCCCTTGTCTTGTGCCCCCGTGAATACGTCCTCGTACGACGGATCGCACACGACGACGACTTCCCCCACTTCGTCGAGAGCGCTGATGATGTCAAGCGACCACAGCGCAATTTCCTGTCCTCTGAGCGGTATGTACTGCTTGGGCATGTTCGCGCCCATTCGTTTTCCCACACCACCCGCGAGAAGCACGAACGAAACACTTCCTGAGTCAACTTTCTCAGGCTTGATAGAAGCTGATACAACAAGAGGATGAGTCCTTCTTGTTGAGGAATTCTTCCAAGAGGAGGTTTTCTTCTTCCCCTGAACCACACGGGACTTCAGGGACACAAAGGGAGTGCGAGAGCGGCACTGGAAAAGTGACTTTGAAGACGTGTGCATCTTACTGTGTACTATAAAACCAAACCAACCTGAAAAGATAAAAAGATGTTATCAGATAAGAGGGAGATACGGAAGTACGGGATTAGTCGCAGGGTACCAGTGAGCACCAGTGCCAGTGGGAGCACCCAGATTCCACGATCCCGAACCCGAACCCAGAACCCTAACCCTAAGCTGAACCCTAACCCTAAGCTGAACCCTAACCATTGACTAAAGCTGAACCCTAAAGCCCACCACAAGTACAAGGTAAAGGTTGAGGAGTTCCGGGAGGGCTACAGTACTTCAAGGTTAGGGTTAGGGTACCTCTTGTTGTTAGGGTTAGGTTTTCCTCCCCAGACTCCCCTGGCCCCACCTGCAGGGTATGGGTAGGGTTTCGGAGCCCCTCTTCTTCTGCTTGGCTGCTTGGGGGAAGTTGAAGTTGAACGCCGCGGTAGTATTCTTGGTTTCTTCCGGGAGGGGTTTCTTTCCCCGGCCCCTTGCTTTTGAGGTTTTGTTCGTCGCCATTTCGTTTTCATTTTCATTCCGTTCCAATATTCACGCGTTCTTCATCTTCTCACTGCTGTGCTGTGCTGTGCTGCTTGTCTTGTGTTGTCTCATTGCACATATAGTATAGTGAGTGCCATATGATGAGTGTGGTCGTTCCTTTAAGTACTACTCACTATAATGTGCCACATGGGACTGAGTTTACACACGGACACTCCGGGGGAGTTTCCTTGCCTTTTGAGGTGACAGCCCCATGGTTTCTAGGGGAGGACGAACAGCGACAACCTCGAGGCCATCTGGACGCCGAAACTGCTGCTGCGCCATCTCCTATGATGACGGCACCCTCAGCACCTCCTGCCGCAGGGTTAGGCTCTGGGAACACAGGGAACGCGCCTCCTGACAGCCGAAACAACCCCACGGGGGGGATGAACCTTGTTGACCAAACGGCGGCGACGAGCACGGCGCCCGCAGGAAGTGGGCAGGGAGGGGCAGGAGCAGGAGCAGGAGCAGGAGCGGGTGGTGCGTCCAACGGCGCAAGGGACGCGGCGGGAAGCGGGAGTGGATTACCCACACAAGGGGTTCCGACAAACCACGGACAAGCGCCGTCGCGCTTGCCACCGACACCCGCGGGACCGCACCAGCCTGCGGACGACGAGAGCGACAGCGACAGCGAGGCGAGCGACGACGTCACGGGAAGCGACGACGAGGACAGCAGCTGGATCTCGTGGTTCTGCTCACTTAAGGGAAACGAGTTTTTCGCAGAGGTGGACGAGGAATACATCCAGGACGACTTCAACCTCGTAGGTCTGTCTTCGCAGGTGCCATACTTCGACTACGCGCTCGACCTTATTCTCGACGTCGAGAGCCCAAACGACGACGTGCTTACCGAAGAGCAGCACGAAATGGTGGAGAGCGCCGCTGAGATGCTCTACGGGCTGATTCACGCGAGGTATATCCTAACGTCGCGAGGCTTGAACGCGATGTTGGAGAAGTTCAAGTCGATCGACTTTGGGCGGTGTCCTCGCGTCTACTGCTCAGGTCAGCCGTGCCTTCCCGTGGGTCTTAGCGACGTTCCACGCACTTCCACCGTGAAGGTGTTCTGCCCGCGCTGCGAGGATGTTTACTTCCCGCGCAGCAAGTACCAGGGCAACATCGACGGCGCATACTTCGGCACAACTTTCCCACATCTGTTTTTGATGACGAACCAGTACTTGCGCCAGCCCAAGCCTACGCAGAGCTACACGCCGCGCGTGTTTGGGTTTAAGATCCACGCCAGCGCCAAGCTGCAGGCGCAGTAACACGCCGCATTTCCAGCACACCCTGCACAGTTGTACGGTGCATGATGCGACACGAGGCGAGCTTTGGAGAGTGCACCAAAATCAGATGTAACCTTTCGCGCTCTCTCTCTCTCACTCACTCACTCGCTCGCTCGCTCGCTCGCTCACTTTCTTTGACTTCGTTTTGTTCGCGTTTGACCTATGCCCTATCTACGTGCGGTAGTCTACTTATTTGTATACATGCTGCACGTGGTCAAGAGCAAACTTCTGTATGTATGTCAGCCCGAGGAGTGCACTGGGGTGCGGTAGACTCCCTTATGGTGAATCAAACACACCGGGCAAGTGCCGCGCCACAACCGTGTGTCGGAAATAGGCGAGTTATGCGGTAACCTTACCGCATAACCCGTGCGCACCTTGCGAATCGCGGCATCCGCGTCTTGCATGCCGTGCGGATTAATGAAATGGAGGCCATGATTGAGCGTCTTGATGACGAGAGCTTGGTGTACGAGCTCAGCAAGAAGGAAAAGGAGGCACGTGAACAGAAGATGAGAAGTGCTGGGCGACACAACGGCGACGACCTCCGGCGGCGGCATCTGAAAGAGTGGCAGGACGAACGTTTCTCCGAGCAGGACGTTGATGACGCTGAGCTTGCGGAGCTCATGGCACACCGTCGTAGCAACCTCGCCGAAACGTTCGTGGAGTACACGAAAGCAAAGAGAGAGCGCGTGGTGAGTGTGCACAACGCCACGTTAGCCGTCGGTCACCTGCTACGAGCTCGCCATTCAGCGTACGCCGTGGAGGCGGGCCTTGCGCGAATGCGCAAGTCGCACCAACTCGTTGCACGCACGATGTTTATGGAAATGTTCCTCTCCGATGACGAGGCTTCCAAGTTCCAACGTAGCTTTTTCCGCACTGCGTCGTTTCTTAGGCATGGTTCAGGATGAGAAGGGTGGCGCAGAGTCCTGCTTGCATGTTGGCACGCGCGTGAACGGCACATCCACGGAACCTGCGAAGGTTGCTGATTACCTCGACGTGTACCGCCAGACGAGCGAGGCGTTGGTTCAGGATCATGAGAAGGATGGTTGCTCGCATCGCTTCGCACCTCCAGGCGTATATGAGCGCATATTGCGTGAGTTCAAGAAAGGCGGTCGAGAGAATGACTTTGCCATACGTATGTGCGTGAATTCAGAGTGGTTGGTGAAGACGCCAGCGGAGTGGACGGACGCCATCGCCACGTGGCGGAGAGACATGAACCCCTATCGTAGGGAGTTGTGAACTTGTGACAGGAATCCGAACCCCTAAACCCCTAACCTAACCCTAACACGGAAAAATATCTTCTTCTTCAGTTCTTCTTCTCCCCATCAACATCTATCTGTCCGTCGTCATGCCCGCAAGAATACTAATGTCGTCGGTGACAATAGAGATGTTGCTGTCTCGCTCCAGATCTTACCTCAGGCATAGTCATAATAGTTGTCTCTCTGTTATGGCTTCTGCTTCTGCTTCTTCATCTTCGTCTTCGTCTTCATTGGCGTCATCGCAAAGGAGAGAAGTCTGCGTCGTCTCACCTGCTTCTGCCGTTGTTGGCACCAAACATCTGTCTTTTTCACATACACCCTCACCGTCTTCTCATGCCGCCTCAAATGTCAGCGGCTGTGTAGCTGGTGCGTCTGGATTATTCGCAACAACTACCACACGGAGACGTGTTGCGACTCCTCCAAGAAAACAACTTGAAGTCGAACTTTTGTGTTGGAAACGACAACATACCACCTCCACCATACCACCGTTCCCGCCGCCACTCACTCCCAACGAGGCGTACGCCGCGAGAGACGGCACAGAGCTGCTCTCGTACGATGAACGGCGCATCATCGGGTACACACCCGAGCAGATCTTTGACGTTGTCGCGGACGTGCGCAAATACCCCGAGTTCCTGCCCTGGTGCGACGGTGCCACTGTGCACCAAGATACCACAACTTCACCGCCACCGCCACCACCGTCGCCACCATCACCACCATCCAGCTACATCCAAGCGGAGCTCGTCGTCGGCTTTCGAGGCTTGCTGAGCGAACAATATACGAGCCATGTTCACATGCGCCGGCCTGAGCTTGTCAGACAGAGCACAAGCGATAGCCGGCTGTTCAAGGAGCTCGAAAGCCAGTGGTCGCTGGAACCCGTGGGAAGTGACGCGACGAAACTGCGCTTTGCGGTGCGCTTTGGATTCCAGAACGCGCTGTACCAGTCCGCCGCCGAGCTCTTCTTCGCCGAGGTGGTGGAGCACATGGTCGCGGCATTCGAGCAGAGGTGTGCGACGCTCTACGGACCGCCAAGCCGAGGCTCAGCTTCGAGCAACGACGAGTAAAAGACACGCAAAGTATGAAATTTTTTAACAACCAGTGCTTACCAGTAATACATATGTGGCAACGGATTATTTCGATTTTACATAGAAATTTTTTCAAAGTCTTATTGTTTGTATCCCTGTTGATTGTGTAAGTAGCAAATTTATTTATCTATGCCTTCTCAAATGCTCCCTCGAAGCAGTTGAATTCAGTCAGCGAGAAGTTCTTTCCGATGTGCTCGAGGCTCAGTCCCGACTCCGGAACGGCCTTCCCAGCTCCGCCTGCACCTCCTCCTTCCGTGCCTCCGTCAGCGGCACCCGATCCTCCACGTCCGCCTGCTCCGCCACCTCCACCTCCCATCTCGTCCATCGCTGGCAGCAGATTGAGCATTGCGGCGTCGTCCGTGAACTCGCGGCAGATGTCCAGGCTCAGGTCGGAGATGCTCAGGTTGCGCGGAATTGGCCCAAGTCCAAGACCGTGGAACGAGAGGCGACCGCCGCCGTTCGCACTCGGAGGTGTGTTGCCCGGGAACTGGTGGCTCTCAAAGCCGTTGATGTTGCCGGTCGAAGGGTCCCTTGTCAGAAGCAAGTCCAGGCTGTTGGTTGAGCTGTTCTTAGCAATGTTCCCGCCGCCGTTCTTGCCACCATGTCCATCGACGCCACCACTGCCGCTGTCGAACCACGGCGGCAGTGACGGGTTGCGATCGTTGCCGCCCATCGGCGGTCCCCACCCTCCGGCGTCCACGGGTGGAGCATGCGTGTTGAATCCTCCGTGCGGCATTGGCGGTTGAGGTTGACCAATCCATCCTCCGTTCGACGGTGCTGTTCCGTGATTTCCTGCGCCAACCATCGCACCCTTGTGGGCAAGCGCGTTGTGCTGGTCCACGAGGTAGTTGTACGCCACAACCTGGTCCTTAATGCGCAGCCACGTGTAGTACGTTCGAAAGAACGCCGGGTTGGATGCCTCGAGCTTCTGCCACACGAGCATCGTGAACGTCGGCTCGACATGTGCCTGCGTGTGCAATGCATTCACAACCTCCTTCTGGGACATGTATAGCTGCATGCATCGCTCGATCATGTTCTGCACAAGCTGAATATCTTGGCAGCTCACCTTGCGCTGCTGCTGACCCTTTGCGTCCGTGGTGGTGGTGGCGTCCGTTATGCCGTTCAGGTTTGGCATCATGGTTTTGCCGTTTGCTGCTGCGTTCATAAGTGGAGGGCCCTTCATTTGCGATGTTATGAATTGTGGCTGCTGCTGCTGGTGGTGAGACGGTGGTGGTGGAAGTGGCTGTTGGAGTTGCATCGGTGGCTGTTGTGGGAGATTTGCTGTTGCTGCTGCTGCTGCTGTTCTTCTGGTTGTTGGCGGTGTCGTTACTGCTGCTGCTCCTGCTGCCGGTGGTGGTGCTGCTGCTGCTGTTCCAGCCGGAGGAAGTGGTGCTGCTTGCGCAAGCGCAGGCGTGGTTGTTCGTGCCTGCGAGGTTTCTCCAGCCACACCGTTTCCGTTTGCGGCAGCAGCTGTTCCATTTCCGTTGGACACAAAAGGAAACGCAGCGCCGTTCGCGGCTACCGTTCCGTTGTTCGGTACAGAGGCGGCGTCCACCTCCATCTTCGCTGCCCCGTTGTTTGCGTTTGCGTTCACGTCGTGTTTAACGACGACGTTTCCGTTTGCTTGTGCCTTGATGGTCTTGGAGTCGAGCACAAGGTTGACGTCCGGAGTCTGCATGGTAGTTGTCGTACCAGGTTGTGCAGTTGTTGACGCCATCGTTTGCATACAGAGAGAGATATAGATAGACTATTATATATATATATATATTTTTTTTTTTTCCAGGAAAAAAACGTGCTGAAAAGAGAGCCGAGTAGGACAAGCTAAATGAGTTGTAGGCAAGTGTAGCGCTTACTTACTTTATCCTGCCCAACCTATCTTTTTAAGCGAGACAGAAAAAAAAAAAAGAAAAAAAAACGAAAGAAAAAAAAGTTGGCGTTGAACTTGTGCTTCGTGAATGACGCCAGCCACTGTTTTGTCAATTTCTTTCCAACTCGCGAGTTTTTTCTGAAAATATACTATGGTAGAGTTGTTGTTGTTTCTTGTAGAAAAGGAGCCAAAGTCGTACAAAAGTACAAGTACCAAGACAGTATACCACAAAGCAAAGACAGAGACAGACAGACTATACGACGTGAAAGAAATGGACAGCAGCCACAACAATGGCAGTGGAGCGAGGGGACTTGGGAGCAGACGTGCGCGTGCGTGAGTACGGTGTGGTGTGTCAGAGGCCGAGGGGGAGGGGCGGAGGGGGAGGGAGGGGCGAGGGCGGAACCAGCGAAGGAGCGAGTGCAGTGCGCTGTTCTCAGCTGAGAGGGGGGGCACCCACTCTCTGGGCTCGACCAAACGCATTCTCCGGGGGCAGGGGGCACCCACCCACTCTCTCTGCGACCAAACGCTCCGGGGCCGGCCCATTGAGGATCTCTCGGGAACCCACACTTTTTCTTTTGGCAACAAACACCTTTCATTCACGAACAAAATACATTATGACGTCGTAACCGGAAATTTATCCCGCAACAACCACAGGCGTTGGCAACACACCTTTCAGGAACTCCCACCACAAAAAACCCATATGGGCCGCCGCCACCGGTTCAACCTGTCGTCTCTTTTTACTTCCTGTCGCTCGTTTTTACGCTCTTTTGTGGTGGTGCAGTCGCTCTGCTTTTCCTGTGTGTTTTTTGTCGTGTTTTTTCCTGGTTTTTACGCCCCTTGGCTTGGGGAGTACCTCTGGGTTAACCTGTAGGGAGTGGTGTGGTGCGGTGTGGTGGTGCGTTTTTGGGTTGTTGGGTGGTGTCCCCTTTTCTTGTTGTCTTTTGCTTGCTCCTTCTCCGTCTGTGTTCAGTGCACAGACTCCCTTTGTCCTTCGCCCGACAGGCACGGGCCGGTCGGTCGGTCGCGTGGCGGCGTCTTGCTTGGAAATGCACTGTCATCGCGTCTCGCTAGCCTACGATACATTTCGCACCGTTTCCCCACGAATTTCAAAGGTTTTTCCGGGAAAATCGTGTTGTTGACGTTGGTGACGGCTCGCGTGGTAACTTGTGGGCGCTAACGCACCGCCTCCTCCGGCGTAAATCGCTTTCGTCCCCACAATGTGGATAGTCATCCATTTTGTCACTTGCCCACCTTTTCCTCCTAATCGCAACAAAAGGGCAAAAACAACAACACCAAAAAGAGCAACTTTTACTTGTTCCTTTTGTGTCCTTTTTCCTTGCGAGATTGAGACGCGATATGCAGACGCGGACTTAGTGAAGAACGACGGGAAAATGCGTCGATTTACGTCGGATTTTTTGCTGGCGACATAAAAGAGCCTTGAGGGCTTTATTCATGGGGACCGTTTTTTCGGGGAAAACCCTAACTTTTCTGCACGGGGGATTTTTTGGAAAACCCCCAAAAACTCGAGACGTCTTCTTCTTCCTCATTCACGCCGATGCCGTTGCCGACGTCGTCATCGTCACCACACCTTCCCCTCCTGAGAAGGTTGAAAAGCACGGACGCCGCATCCGGCGTCGTCACAGGCACGGAAGTTCGTACGCTGCGACTTTGGTCCGCCGCGCTCGCTTCGTGCCGCGCATCCGCGTCGGCGTACGGCGCGTGCGTGCTGGCATCGTCGCCGTCCGTCGAGCAGAACGCGTGCGCGGTTGAGTACGACGCGCTGAGGCGGTGCATGCGCGAGCAAGGAACGCGGTTCTGAGATGAAGAAGACGTCTTGCTTAGACTACCACATGTAATCATTCACAATTCTTGTACCTGTCCCTATAAGAGGTTTCCATACAAGTGGGAAACGACCACGTATATCCCTACTGTATGATGAGGGGCATGCCGAGCCCCTAAGGTTACCCCCAAGCGTGAACCCCGCACTTCACCACACACTTCACCACGCACCAGGTACCTCCTCTGAACACCTCCTCTGAAGTCTGAACGGGGGCTCTCCCGCTAAACCCCGAATGAATCAATTCTTCGCCCGGGGAAGCCTTCCCCGACAGACATTCCATTCCCCGACCCGAACGACCGACCCTGGCAGCCTGGGGGAGAGAGGGGGAATTTCCCGCCCCCTCCAAGTTTTTTTTAGAGGGGGAATATTCCCCCCCCCACACAGGCACAGCCCAACAGCCCACACAACCCATCAGCTGGGGGAAACAAGTCCCGCCTGTTTTTTTGTGTGTTTCCGCCCCCTCATCACAGCACACTCCCATCACTTCCCATCACTAGCCATGGAGTTTGCCATGGAGACTAGCGAGGAGATACGCCAGGCGCGCAAACGCCTCTTCAGCTCATTCCTAGAACAGGACCATGGACACGGACTCTACGCCGAGAAAGTACGCACAATGGTGGAGAGCCAAAAAACGCGACTTCTCGTTGACCTCGCGGACTTTCGCGCGTTCGACGGGGACACGGCGAAACGGTAAGTTTGCTTTTTGTGTTTCACTCTGGAGTGATGATGATGGGACGTGGTTTGTGGTTTTTTATGTGTGCATACATCGTCAACTGGTGGTGCTTCTGTCATTTCTATACCTTCATTTCTTCTTGCTTTTATATACCTCTATCTGCATCCTCCGCATGAAGAAGAAGAAAGCTGCCTAGCTCACAATTGTACTCACACGTGTTTTTCTCGTCTTACACACACCGCACACACAATCAACAATCAACAACAACAACAATAACAATAATAATAGTCTGATGAAGAACCCCATCGAGTACATGCCCGCGTTTGAGGATGCGCTCGACGAGTACATTCGTCAGGAGCACCCCAAGTTCCTTACGCCGAAGATGAACGTCGCCGTCGGCTTCACAGGATCGTTCGGATTCCACCGCGTGTCACCACGCGAGCTGCTCAGCGGGTACCTCGCCACCCTCGTTCAGGTGGATGGCATCGTCACCAAAACGACGCTCGTTCGGCCAAAGGTGTCGCGATCCGTGCACTACTGCGAAAAGACGGGTGAGGTGATCACGCGCGAGTACCGCGACGTCACGTCGAACACAGGACCGCCGACGGGTGCCAGCTACCCCACGCGCGACGACAAGGGGAACCCGCTCACGACCGAGTACGGGCACTGCAAGTACGTTGACCACCAGGTGGTGGTCATCCAGGAAACGCCGGAGAACGCGCCTGCGGGACAGCTGCCACGCTCCGTCGACGTGATCCTCGAGGGCGACCTCGTCGACAGCTGCAAGCCAGGTGACCGTGTCGCCATCAGCGGCATCTACAAGGCGGTGCCATCCAAGGCTGGTGCGCCCACCACGGGTGTCTTCCGCACCGTCGTCGTGGGTAACCACGTCGCGGCGAAGACGATGGACATCGCGGACATGCCACTCAGCCCCGTTGACATCCGCCGCGTCAACGAACTGCGTCACATGCACCACGCGGAGCGATTCACCGTGCTCGCGAACTCGATCGCGCCGTCCATCTACGGCCACAGCGTCGTCAAGAAGGCGATCTTGCTCATGCTTCTCGGAGGATGCGAGAAGAACCTGCAGAACGGCACGCACCTGCGTGGCGACATCAACCTCCTCCTCGTGGGAGATCCTGGTGTGGCAAAGAGTCAGATGCTGCGCGCGACAATGAAGGTGGCGCCGCTGTCCGTGTCCACCACCGGACGTGGCTCGTCCGGCGTCGGACTCACGGCGGCTGTCACAACGGACCAGACTACGGGAGAGCGACGCCTTGAGGCTGGCGCGATGGTGCTCGCTGACCGCGGCGTCGTGTGCATCGACGAGTTCGACAAGATGGGCGACATCGACCGCGTTACGATCCACGAGGCGATGGAGCAGCAGACGGTGACAATCGCGAAGGCTGGCATCCACTGCTCGCTCAACGCGCGCTGCTCGGTGTTCGCCGCCGCTAACCCTATCTACGGAACGTACGACCACAGCATGTCCATCGCGCGCAACATCGCGCTGCCAGACTCGCTGCTCAGTCGCTTCGACCTCGTGTTCGTGCTGCTCGACAAGATGAGTGCGAAGCAGGATCGCGGTGTCGCGCGGCACGTGCTTCAGGTGCACCGCTACCGCCACCCCAGCGACGACGGCATGACACCGCTCGACCCGCTGACGGGCGTTCCGCTCGGCACGCGAGCGCGTCTCGACAACGGCCCGGTGACCGCGGGCGAGGGCGCCGCTCTCGCGGATGCCGCGATTGTTGGCGAGGACGAGGAGGACGAGCGGGCGAACGCCACGAACGGAATGTACCTGAAATTTTCGGAGGTGGCGGCGACGGCTCAGGGGCACCGCGGCACGCAGATGGACGAGGACGACGACGAGGACGACGAGGAGGACGACGAGGACCCTCTCGCGGACGACGAGGCTGTTTTCGAGAACGCTGCCGCCGCGCGCGCCGCGGCACGCCGCCACGGCGAGCCAAGCCCGCTGCTGACGACGCACATGGTGCGCAAGTACCTGCAGTACGCGCGCATTCGATATCCCAGCCCAACGATGACGACGGAGGCTGGCAACACGATTGCCGCCAGGTACACGGAGATGCGCGCGAGCAGCGACGAGAAGGTGCTTCCGGTGACTGCGCGTACGCTCGAGACGATGATTCGCCTCAGCACGGCGCACGCGCGTCTTCGCCTTTCCCAAAATGTGGAGCAGGTTGACGTTTCGCGTGCGCTCGCGGTTCTGGAGTACGCGATTTTCGCGCGTGAGCGCCACAACGCGGCGAAGCAGATGAAGCGCCTGAAGCGCAAGCGCGGTGCCTCTGGCCCTGCGGAGGAGGAGGAGGAGGCGGAGGAGAATGGTGATGGTGCAGGTGCGGCGGCGGCGGCGCCAGATGTGGCTGCTGCCGATGCGGCAGCTGGTGCTGCGCCTGGCGCACCTCCGGTGACGCAGGATGAGGTTGCGGATTCGGAATTGGCAGAGGATGTGGAATTCCAGTCCACGGTTCGTCGCGTACTGCTGAACCTGTTTGAGTCTGCGGAGGAAGATGCCGTGTCGTTGGCGGAGGTTGCAGAGGCGATGCCTGGCGCGTGCGCGGATGAGAGCGTGCCTTATCGTGTGGGCGCGTTGGTTTCTGTCTTGAACACGATGCACGACGAGGAGAAGGTGTTCGTCGACCCGTACCCGCTCGTCGCGAGCGCCGAGGAGTTGAGCGGCACGGTGCGTATGGTTTAAGAAACGGAACGGCTGACAGACAATACAATACGAGGTGAAAAGCTGGCATTCATTAGTAACAACTAAGCACCTTGTTTGATTGGACGATTCATTCATTCATACAGTAGATAGCCTACTTCTTAGACTAAGTAAGTACTTATGTGACTTATGTATGTGAGAGTGCGTGCGTGCTGTGAGTACCCAACCGTTGTTGTTTTTTTAGGCCGCGAATGTTACAACTCGAATGTTACACCTCTGGCGTCTTGAAAGGACCGTGCACGCCGTCGGGAGGTGCCTCGCCGTCGTCGTTGCATCCCCAGCACGCAACACTGCCGTCGCGTCGAAGTGCCACGGAAAAGTCCATACCCGCACCAATTGCGACAAAGTCGCCCTCGACGCCGTCGGGAGGCGCCTCGCCGTGGTCGTTGCGTCCCCAGCACGCGACATTGCCGTTGCGTCGCAACGCGAGCGAGTGTCGACTGCCCGCTGCGATCGCGACAAAGTCGCCCTCGACGCCGTCGCGAGGCGCCTGGCCGTCGTCGTTAGAGCCCCAGCACGCGACGCTGCCGTTGCGTCGCAAAGCGATTGAGTGGAAGACACCCGTGTTGATTGCGACAAAGTCACCCTCGACGCCGTCGGGAAGCGCCTCGCCGTAGTCGTTGCACCCCCAGCACGCAACACTGCCGTTGCGTCGCAACGCGAGCGAGTGTAGACCACAGGCGGCGATTGCGACAAAGTCGCCGTCGACGCCGTCGGGAGGCGCCTGGCCACCGTCGTTCATTACCCAGTCGTCGTTCTTTCCCCAGCACGCGACATTGCCGTTCCGTCGGAGTGCTATCGAGTGTGCGTCACCCGCGGCGATCGCGACGAAGTCACCCTCGACGCCGTCGGGAGGTGCCTGGCCTTCGTCGTTGCGTCCCCAGCACGCGACACTGCCGTTGCGTCGCAACGCGAGCGAGTGTGCGGCACCCGCTGCGATCGCGACAAAGTTCCCATCAACACCCTCGGGAGGCGCCTGGTCGAAATTGTTCATACCCCAGCACGCAACTCCCCCGTCGTGTCGCATCACCACGGCGTGACGGAATCCTATGCCGAGGCACGCACTTCGTCGCGTCGCTTCTTGCAATCGTCCTTGTTCGCGCACGAGTCTTCGTTCACGCTGCCACGGCACCCACACGGTGCGCATCACCTTGTACGCGATCGACTCGGATTCTAATTCGGAGGAGGAGGGCAGAGTGCACGGCATTGTCCAGAGCTCGACAGAATGCGCCACCGAGAAATGATGAAATGACAGATCCTTGTAATGAAGTGACAGCTGGGAGAGAAAACAACAACAGGCAGGGGAAACCCAACCAACCTAACCTTAAAGGTAATAAACCCGAATCCGAACGGGGTCCCACTTTCCCAAAACGAGTAGTTACATTGCCTGGGATTGGGGATCCGTCCGAGCACCAAGGCAGCTGCTGGGGGGTCCCCGGGGTCCCGAGGGTTTTCCCCCAGGCCTGCTTCGCCCCCCCGGCCTGCTTCGCCTTTTTGTTCGTCGCCTCGCCGCCACGAGTGTCCGTCATTCTCCACCATCTTTCCTTTCCGGCGAGTGAGTCTCCGGTGACCAGTCACTGGTGTGTGTGTGTGTGTGTGTGTGTGCACTTTCCAGACTGCACTGCACTGCTCTGCACTGCTGCTGCTGCTGTCGTTGTTTTGCTACAGGTGTACTGGTCTTTTAGGTTGATACCTAAAGATTGTGTTGGGATCTCTCGAGAGTAGAAGGCTTCATTCAGGCTTCTTCATCCCTTCAAGAATCTTCTTGCTCTTGAGGAGAGAGTTGTTTTTTCTTTTGCAATTCTCGAGAGCAGACATTTGTACTTGTTAACAGTGTGTACATACTTTTTTTTTAGTAACAGTTCTTAGGGACAGTCTCTTGTGTACCTTTTTACTACTTGAGTCTTGGTGAGGTGTCTTGGTGTGTTGTGCTACTTTCAACTTCTCATCAACAACCTACTTTTTCAACTATTCTTATTGTTAAAACCACACGTGTGTGTTGTGTGCATTCACGCACTTGTGCTTACTCTTTTGAAAGAAAGAAAAACAAACCCGCAGCGTTTCGTGTGTCAGCGACAAGAAAGAAAGAACTAGAAGAACTCAAAACTCAACATGAGCAGCGTTATCTTCTTCAAGTTCAAATCCGCCACCACTTTTGACCGAGTGAACTTTGACGGCTACTACATCTCCGTCGGCGAGCTGAAAAGCGCCATACAAAACAAAACCAACTTGTCCGGAGGTGCGAATGCTTCCAAGGTTCACCTCGACAGCGAACTCGTGCTCGCGGACTCACAGACGGGCGAAGAGTACACCGATGACGGATACCTGATTGGAAAGAACAGCCAGGTGACTGTCAGCCGAGTGTCCGTGTCCGCGCGCGTCATGGCACAGCAGGCACAGCACGCAGCCGCGCAGCAAGCAGCTTCCGCGCCTTCTGCGAAACAGAGTAAACCGCCACCCTTGCCGGCGGTGGCGGATGACGACTTTGGCGAAGAGCTGTACGCGCCTGCACTCGAGGCGGCGAACGAGGAAGATGCGCTCAACTCGTTTCTTGACAACCAGGCGAACGACTGGGAGAGGCAGACGACCGCGGGTGGACGCGGTAGAGGACGTGGCATGGGACCAGCTGGCGGACGTGGCGCGGGCCCAGCCGGCGGGCGAGGTGTCGGCGGTCCGACGTCGCACACGGGCGCTCCCCCGCCTGGTTACGTCTGCAAGCGGTGCAAGATACCCGGTCACTTCATCGAGAGATGCCCCACGAACGGCGATCCGAACTACGACATCAAGAAGTCACGCATGCCCACAGGAATTCCTGCCAGCTTCCTCGTGCAGGTGAACGAAGGAGGGCTGAAGCTCGCAGATGGCACATCCGGAGCACTGGCGTCGAATGATCACGTCTTCGCGCGAGCGATGGGAGCTGTGGCGAAAGTCGAGAAGAAGCAAGAGATTCCAGACGAGTACAAGTGCCCCATCTGCTCTGAGCTGTACCGCGACGCGGTGATGATCCCGTGCTGCCAGATGACAGCCTGCGACACATGCCTGCGCGACAAGCTGATGCTCGTTGCGGACGACGAGGAGGCGCTGCCAACGTGCCCCTTCTGCGGCTCTACAGATCAGGACTGCGACTCGCTGCTACCAAATCTCATGCTTCGTAAGGCTGTTGACTCGTTCTGGCGACGCGGCAATGCACCCGAGAAGCAGGAGGTGAAGGCTCTCGAGGGTCCGACAGTCACGACCACGACGGGCAATGGCAGTGGGAGTGCGGGCGGCGTCGCGCCGCTGGCTCTGCCGAGTGGCATGTCCGGAGGTGCATCAGCAGGAGCCGACGGTGGTGATGGTGGTACCGCCGCCGCCGCTACTGCTGCTGCTGCCGCTGCTGCCGGCACCGGTGCGACGAAAAGCGGCGGCACGGCTCCGGAGGTGAGCCAGAAGAGCGGTGGAAGTGGAGATGCTGCGACTGGTGCCGGAAGTGGTGGTGATGGTGATGGGGAGGGTGGTGTGAAAGCGGTTGCCTCGGTGCCCGCGTTTCAGCAACAGGTGACACAGAAGCAGAAACCGAATCCCCCCACCACAGCCCCGCCTGAGCTGCCACCGCCGATGTCCTTTGACAATTTTCCTTTCCCAATACCAGCTTGGGACGACCCGATGGCGTACGCGCTCCTCGTGGATAGGCCGTTGCCCAAGTGGCAGTTCGAGCAGCTGCGCATGCAAGCCCTCCATGCACGTCAAATGTACAACAATCCTCCGTCGGAGAAGGATCGCGGTCGAGATCGTGAGTACCGTGACCGCGATCGTGATTTCCGCGACGACCCTGACCGCGACAGGCGACGCAGCCGCAGCCGTTCGCCACGCCGACGTGACGATCCTCGCGAATTCCGTGACCGCGATCGTGATCGCAGACGACGCAGCCGCAGCCGCAGCCGATCCCCGGCGCGTCGGCGCGACGAACGCGATCGTGATCGCGATCGCGACCGTCGAGATCGAGATCGAGATCGCCCAAAGGTTGTGCAGGTGCAGGTGCCGCAGACTCGTGCCCCTGGGGGTGGAGGAGGTGGTGGTGGTGGTGGAGGTGGAGGTGGAGGTGGTGGTGGTGGTGGACGTCGACGAAGGCGTGGCGGTGCCAATCGTTAGTCATTGGAGATTGCGATTGTTTTTTTGTGTAAAAAAGACGCTCAACAAATATTACAAGATAAAAAAGGACTTGACGGATATAGTTCTAGTCTGGTAACGCAGTGCCTCGTTCCAAGTTCGCTTTGATTTCGAGAGTCGCTCCTCCCATTGCTTTTTCCACCCGTCGGTTGAAGTAGTCGTTGCTTGTGTTGACTGCGTCCACTTCATCTGTCGTAACTCTTCGTGACCTTTTAATGGCCGCCGCCCTACTCTTAGCGCGGTGCTCCTCCAACTCGTTCACCATGCGGTCGACCAGGTTTTCAGGTACGCCGTGCGCAGGCGTCTTCTTTTTGACGTCGGGTTCGTTGACGCGACCATCGCCATCGTCGTCGCTGCCGTCAGCCGCCACGACGCCACTTTTGTGTATGCGCCTCTTCAGAGAGAGATAGAAGTCCCTGTCGTTCTGCAGTCCACTGTTTGCGTTGGACACTTTTTTTCTTTTTCGAGACGCCTGCGCTTCGTCCTGCTCCGCGGTGACCACTAGTGTCTCCGGCTTTAGGACAGCGGACGGGTCCACGAGACGCGACGCCAGGATCGAAGACGCCTTGCTCGCCTTGTCGCCATCCATCTTTCTATTTTTCTCGTCGTCGTTGGCGTTTTCGCTCTGCCTCATCCTCCTGGCCTCCGCAACGACTTCGACGCGGTTGTGCTGCCTCGACTCCGCGAGCTTGCCCTGGAGCGCGTCTAAGAGCGCGAGGCGGCGCGACGACATCGATCAGGCAGTTGCGGCAGAAAAACAGAAAAACAGAAAAAGAAAGAAAACGAAGAACCCCAAGTCCCCAACCCCTAAACATCCATCCAAAAAAGAAAAAAAACGAAACCCCGAATCGAATCGAAGAAAAAAAAATAAAAAAACATCCCCGTGAATCTGAAGGAGGATACCTCTTTCGGCGCAATCGGCTGCGTTTTGCTTTTGCAGTTTCACGGCGGCGGGCGGCGACCCCTTCCCTTCTCCCAGGCCAACCTCCATCCATCCCCTCCCTGCCTGCCTGCGCCTTGCCTCGCCAGCCGACACACCAACACTCGAATCACACTTCAGCTCGATGGTGACAACGTCGCACAAGCGTGGCACGGGACTCGTGGGCGTGGGAAAGAAGCCCGCAGCAGTCAAGGCTGCAGCCGCAAAGGCGACCAAGCCGCCGCGCTTCTACGCGCCGGAGGATGTCCCCAAGCCCGTCTACAAAAAGAACACCGCGCGCCCGACGAAGCTCAGGTCGTCCATCGCGCCGGGAACCGTGCTCATCCTGCTCGCCGGAAGGTTCAAGGGGAAGCGCGTCGTCTTTCTCAAACAGCTCGAGTCGGGACTTCTGCTCGTCTCCGGGCCGTTCACGGTGAACGGCGTGCCGCTGAGGCGCGTCGCGCAGTCGTACGTGATCGCCACCTCCACGAAGATCGACATCTCCAAGGTGTCGGTTGACGCCGGACTCAACGACGCCTTCTTCAAGGCGGCGGACAAGAAGGCGTCAAAGGAGTTCTTCGAGGGTGATGCGGAGGTGACAAAGAAGGAGCTGCCCGCGGAGGTGAAGGCTGCGCAGAAAAAGGTTGACGATCAGCTCATGCCACTTGTGGAGAAGGTGAAGGACCTCAAGGGATATCTCGCCACGCGCTTCACGCTCTCCAAGGGTGTTTATCCGCACACGCTCAAATTCTGAGCCGGCTCGACCGCATGATCGTGTCGCATGTAACGTGAAGGCTTGGAAAAACAAAACAAAAACAGAAAATATCAGAAAACATACCAAAATTACAACACGACAAGACGGTGCTTGCGTACTTCTTTTTTTTTTGTTGAGGGTGAGAACTTCTCTGCCTATCTATCTTGTAGAGCTTGTGCGGTAGCGTCAGCTGACGAAGTCAATCTCGGAAATTTGTCCGACTCTGAACCCGTGAGCGAGCTTGTCACGTCGCACGTTGCCAAAACCGTTCGCAAACCGCCTATGAGTTGTGCGAGAACCTCGTTTCCTTCGTCACGACGTCTTCTCAGCTCAGCGAGAGGTTCGTGCAGCTGTGAATCGTCCGCTTCCATGGGTTGTGCACCGCCATTCTCCCGCTTCTCGTCTCCCGTATTTGTCGCCAGGAAAGCTTCCAGCGCCTCGTAACTTGCGCGGTACTTCGCTTGCGCCTGCTCGACATCCGACTCCAACGCGGGTGTCGTGAGACCAGCGGCAGCGTCGGCGCTGTTTTCGTTGAGCGCGTCGCCGGCGCCGACGAGCGTGAGCAGGTGCGTGGCGGCGTGCTCGAGGCGGGTGAGCAGAGCCGCACCCGTCTCCGACGCCATGCTGTCTGGACAGAGAGCAGATGTGTTGCTGACTGAGGCCCAACCCCGGGTAACCCAAACCCAACCCCGAAACTGAGGAACGCCATGGGTTGATATGCCCTTGGGAACGCCAAGGGCATATCAACCCAGAGGTCAGTGGAGAAGAATTCGGAAGAAAACGAAAACAACGACAGGGTTAGGGTTAGGATTAGGGTTAGGGTTAGGTACTCTTGTTTTGGTCCTCTCCCTAGTCCCTACTCTCCCCATTATTACTGAACTGAACGTTACACCATTATTACGTGACGCGATAGATAGGCGTGCGCCATGGCGAGTCAACTGCCGCAGCACCGTGGTGGTCGTCTTCCGCGCAGCAAGGCGATGCTTGAGCGCATGCTGCTGCTTGCGCTTGCGATCGCGCTCTTTGCTACAGTAATTGATACCATGATATCAATCACCGCGATCGTCGGTTTGGAACGGTCGTCGTCGACGAGGAGGAGGAGTAACTCACTGAGTCACAGGATGAGGACGAATGATGATGATGATGGCAATAACGCCGACGGCGTTGTTGAGGATGACCAAGCAGCAGCAGCAGTACGTCGTCGTCTAGCTCGTGGAGGCGGTGGAGCAAACCAACAAGAACGAATTATACATAAAATCATTCCGCATCCTCTGCCTAACGTGTTCCAATTTGGAAGCTCAACGCAGTTGTACCACATCATTGTATCCGCAAGATGCTTCCTCAGGGATGATGAGGAAGAAGAGGAGGAAGGAGTCGACCAAGCAGATAATATGGCGGCGCCACCGGCGAGACGTCGACGAGCGCATCTAGTTCTTCCTGCATTATTTGACCACGTACCTGCTGCTATCATCAGGCCACCACCACCACCACAACAACGACGACAACACGGTTTCGTAAACGATCGTGCGCCACCACCGTTACCAGGTCCACCGTCGACACCTGTTGGCATGGCGTTCGGCGATATCTTTGATGTCGATCGACTGAAAAGTGTCTTGCGTGTTGTCGACGGGCGAGACATCGAGAATGAAGAGGTTCCTGAAATTTACGTCAGCGAACCGCCACACGCAAGCTTAGCTGTTCACGCAACCATTGAATTTGCACACAATAATAATGGCCCGCGGCACGTCGGTGACGACAAAAGAGGAAACAAAGAAAGTCAGCATCATTCCTCCGCGGCGACGGAGGATGCTGCACAAAAGCTTGCTGGGCGATGGCTGTACCACTCAAAGTCACGGCTTTGTACAGCTCGGATTGTTAATAACAGCGGCACGTCGTCGTCGTCGCTGCCCATGCTGCTTCCTCGACTGAAAGATTCAAGCATAACAGATGATTTGTGGGCAGCAACACGCGAAGAGGTTCCACACCGCTGGTACAGACAACTAAGTCGCGAGCGACTGGCGGGGACGCCTGACCCCTCGTCTGCCAGGCGCGAGTCTGTCGTGTTGTGCCCAACACAATCACGATGTCTCCTTCGGACCAGACTGTTGCTTCCGGGCGAGAAGAAGAAATCGTCGCAGCCCAACAAGCAGCCACGTCTCACGTGTGATCGCACATGCCGCCACGGCGACAGCGGTTCTCGTGCTACTACTACTTTCACTAGAAATAGACCCGATCTCGCGCTATGGGGTGACGCGGATGTCAATGTCATCGACGTCGCGGATGAGCTGATTGAAAATGCAAGTAATCGTCATTTCGCTGCAGAATCATCATCAGCGGTTGCCAAGGCTGTTCAAGCTGCCATCATTGGCAGAAAAGTACATGGATGGGAAAATGAGCTGGATTCGTTCATTCCCAATCGCACGTTAATGCAAGCGCCATCAGAAACTTGGGACGATATGGAACATGCCATGAAGTACGCAGAATTTTGTCAAGCCACGGAAAGCGAGTGCACAATGCAAGTGTTATCGTCGCCGTCGTCGTCAGACACCAGCAGCAGCTACGTTGGCGGGGGTGGTAGTAGTCGATGGACTGTGCTCTCCTGCTCGACGCAGGATGCACATGGAGGAGCGTACTCTCCTGGACTGTACGCATGTTTCCCGTGGACACGCGACTGCCTCGAGCGTGCTAACGAAATTGCGAACGAAGCACCACTCACAGGGCTGTGGGACCACCCGCAACGCGTGGGCGAGCCGATTACTCGCCGTGGAGTATCTTCCCGTAGTGGCACGCTCTTCTTTGGCTCAGTGGCGCACGACGACGACTTACGTCGAATATTTCAAAATCTAATCCCAGCTGCCCCATTAGCACGTGCGCTAGCTCGCCTTGTCCAGCATATGAATCTCACCTTTAGCGATGATGATGATGATGTCGCATCATCATCATCATCATCAAGTGACGTCGACGACACAAATCATTCGATGGAAGAAGAAATGTGGATGCCTGCACACGTGCCGTTCGACTGCGTGCATCTACGGCGCGGCGATAAAGTGCAAGAATGCGCGCAGCTGGCTCTGGACACAGCGAAGAGCGCGCGCGTGTGCCCACCGCCGCTCGACGTGGTCATACGGCGCGTCAGCGAACTTGCTCGCAATCGATCCGTCGTTGTTGTTTCAGACGATCTGCACTTTGCGACACGCGTCGCCACAGGCGTGGACTCCACACACCCCATCCGAATCCGTCAGGAGTACGACGATGGCGATGACGACGACACGTGGACGCGCGGTCGAAGACGCATTATCGAGTCCTTCGCCGAGAGATTACTATGCGCTCACGCAACCCGTTTCGTTGGTCACGCCGACTCAACTTTCACACAGAGCATTGTCATGTGGCGCATTGCCAGAAATGCATCGTTTGACTTCTGGCCAATCTTTTAATCAAAAGTTTTCAAATATTGTAACGGGATTATCTTCGTCCAACTTGTCTTGGTATTACATCTCTTCGTCAGCGTCTGCTATTCAATATTTCGCTTTTGTGGCGTTCATCGCCTTGTCGCCCAACCACGGTGCCTCGACGCACGCGGGCTTGCTCGACATGTGACAGCACGGGTTTCGAATTTCCTCGTGAATTATCTCAATCTTGTCAAGGAGCTCCGTTGGCAAATCCAACTTGAAGGCACGCACAGCCTCCTCCACCTGCGCGATGGTCGTGGTTCCGGTGATGATAGCGCCGTTGAACCATCGCTGGTTCGCCCACGCGTATGCCATCTCGCATGGAGTGATCCCGTACTCACGCGCGAGCTTCGCGTATTTCTCCGTCGCACGCATCACCTCTGGCATGCCGTAGCGAGGCTGAAAGCCAGGTGACTTGCGCATGCGGCACTCCTCAATCGGCCGATCGGTATTTGATCGCTTCTCCTCCTCGGTTCCCGGAATGTACTTGCCAGTGAGAACGCCGCCGGCGAGACAACCGTACGGCAGGCCGACGACGCCGAAGCGATGGCACGCCTCGAGAAGGTCAGTTTCGTACGTGCGGTTGCACAGCGAAAAGTCGTTCTGCACACTGATTGGACGCGGCACGCCGAGCTTATCACAAGCAATGCAGAACATCGTCAATCCGTACGCATTTTCGTTGGAAAGTCCCCAGTACTTGATTTTCCCGCTGTCGAGCAGTGCCTTGACGGCGATCACCTGCTTCTCAAAGACGTCCATGTCACCGCCAGAGGTGACTTTCGGCAGGCGTTCTCTGTCGACGAAGTAGCTTGCGCATCCAAAAACGGGAACGTTCCGCGTTGGCCAGTGCAGCTGGTACAGGTCGATGTAGTCGGTCTGCAGACGCTCTAAACTGGCGTTGAGGCTAAACTCCAGCTCATCGAGCGTGAACGCGTGCGCATTGCCACTTCCACCAATGCCTGCTGGGTTGCACTTGGTGGCGATGTAGAAGTCACTTCTCTTGATGTCTCCCTCGGCGATTTGCTTGGCGAAGTAGTTTCCCATCCACTTTTCCGTCGTCTTTCCGTAGTCCCACGCAACGGGATACAGTTCGGCGGTGTCAAAGTAGTTGACTCCCGCCTTGACGAGAGCGTCCATCTGTTCGTGGGCCATGCTTTCGTCCGCGTTGAAGCTCCCCCACGTCATGGTACCAGCGCAGAGCTCCGAGACGACCATGTCGGAGTTTCCGAACTTGACGTATCTCAGCGCGTTTCGGCGAGTCACTGAGGACGAAGGAGCTTGAGCTTCCTGAGCGTCCACCGAGGCGTCCCATATGCCCGCCGTGCGTTCGGCACCAGCACCAGCACCACCACCACCAGTCGAGGACGTCGTCATTCCCATCGCGATTGTGTTTTTTGGATTATTCGATCTTGCGGGGGGATGATTCGACAAATCTGTGTGGCTGAGACAACAGGTGTCCCTCCCCGGGAATCCCATTCCCATTGAGACCGGGACCCGTCCGAGGATTTCTCTGCAACAAGGCAGCAATTCGAAACTTCGAATTCCCCCCCCAGCGCTGCGCGGGCCCGATGCCACGCCCAGGTCTGATTGTCTTTGAGAAGAAGTCTTAGTTACAAACTCTTACTCAAGGACCGATGGCGCGGCCGATCCACCAGCGGCGGGTGAGGTCGGCGTCTGGTCGCGCGCGAGGTCCGCCGTCGACGGCCCCCACGCGCGAAGGCAATCACTGCCAAGCCCGGGCAAGTGTGACGACGTTTGGGACAGTCGGCGTCGTGCGGCGTCCAGTAGCCACGACGCCACTGACGGAGAGAACAAGTAAGGTAGAAGTGTATTCGGTTACATGGGGAAGGGAAGGTCGGGGACCCTGGGGAAGGGGACCCGAGGAAGTCGGGACGACCGGGGAAGGTCGACCGAGACCAAGGCGTCGAAGGCTGGGAAGCCTAAGAACCGTTCACGTGATGTCCAGCCAGGATATCACGTGATCCCGTCTCCATAACGTTATCACCATATATTATTCCAAAGACAATGTATGAAACCCCATTGTCCACAAGGGCCAGTTAGGGGTTTGCACCACACACCACCCCAAGGAAGAGCCGTCTAGAGGGAGGTGGGTGTGGGAAAAACAAAAGTGAGTTGGTTGTCGCGGAGGAGGTTGTGGTCGAGGAATTCCTGTGCAGTCACGTCACGTGACGGCATCCACTCCAAGCACAAGTCAATCACCGAGCAAGCCGCGTCGTACTCCGAAGCGCTCACGAACCAACGCCGGAGCGGTACCCAGCCTAGCCCGTTCTTCGCTCTCGGCGACTTCTGCAGCGCCATGCTTAGCGTCACGTGACGCACCTTGCGACAGAAGAGCCGCTCGTCATCCTGCATCATCGCAAGTACGTCTGAGAAGCCAGACTGCACCTGCACGACCAGACTGCCGTCAGCCACATCCTTCAGCACGCGCGCCGTCATCTCGACGCCCTCCTCCACCGACTATACTTGGCAGTCGACCCATAAAGATATAATATATTCTTTTTATATCATCTATATAGCCCTATATATTTTATGACGTCACGCCCATAGCGCTATATTGCCTGAGAGGCCCTAACCCCCATTTTTTTTGTCGGGGGAAATGGTCGGGGAAAGTCGGGGAAAAAAAGGTTCCCCGACCATTCCCCCCCCCCCCCCCCCCCCCCCCCCCTTTCGACCAAAACCTGGGTTGTAACAGGTACCCTTCCCTTTTTCTTTTTTTTTTACCTGTTCTTTTAATGGACTTTGTGAGTTTCAAAAAAAAGAGAAGAAGATTCTTCCGCTTCTTGACGCGAGCTGAAATTTTCGTATTTCGTAAAAGTAGGGCGGGAGGTGCGGAGGTGCAGGTGGCGGCGGGACTTGCCTCTTTTCGGCAATCCAGACACCGGACAGCCGGAGTCGGAAAATGGCGTGGAGGCGCACGCCTGCCCTCCCGTTGCGTCTCGAAAGGGCGTGGCGTGCAAGCATCGAAACCCTCGCAGTCAACCTCCCGACCCCACCTCCGCCGGGCCTTGCGATGGGGCTTGGGACGACGATGGGGCATGCATGAGTTGGCATTTGGAACAGGGCCGGGAAAGGGCCTGGAACTTCCCTTCCTCGCCCTCGAACTAACTTGCCCGTTGCCCGGCCCTCAACTCCCCCTCCCCCTCCGACCTCGCACCTGAATCCCTACTCGCCTTCCCCTTCCCCTTCCCTTTCTCCCTCCCTTTAGCCGCCCCCCTCCCCTCCCCTCCCCATCCTCCCCCGAGATCATCAGAAGGACATCGCAATCCAAACCAAACACGCCCGCGACGACACACGCGCGCGCAAACACACGCAACGCGCACTCGCGCAGCGGCCAACCAACAACGAAACAACTACTAAGGCAACGCGGGGAGAGACTGGCAACGGCGTGCTTACCAGCTTAAGGCGTGGATCGAACCATCGGAGACAAGGCGCGATCGATCTAACGAACCAAGCCTCTCGGATCAGATCCGCAGAGGAAATAAGAGCTTGCCCGAGTGCAAGTCCGCTCAAATCATTCGTGCAAGACTCAGGCGGGACACCTGGCAAGTAGCCTTGTATTTGCAAACTCACGCAATCACTAAACACACGCCGATCTTTCAACGTGTCAACGTTGCAATCGAAAACACGGACACATGACACCGCAGCCGTCGTCAACGATCGCGCGACCGCAGCAAACACACATCAAAAGAGATGGCAACGGCAACGGCCTTGTCGTTGTCGACAACGTTGTTTTGGGCAGAGGACTTGGTGCAGACTCGACGCAGAACGTGAGCGGCGAAGAAGGCTCCGATAGGCTATCCTCGCAACCGCCAAGCCAGAACACAAGCCCGCACACGCCACCGCTGCATGGAGACGAGATAAAGTCAAGCCCAACAGCGTCGGCAGGAGGACTGAGGAGGAGCTCGCGTGCGAGAGATACGCCGAAGCGACTTGAGCAGGAGCAGGATGAAGCACAGGCGCGTCTACTGAAGGATAAGCAGCGGCAAAAGACGACAGCGCGAGATTCGTCATCAGAAGACAACTCCCTGGAAGTCGACGAAGGGGAAGACGTCGAAGCCGAAGTCAACGAGGACGACGAGGACGAGGTCGAGGAGGAGGAAGAGGAGGAGGAGGAGGAGGAGGAGGAAGGCACGCTGTACGTGCCCTCGTGGCTGCCAGCCATCATGCCTAGTGAGCGTCATCGCTTCTTCTCGCCGTGCGAGGTGCACAGCCTGCGCAAGCGCAACGAGCGCGTCTTTTTTGCCACGCACGAGCACGAGGCACTCTGTCAGCACTGCTGTTCTGAACGTGGGCTTACCACGGGCTCACCTAACGCCAGGGATGATGGCGCTGTGCGTATACGCCGGTACGTTTACATGGACGTGCTGGATCGCAACGATGCTGTGCATCACTGCGCAGAGTGCGAGGGCGTGCAACCGTACGTGCTAAACGGGAACCGCGTCATTTTCCTCGCCTCGCGAGGCAATGGTCGCGGCGGAACAGCGGCACCTGTGCCTCAGCCGACCGGAGGCGCATGGAACTGCCATGGATGCCAAAGAATGCTCAAAGACAGGTTCCGGTACTGCAGCGTCGAATGCTGCCTGCGCGTCATTCGAAAGCACGCCGCGTCGGGAACGCGCCTCAGTCCGTGGACGAAAATTCGCATGGGGGGAGGCTCAATCGACAAGGGCGAAGTCAGCGCCGGATCGGCACCCTCGTCGGATGCGCTGCCACCGCCCCTTCCCTCGCGGAAACGCAACGATGCGTCGCGAGTGCGCATGCGAAAGTCATCGCAGGCGGACAATGGTAATGGCGCAACGAATCAAACGACGGCAACCGCGGCAACGAAGCGCAAGGCAGTGGCTGTCGCTCCCACTCAATTCATCAAGCCATTCATTAAAAGTCAGTCTAGGCGCAAGAAGGCCAAGCCGTGCCGTGCACCTATGTCATAACGCGGTTATTGCGCAAAACTAAATACTTGTCTAAATTAATCAAACCCAATTGGATTCGTTGATCTCTCTTTTCTCGTCGTAATAATCAATAACTATCCCAGGCTGCCAGGTTGTAGAGGTCTAATGGTGTGAATGGACGTCCGTTGGACAAAGTGTCTCAAGTTCCATTACTGAATGAGCGACCTTAGCCTTTTTACATTTCTGGCTCGCTTGGTGGACTGACGAGTCCAATGTTCTCCAACTCCTCCGCCGTCGACGCCGTCGCGAGTCGTTGTAGCATGTCCGCCACCGTGTGATCAGACGCCTGAACTTCCGGTGCCTGCGCGCGCGGTAGTGGATTTGACTGTGGTGGTGGCGGCGGAGCCCAAGCCTCGGCCAACTTTGGCCCCGAGTCACTAACTCTCGGCGGCGGATGCTGCGATACGACCGATGCGGTTGGCATTGGATGCCGCGGCGGCAAGGGAGCTTCGGACATGGCAATTTGTGTACGCATGTTCCGGCTCGCCATGGCGTCCTGAAGCATTGTCTTTGCGTCCTGCAAGCTCATTACCAGCGATCCTAGTCGTGTATTTTCGCTGCGCACGCCTTCACTCTCTGCCGTCAGAGCGTCGCATCGAGCAAGAGACTCGTGCAGGGCAACGCGTAACCGGTCCCGCTCTTCAGCTACCATGTTCAGCTCGCTGATCGCTGACTCTGCTTTCGTCTGAAATCCCCTTTCGGTATGCTTATGCAGCTCGGCACTCGAGCCCATTCGTTCTGTCATCTGCGAAACCTCAGCGCGCGTTGCTGTGAGCTTGCCCTGTAGCTGCGCCACATGCTCTCTCAACTTTGCGTTCTGGTCGTAGAGAATGGCATTCGCCTCTCGCAACGAGTCAGCCTCCGCACCTGCGTTGGCCGCGTCAGAAAGTGCGGACGCCTCTGCTTCCATGGTTGACTGAAATCGATGCTCGAGCTCGCCACGTCGCCGGCGCTCGTCGGTGAGCACAGCCTCCAGTCCCTCGGTGTCTCGCGCTAGCTTAGCCTTGAGCTCGAGAGCCTCCAGACGTAGCTCGTCGCAGGTGGCGCGCAGAGCCGCCATCTCGCCGGAGTTGTTTGTCCGCATTCGATCAATCTCACGGCGCGACTCAGAGAGTTCCCGATCCAGCGCGCGCTTAGCCGAAGCGTGACTTTCCTGCAGCTCTGCCACGTGAGTGATGTTGCGCTCCTTCTCTGTCGACAGCGCGTTGCGAGCCTCCTCCACCGCCTCTCGAAGACGCAGCACTTCCTGTCCAGAGGACTCTGCGCGCTTGCTTGCCGCGTCGAGCTGCGTACGCAAGATCGTCGCGTCGTTCTCATTGCGGGCAGACGAACCGCTCATCTCTGCAAGTTTGCGCTCTAACGCCAGGATCTCCCGCGATGTCGCCTCGCGCGCCAGGCGTGCTTCATCAAGTTCCGACACACGCGTCGTAAGCTCGAGCTTGAGATTCTGCACTTCCTGGCTGCGTTCACTTAGCTGAACAGCTAGCACGACGCTCTCCTCTCGCGACCTTGCGACGGCGTACAGCAGGCGCTCCGTCACCTCACTGCTCGTCGTGCTGGGTGCGGCACCAACGTTCCCGTACATGTCTCTTGGCAACGTCGCACCGGGTGGCGCGGCGACGAGTTCCTGGCTCTTGATGCGCAGGGCAGAGCGCAGTGTTGCAACTTCTCGGTTCGCCTCCACGACGGCGTTTTCAGCCGCTGCAAGGTGCGCCGCCTGCGTTTCCTTTGCCTCGCACGTGCTGGCGTGCTGCTTGCGCAGCTGACGATGCTTCTCGCGAAGCACCGCGCCACCTCCACTCGCAGCTAGTCGTGCCTCGAGCTTGCGCGCGTAGGCCTTATCGTTTCCCACCGCCGCCTCTGCTGCCGTGCGCTCTTCATGTGCGAGGACGAGCGCGCGTTTCGCCAACCTCAGCTCACGTTCTCTTGCGTCGAGACTTCCTCGTAGACGTCGCATCTCGTCTCGCGCGTGTGCCGCATCTTCCCTTGCGGTCTCTATCTCTCGCGTGAGCGTTTTGGCTTGGTGCTCGAGGTCGCGCATAGCCTTTCCTCCCACGGCTGCTTGCAAGCTATTTTTTGCCGGCCCGCCGTCAACGCCGACGGAGTACGCGCCGCGCGCGTTGCTGAACGCCGCGGTGGGCGCGGCAAAGTTTCGCGTTTGTGCCGTTGCTTGCCCTAGGTTCGCCCCTAGCGGCGTTGCAATCCCTCTCGTGGTGGCCGGTTCGTACGTGGCGTAGTTGTGTGCGTGCGCCGGCGCCGTGTGGAAGGGGAACATGGCCGTGTGTTGGTGTGAGTTGGAAGGGGAGTGGAGTGGAGTTGAGTTTGAACGCGGAGAGGGAAGGAAAGGGCGGGGGGGAAGACGAGGCGGTAAACGACAGGGCCGGCATAGACTTGAACTACGATAGACTTCTCATGTGTATGTCCCGCGCGGAACGGGACGGGAGACCACCTGAGGTCTGGTCAGCCCCCTTCGGCCTTTCGCAATCCTCTTAGCCTCCCATCCAACGATCCGGACGCCGCAACAGGAAACAGGCAACAGGGAACCACGGAGTCGGAGCCAGCAACTCCTAAAGGTCACGACGATTCGGCGGAGAGGGCAGGCAGCCAGGGGCATCATCACCAGACGCTTGACGTCACGCCTCCGTATTGCCAGGGGACGGACTGGCCTACCCTACCCTACCCTAGCATTGTAACGGACACGCCTTCGGCCTTCCCTCCTTCCCTTCCTCGCCTCTTCCACCCTTACACCCCACGCCGACGCGCACAGCTCCGACCCGTCTTTCGCGAGCATACGTACTTCGCATGGAGAGAACGGCTGAAGGAAGCGCTTCAGCTCGTCGGGACGAACTTTTCAGTCAGTCCATAGTGACATGTAAATAATTAGACTGATTCTTCAAATTACTGCTACAACTACTATTACTGAACGGAAACGCGCCCCGAGCCCACGCCACGGCGAGCGAGCTTAAGCTTGCGCGAGAATAGAACCGATACATCACCACGCATGATCGCCGCGCAGCCGGCGTGCAAACTCAACTCCGTGCGAACACCCTCAACGCAGCGGCGAAGGCGGTCGCGGAGATGAGGGACGGGCATCGCATCCGGAAGCTGGCGAAGCAGGTTGCGTGCGGCGGCGGGTGCGTTGCTAATGTGCTGACCACCCGCACAGCTGCTGCTCGACGTGATGCCGTCCGTCGACGTGGAAGTGGCGAGGCACTCAAGGAGCTCGCCTGCGAGATTAGGATCGTCGCAAGCTCGTGCAACAAGGTCGTCCCACAGGGAAGCGTCCGCCACCTCGCCGGATGTTGCCAATCGTGCAGCACCCGATACGTCGTTGAGGTCCTTAACAAGTACATCCAGAGCCTCGCGGTGCAGTCCCATGCGTTCGAGCAGGTAGACGCTCTCGGCGTGAAGACCACGTGCACGGCATTCAGCCAGCGCCACCTCTAGCGGGTAACTTTGGCTCGATCGAAGCAAAGATAGCAGGCGGTGTGGCGCGAGGGCAGAAGCAAGGCGCACGTGCGCAGTCGCCAGCTTGCCCGCAGAAGACGGCTGGAGCACAACGAGGTGATCGAGGTACGCAAGCAGGCACCGAGACCCTTTAGTGTCCGGCACGATTAGGCGGCTTGCAGAATCCTGAAGTGCACGGAAGGCGTCCGTGCCAACGAGCTCGACGCCCACAGTCTCAGGCGGTACAGCGGTGGCACCAGCGTCCGACGCTAGCAGCGCGCTTGCAGGAGACTCCGGGCCCGTTGAAGAGACGCTTACTGTGACCTTGGCATCCGCGCGAGGACGGTGCCCGGGCTGGATGCCATCCACGGATGCCACCGACGCTGACGCGGCAGCAGCACTCTCGCACGCATAGAGCGCTCGAATATTTCCTACTAGCACCAGACCGTGAAGACCGTGCCTCTCTACGAATTCAAAGACACCTGGCCGACGCAGCCGCAAATAGTGAGCTAGCGCTTCGGCGCGCTTCCCACCGAGTAGGCTGAGCTCAGCCAAACCCTCTCGAAGCAGGCGTGCGGATTCAAGCTTCAGCGTGCGCTCGCTTTCCGGCAAACTTTCTCCATCATCCATGACACCATTTGCATCGATAGGCATGTCGAATTCCGGCCAGGCATCAACGGGCGAGGCTTCGGACATGCCAGCCTCGACGCGTGCAAGGGTTGCCGAAGCACCTACCGCAACTTTGTTCGCGTCGAACAAGTTCGCCGGCCATTGTCGCAGCAGGCGCAGCAGTACCGACGCACCTCGGCTGAGTGTGAGATACCGCGCGGCGTTATCTCTTGCATCGAGAGGCCACGCGACAAGCGCCGCAAGTGTCATCTCATAGCAATCAGAGCTCAAGCGCTGCGCCTTTCCTGACACGGTGCGCGACGCGGGCACGGCAGTATCTCCGACACTACCCGACGTGTAGAAGGATGCTCGCCGCTCAGCTGCGGGCACGGGAAGATATTCCGCGAGCGCGGCCAGCTGTCGGTGCTGCGCAAACTCGAAAGCCCACTTTTCCCAAGTTGTCGTGTCCATGGGGTCAAGGTACTGCGCACAGCACGCCGCAGCCTCAGTCCACCTCGGCGGGTCGCACGTCACCGTGAGATACGTCAGGCGCGACTCCACACACCTTGCGAACGTTTCCGCACTCACCACACCACCAAGCGTGAGCGGCCCGACGAGCGCGCCGCTCGCTGCATCGCGCCGGTTGCTGTGCGCGAAGCGTGCAGCTGCCTCTGCATCAGGCTGTGTCGACAGCAGCCACTGTGCGTGATCGTCTGCAGCACGTGGACGAGCAAGAACGACGTCTGAACAGCTGAGAATATAGTAGAGCGGTTCCTCGCCGCTCGCCGAACCCCACCACAGCGCAAAGTTGTGGCCCTCCCCACTCGTGGCATTTGTGGCGCCTACGGGCATGTCCGGATGCCACCACCCAAGCTGAAGGACACCCGGTCCAGCAACGGAGGCGGGTGGAAAGCCGGCGTCAAAGCCGCGCAGCGGCAGGCCGTCAGGTGCGCACGTCTCATTCCCTCTCATGTCAAAGATACGCACCTCAGGCTGACCGTGCGACAGGTCGTCCACCGCGTCAGACGCAAGAGGGGAGACACTCGGATCGCGCCATGGCCTGCATAGGCATAGAAGCCAGTCACCGAGCGGCGCGACAGATGCCACGTGGCACGACGCCTCCAGATCTAGGCTCGCCGTTACCTCGGCGTACCTGAGTTTCGGCTGCGCATGCTGCGCAGGTGGTGTAATACCATTCGCTGTTGCTGGCGCCGCCGCGCTCGCAGAGGCAGCGGCGGCGGGATCGCGCAGGCGCAGCACCTTGACGACCGGTCCCCACGCGAGCATCAGCACCTCGCCGTTCGCGTGGAACGAGAGCGTCGGATCCGATGCGCGTGCTGCCGTGGCTGGCCTTGGAACGAACGTGACGCGGTGTTGCGCCTCGACGTCGTACACCTTCATGCCTCGGTCGTTGCACCACGCGATGGCGTCGCCAGCCCACCGGCAGGCGGTGATAGCACCCTCTCCCGCGTGCAGCGTGTGATCTCGTTGGCCAAGCCACCCCTTGGAAGATATGACAAGCTGGGCGCCTAGACCACCGCAGCACACGCGCCGACTTCTGCGCTTGGCGTACGTTGGGTCAAGCGCAACGGCACGCAGCGGCCTGTCGTGCCAGTGGCTCTCTCTCTCGTCACTCAGCAGTGATTGCACGACGCACGTACCATCCTCCGACGTTGACGCGATGTACTCGCCCCTTTTGTCGAACGACAAGTCACTCACAGCTCCACTGTGCTGCTGCCACCTGCACACCTCGTTTCCCGCGAGGTCAAGGAGGTGCACAGACCCGTGGCTAGTCCCAATAGCGATGGACTTTGGGCTAACACAGACGCGTGTGAGGCTTCCAAGCGAGGTGGCTGGCGGTGGTGTGGACGAAGGCGGGCAGTCTGGTGGCGTCATGTACGCGAGACTCGGCACGTCCGCCCCCAGCCGTTGGTACTTCACCAGAGGCTCGTCGTCGTCGTCGTCGTCGTCGTTGTCTTGGTCATTGGGCGTTGGCGGCGTCTCTTCGGCGGAGGAGCCGTCGTCCATGGCGTCCGCTGCTTATGGTTTTTGCCTGACCCGCGCTTCCTTGCCCACCGCGTATCCGAGGAAGTCGCCGAACGACAGCCAGCCTGATGACGCGTAATACGTGTGAGGATGGCCCGGAATGTTTTCCTCGGAAAGTCTGGACACTGGAGAGGGTCGGAGTTTGGTCGGAGTTCGCTCGGGGTTCGCATTCGGGCTCAGTGCGCTTCTTGTGCTACCATCCTATAATATTCCCCGGAGTATACTATGTCGTCTCGAAGTTGCAGAGGCATCTCTCGAGCACGGCCTCGCTCGAGGACGAACACGCGGGCGTTCGACTGGTGCAGAACGTCGTACGGGGCAGGATATGCTGATGTGAACGAAAGTGCATGTCCGTTGGAGGTGACTGTGAATGCGCCCAACTTGCCAGAGGACTTGGTGGGAACCTATTTTAGAAACGGCCCAGGGCTTTTTACGCGTGGAGGCAACACCACGAACCACCCGTTTGATGGCGACGGATTCATCACCCGGATCACTTTACCTGGTGACGGCACATTAAGCTTTAGAGGGGACTTCGTGAAGACGGACGCTTACGTCGAGGAGAAGAGGGCAAATCGAAGACTGTACAGAAATAGTTTTGGTACGCAGCGAGACGGTGGGCCTCTCGCAAATGCGTTTGATGTGACGCAAAAGAACATTGCAAACACGAACGTGCTCGTCTGGCCCACCCAAACTCAACAAGACGACGAGACGCCAAAACTGCTTGCTCTGTGGGAGGCGGCTCAACCTCATCGGTTGAATCCGACGACGCTTGAAACAGAAGGCGTCGATTACATAAACGGGCTTCTGAGACCAGGCGCACCGTTCGGCACTGGTATTCCAGATCTTGACAGAACACTCAGCGAGGCAGGCGTTGGCGTTGGGGGCAAGGTGCTTGCGTAAGTCTACCTCTAATCAGCCACGGCGCATAAAAACAATATGCACTAACAACCTAACACACTAAATGACACAGGGCCCATCCGCACGTCGACCCACGTGATGGCCGTCTTGTTTGTTGCGGCACACTTGTCGTTCCGAAGAATGGAAGTCTTGCCACCGAGGTGACTTTCTACGAGCTTGATAAAGACCTTAAGCCAATCGAGACGTCGACAGAAAGTTTGGATTCCTTTATTTTGCTCCATGACTTTGCCTTCACCGACGAATACTAGTGCGTTTGCCCTCTGAATCATCTATTATGCACAGACAGCAAATCGCTAACTTCACACCAAACAACGAAATAGTATTGTTGCGCAAAGCCCACTTGAGCTCAAGAGTTTCCCGTTTGTGCTCGGCTTCAAGGGTCCCGGAGAACCAGAGTGCATCAATTTCAAAAGTACCGGATTGACGACACTTCATTTGATTCCACGGCCACAAGCTGCACGACGACGAAGCCTTCAAAGAACTTCTGTGCAAGTGCCAAGCTGTTTCATTTTTCATTTCGTTAATGCGCATCAGAAGGACGACAAGGTTATCATCGACGTCGTACAAACAAAGTCATTTTCGGCATGGCACCCCGATCGTTCATTGGAAGCGAGCTTTGGAGGATTTCACCGTGGATTAGCGAGCGGCACACGTGAATTCCTCGATTCATACTTTGACGTGGGAGACACTGGCAGGCTTGTTCGCTACGATGTCGACGTCGCCTCAAACAGCGCGAACGTTATCTCGCCGCTGTCAGATCGCACTGTTGAGTTTCCCCGGCTGAATGATAACCAGTGGAGTAGATCCCACCGGTACGCTTATGTTGGTGCGAGCCGTCATCCGACGCGAGCACAACCGCTGCAATGTTGGACGAAGGTTGACTACAGCACAGTCACCACCGAAGGGCGCGTTGGAGAGCAGGTTCTTTATGACGCCGGTGAAAAAGGATTTGTTGGCGAGCCCACGTTCGTTCCTCGGGCAAATACGTCGGGACGTGAGGACGATGGCTATTTGATCGGCATGGTGTTTAATGGGGAAACGCTCGAGACGGACTTTGTTGTAGTTGATGCACGCGGCGGCAGGGAGGCTATCGTCGTCAACATCCCCGACATTCGCCTTCCATTGCCTGCCTTGCACGGCACCTACACTAGGCGTGTTTTTCTCTAAGATCGCTCATTCAGTAATACGAGGAGTGTACTTTACTTTGTCCAACGGTCGCCCATTCACACCATTCACCATTAAGCCCTTTCAGCGGTGCCATTCAGCAGCGCGTTTTTGTACATGGCACTGGTTATATCAGGGCACTTTTCGCTGGCGTGATGGGAGCTACAAATATTGTATTGAAGGAAATAATCAAATATGTACACAATTACAAAGTTAAAAATTCCACTTGCTTGCTACGTTCAAAGCAAGTGGGTTGCTAGCCCTAGTCCTCTAAAGATAGTTTTAGGGAGCTCGCGTAATGAAAAATCGCCAACGCATTTTGAAGTCTATTTACGTTAGTGTACAACTTTGACGCAAGACGAAGATACTTCTGCAAATAATCGCGCTGGTGTGGAAACTGCATTCGAGCAGCCTCGAAAGCCAGATTGCCTGCCATGAAAGGATTTCCACACTTTGCAATCATGCTAATTGCGGCATCAAACATGCCGTGCGGATTGCCCGGTAATTTGAATTGATCAGCGCGCTCGATGCCGTTATTTTGATACTGTAAAGTCTCATTAGCACCGTGGAAAATCTTAAAGGGATCGTAAGCCAAATTCTCCGCAGAACGAAAGAGCCGTGGAAAACAGCGTGGTGCACATGACCCGCGATTGCCGTCGAGCATTTCACCATCATCGCCAGTCGCACCAGGATGCAGGTGGGATCGAAGCATCGCAAAGATAGAGCGCCAGCAATCGTGCTGCCACTTCAGGCTCACGCTGCGAGACCCCGCTACTCCGAACATGCTCAGCGCATCCTTGATCATTACTTCCACGCGATTTAGTTTGTCATCAATACTTGCCATCGACACGATACCTGAGCTTGTCGACTTGAGATAGTCTCTCCGTATTCCAGCCTCCACAAATTTCTTTAGTGGCACGTCGAACTGTCGACCATCCGGTAATGTTGCAACAGCTTCATCCTCATGTAGTGCACTGGACACGCCGATGTCAGCTGTCGCACTCGGCTCGGGTGCAGTCGACCTCTGAGAAGTATTGTTCAGCTTCAGTTCAATCAACTTCTTGTAAATCAACATGAGCACTTCGAGTGACCACGATGCATACTCTGCCCTCATGCCCTGGTCTGAAATGGTCGATGCAATGCTAACCGTATCATAATCCATGTCAGCATGCTCAATTATGCTAAACGCCTTCCAGAGCTCTCCCCCACGGGCAACCAGCAATGCTTTGGCGTAAGACTTGTACGCCTTCATGTATTCCATCCATGGCATACCTTGCGATGAGGCATCGCTTTTTTTTCGCTCCACCATGTCTTCGATTCGAGACAGAACTCGGGAACAAAGTGAGAGCCGGCCCATCGACAGAAGGGCTCGCAGCATGCTCACGAATGTCATCATCTCAAGCGTGACTACAATCTGCTGCGACAGAGAACTTCTGCCGGCAACGGCACGATTAATATCGTCAACAAGCGTGAAGACTGTACCCGCGTCGTCCTGCGAGGTGAGCACGTACGAGATGTTCATGCAGCCCAATTGATACCAGTTGAGCATATGGCACCGCAGCGCCAGCGTGGTGAAGTCGCGAAAATGAGCCAACGCCTTCATGTAAAGGCCGTTGTTAAGCAAACTCATGCCGACGCAGCAGTTCAGATAGCACACGACCTCCTCTGTCCACCGGCCCATTGATACAAGTGACCGTGTAACTTCGGATACTATCGAGCAGAGACGAATTTCTGCGTCAGACTTCTTCATGCAGTGAGTTGATGCTTTGCATCGGCGAACTGCTGTAAGGGCAGCCCCTAGCGCCATAGCGCGCAATGCGGGCATCTTCTCTTCCTTAGCGATTGCCATTAGCAACCTCGCGTATTCTATGCCGGCACATTCACTTATCATGTTGGATACCGTAAGTGTCGACATGGCGAATATTTCATGCACGATTAGAAAGAGCTCCCGTCGGTGTGTCCTCGGCCCAAAGAGGTGTTTTTCAAGTCGTGAATTCAAAACCCTTTTGTACAGCAGGGCCTCGATATAAGTCTCCTTGTTTTTGGTGGTGGACGGCATGGCATTCCCGAAAAAGACATTGCTGTGATAACCTTCAACAGCAGGACTTTCGTACAGCACTTGGCTAGGCAATGGCGAATCGTCTGATGTGCCATTTGTCTTAGCTATGAGTGAATTCAACGACCTTCCATCACGCCCAGGAGTTGATATTTTCTGGTACATCTTGTCAATTTTCTCAATCAACTCAGCGAACTCACCTCGTTTTGACTTTGATTTCCTGAAACTACCCATTATGTTAAAGCTTGAAACACGCTTGAGTTTGCCTCCGAATTGTTGTTCTTTCGGCGTAGCGGGGCTCTGAGATGGTGTCTCATTCCCTTGTAGGTTCACCGACGGTGAGGTAGGGGATGATGGCGATGAATAGTGTGGCGACTCAGCAATTCCGCCTCGGCTGTTTGATTCGGACGTGTTCTTCAGCGACATCGATGCAAGCTCATCAGCCTCCTGCACCACTATTTGCCAAACCATGTCAGATTCGATGCATCCAGAGTTAAACATATCGCTCGTATCCATGACGTTCATTTCGCTTAATGATTCGAAGTCGCACATGGCCAAGCGTTGGTTCAGCGATGAGCTCATCGTATGCCGAGAAACCGAAAGAATAATGCTAAGACCTCGCCGAAATGCCCGTAACGCACTCTTGAAATCGCAAAGACGTAAATGGCATTGCCCTTCCATTCTCTGGATAAATGCCATCAGAAGCGAATTGTGCGGGGAACCATTGCGAGCATTCTCGCCAGCATTTCCTGGACTCGTCGAAGGAGCAGTCACGTTCGAATTAGCTCCTTCTTGTTTGGATCGAAGAGCAGTTGCGTCGAGCATGGTGAAGAACAATGAAAGTGAATTTGCCGCTTTCAGCCAATCGCCTATTTGGTAATTCATGAAGACGGAAGTTTCAATCCACCGAAATGCTCGATTCTTGCTCGATTCATGAGCCTGACCCCAGTGATACGTACATACACTGACTTGTTGAAGCCACGCTGCAGTACTTGCTGACCTCATGTCCCGTTCAAGAAGAGCCTCCAGGTAAAGTGCAACGGCTGAGTGAACGCGCTCCTTCGTTTGCACTGGCATCAATGTATACACGAGTTGACGCGTGTGATCGTGCACAAACTCGTAAACGCTTGTATCGTGTCGTGCTCGCGTGATCAAATCGAGCTTGCACAGCACCCTAAGATGTGAACGGCACGCTTTCCTTGTCACGTTTGGAGGTAGGACGCATACTAATGTAGACATGTGAAAGGAGGATCCAAGCACGCTTGCAAGCTTCAGCACCTGCCGTACTCCTGGCGACAGAGAATTGACTCGACTCCGCATGATATCCACAAAGTTGTCGGATATAGACATGCTCGACAGATCGATAGTACTGCGAAGCTTGCAGAAGCGCATCGCCCCTTCGTTAAGCGTATCTGTCGAGTCAGTGTATTCAAAGCAGTTGCGTTCAACCAGCAGTGCTATTATCTGCTTCGCTATCAGAGGAATGCCATTACTTTTCTGGTAAACAAACGCCACAGCTTCATCGGAAACCTTATCCGCTTTTAAGTCCTCCTTACACAAAGCATGAATGCCTAAAAGCGACATGGCGTCCAAACGAATTACCGCTGTGCGCGGCCCCAAACAGAAGCGATATGTTTTTTCCAACGATGATGGGATCATCTCATTCGACGTTCTCACGCCAACGAAAACATTGAAGTTTCTGACTATTGATCCAAGCCGTCCACACAGAAAGATCGATTCGGGGTCAAAGAATTGGAAGTCGTCAAAAATAACCTGTATATAGCGTTGCGTGTTCTCTACGGACTTTTCTTCTGCCGCAGAGTCAACATTGCCATCCACATCATCTGCGGACTTCTTTTCTGTAAAAGTTTCGACTTTTAATTCCGTTTCCGCACAGAACTTGATGAGAAGCAGAATCAGGTCCGCCGCGCACCGCATTCGCGCTCCTTCGTCGATTTTCATTGTTGCTGGTGTGTCTTCCCATTCGATATCAAGCACTGTGCCAAACAAAGGCACAAGCTCCTCCAAAGGAACGATCAGTCTACTAAGATCGTCATGATGTACTGCATCGTCTTTGTGCTGAGCAGTCGAAATCTCCGAAGTTTTCGTACCTAAACTCTCCGATCGTCCCAGTTTTTTTGCTGCCTCATCACTCTGCATCAATGGACGAGATTCCAAGTCAGAAGACACAACAGGATCAACGAAAACATTCCTTGTTTGATTTTCTATCCCAACTGCATGGCGATCTGGCCTAAGAGAATGTACTCCAATAGCGCCGTCTGATGCCCTCCTCAGTGGACGCCCATGTACTTTTGGCAGGAATAGCTCGGTATTATCATTGTCATGGCCGTTTTCATACTTCATCAGATTTGTGTTGTTATGCTCGGTATCAGAGTTCGAGGAGGAATGATTCATATCACTTGAGTTCTGATGTCTTAACGTATGATCTTCATCAGAAACATTTCCATGTTGTTCCGCATCTTCTGGACCCGAGATTTCGTTTTGTCGCTGTAAAATGCGGTTATAAGCGTCTCTAAACCTTGGATCGTCTTTCATCGTGGCAAGTTGTGAGTGAATTTCGTCCATTCCTTGCATGAAATTTGGAGAAAACGCCGTGGTAAAGTTTTCAGTCTTATTTCCATCCATCAATCGTTCGTCACGTCGCTCCTGATCAAGATCAAGTGAATTGCGATGATCAAGTGAATTGCGTGGATATAAAGATGACGATTCAGACAGTCTTTCATCTTCACTCGGTGAAACGAAAGACCCTCCCGTTTCCTTTGGGTTCACAATCACAGTGCTCATTTGCTCGAACTGCTTAAGTCGTCCAGAATACATGTTTGAAATGCTCATCCGTGCAACCATGTGAGCAATCGAATCTCGATTGTTGGTATTGCGTTTGAGAGAATTGCGTTCTTCCTCATTTTGACTGAACGAATTACGACCAGAACTTCTGCGAACACGGACCCGCGAAACTCGCGACTTCTGCTCATTCGCATCACCGAAGCTTGATCTTATTTGAGATTTTCCATCAGCCATTGATCCCATTTCAGAGAATTTCGTAGATGCCGATTTCCTCGATCTCAATGGATGGTCATTTTGCGACACATCAAGCGGTTGTGGTTCGACGATTCCAAACACCTTGTTAGCCTGCAAGCTAAGCCGTCGCATCACATTGCGCAATAATCCTGGCTCCTTGTCTCTACTTGGAGTTCCTCCTTGAGCGATCTGTTTGGTGGGCGTAATCTTCTCAGCATTGTGCATCGGCGAAGTATCAATCTGAATCAAACGCGAGGGTGTAGGCCCTGACAGGTCTTGATCAACCGATCTGCGCTGCACTAGCGATGGCCTAGGCGAGACGGACCGCGATGATGTTCGAGAAGTGCTTGGAGAATCTTCTGGTCTTAACGACGGTGCCAAAGACACGATTCGTTGTGCCTTTGTTCCCGCAAATAGAGTGACCGTTGATTCATCTTCGCTTGCCCAAGAAGGCCACCGATTCGCGTTCTTCCTCAGCCACTTGTCAATATTTCGGAATATCTTCTGTGCATTGGCAATCAGTTCGTGCGCTGAACGCATTTCTCTGGCACCGAGCACCCCCGTCTCCTCTTCCTGGCTTCCTGCAAGCAACATGTATAGTGTGCTCCTCCACGCGAACAGGGGCGTTTCTGACTTTAATACACTCCCGCGCGAGAAAGAGACGTATCGCGATCGTTTGGCACACTCTTCTCGTACCTTGTTTAGCAATATTGACACACCCATTCCCATCTCAGCTTCAATTAATAAGCATCTGGATCTTCTCATGCCATCAGGAGTGTCGAGGACAGCTTTGATAAAATCCATTTCAGCCTCACGCCCCACGGGAAATGGAACGGCGCCTACCTCTTTCGAAAGATCAACTCCTCCAATGTCAGCATCATCGTAAGCCTCTTTTAGCAAGTTGATGCGGCTAAGCTCAATTGGATCCTTCACACCTTTGAGGAAGTGAGCGCCAACGCTTTCCATGACCACTAAATCTTTCACTCTGTCGCGCGTCGCAGGGTCAACGAGAAGATCGAATCCATTGGGATTGATCTTGCATCCAAGCGCCATGATCCGTGCTGCGAGATTCACGACGTCGCCAGTCATTGTATATTCGCAGCGTCGATCGGATCCAACGTTGCCAATGTGCACATTCCCTGTTGTGATGCCGATCGACGCCCTTATGGGATTTTTGGCCGAGATTGATTCCACTCCATCACGGATCATGGTAGCAGCTCGCACTGCACAAGCCGCTGTACTATCTCTTTGATTTTCCTCGCCTCCAATGCCGAATCCTGCGATCAGCGTAACACCCTTATCCTCCACAAGGAATTGTCGCATAAAGCCTCCGTTTCGGAAGACAGGGAGTTGCGATTTTCGCAGCGCCTCGTTCAATCTCAACGGCAATTTTTCGCCATCCCACTCAATGCCTTGAAAAGAAACGAAGAGCACGGTCACACTGCGATTCTCCGAGTTAAAAGCGTCGGTCAAGCTCGATTCAAAGTTGAGCCTCACAACACGAGGAACAAAAAATGCTAGATGTCTTGCAACATTCCTTGAACGCAGAGGTACCGCCTCATCCTTCCATTCACTATGATCCGAAGAATACGGCGGCGCCACAACTACTTGGCAACCCTCGGATTCTGCGATCGAAATAGGCAATCCGTTCTTGTCCTCCACAACTCGCATCATTTCAAGCTCGGCCATACACATCCGAGATGCCGGCCCGCTCACCAGAATTTGGCCGGGGCTGCAAAGATTAGTGACAGTTCCAAGCTGTCGCATGACGTCACCCGCAATGAGATTTTCCCATCTGCCGGATTGGCCACCAAGGCACAGAAGCCATGTGCTACCAGCGCTCACGCTGAGCTTTGTGCGCAGCAGGAAGGGTTTGCCTTCTGGGTCATCTGGATTGATGATACCCGAGTCGAACAAGTCCATTTGATTTTGAATCTCGAAGCTGCACTGAACGGCACGTAGAACTGCGTCTCGCACTGACTCTGGCTTGCCGGGTCTTCGCGCATCACCTTTCCACATCGCGATGATCGCATCCCCGGCAAACTTGATCACATCTCCTCCGTGGTCAAGCACAAGGTTTGTGAGCTTGGCGAAGTAGCGATTCAGCATTTTGCGAATTTTTTCGCCTGCGAGTGCTCCCTGCATACTATCTTCTTCACTCACGTCGTTGTCTATTGATGTTGCCATAGCATTCAAGTCATCCTCCGATCCTTTTTCTCGTTGCGTAACAAAGCTGACAAAGTCTTGTCCGCCATAGTTTGCACTAAGTTGCTTGATCAGCCCAGTCTCCTTTGCTTCTTTACGGACCATCCTACCAACTGAGCCAGACAAGCTGACGAAGTTGGTGATATCGGCGAACAGGACGGCCGCTTGTACCTGCTTTGCCATCATCGGAGTTGTTTGCTTGTTGGTGGACGTGCTGGCCCTGTTTGCTCTCTCGACGACGAACTTGGGAACGTACCGCCTATAAAACTGCTCGTCGGTAAGAAGCGAGTCGTCGTTATTCAGGTTTTGGCCGCTCCCAATTCGCAGGTTAAGATGCGACCCTTCCGGCGATATGTCGTTACGAACTCTTGCTCCCTTAAACGACACTTGCCGGCTGCCAGCTCCAGAACTTGAGCCGTGGATCAACTTACCCAGCTTAAAGCTTGAGTCTGGGCTTGCTTCTCTTGAGTTTGCATTGTCGTCATGTTCGCTCGTCACGTACGCGAAGTTGTATTCCTCGCTAGACGCTTCGCTTTCACCATCAAACTCTTCATCGGCGTCGCTCAACTCCGCGTTGCTGTAAACTCTACTAATGTAGTCTTGCGTTTCTTGGTCAACGACAAACCCAACGCTCCCGACTTTCTGGCCGCGTATGAAGCTCTCGCTTTGCGTGATGACAGCTTCTGTTCGGTTCTCCGCATCTCCCCGCAAGTCCTCTGGTAGCTGTTCACGCCCTGCATGCTCGGTTTCGCCAGGGAGCACCACGACGCCTGGTGGCGGTGCCGGTGACGAGGACGCCTCCATCGCGGCGCCCCTGCTGGGGATGGCTGATGATGGCCAGCCCGGGGGAGGAAGGGAGGGAAAGCTTTGCTTCCTTGAGGGGAGGGAAGGGGGTAGGATTGGGATTGGGGTGATGAAGCACCCACCGTTCCCTTTCCCTTCCCTTCCCTTCCCTTCGGACTGGAGAGATGGCTTCGTTTCCATTCATGTGCAATAGCTTGCCTTCTGCTGTGGGCGTATATACAGTACATACAGTACTGTACCACATTTGTAGGGTATGTATGTACCGTACCGGGTAGGCCTTCCTACCCTAGGTGGGGACCCTGGGTTGCGAAATGCCGTTTGGACGCAGGTAGGACCGAGGCTTTTTCACATGTGATACGGTAGAGGTTGTCAGTTATCACACGTGATACATAGAACCTCTCCGCCTGTTCGCCCCTCCGAAGGTTGAGGGGTGCGAGCGGAGAAGTCCCTGGAATGAGCTCTAGCAGCGGCCGGCGGCCTGCAGGAGGGAACGGAACGCGTTTCTCTCCTCTCGAGGGAACTCAGGTTTTTAGGTCCCACGCTAACTTCACCGGCCGCAACCCGTCCTTCGGGTGAGAGAGAAATTAGAAAACCCTCGAGGGCCTTCTCAACCCTACCCTACTTCCTAGACCCCAAAAAACCCTAACCATCCCCTTTGCCTTCACCCTTTGCCGTCACCGACCTTTCCCCTAGTGAAGTGTTTGCTTCAGCCGCCACCGAACCCTCGCCATTTTCTGCTCTTCCACCTAGCTCTCTACGTTCACTTTAGATTCGCCAACGAGGTAAGGCTGTAAGGGTTTGGTGCAGCGAGTATGACCGACGAAGACACAAGAGAAGCGGGCGGGGACGAGCCGCAGACGGAGGTGCAGGACGAAGGTGCAGAGCTTCCAGTGAGGGGTAACGACGAGGAACCGGCGGGGAGGACAGGTGAGGCTGAGTGGCATGGCACGACATCGCCGCAGTCCTTTCACACAACTCTTGACTCTTCACGGGACACGCTAACACATGAACGATCCCTACCGACAAAAAACCCGATCCCACCTGCAGTGAATCCTTCAGGCAACGACGTTTACGAAGACGATGACGACGACGACGACGACGACGACGACGACGACGACGGTGAGGGCCGTGGTCGGCGTAGGCGTGGACGCGAGCGTAGCCGCAGTCCCATCCGCAAAAGCGTTGTAGAGCCGACAGAGGGGAACGAAGGTCCACCGACGTCGTCGGCGCCAGCCGCGGATGGTCAGGCGGGGGCACCTGGCGGTGACGCGCAGGAGCAGCTCGCTCAGATGGCTGCGTACACGCAGCAGGCGCAGGCTGTGATGGCATACAATGCTGCGATTATGCAGCAGATGCAGCAAGGAGGAATGATGGGTGCCGGTGGTATGATGCACATGGGTGGTGGCGGACGTGGTGGCTACGGCGGGCGCGGTGGCCATATGGGCGCGTACGGACGCGGAGGTGGTATGATGGGACACGGCGGCATGGGTGGCATGTGGGGTGGACGCGGATATGGTAGGCCTTACAATCCCGCGAACGACTTTAAGCCCGGCGACTGGAGTTGTCCGCAGTGCGGGGCACACAACTTCGCAAGCCGGCAGGCTTGCTTCAGCTGCCAAGGACCACGCCCCATGGGTGTCCCTATGGCTGGCGGTGGTGCCGGCGCGGTTCAGCAGCATGGAGGAGGGTATGGAGTTGGAGGAGTTGGGTATGGAGGAGCCATGTACGGCGGTCGCGGTGGCGGGATGCGTGGCATGGGAGGGCCAAACTTCAAGCCTGGGGACTGGATTTGTACAGGCTGCTCGTACCACAACTTCGCGAGCCGCTTCCAGTGCTTCAAGTGCAACACGCCTCGTCCGTCGACTGCTGCCACGGCAGGTGGTATGCCTGGTGGTGGAGGTGGGGGTGGTGCGGGTGCACCCATGGCCAGGCATGGTGGTGGTGCATATAAAATGTAATAACCTTATAGGTATGATGTCGTACGACTCAAAAAGAAAACCAAGACTTCTTCTTACCATTCTCATTCAAAAAAAAAATAATGTTTCGAGAGACAAAAATACGAGTGGGTTTTGTTTACGCCTTCTTCGACTGAAGGTCGCCAAGGAGCGCAGATGCGCCTAGTGCTGCCGCACCTCCTCCTGCACAAAGCGCCGCCACGGCCACCTGCACGGCGACGAGCGTGGCGGAGTCATCAGGCAGGAGGTAGACCGCCGCCGGTCCGAGCGCGAGCAGCGCGAGTCCAGCCGCCGAGAGCGCACCGGGCGTTCCCGGATCGCTGGCTGCGGCGATAAGGCCAAGGTCCTCAGCCTTGGAGAGGAGTCCAAGCTTCTCAATCTTGCCCAGGGAGAGACCGAAGTTCTCCGCGAGCGTGAGAAGCCCCGCCTGCTCCGCCTTGGTGAGCAGTCGCAGCTCCTCGACGCGGCTGAGCAGCTGCGCCCTCTTGGTAGTGCTAGACTGCTTGGTGCGGAATCCCTTGTCCTTGAACCCGATGACGGTAACTTCCTTGGCCATCGCGCGTGTGGAGAGCATTCGCATCGCAGGAGCCATATTTGGAGTGTGATCTGATGAGAGGGGTCCGGACACTGGTCCGGACGTGTTTTGTTTTGTGGTTCTCGGTGCGTGCTTCGGGCAGAGAAGGGGCAGAGAAGGAGAAAGCGAGCGGTGGAGGAGAGAATCTCATCCGAAATCGGGACCCGGCTGCCCGGGTCCGGGGAGGACGAAACAACGCCCTGCAACGCAAAATGCAGCCAATAGAAGGAATTACCCTTGGTCCACACAATTAAGCCATACCCGACGAAACCCCCAACAAGCTGCTAAGGGTATATTGGTAATACAAACCCCCAACAAGCTTCCGCCATCCCAGGCCGATATGAAAATGGCGGCGGCAGCGGAGAAGCCGGTCCGGAGAGCGTCGTCAGGAGGGCACACGGCTGGTGGTGCGTCGCCGTCGCCACGACGGGCGCGTGGAAAGAAGCGGTCCTCCTCGGTGGCGGCAGCGGCAAAAAGCGACGACGAAAACGATGACAGCGACAACGACGACACGGGCGACAAGGCGAACGACGAACAAGGACGTAAGGACGACGATGCGGACAAGGACTCGCAGCAAGAGGGGTACTTAGGCCCGTCCGCAGCGATGCGACGACTTCTACGACCTCCGAGGTACTTCGACGTGTTAGGGGCTGATAATGACAACCAAGAGCTCAACGATGGTGAAGCAGACCTCTCTAAGCTCGACGATAGTCACAGGCGGTGCTATAACTGTGGGTTGCCGGGACACCGCGCGAAAGACTGTCCTAATGAACGCAAGCAGAAGCCGTGCTATGTATGTGGATTGTATGGGCACGAAAGTCGCGACTGTCCCGCCCGGGCTGTCTCGGGGGCTCGACGTGCCGCCGCGAGCATAACCGCAGCCTTACAGTCGCACGGGCGAACGCAGCAGGCAGCAGGCACAGCACCTCCTGGTTCCTTCGGGGCGGCTATCGTCACGCCGTTTATGAATGCGAACATGTTCCTTGACGGACGCGAGAGATACGTGCCATCTGACCTCGCCAGCCTCGTGTGCTACGTTTGCGGTGATAAGCTAAGTGCTAAGGAGGGAAGGCTTTGCTGCAAGCGGCACTTCCCTAACGACGACGAAACCGAAGTTATGCGCACCTGCTATCAGTGTGGGGCATCTGGACACGATGGGTCGCGCTGCACGCGTCCGCCGACGAGCGTTCACATGATGATGGGCGGGGCAGGTGCGGGAGGTGCTTCGGCGCCAGGCGTGTGCTTTAGATGCGGCCAACCGGGACACTTTGCACGAGAGTGCCCAAACTCCGGCGGTGGCTATGGCGGCGGCGGCTATGGCGGCGGTGGACGATGGGGAGGAAGCCGAGGAGGAGGCGCAGGCGGCGGTGGTTACGGGAGAGGCGGAGAATATGGTGGATACGGTGGATACGGCGTCGGAAGAAGCGGTGGGTATGGCGGCGGCGGACGAGGACGAGGCAGCTCTCACGGCCGCGGCGGCGGCGGAGGAGGAGGACGAGGAGGCGGCGACAGCTATGGTAGAAGGCACGTTTACTACGACGACGTACGAGGGAATATGCCGCCACAAAAGCAGCAGCGCCGTTGATATTGAAACAAACTTGTACAAATTTTGATGATAATGTAACACATTGCCGTTTTTGCTGTAAAACACAGTTCGCGATTTCCTTTCTTACTTCTTCGACCGATGCTTAATCTCTCTCGCGCGGTCTCGGAAGAGTGCGTGGCGTGGTCCCCTCGACGCGCTACCCTTCGCTGCACCATTCGCCTGCGTGCCGTATCCTCCCGTGCCGCTCCAAGCAGCGGCACGGCCTTCCGCCATTCCACCCGACCCGGCACCATTTGCCGCTTCCGCCGCCGCCGCCGCTGCACGTTCTGCCGCGGAATGCACGAGATGATCCTTGTAGTCTCTCGCCTCATCATCCGTCGTCATCTTGGTCGGCCGAATGTTCGAAAACACGGACGTGCTCATCGCGAGAGGGTGCTGTTGCATCACGTCAGTGATTAGTTTGTACGTGTACCCCTGCTCAACCAGAAATCGGCGACGATTTTGAGCGTGCAGCACCTCGTGCGTGTCGCTGCTCACAAGTGTGTAGAAGAATGCATCTGGACGAGGGGGTGGAGGCCGTGGCGCGAGGACATCATCCGCATCTCCTGCGCTCACGTTACCAAAGTTGGTGAGCGCATTGAGCTTGCAGTTACCATACAGGGCAACAGTATTGCCGTCGAGGTCGAACGCATCAGCAGCCACGGCGCCGTCGACGGCGCTCGCCTTCTTCGGTCGAAGAATACGACCGAGACGCTGCGCCTCCTGCCGACGACTCCCTCCATGGCTCGAGAATTGTATCACAACATTCGCCTCGGGAAGATCGAGGCCAACATCGCCAACCTTGCTCAGGAATAGTACGTTGCACGTTTTTTTTATGTTGCCTTTGTAGCTGTGCCAATTCCTGAGCTGGGCGCCCTGAAGCTTATTGCCGAGATGGTCCGTTGGCATGTCGTCGTCGGTGATCTGTTCGCCCGTCTTTGTCACCCAGTAGAAGCCATCTCGGAATGCCTGAAGCCAAAATTCGCGCTCGTGGTTTGCAAACTTGCCATGGACATACGGAAATTTCAGCGCCTTGGCGAACTCCTCTAGCAGGTACACGCTGTCAGAGAAAACAAGCACACGGTCGGATCGCTGTTTATTCTTGATAGCCTCGACAGGATATGTGCTGGATGGGTACTCTGGGTGTCGCCCAAGCGTGGTGTCCGTGATGCCATCCTCGAGATCGCCCGAACCGTCAAGCACGCAAGTCGGAACCTCCAGAGTGGCCTTCGGGTTCCTCTCGAAGTACACACGGTTGTCTTCCGTCTCCACAAACGGCTTTTTGGTGTGAAAATTGATAAGAAACTCAAGAGCGCGTAGCTTGTACGGATTTCCCGCCGCTAGCTGGAAAGGCAATCCGCCCATAGTGCTGCCTCGCGCCTTCCCCTTACCATCCTCGCCGTTGGCGTCGCCACCATCCTTTCTGGTGGTGCGGTTGGAGTACTCCTCCAGAAAGCCACCGCCGCTCATGGAGCAGCGGAGTTCGTAGCAGCAGACTCTTGCGATGTATCCGCTGTCTCGCAGCTCGATCCAAGAGGCTTCATATAGCTTAGGCCCGATGAGAAAGTGAAGATCGCTCACTTTATCGTCCTCCCGAACGAGCGTGGCTGTGAGTCCGATCTTCATATGTGCCCTCACGTTGCCAATCACCCTGCGAAACGTATTCGCCGGCACTACGTGCACTTCATCGAGAATCATACAGCCCCACTCGTGCTGGCGCAGGAAATTCATAAAGTCAAGCCCTTGGTTATTGCGCCTGTCGTCGTGAATTCCGATCATGCTGTACGTGGTGATCAGCACGCCGCCATTCGCGTACTCGTCCGACCAGCTCTCCTTGTGGTCCGCGGTACAGCGTGCCAGTGCGCCGGGGGGTAGCTTCGTCCACATTTTGAATTGTCCATGCCACTGGTCAACGGACACATTGTTAATGCACAGCACGAGCGTCGAACGCTTCATCCGTTCCGCTATTGCCACGCCGCATAGACTCTTTCCTGCGCCGCATGGAAGCACGACAATGCCCGATCGTGCCACGCCATGGGCGAATATCTTCGCCAACGCAATCTTCTGGTACTCGCGAAGCTTCGTTGTCGGCTTCAGATAGAATTCCGCGACGACATTAGATCCGTCATCCTCAACCTCGTCGCTATCGTCGCCGTCGCCTTCACTCACAGCCTGAGGACCACGTTCAATTTTCGAGGTGAGAAGGCGATGGCGCGCAGCTTCCGCGGTACCTGAGAAGTCAAATTCCTCGAGAAGTGGCATATCAACACCATCTGGCAGACATCGCTGCTTAATTCGCTCCACAGCTGGTCCCCGCACCACGAAAGCAAATCGCCGTCTCGACGCCTCACCGCCTGCTGTGACTGGCGCAATCGTGATGGACCTCTCGTTGGACGGTGCCGCCAAGGCAGTCGTGGCAGACTGCATTCCAACCAACTTGCGCATCCACGCGTGGCTGACGTGACTCGGCTTGTCCCGTGACACGCACGATCGCACCGTTTCGTCGGAAAGCAGCATTTCCATCACGTCTTGGTGCTTCGTCTCGACCCAGTACTCCTGGTCGCGCAGCACGAGCTTCACGCGTCCGTAATTTGCCGTGGCTGCGTGCACGAAATCAACCACGGTCGGGGGCAGCGGCTCGCACTTTGACAGGCGTGCGAGTGACGACAGGATGTTTTGGGGTGTCCATCCCACGGAGATTGCGGCGTGCATCGAGTTGGGCGTAATATGCCACTCCTCGACGAGCTCAGGTCGAAGGCTTGGCTCCGCCGCTGTGGCGAGCAGCTGTCTGAGCTCCCGTCCGAGCTGTGGCACCGCCGCCTCGCTCGTAAGCTCGACGACAAGTCTTCCGTCCGGGTAGACGAAGAGTGGTCTGAGCTCGTGGTCCGCCTTAAGCCGTCCGATTTGGTCGACGGACGACATGTCCCGGAACCCGTGCTGCGTTCCTGTGTGTCCACTGTCCGCACCCATTCTGAGTGCCCAAGCGGGGAAGTGGTATTCATCCGACATCGCCGTCGCGCCTGACGTTCCCGGTTCATTGCCTAAAGCACGTTCTTCGTTTTGTTCTAGTTCGCGTTGTCCCAACTCGTCGAGTTCCAGTTCCTTCGGTGCCGTTTGAGCGTGGTCACGTTTGGCTCCAAGCACGACCTTGATGCGTTTCGCGGGTCTGTCTCCGCCTTGGTCGTCCGCGTTGCGTTCACCGCCTTGTCGTTCGCCGTTCGCCTCCTTCTTAGCAGGCGCGCAAAGCTTTATGCTCAGCTTCATTGGGCGCGACAGGCAGCGGCGGCGGGTGGACCCGGAGGAGTGCGAAATGGAGGGGGCGAGCAGCAGCAGCAGCAGCAGGAGCAGATCCTCGGCAGATCACATAAAAGGAGTTGGGGGTTCACAGGGTGCAGGGACTCAAACCCCGATATCTACCCTCACTCTCTGCCTGACTAAGTTTAGTTTGCAGGCCTGACTCATGCGCTGCGAACTGTGCTATACTATGCACAGTATGCAGGTCACCCTTTCTGGATAACCGGCGTTGCGTTGGCCGAGGACGCCAGGCGGGACGGGCAGACGGGTAGGCGGGACGGGTAGGAAGGGGGAGCAGTCCTGACGTGAGGAACTCCATCAACTCCCCGTCTCAAGGCATCAAGGGGGGGGCACCGGCAGACGAGAACACCGCACTCCCACATAACCTATGCAGCAGACCTCCGTTATTCCTACTCCCTAGGGTGGCAGCGTTGGGCCTCGCCGTCACACCCGGACAGACAGACAGACAGCCTTCTCCCTGTCTCGATGGCAACGCTCAAGGGCAACGGCAACGTCTAAGGTTAGAGACTCCGCTTCCCTGACCATCCGGCAATCCGCCCGGGAGGAGACTACGGTAGTAGTCCAGTAGGAAGTCCCTCCTCCTCCCCTGCTGTGCCTGTGCCTCACGGGTCCCCCTCCCCTTCCCTCCCTCCCCTCCCGTCGTGCAGGCCTCACACAACCTCCCAGGGACACAACTCCCACCTACACACACGCTGAGAAACGCGCACATCAATACCAAACAACTTGCAGAACACCTCGTCGCCCACCAACCTGCACGCGCAGAAGGGAACAAGGCGGGCCATATCGCCGCACGTCTCGCTGCGGCACGTAGTAGGGTATCGCTAGTGCGGGAGTGAGAAACCAACGAACGCTGACCAGTGCGGCACAACGACACTTACCAACGCCGTCGCGTTAAGTAATAGGATATAAAGACAACACGAAATAACGAGTCATGGCAGGGGAGGAGAGCAGTGCCGCGCCTCAGAGGCCGCCAGCCACCGCACCGCCAGCCGCGGGACAGTCGCCGCGACATAAAGCGTGGAAGCCTGGGGCGACGAAGAATATTGTTGCCGCGCCGCAGTGGCGCGTCGTCAACCCAACCGCAAAGCCACCGAACATGATGGAGCGCATCAACACTAACATGAACGGTTCCATCGCGAGGCGCACGGAGGCGCAGACGCACATGAAGCCCATCGCCTTTGGAAGCAGCACATCAAGGATCAGCATGCGGCCGCCGAGGTATGCGAACGACATGCCAGTGGGAGGGAGCGCCTGGGCCAACGGCGCGGTACATGGCGTCGTCAACACGGGAAATAGCCCACTTTGGGGACGCGTGGACCCAGGACCGATGAGTGAAGTGACGAGCCCTGCGCACGGAAACGCCATGGCTGGCGTTGCCTGGGCAAGCTGGGACCTCACCATGCATGTGCCGCGCATTCCACCGGCTATCACCGACGAACAGAAGGGAATCACGAACTCGGAGAACGTCGAAACGTATGACCTCGTCTCGGCGTATCACCAAACGAAAGATCATCTCTTCAGCGACCCCGCGGGTGAGCCGTTCGAGGCGCCAGCGTATCAAAGGCTCGCGCCAGGATCAAGCGGCTTCAAATCTTTGGTGCCACGCCTGCCTGAACGCAAGATTGACGACTTGACGTGCGTTAGGCCTCCCGCTTCGGTCACCAAGCCGAAATCGCAACGGAAGGACTTACCAACGCCGTCCGCCCCCAAGTTCTCCGACTGGCCAATTGGCTCGCCTTGGACACACCCGTTCCAGGCTGGAGTGCGGAATCCGAATGCACCGAAGAAGAAGAAGGTCAAGCCCGCGCCGCCTCTGCATGACAAGCCGTGGGAACGCTTTAACAACATTGCAGGGCCAGGCGAGCCTGGCCACCGGAGTGTCGACAGCATAGAGTCGCAGCGCAGGCAATGGAACTACGTCGGCGTATTCCGCGGCAAGGCTGGAGGATCGTGCATCAGCTCGTTGGGACGCGACAGTCAAGCGATAGGGCACCAGCATGACGCAAGCTGCCAGCACCTGGGACCAGGCCAGTACGGAGTCGCGGACGCACCGATCGCCGGCCGAGGAACGTTGTATGGCAACATCGACTTTTGGAATAAGTCCCCCGGCGAGAAGAAGTCGAGCTCGTTCACAAGTGGCGTCATGCGCATGACGATGCCCAAAAATGTCTCGGTCGGACGCGGCGGCCGCGAACTCGGACCTTTCTCATATGGAGATGCGTGGGGTCGCTACGACGTCGCCTACAACCGTGACACTGGTAAGTTCCGCCGTCCTTAGGTGTCGGCCACGCGACATTGGCACTGGTTTCGTCTTTAACGAAGAAATTGATTCGTCCGCACACCGTATTCAGACTGTGCAAGAACCACAGACGCCAAGTGCGTCGCTCGCTCACCCTCTCCCCACCCTCGCAGCCCTCTGCCGGTCTGCCCAGTCTCCCGGCTTGTCGCGCTCGCGAGAGTGGTGAAAGAAAGGGAACGGGTTCGTGTTCGCATTACAAATACAACGTGGTGTGATGGATTGTGTCGCCCAGCTGAGCGCGTTGCCTACCCTGCTGTGGCCGGTCGCTTCGCGCCACCCTTGCCACCCTTGCCACCCTTGAGACCCTCAAGAGCGAGCGCCTCGCGTCGTATGCGCCGCTGCTCCTCTGATTTTTGGCGCAGCTCCTCCTCCTCCTTCAACCGCCGCTTGTGGAACAGCACTTCGCGGAAGAGGTGGTCACTGTCCGGGTTTCGCGTGTATCCGTGGCTTTGTATTGAGCCTTGGTCAAGGCGTGGTTCCAGCGGACTCTGCCGTCCGCCTGTGTACTCGACCCAAACACGTGCCGTATTTTTAATATCTACATTTTCGTATTTTACGCCAATGACTGTCCCTCGTAGACCCAGCGGCGTCGTCACGATGTCTCGCATGCGGAGTCCGAACGGCGTTAGGTGCTCCGGGGTTGTGAAGATTGCCGGCTTTTTCTATATATTCGAGTAAAAGTTTTGTGTGTTTGCCACGTGCGTGTAGTGGGAGGGGGATTCAAGACGTTAGCATCGTTTGTTCATTTTGGTTCGCGCCAGCATTTCGCAGCAAACAGAGGAAACGCGTAGAACACGTACTCCCTTTCCCTTCTTGCCCATTTTGTGTCTTGACGCAGTGCTCTTCTACAGCTCAACAACGCGCACACACGCCACCGCGCGTATGACTCCAGCTTGCAGTGCACAGCCCGCCTTGTGAACGTGCTGCTCAGTTGAGTCGCTCACGGTGTGTCTGAGCGGACAGCTACAAACAAGGCGACACGCGCGACGCGCGAGGACGTAACGTTATGTTGGGTGGCGCACCCCGTCGGCAGCGTGTCGTCTCGTTTTCCGTCTGGTTGGGCCGGACTGCCGGAGGGGAGAGGAGAGGAGAGGCGAGGAGAGGGAGGGAGGGAGGGGGAAGGAGGTTGCGCGGCCTCTGCGCTACGATACTGCGATGCCGGGGCCCGGGGCGAGAGGGAACCGCCGAGGGACGGAGGGAGGAGGGGGCCGCCTGCTCGGGAGAGGAGAGGAGAGGGTTAGACGGGTCCCACTACCTTTACTTCCCACGGGGTTCGCCTTCGCCTCAGGTGGTCGGAACTCGGACGGTGCTCCTCGTAGGTAAAGGGAGATCGATGAGCGAGCGGTCAACGGTGAAGAAGACGTTTAAGTGGTTTAACATGGCACCCCGCCCATGGGAAACGTCTTGGCAAGCCGAGGTTCCTTGAACCCCTACTTTTTACCTTGGAGGATTCCCTGAAAGACTCTCAAAAGCTTCACGCCAAAACTTTACGCGTGACGTCCGTGTCACGCATTGGCCGACGTCTTACACGCCGGCCAAAGACTTCACGCCTTCTTTCAGACGCAGTAGCCAAAGTCTAATTCCTCTTTAACTTACATTTAGGTCAATGACACACACAGTGTTGTCTTATAGTGGTTGGGGCTGGCGAACATTGATGCATACATACGTGATAGAACCTTCGACATCACCAACACTATGTGCAAACGCGCTGTGAATGGTGTGAATTTTGGACGACAGTTGGACTGAAGAAAAAAAATTCAATTACTCAAATGTGCAATCTTAGGTTATCTCAGTCTACGTGAACGCGCAAACGAACAGCCTCCACGCATTTGTCGTCGTCGTCGTTGATGAAAATCAACACGTCAACAGCCTCGTTGCGAACGAGCCAGGCGGCGGACCGACGTTTCGCATCCACCACGATGCCGACGTTTGCACTACGACCAGGGCCAAGCTGAAGCTCGGAGGGAACAAAACTCACCAGCCACGGGTGCGTGCTGCGCACACGGTATGCGCGCGACGTTGCAAATGGGTTCGTGTATGTGAACCGCGCCTTCTTTGTGCCACCTAGACGAACATTCGTCTCGAATGTGCGGCTGATGGCTGGGGGATGTGCGTCCGAACGAAGCAGCATCGCCCCTACAAGAGCGCCATCCTCCTCATCCACGACGTGCACCGCGCAGCGAAGCGGACCTGCGGCCGCTGGACGAACGGCGAACTCGAGCTGGTGCGTCGCCGCGCGGTCGAGCGTAAAGCGCGGCACACGCGGGCGCACCTCGTCGGGCGCACTTGTGTGCAGGGCTACCTGGCGTGCGCGGTCCGCCGCACCGCGCAGTGCGGTTAGCACGTGCCACGTCTGGCCCACGGTCGTGCTACAGTCGAGCACCTGGTACGCCGTCGCCTCGACGCGCCAGGTTGACACGAGATGGCAGCGCTCGCGATCAGCATAGAGGAGGAGGAAGAATGTCAGCACAGCCGGTGTGCTTGCTCCACTTCCGCCACGCGCTGCGGCCGCTGCGCTTGCCGAACGTTCGCTGGCCAATAGCTCCGTAAGGGCGACGGCGCCCCAAGCGTCTGGTGTTGAGCACGGGCCAAGCTTCACCTGCAGACGCACCTCCGCAGATGTCGGCACATACCGCGCGCCTCCAAAACGGTCGCCCGACGGTACACTTGAAGCCGACACCGATACCTGCACGCTCTGCGCATCACTGACGACGCAGTGAACGGGGCTTGCGGCGTCGATCACGTCATCTGCGCCGCCCGCCGCGCCGTGCCTCGCCTCAGAGGCGAGGTCGAGCAGCTCGCGAGGCAACGGCACACGGCGTTTGAGGTAATCTCGCTCAGCGCCAGCAAGACGAAGCGTGTGATCCACGGGCATCGGGCGTGGCCGGACGTCAACCTCGACGACAGTGGCAACAGCACCGGTTGCCTCGTTCACCAAGCAAATGCGCAGAACCCGCCGGCCCCCATTGTCAAATGGCGAGCCTGCGTAGCTTTGAAAGCGGAACGGAACCACAGTTGCATCGCCTCTCCCAGTGAAGTGAAGTCGGCCACTCGCATCCACCACCCCGTCTTGTACCGGTGCGGTGGCGGCGGCGTCTTGTGCGGCAGCCGCGGCGGATGCTGAACCATCGCTTGGGGCAGCATGATCGTGCGTCGTGACGACGCCGTCAGATGCACCACCACGGCGCTCGCTCGCCTTGCGCATGGCAAGCCACTCGCTTGCGCTTGTGACCACGCGCAGCTCAGCACCTTTGCCCTCGCACTGCACGATGTAATTTCCCGGTGCATCCCCGGGATTCACAAACAGGTGCTCAATGAGAACAGCCTCGCCGTAGCACGGGCGAATGACACGGGTCAGGCGCAACACCTCTCGTAGCTGAGTGCTAACAATCTCGCGGCGGTACTTCGACCGCGCGGTGTCCACATCGTCGTACAGAGCCTGATGCACTTCCTTGTCTAGCGCACCACCCGTTTCTGGTTGGACAATCGTGTTTACGTCGCGAGCGCCGAGCAGGCGTTTCAGCACAGTACGCCTACGAAGCTTGAGCCTCTCCTTATCAAGGAGAGCGTCGCGGAGATTTGATGTGCCGTTGCCAATCGGTGCACCACCATCCGCGAGATTTCGCTTAAGCTCCTCTGCCACGATGCCACCCTCCATAATGCTGGGACGAACGCGAAGGCGGCGACCAGGTGCCTTTTTGAGGCGATTACGCGACGAGGCAGCAAATGAGGAAGACGCAGTCTTGAGCGCGCTTTTCGGAAATGTGCCACCGCCGACGGGATCGATCATGATTGGCTCAGTCTCGCTACGCATTGCATCGCAAACACGCCCCACGTTTACCAGCCTGACGATGATGGCGTCGCCGGAGGAAAGGGTTACGGGCGCTGCATACCCCAATGCATCGCGCTGCACATTGCGTCGTAGCTGAGTGGCAGCCGCTTCCATGCCGGAAGAGAGGCCATCAGATGGCGAGATCAGAGGCACCTCCTGCAGATCCTCGCAGTATCCACGACCCTGGCGGAGAACGCCGCGCAAATTCACCTCCGCAGAGCCGACCAGAAGGTATGTTTCCGCATCATAGACTTCGACACGCATGGCCTTTTGCGTGCAGTACTCAACGAGGCGATTACGACGCAGGCCGCGATCGTCCACGTCGTCATACCCTGGCCCAACGCGGTATTTGATTGCCACACCTGCTCGGGGGTACGCCCCGCCCGCGTCGTCGCCCGCGGGAGAGCCGCGCAGCACAAACAGGCTGTGTGTGTCGTCTTTAGGACCACTCGACTTGTCGGCCGGATCCAGCGGAACCGGTCCAATGTCTGTAGGCGGACAGTCAAAGAATTGAAATCGGAAGCGTAGCTTGCGCGGTATGTTCTGTTCCGTCGAAGTCGTGCCTGCATTGCCGCCGGCCAATTCACTGGTTGTAGTGTCCGCCCAAGCGGCTGGCGTGTTGTTTGATTCCGGAGTGGGATTACGCTTGCGCAGTGCAACAAAGTGAACGACGACTTCGTTGACAGTGTACTTGTCCACGCGCTCCACACGCGGGTCGATCGCCACAGCGCGCGTGGTTGGCGGACCCTCTCGGAGAGTCGAGGAAAGTCTCGCGCCGAGTGTTTCGCTCGTGTTGACGTCACCATGCGCAGCCTCGTTCGCGTGAAGCGCTGCCAACGTCGCGCGCGATGGTGCTGACGTGGAAACGGACGAGTCGTCGAGGTGCACCAAGGCACCGGCGGGGCCACCCACGGTGGCATGCTGCGCTGTTGCATGTGAGCCTACCGCCTCTGGTAGGCTGTCCAATGCGAGTGCAAGACGCTCGCGCTCTTTTTCTCTGTTCTCACCTCCAGAGCCCGCATTTGACAGCGTTTTGTACGCCGACGCTGCGGCTGATACCACAGCATCTCGCTGGCTCTCAGTCGAATCGCGCAGACCTTGAATTGCGGATGTAAGCTGGGTGAGGTGATCGCCGAGCTGCTTGCTCAGTGCACGGTACTCAACGCGGATCGCGTCGTCCATTTCCCTCGAACCGCGCAGTGCAGCCTGTGTTTCCTTGAGGCTCGTCGCGAGAAGCTCGCGCGTCTGCTCAGCGTGCTGGCGCAGAAGCTCCTGTGATGCCCTTGGATCGAAAGCGGGCGACGTGGATGGAATTGGCGCGGGTACTGGCACGGCGCGTGCAGGCACGGGTGCGGGCACCGATGCTGCGGAAACTTCCGCTCCGATGCCGTAAGAGCCCGCCCCTGCCGCAGGCATCGGTTTGGGCACGACTGCGGGCACCGGCTTTGGTTTTGGCATTTGGTGATGATGGATCTCGGGGTGCTGCAGTCGCACACGGTGGCCACGATAATTTGCTTGGAGCTTGGTTGCTGCTGCATTTCGACGTGCAAGGTCAGCCGCAAGGCCATACTCCCCGGTTTTGCCCGCGACGGCCTGCGGCACTGGTGCGGGCTGCGGCACCGGCACGTGCAGTGGCTGATCGACGTATCCTTCATCTTCACGGAGCTGGAAGTACGCGTGCGGCTGCAGCTGCTTTACGTCCATTTTTGGAAACGTTTGCTTGAGAAGTGAGCGCCAGTCAACGAGAGGGCCTGGTGACCCTGGCCAGATTCCGGGACCACTTCGTAGGGGCACCTGAAATTTACCGCCACTGTGCAGCTCGACAGTTCCCTGTGGCGACTTTTTAGTCGGCAGCGCGACTGCCCACGCCACGTGATGAGCCTGCGACATCGCGCTGTGTCTGGGAGAACGATGTTTGAATAGCGATGATGGAACAAGCTCCACTGGAGTCTGCGGTACCTGCCGAACGCCCGTGTAGACAAGCTCGAAAGTCAGTACGACACTCTCGTCCATCATGAAGTCTGGGAGCTTAACTTCCCCAAGGTCCTGCACGGTGAGTTCCTCCTTGAAGTACATAGGGTCGCCCATTCCCGTGGAATCCACCACGTCCAGCCTGACATTGTGACACACGAGCATGGGACTGATGCGTGTGAGCCCATTGTGTGCGCTCACCTGCAGCATGAATTCTGTCGTGCCCGGCTGCGCAGCCGGTCCTGCCGGCAAGTGAGGGAACAGAGAGCGCACGATTTGGCAAAATCCGTGTGGCAGAAGAATGAAGAGGTGGTGCAAGACAAGTCCCGTGCGGCGCATGGGAACAGGCACACCGAGAGGCGTCATCGTGCGTCCGGATACGCGGCTCACCGGCGCACCTTGAGGAGTCGGCTCGCCGTTTGGTGCAGTGGGTGGTGCGAGCCTCTCGTAGCGCGAGAGGCCAGGAATCACCGAGAGGTAGTTGAGCAAGCAGTCCTCAGGCACGAGCGACTTTGTGGCGAGGAAACCCGGTGCGTCGTCGACGGTACACACGACGTTGCTCCCCTGTGGCACGGGCCGCGTCGCCATGTTGCTCATGAACAGCAGAGTGCGCGGCGTCCCCGCAAGCAGCGGCAGAGACATGGGCACACCACCCGCGGTGCGGCGCGCGGGAATACGGCACCACCCGATGCCTCGCTCTGACAGCACCATGTCGCCCTGCACCACGCACACCACCACCTCGACGACCACCTCGACCTGCGTTGAGGGTCCGAGAGAGGTAACCCAGAACATGTCGGACATTGGGAAGGTGAGCGGCACACTTCCCCCAGTGGTCGCCATTCCTCCGAGCAGGTGTTCGGGAGGTACTGGCACGAGATCTCCACGCAACGTTCTCCCAAAGAAACGCTTCACGCCTGCGTCGAAGAGCGAGGCGCTAAGACGCACCGCGAGCGTCGAGCCAGGATTTGCCACCAACTCCCCCGAGGCTCCCGGAATTTTAGGCGGCTGGTCGACACGTGCGATGCGCAGACGAAACGCGCTTTGCGAATCACCACGAGGTGTCACCGGAGGGGTTACGGGCGGCGGGCCACTTGACGGCTGCGCGGCAAGCACGTGCGAAACGAACCGGCTTTGGAACGCTGAGAACTTCGTCTCCCAGACCTTCAGTCGGCTCCAGTGTTCCGTGACAACAGGCAAGTTGCGTGTGGACTGGCGGTTGAGCGCACCTCCGTTCGGTGATGCGGCGTTCTGTCCAACGAAGTTGCTGTACGTTCGGTCCCTTGCGGTGAGTCCAGGAGACTGTTTGTTAGGAGGTTGTGCCGACGGAAGAGGTGCGAGCGTATCTCGCATCTCCGCGTCCAGGCCGTGCTGCTGCGCCCTTTTCTGTGGAGCGTGGTATCCGACGCGGTTGGTTTGCTTGCGCGCCTTGTTCCCCCGATACCGCGCTTGAATTGCAGTTGCAGCCGTGTCCTGCGAGCCATACTTCTTCGGAGGCATGTGGGACTCAGGAGGTATATACGGTAGTATGGGAGCCACTGCCTGCGCTATTCAGCCCAGTGTAAGATTCACCACCAACCTTAAGTTAACGTTTACGGCACAGCGAGACACACGATACGATACGACGACACAGCGAAGTACGACAGCGACCGAGTTAGTCGTCGTGAGTGCAACCACTACTCGCGTGGTGTGAAGTGTACGAAATGCGTGCGGCCGAGGGCAGACAGAGACAAAGGGCAGGGGCCCCGGGGCGGAGACTTCAGTTCCCGCGGGACCCCGCCCCGGGGCAAGGGAAGGGGAGGGGAGGGCGAACCTTTTTCAAATTCGAATCTCGCCTGTGCCATGGGCGACGACGACCTTCGCCTGGCCTTTCCCATTCCTCCCACCCCCTTGGCAAAGAGGGGGAGGAGAAAGCAAGGCTTTGCAAAGAAAAGAGCCGTTGGGACTCGTCTTGGGGAGCACCCGGTCCATCTCGCCATCTACTTCCTACGTGCTTCCTAGGTGGGGGGCAGCGAAAGGGGGGTCCGCCGTGGAACGCACTCAAATCTGTCCCATCTTTGATTTCGACGAGTCATTTGGGGGTTTGATATCAGAGATCGTGAATTTGATTCGGGGTTGAACACCCGGGTCCCTCCCTGCGGCATCAAAGGAAGGGTTTCGTCGCTTCCACTTTTCGCGCACCGCCATCCCTCCCCATTCCTTTCAGCCGTCGCGCAGAAAACCGCTAACCACACACAATGGCTGCGTTCGGCGCACCGTCCGCGTTCGGAGCGCCAGCCGCATTCGGAGCGCCGCAGCAGGTTGGCGCGTTCGGCGCTGTTGGCGGCATGGGGGGACAGCTCGCCAGGTACAAGTGCGACGACAAAGATGTCGACATCGTTCAGCCGCCAGCAGACAGCGTGTCCAGCCTCGCGTGGTCTCCTGTCGCAAACCACCTCATCGCCTCCTCGTGGGACAACTCGCTCTCTTGCTGGGAAGTCATTCCGCAGGGCCTGCAGTCGCAACCCAAGGCTAGAATTCAGGCGGATGCGCCTCCGCTATGCACAGCCTTCGCGCCAGACGGATCGTCCGTGTACTTCGGAGGGTGCGACAACAAGGCGTTCGTCTGGAACCTTGCCACGCAGCAGAAAACGCAGGTGGGCCAGCACACGGCTCCCATACGACACTGCGCCTTCATACCGGAGATCAACATGCTCGTCACGGGAGGGTGGGATGCAAAGCTCAACTACTGGGACACGAGACAGCCCAACCCAGCTATGACGGTGAGTTTGCCCGAGCGGTGCTACGCGCTGGCTGTCGGGCACCCTGTGCTCGTGGCGGCATGCGCAGAGAAGCACATTCTCGTGTACAACCTCACAAACCCGCAGGTGCCGTACAAACACCTCGGGCCTGCTGGACAGGAGGCGCAGAGTCCTCTCAAGCATCAGATTCGGTGTGCGGCTGTGTTCCCTGATCGCACAGGCTTCCTCGTCGGTTCGATCGAGGGGCGTGTTGCCGTGCAGCACGTTGAGGCGCATAACTCGACCAAGAACTTTACCTTCAAGTGCCATCGCCACGGCTCAGACATCTACGCTGTCAACTCCTTAAGCTTTCACCCGACGCACGGCACATTCCTGACGGCAGGAGCGGACGGCACGTACAACTTCTGGGACAAGGATTCCAAACAGCGCCTTCGTGCCATGAATCCTGCGGCTGGCCAGAATCAGGCTGGGGTACTTCCCGTCACAGAATGCAGGTTCAATCATGATGGCACTGTTGTGGCGTACTCGACGTGCTACGACTGGTCAAGGGGGCACGCCGAGCACAATCCGCAGACGGCTAAGACTCACATCCTACTGCACGAAAGCTTGGACACGGAGGTGAAGGGCCGAGGGCGCCAGAATCGAAGGTAGCGCGCGCGTGTCAAAAAGAGCTAGCTCCTGATGGCTAGTATGTAACAAGAAGCCGTGAAATTCATGTCCGTTCAATTAATGCCAGCCCGCCTCCACCACCGCCATCACCGCCAACACCTTCACCGCCGCCGCATCCTGTGAGAAATTAATTTTCGGGGTTCTAGAGCAAACGCCCTAACCCAAACACGAGTTTTCTTCCCATCATTCGTCGTCGTGACTAGACAGCTAGAGTGATCGTCGTCGTCAAATTGATAATAATGTCGGACTTCTACAAGCTGCTTGGAGTTACGCGTGGCGAAACTCTGGAAGAAGATGTACTGAAGAAGGCGTACAAAAAAGCCGCGATGAAGTGGTGAGTGAGAAACTTGTCTGTCTGCCTAATTACAATAATCAGCACCCGCAGTCAGTGGTGCAAACTTCGCAGCACTTCTCCAACGTCGGCACACGGCACACCGCACTGATATACGACGTAGATCAAAGTATCAATTCAGCGAAGGATTAGACGATTGTTTTGGACGGAAATTAAATTAGATCATAATTAAGGATTGAAATATAAATCAGCAAAAAGTGGTGACGTTCGTCTGATCTGCGTCGTGATCAGTGCAGTGAAAAGACGTCTCTCTCTGATGTGACACATCTGACGCGCGGCTCTTTCGAGCTCCTCGGTCCGCTCATGCCGGCGCTCCCACCCTGCTCGGGCGACGGGCGGGAACTCGTCGCGCGTGTCGTCGCGCCAGCAGTTAGTTGTGCAAAATCGTTGGCAATGCGCGATCAGTCGATCACTAACATCATCAAACCACACACCACACACCAAAACCACCTAGGCATCCTGATCGCCATGCATCAAAAAGTGATGCTGAGCGTTCGAAAGCGGAGGAGATGTTCAAAAAAATCTCGCAAGCTTACGAAGTTCTGAGCGACCCTACCCAGAAGCAAATTTACGACGCATACGGCGAGGAAGGACTTAAAATGGGTGGACCGCCACCACCGCCTGAAGCTGCTGGAGGAGGAGGTGGTGGCGGCGGTGGTGGTGGCGTGCCGTTTGGACCAGGTTTTACGTCGTCGACATTCGGCGCAGGAGGAGCCGGAGGAGGACCAACAATGTTTCAATTTGGCGCCAGCGCACCAGGTGGAGGCATGGACAACGAAACGGCGCAACGTCTCTTTGAGAGTCTTTTCGGCGGCGGCGGCGGGATGGATTTTAGCTACTCAGACACCACAGGAGGTGGTGGAGGAATGCCAAGTGGCGGCATGGGTTTTGGTGCGAGCTCTGCATTCGGAAACGGAGGGAAACGCTTCCGTCCTGAACCGAAAGGGCGTGGACTAAGCGTTCAGCTGCCGTGCACCTTCGAGGAGTTTGCCATGGGTTCGACGCGCAAGCTCAAGGTGAACCGAGATGACTGGGACTATCAAAATGCGAAACCCAAAAAAGGAGAATCGCAGGTGTTGACTGTGAACATCCTACCAGGCTACAAAGCTGGCACGAAACTCACATTCGAGTCTATGGGCGACGCAGGCCCTGGTGGGCGTGGCGACGTCATCGTGGAGCTCGTGGAAAAGCCATCAACAAAAGGCTGGCGACGTGAGGAGAACGACCTGGTGATACCTGTGCGCGTTTCACTCGTCGATGCGCTCTGTGGCTTCGAGACCCAGGTTCCTAACCTGGTGGTGAAAGGTTCGCCAGTCTCGCCCTTTCGTGTCGATCACGTCGTTCGCCACGGTGAGCGTGTGGTCCTTCCGGACATGGGATTTCCGATACGCCGAGGAGGTCAACCACGCGGACGCGGAGATGCCGTGCTAGCGATAGAAGTCGACTATCCCAGGCGCCTCACCGCAGATCAGAAGCAGCAGATACGTCAGGTTTTGGGACCGATTATTGGCGGCAACAGCGGATTGGGCCGGACTGGAAGCGGCAGGTTATAATAATATACCAAGAAAAGAGTGTTGTCCAGATATGGAAGGCGAAAGAAACTAAGAAGTGGTTTGTGATGTTACAGAAATGAATAGACTCTATAGTATATACAATCATCAGCAGTTTTTCTTGTTTTACGGAGCACGCGTCGGCAGACGGCCGATCAGTTCCACACGCTTAAGCAGAATGCCCAAATCCGTTCGATTCGTCGAGCGGGTCATGTACGACTCGTGGAAGAATTTGCTGTACGCGACGTACACGTGCCGCGGTGGAACCGCCGGGTCAGGGGCGCTGATGCCATCGGCAACCTGCAGTAGCGTGGGGTAGTGCGCACGTAAACCTTCCTCCATCTCGCCGTCTAGACGCGCGATTCGTGTCCACGTCCGTCCGTCGTCGCCGCTCACCGCGATATCGAGCAGACTTCGTACGCGCCGGAATGGACGGGTCAACTTTGCGTGAGAGTTCAAAGCCAGGGCGAGATGACCAGAGCTTAGACGGAGCATATGCGCCTTGCTATCAGGGTTGGGAAGTTCCGTCTCAACCGCCGCACTCCACGTCGCCCCGCCGTCTTTGCTGCGTGATGCAAACATGAATCCAGTACGACTACGAAAGAGCATCAGAACGTGGCCCGGTGTCGTGAGCTCTGCGACAGAATTTTCAATCAGCCACGTGTTGTTGACAGCGATGTGACCACGCGCGCGGAATGTGCGTCCTCCGTCAGTTGATCGGAGCACGCCCGCCGATCCCGTTGTAGTGCTCGCGCATGGCGTGTTGTCAACAGCATGCCGCTCGCGCCAAAACGGAAGCAGCCACGTCTTCCCATCTCTCAGCACGGCGGCGGAGTTTGCAATCACCTTCGGTACGAAACCGCCGCTGGACTGGCTCAAGATCATCGTCGGTTCCGCCCACGAAACGGTGGCGGTTGCCTCATCTTCACCGTCCTGTGCAAGCCGGCGCCTCACCTCGAGGCTGTTTCGCAGATCCTCCTCGACCTGTTCCGGCGTGCGTTCCTGATCCCAATGCGACTCATCTTGCATACCCTCTGCGTGCGACGCGAAGTTTTGCTGTTCGCCATCCTCGTCCGCCGCCGTCATTGTCGTCGTCGTCGTCATCTTGCTGGGCCTTGGCGCGCCGCCTGGTGGATACACGAATCCGCGTACAGTAGCGGTTGTTCTGAAGATGTCTCCGCCGGGCACCCAGCGTTCACCCTTCTCGGGCTGGTCTGGCGGAGGTGGGCGCAGGCACTCGCGGCTCTCGCTGAAGAAAAGATGAATCGTGGCAGTAGCAGCCAAGGCGGCGGCATTTTCGCGCTCCAAGCCGATGCGGCTTGCACGAGTCAGCGTTCTTCGTCGCGTGCTGTCGCCGTCGCCGTCGTCAAGTCCGTCAATATTTTCCGTGACGACGTGTAAGACGGGACTCCAGCGCGCTCCACGTCCGCGGAACGGTAGCGGCGCCGAAGGATACCAACGCTTACCCACGGTGTCGCTACTGAACGCGATGTGCACCTCCTGGTCGTGGCACCCTTCGTAGATGGAGCTCTGCTGCCACGCACTGACGAACTGCCCGCTTGGCAGTCTTGCTATGGTGATCATGTGCATGTACCGCACGCCCCCTGGCGTGTCGTGCTCGCTAGGAAGAATGAAGCTAACGTGGTGCGCCCTCAAGTTGCGCGGAATCTTCTGCTTGCATCCGTACTGCTTCATAGCGCACTTGACCGCGGCCTGCACGCTGAGCGGATAGCTAGCTGCGTCCGTGAGACTTGCAAATCTCGGCGCTGGCGGCATGCCGTCACCGTCGTCTCCTGCCCTGTCGGCGTTCTGCCTCGCGTCCGATCCGCTTCGCGCACGCCTTTCCTTCTCGTTGCGCACCAAGTCGGCGTCCGCGCCACTTGCGTCCGGCGCGACGATTGCGAGCATGACGAGCGCGACGAGTGCCGTTACTGCTGCAAGTAGGAGCGCCAGGTACACGACAGGCCTTGCTCTGCCGATGCCGTGCACTCTGTGTGCGAGCCATGTGTGCGATCGGGAGTGGCCCCCAGGGGCGAAGGCGCGCAGCACCGCCATGGCCGAAAGCGCGCGAGACACTAGACTAGGAAGGGTAGTGCGCGCAGCCCCTGGAGGCGAGCCTAACCCCTAATCCGCGGCCAGGCGAAGCTCCCTGACACGAGTACGGTAGGTGCAGTGACATCACGCGTAACTTACTGTAAGGTAAGGTCGCCTCGTCGATGCAAGGAAGGCGGGCGGTTAGGGTTAGGGTTAGGGTGATCGCCCCTCCTCCTCGCCTCCTCCCTTGCTTCCCCCTCCCCTTCCAGCAGGGCTCCCTCTGCTTTTTCCTTCCTCCCTCCCTTTCCTCCTCCTGCTTCGCGAACGCCATCAGGCTCTGGGCGGCGAGCATGGCGAACGTGGCCAACGGCAATGCGCGCAACGGCCTCGAGCACAGTAAAGTCAAGGTCAGCCTCAAGCTCGCGAGGAAAGACACCAACTTCGGGGCAGCGCCGGCGCCTGAGTCGCTCGCGCCAAGCAACAACGGCCACAGCGCGCGCGCTGGCGCCGTCCCCGTCGCCGAAGCACCCGCATCGGCCGCCGTGGCTTTTGAGCCCGCGAAGGATAACGCAGACTTGGTGAACGGAAGCGACCGCGGCACGGCAGCCGCGCCTGCTGGTGCTGGTGCTGGTGCTGGTGGCGAGACGGCGGACGCGGCAGCAGCAGTAGAGCCACCTGACCCAGAAGGTTATCAGGCGCAGGTAGGTGCGGCAAGTGCGGCGGACACCGCTGCAACAAACGCGACAGACGCGGCGGCCGCAGGTGGTGGAGACGTATTGGCGGCGGCACCTCCGCCGGCTGAACCAGACAAGTCAACTGTTCCACCTCGGCCGCGACCCTTCAACCCCGCAACGCTCGTGGGCAAGCGAGTTCGCGGCGTCATTGACGCGCGCTTTCCTTTCGGCTACCTTATCACTGTCACGATGGAAGCGTCACCGTCGGGAGAGAACAGCACCTCCGAGCCTCCACTGAAGGTGCGAGGAATCCTTTACCACGATCCGTCGACGGCGGCAACACTGTCAACGGAACACGGCGGCGCCTCTGGAACTGAGAGACTCGCGGTGCCTCGGCAGGCGCCTGTGCACTACCCGACGCTTGGTCTCGACCCGGTGGTGATGCAGACGATGGCACCGCCACCACCTCTACTGCCACCGCCACCTCCACCGCCAGACGGGCGGCGTCAAAGCAACGCAAATCGCAACGCAGGCTTGGTCCTTCCTGAGGAGCTCGCGAAACGAATCTTCGAAAGGAACAGGCTGTTGGCGTCGTCGCCAGACGACGGCCCGTTCCAGAAGCGTAAGCGAGGTGGGCAGGTGCTTCAGGATGGCGAGGTGCAGACAACGCCAAAGAATCCTCGAACTGCGTTCAATTACTTCAGTGCAGAGGTCCGCGAGGGTGTGAAGGAGCGCATGCCAGGCGTACGCGACGCGGAGATCAGCAGGCGCATCGGTGAGATGTGGAAGCGCACTCCGCCTGCCGATCGCGAGAAGTACGAGGAGGCGAGCAGGCGGGATAAAGAGCGCTTCAAGCGTGAGAAGGAGATGTTCCAGGAAGCACTGCGTGCCATGCAGGAGGGCCGCGACGTCAATGCCGTGTTTGCGCCAACATCTGATGAAGCAAACGAGGGAAAGGATGTAGATGCAGATGCAGATGCAGATGCAGATGCGCAGGCAAACGGCAATGCACACGCGGCACCCACCGATGAGGTTGACTTGGACATCGACTTGGATGCGGATGATCTCGACGGGACGAAGCCCACGCGCGATTGGCGCGAGGCGGCGGCGGCGGCTGACGCAGCCATGGGAGATGCCAACTGACCACAGTGGATATTGGATAACCTTTTGTTGTACCGTAGACTACCTTAACTTACAGTAATGAATCATACATCTTTTGCCCGCGCGACGTGCGTGTCGCTCCCTCGCCCCCTTCCAGCCTGCGTGACCTGTCTGTGTGTGATCGTTGCACCTACAGTACAGTGCAGTGTATGATAACGTTACTTACTGTGGCGGTGTAAGGGGGAGTGTAAGGTAACGTACCACACGCATGACAAGTCCGTGACCTAGTGTTCCGCGGGAGGAGGTGCGCGAGCTGCCGCAGGTGCGAGGAGGAGGATGCTCTAAGGCTCCGATAGCGTGGTACAGTAAAGTTACGGAATGACATCACGGTACTAAACCTATCTCACCCTTTATCCCAACGATAAGCCCTCGATAAGCCTGCCCAGGTACAAGAAAGGTTTTGAGATGAGAGGACGTTCGAGGGAGGGTGGATGAAAATTTCAGAGTTCCCCTTGATGAGGGTACGAGTGCGTGGGAGACCGTTGGGCCGACCAGTCGTGCGCAGAGCCGTACACTCGTACAGTACCGGTATGGGGATACAGACGGAACTCGCGCTGTAGAACGAACCCAGAACGAACCCGTCATTGCGTGAAGGCCGTGATACCATAGCCTAACCCATACCAGTACCCGGTTACATACAGTAAGGCGTTGCGTTCATGCGTTGACCCCCGAGATGCCTCGCGATTTCGTGAAACAAAATAACATAACATCCGTGCGTCCCTTTTCGTCCGTCCCTTTTCTCCTCGCAGTGCCCTCCCCTGCCCTCGACGCCCCTCCCAGCACACACTGTAGGTATGGCGGGTGACTCGGCGCAGAGAAGCACTCACCTTGCAGGGAGCGGGAACCCGGGACGGTACGTGGGGATCCACCACGCGTCTGCCACCGCTCTGCCCGGCGCGCGCTCCTTCAAGGACGAAGCGCGTGCGAACCAGCTGGCGCCGGGGGGGGCTTCCAACCCGGGCGGGTACCGCACGCGCGTGCAAGCCGTCGTCGTTGCACCCGTTGCACCCGCGGGGAAAAAGGCGCCACAGACGCGTAGCACCGTGGTGGCCTCGCCGCGCAAGGGCGCAGGAACGCGAGAAGGAGGGGATGGCGGCGAACGGAACCATCCTCGTTTCGCAAGAACGACGACAACAAACGAAAACGCAGACCCGATACCAGCCTTGCTCAACGGATGGGACGACTGGGAGGGCGTGAAAGACGAAAGCCAGCCGGGCTCGCGACCTGCAAGCCCCACGGACCGAAGCGATACGGGCGACGCTCTCGAACAAATGGGGGAAAGCGACGGAATCGCAAGAGAAGCGGACTTGCTGTGCCCGTGCATCGTACACCACGAGGCGACGCTCGCTCTTGGCGCCACCGGCGACGGTCGCATGCATATTGTGTGTACGGCCCTGGATACGTACAGAGGCCACCTTCTTCTCTCCAACGGACCCACGCTGTTTCTATGGGAATTCGACGCTTACGAAAAAATCTCAACGCACCGCGCCGCACACGACCCTGTGCAGAGGTTCGTCGAGGAACGCCTGCACGGAGGCTACCACGTGGAGAGGCAGGAGTGGGCTAACGACGTCGGGGCCATCGCGCATAGGACAAAGTTGCGCAAGGAACTTGGCGAGGACAAGGCGCGATTCGCCTTGTACAGTACGTACCACGACTGCTTCATCATTGTGAAGGGGAAGTCGTGCATTACCGCGCTTTCTGCCATCGACCAGGAGAAGAAGCTTCTGGCCGCCGTCGCCGTAACGTCCACCGGTGACCGCGCCATTCTGAGCCTTACCAAGGTTGCAACGCCAAAGTATGGCGAGTTGATCATCACGAGTGAAGTGGGCGGCGTCGTGCGGTTGTTCGTGCTGTGCAAGGCGTCAACCAGCTCCGAAGACGGGCCCAAGTCGAAGATGACGTTCAAGTGCGAACGAGAGCTGGTCAGCGCCCCTCACCTTTGGCTACACTCGCTCGGCACCAATTCCGCCCCCGATACAATCGTGTACGCGGCGTGCGGAACGGGACTGGCGAGCTGGACGATCGTGCGCTCGGACGGCGAGTTCGGAGACTCCACTCCTGCGATATACGCGAACGAGCTGCACAACCTTCCCGTGACGTGCGTTGGTTACATTCACGACACGCGCAGATACGCGACGGGCTCGTACGACCGTTCGATTCGCATCTGGGACTTCTCCATCGACCACTCGCCGACCATTGTGGGACACATGATCAACCACAGCGGCCCGGTGACATCCATTTCAGTGAGCTTCTTCTACAATCGCGCGCGTATGGTGTCCACCTCAGGTGACGGAACCGTGCGCGTCTGGGATCTCGAGCACGGACTCGAACTCGACCGCCTGCGTCTGCGCGAAGGACAGGGCATTTCCAGCGACGCGATTGACGCACAGCATGGCAATCCTGGCCTTACACCATGGCTTGAGGACAAGGGAGAGCGCATGCGCCTTGCAACGCCAAGTTCGGTGTCGTTACTGTGCGATCGGCATCTTTCCGAAATGGGGCTTGGATTTTCGCTGAACACAAGCGACGCAGATGACCACGGACTTTCCTTCCTAACAGCATGCGCGGAGAGGCTGGTAGTCTGTCGCGTTTATCCAGTTAGCTCGCACCTGTTCACGGGCCCTAGCAAAATAAAGCGCATCGGCGCACTGCACAGCAACCACCATTTCTCTTCCCGAGCGTTCGGTGCAGCGACGGGAAGGATGATGTTAGCGCTCACACAGGAGAGCACGATCCAATTCATCGACGAGGTGGGTGGCCTATTGAGTCGCATCGTGGTACCCGAGACTCAGATGATGGAAGGCGGCTCTGACAGCGACACCGAGATTGAGCAGAGCCGTGAGCCACGTCCACCGTCTGCACCGCGTTCTCCGAATCGGAGGGGCCGTTCCATCTCGTCGGCACGTCGGCACCGAAACGTTACGAATGCAAACGTCAGGGTCCACCATGCTGCAAATCATCATAAGCACCACGGTGTGTATATAACAATATGTATCGCCGTTCCTGACATCAATCGGCTGTTCGTGGGATTCAGCAACGGCTCTCTGGAGGTGTTCGACCTTGCCAGCACAGAGCGCCTGACCACTCTTATCCGCCCATCTCGATCGGAGCACGCGATATCTTCGCTAGCAATCGTCGATGTTCCATTCCCACAGGCACGTGCAGGAGGCAGCCCTCCTCTTACCTCGTTGGGCGGATTACAAAGAAGCGGCGGCTTGACGAGAATTTCGTCAGGTACAGCTGAAACGTTCTCGCCGAGGTCGTCTGGACCTCCAAGAAAAGATTCCAGACCATCTGGAACGCCCACAAGGAGGGGTTCCGAAATCACAAGCAGCCGCCGCCGCTCGAGCCTGCTCTCTGCGGCGAAGTCCATTGACCTGATGCCGTCGGAGCCGTCCATTGACCGTGACTCGGAGTCGTCAGGAGCCTCGGGTCGAAGTAGAAGGGTGAGTGTTACGGATGAGGTGGTGTACGGCAAAACCCAAAGGGAGGACTTTCCCTATGTGGGAGCTGGCACGAAGGACGGCTACCTGATCTTCTGCTCAGCAACCGCACAGAAGATGCGCGAGCGCACGGAGAAGCGCCTAGCGCACGACGGCGAGATTGTCTCCGTGCAGACAATGTGCAACGGCAAGAACGATACCATGCAAAGCCGCATGCTTGCGACTATGGGCAAGTCGGATGGCGTACGAATCTGGCATGTGATTTTCGGCGAACAGGATGCGGAGGCGACGAATGAGGAAGGTGAAGGCGTGAGCATTGCCCTGATGCCCATCTGCTACTGCAGGACAGAGGGTGAGGTCCCGCTGAGCATGTTGTATGTTCAACGAAAGGATAACCGGCCACAGACGATCGAATTGGTCACCGGCTCGCCCACGGGGGACTTGCATTCTTTCGAGTTAGGCAAGGTCTTCGACCATCGCCTGCTCGCAAAAGCCTCTGGTGCGCAAAAGGATTTGGCGCGCACGAACAGTGTCTCCTTTCAGAGCCGTCGTCTCAGTGCGATGAGCCGGCACAGCCGCGGGAGCCTTAGCAAGGGCCTGCCAACGGTCGTGGCGGCGGAGAGCCCGGCTTACCGGACACATGATATTAGCGCGCCCAGTTACTCGATGATTGCGCACGCACACGCCGTCATTCGCATTCTTGGGCCCTGCCCCGTTCAGGAAAGGCAGTATCTCGTGACGCAGAGTCTGGACGACGTCGTGCTCGTGTGGCGTTGGGGCTTCAACAATCACATCGGTGGATCCACATACGGCCAAGCGGACTCGCAGGTTGTGCACAAGTACCAGTTTCGCGTTACGCCGCATGACATATACATTCCCCGACAGACCAACGACGAGGCGGTTTCGCAACCCGATGCGGCAGGCCTTTCGTTCGGTCAGAACACAATAATGAATCTACAACGAGCTGGCGAATCGTCGAAAACAGGGGCAAAGGAAGTATGGTCAAGCCTCACGAAGCGAATCAATGACCGTCTCGATTCGTTTCGCATCATTGTCGCACATGCAGACACGTTATTGGAGGTGCCTGGGCTTCCACCGCCGCGTAAGCCGAGTCGTTTCACCGCGGAGTATCCCGGCGACCCGAGGAAGACAGGTGCGAGCGATTCTATTGCCGATCAGATCAAGCACGAGGAGCAGCTGAAGACTTCGTTGAATTTTAATAAGGAACGGCTTGCCGGAATGGGCATTGACTCGACCGAAACGCAGGTGATGTCGAGAACTGAGGTATTTCGCCGTACTTTCATGAATCGTGATCATCCACGCGCGCAGCGTCTTATGAAAAAGATCATTGCGATCGAGGTGGCTGCGGGGGTGAGAGAAGATATCAAGACGACGGAAGATGATATGCCTGCCCGGACGGCAAAGAAGACTCGGAAGGACAAGCGCAGGTCGACCGCACGCCACGTGCCTATGCTTGATTTGAACGATGACTTTTTCCACCGCGCGACCGTGGCTGACGATCTCGACGTTCGCAGCTACCGTGAAACTCCTGCGGAGCGACTGAGGGAACAAATGATGGTACCGCTCTCGGCGAGAGATTCGCTTGTTACTGGCGTGTTGTCTAGCGATGTGCGCTCGTCCACCCATCCGCAGTGGAGGGATGTGCTGGAGGCTACACGTACTGACAAGCTCGCGGTGACGAAACGCCCGAAGAAGCTGAAGCAAAAGGACTTTAGTCGTCACGGTTACATTGCGGGTAAGATGTTGGAGGAAAGGAATCGCCTCAAGCAAGCGAAGAAGCGCGGTGTCCCGAATCCGACTTGGGCGATCGTGACAAGTCGGCAGCAGCTCCCTCCTCTGGGCTATCTGCTCGACGAGGCTGCCGCCTTGCAATGAAACTTGTAACTATATTTGTGTATCGCTAAATCCAGAACCACCTTTCGCGAACGGGTCTTCTCTTCTTGTCTGGCGGTATGTGGTATTGTTAGTGCGTCATCGGCGCGAGCCCAGTGTGGGAGATGTGTATAGGTAAATAGGATAAAAGGTAAGAATGAAGTTAAATCATGGAATCATTTACAACCTTGTGTTTTTACTTTTTTCGTTTTGAGACTTTTTCTGCTTCACCATCACCTGCGCGTGCGCGCTTCGCCTGCGGCACCGGCTGTCGGTGTGCCATCATCTGCCTGCCGACGTGCTCTTTCATCTCCTTCCAGTCGGCGGGAGAGAAGTTGACGACGAACTGTGCGGCGTGCGCGGTGCCAGATGCCCAGTCAGATTCCTTTGGTTTTTCGGTTGGCTTGGCTACGATACCCTCGTCGCTATCGGAGAGTCGTATGTTTCCGTCCCTGACGAGGAACGACGCCGCGAACAGGTTTTCGACCGTCTGTGCAAAGCTGTCACGGTTGCACACGAGGTCGGCGAGCAGAACACCCTTGTTTCCGTTTGTTTTGTATTCGTTCTTGAGCACTTTGAAGACAGTCCTCATGAGCGCGGTGATTTCGCGTTGTTCTTCCTCCTCCGTTTTCGTGTTGTTGTCCATGGTCCCTGGGTTCACCGCCTCCCCCACGACAGTTTTCGCGCGTCGTTGTGCCACCTTTCTTTCCTTGATTTGCACGTCCATCGGTCCGTTCATGCAGCTGAATGTGACCGCAGGTCGCACGAGGAACCTAGCGGCTGGCGTCGTCGCGAGTTTTTCCCAGTCGAACGCCGCTGGGTTATCGACGGGTGCGTTGATCGGGTCGACGCCTCGCACGCAGAAGAGCTTGAGTCTCGTGGTGAGGTCTTTCGCGGACATGGCGGACGCTGCACCCGCCCCAAGTTTCTTCGCGAGTTCCACACCGTACGCGGACAGTTGGCATAGTAGCTGCGAGTCGAGTACTTGTTCTCTGGCTTTTTTGACTTTGGAGAATTCGGCATCGGCAGCATCGAGGCACTGACGCAGTGCGATACCGTCCACACGCACCATGGCATCTTTCTGTTCCGTTGCATTTTTTGCCAACGTGCGGTATCGCGCACGAATGGTGCGACGCTCGATTTCATCCGACGGAACATTCTGAACATTCATATGGACCGAGTTCAATATACCGGTAGCGTTTTCGTTCTCCTGCATCTATGCAAGTATATATATATTTCAGAAGAGAAGGTGGAGCGCGCACTAAAGGTACCCCAATGGTAATCGTAGTGAGTGCCAGGCTTCCAAAGGAAGGGTGAGAATGACGACAGAATAATGAGAGAGAGTTTTTGTTCTCAGAAGATTTTGAAAGCACAAGCAGAGAACAAAGCAGGCGTTTATACCGGGTAGAGACTTGCCAAAGAAAGGGGTAAAACTTAAACCTTAAAACTTAAAACTTAAAACGAAAGGGGGTGGACGCAAGCTTGGGGATCCACCGTACAGGGACAGCAAACCCACGACCAGGTCCCCTGGGCTACCGGGGAGAGAAACCGGGGAGTAGGTTCCCTCCCTCTGGACTCTCCCATCCCTAACTAAAATGTTCAATCTTCGCGCTTAAAGTTTCCTGGGGGCCCACACCACACCACCTCCCAGCACAGGGAAGTCTCTTCTCTCCCCCCCCCCCAAACTCTTCCCTTTTGTCTTTCGCGAAGCAGATCGAAACCTAAAAAGGAAATACCTCCTCAACCCGTTCGAATCTGTGTCATTCTTCTTCTTCGCTCTCCCGCATTTTCCATTTATTTGTGGCGGCTACTGATAATAGAATACTCTGTAGTGTTCTATCTCTATGGTGTCGATCGAAGATGTGCCTATGACTGGTGGTGATGATGATGATGCGGCGGCTGGTGATGCTCCAGCTGCTCAGCCTGCTGCACCTTTGGTTGACGACGACGAGCAGCACTATTTGGAAGATGAGGCTGATCCAACACTGGAAGAGGATGCTCCTGCAGATGATGACGAGGAGGAGTATGCCACCGAAGATGACGACGACGACGACGACGAAGCGGCGGATCCATCCGCTGCCAAGGGAAAAGCAAAGGCGTCTTCAGGGGACCCGCTCAGCCCGTCCAAGGCGGAAATCGCGAAGCAGGAACGTGCGAGGATGAGACAGCAAAAAGCACTCAAGGAAAAAGAACTTGCGAGGATCAGAGAAGAACAAAACAAGACAGCGGCGTCTGGAGAAGGAAAGTCTTCAAAGGCGAGACTCAAGTACCTGCTCCAGCAAACGGAGATCTTCTCGCACTTCATCAAGGATTCGGAAAAGGACAAAAAGGCGAAAAAGTCCAAGAAGAAAACCGGACACCGCAGCGACGCCGCGGACGACGACGACGGCGACGTCGAGGCGGACGACGAGGTGGTCGCCGCAACCGCACACCGACTCACCGTGCAGCCTACGTGCGTGACGGGCAAGATGCGCGAGTACCAGCTCCAGGGACTCAACTGGATGATTCACCTGTACGACAACGGCGTCAACGGAATCCTCGCCGACGAGATGGGTCTCGGAAAGACACTGCAGTCCATCTCCCTGCTCGGATACCTGCACGAGTACCGCGGAATTACGGGACCACACCTCATCATCGTACCCAAGTCCACTCTCAGCAACTGGATGAACGAGGTGCGAAGGTGGTGCCCAGTGCTTCGACCCATCAAGTTCCACGGCAACGCAGAGGAACGTCAGTACCAGAAGGACCACCTCATGGTGCCCGGACAGTTTGACGTCTGCGTCACCTCTTTCGAGATGGTCATCAAGGAGAAGAACTTGTTCAAGAAGTTCCACTGGCGATACCTCATCATCGACGAGGCGCACCGCATCAAGAACGAAAACAGCCTGCTTTCCAAGACCGTTCGATTGTTCCACACCAATTATCGCCTGCTTCTCACCGGAACGCCGCTGCAGAACAACCTGCACGAGCTGTGGGCGCTGCTCAACTTCCTTCTCCCCGAGGTGTTCGCCAACTCGGACACATTCGACGAGTGGTTCAACATGGACAGGATGCAGGAGGATGGAAAGACCGCGGATGAGGCGCAGCTGGAGGTTGTGGCGCAGCTTCACAAGGTGCTCCGCCCTTTCCTGCTGCGACGCATCAAGGCGGAGGTGGAGAAGGGACTTCCACCGAAGACGGAGACCATCCTGCGCATCGGTATGTCGGAGATGCAGAAGAAGTGGTACGCTGCGCTGCTGCAGAAAAACATGGACGCTGTCAACGGCGGCGTAGACCGCAGCCGCCTGCTGAACGTTGTGATGCAGCTGCGAAAGTGCTGCAATCACCCGTACTTGTTTGAGGGCGCGGAACCTGGACCGCCGTTCACCACCGACGAGCATATCGTTCAGAACTCGGGAAAGATGATGCTTCTCGACAAGCTGCTGCCCAAGCTGCAGAAGCGTGGATCGCGCGTTCTCATCTTCAGCCAGATGACGCGACTGCTCGACATCCTCGAGGACTACTGCCTGTTCAAGCAGTACCAGTACTGCCGCATCGACGGAAACACATCTGGGGACGATCGCGAGGCTGGCATCGACGCATTCAATGCCGAAAACAGCGAGAAGTTCATCTTCCTGCTGTCGACACGCGCGGGAGGGCTTGGCATCAACCTCGCGACGGCCGACATCGTCGTCCTGTACGATAGCGACTGGAACCCTCAGGTGGATCTGCAGGCTATGGATCGTGCGCACCGCATCGGGCAGAAGAAGGAGGTTCACGTGTACCGCTTCTGCATCGAGGACACCGTGGAGGAGAAGGTGATTGAGAAGGCGTACCAGAAGCTGCAGCTCGACGCGCTTGTCATCCAGCAGGGCCGCCTCACCGAGCAGCAGGCTAGCACGAAGACGATGAACAAGGACGAGCTGCTGAACATGGTGCGCTACGGCGCGGAGAAGGTGTTCGCGCAGAAGGATATCACGGAAATCACGGACGAGGACATCGACGCGATTATCGCCAAGGGCGAGGAGGCAACGCGCATGCTCAACGAGAAGATGGCCAAGTACCAGGCGAATGCGCGCAAGTTTACGCTCGACGGCGGCATAAACCCATACCAGTACCAAGACGAGGACGAGCAGCAGGCTGTGCCGGAGGAGCTGCTCAAGTCCGCGATGGCGGCCGCTTGGGTCGACCCGCCTCGCCGAGAGCGCAAGAAGAACTACAACGAGAGCGACATGCTCCGTGGCATCACCAACTCGCGCTCGGCGCCGAGCAAGTCTGGACCGAAGCTGCCCAAGCGCCCGCACCTGCACGACTTCCAGTTCTACAACAACGCTCGCCTCTCTGAGCTGTACGACAAGGACGAGAGGTACATCACGCACCGATGGACGCTCGAGCAGCGTGCGGCGTCAATCAACAGGGACGCTCAGGCTGCGGCTGTGCCGGGCGACACACAGCTCGAGCCAATGACGGCCGACCAGCTAACGTCGAAGGACGACCCGCCGAAGCTGACGGACAAGGAGATTGCCGAGAAGGAGAAGCTGCTCGCCGAGGGTTTCTCGGAATGGAGCAAAAAGGACTTCCAGGCGTTCGTCAAGGCGTGCGAGCGCCACGGACGCGCCGACATGCCGTCGATCGCCGCGGAGATTGAGGGCAAGGAGGAGAAAGAGGTCAAGGCGTACTCCAAGGCTTTCTGGGCGAATGTCGCCACACTCTCCGACTACGATCGCATCATTAAGAACATCGAACGTGGCGAGCAGAAGATCGAGCGGCAAAAGCACATTGTCAACACCTTAGCGAAGAAGCTGGGGCAGTACCGCAACCCGTGGCGAGAGCTCCGCGTGCACTACGGTCAGAACCGCGGCAAGAGCTACACGGAGGAGGAGGACCGATTTCTGCTCTGCAAGGTGCACCAGCTTGGCTACGGCGCATGGGAGGAGCTCAAGGCGGAGGTGCGTAAGTCGTGGCTCTTCCGCTTCGACTGGTTTCTTAAGAGCCGAACTCCGCAGGAGCTTGGACGTCGATGCGACACGCTCATCCGCATCGTGGAGAAGGAGCTAGAGGGCGACGACGAGGATGCCCGTGGCGGAAAGCGCAAGGTCGCTGCCGCCGAGGCTGGAGGTGCCAAGCGTGGAAAGCGCTGAACCAACGAACCAACGCGCACACACACGATGGGTGGAGAAACACAGGACAGTTCTGAGATCGCTCATTCAGTAATGGAACGTGATTTACTTTGTCCAACTGCCGTCCATTCACATGCGCACACATCCACGGATCCAATCACATGCTGCGAAGGGAGAGGGAGAGGGAATGAAGGAAGAGATGGTGGTGGTGGTGGTGGAAAGCACAGCGTAGATATAGGTTTGGGGGAAAAAAATACTTTTTATCATAAAAGAAGTAGATGTTATTCACAGAGACTCGAATAGTCTTGATGCTGCGCGCACAAGCCTTGCGGTGACGCGCTCCCCGGCGAGCGTAAGTGTCTCCGCCGTGAGTTCACCCGCCGCATCGCCTCCGCGACCACGTGCAAGCTCAATGATGCGCTGTCGGTGCGCCTCATCATTCAGAATGGAAACGACGCCAGACGATGCCCCAAACACTGACAAAATGTCCGCGCTTCCCATCTGCTGCTGGGAAGGAAAGGGAGAGGGCGGGAGGGGGAGAGGGAATGGAGGAGGAGGAGGAAGGGGCAGCGAAGACAGGTCTGGCGGTGATGGCAAGGGGAAGGGGAAGGGTGATGATGACGATGACGATGATGGTGGTGGTGATGATGATGATGTGGCGGTAGCGGTCGCAGTGACTGGGACAGTGGGCGAGGTATGCGCATGATGATCATCGTTAGCCGATGCCAAGATGAGCTGGGCCGCCTGCGTCGCGCAGTCCACCTCTTTCTGCACCTCCATATCATTCGCGCTGACTGGGAAGTAGCGGTCAGCCGCGGAAGTGGCGCCATTAGGCTGATTGCCGCCAACTGCGAACGAAAGCACCGGCGACTCGGCAGCCACCATCGTCGCGGCACGAAGCTGGGAAAGTGCGACGACGTCAATCATCCGCGCGACGTCGTTGCGCAGGCAAGTGCGCAGCACCTTGCCCTCGTCGGAGACGATGTACTCCATTCCAGTCAACACCGATTCGGCGTCAATGCCCTCGATCGACCCCTCGGCATTCTGCACGAGATCCAAGAGGCGGCTCCAGCGCAGCTTTTTGCGGCGAATCGCACCTGGCGGCGGCGCAAGGGCGAGAGGAGGTGCACGACGGGCAGATACGCCACCAAGGCTGCGCGCCGGACCCGCGAGCTGCGAGTCGTTCACGACAATGCCTCGTCCGCGAGCACCTGACCCTCCGTTGTTGCGAACATCCTCGACGACGAATTCCAGCAAGCTCGCGCGAAGCCGTGGGTCGGAATCAGTGAGAAGACGTTGTGCGACGTAGGGATAAGCTCGGCCAAGCATGCGGTAATTTGCGTCGGCGTTGAGTGCCAGCCCCTCGAGAACGGTGAGCGATCGTAAGATCAGAGCCCAGAACGACGGTACGCGGAAGGGATACTTGAAAAATATAGCCCCCAGCCCGTCGACGAGCGCCTTGAAGTTGAGTGTAGCCACGGTGCTGTTCAGCACGCCAATGTCGTCCTCGAAGAAGTCTCTCAGCGCGGGCACGAGAGGGCGCGTGTCCACGTCGCGGCTGATAAAGTCGAGGTCATAGTAGTCGATCGCCATCGCCTCGTAGTCACGGTTCACGAGGTGCACGACGTGCGAGATGACCGCGCAGCGCGTCTCTGGTGGCGTGTACGTGACCATGCCAAAGTCTAGGTAGCACAGCTCACCATCCGCAGTGGCGAGAAGGTTTCCCGGATGTGGGTCAGCGTGACTCATGCCCTCGCCAAGCAGCTGTCGCAGCGTGCACTCGACGCCCACGTCGACAAATTCCAGCACGGTTCGATTCATCGCCCGAATTCCCTCGACGTCCGTGAGCTTCACGCCGTCGACCCATTCCATTACCAGGGATCTCTTCGTCGTGTACGGCCACGCGATGCGCGGCGTACGAATGCGCGGCAGGCTGCCATACAGACGCTCGAACTCCTCGCAGTTGGCGCCTTCCATCAGGTAGTCGAGCTCGCCGAATAGGCGCACGGCGAACTCGTCGACGAGTGGTGCGAACGGCTGCGCGACCTCGATGTCGCCTATCCGGTCGACGTTCTCGTCCACCCACGTTGCCATCGAGCGCACGATGCATAGGTCCATGAGAATTCCCGCAGCAACGCCGGGTCGCTGTACCTTGAGAGCGACGGTGCGGCTTGGGAAAGGCGCGTGCTTGCCCTCCCGTTCAAACTGTTCGTTCATGCGTGTGAATGCACTTTCGCGCAGAGTCGCCTTGTACACCTGCCCCAAGCTGGCGGCTGCGACGGGAAGTTCGCTAACACTTTCAAAGACATCCTCGATAGAGCACCCGAGTTCGTCCTGGACGATGGACATGGCGAGTTGGGTGGGGAACCGAGGCGTGTCGTCTTGCAGTTTTCCTAGCTCCTCGATGTATGCGGGAGGCACGAGGTCTGGCCGGCTGCTGAGCGCTTGTCCGACTTTTACGAACGCCGGTCCGAGGCGCACGAGAGCTTGCCGAAGTCTCGAGGCACGAAGCCTTGCTGACGACGAAGCGTCGTCGGAGGCGTTGGGCGACGTCGACCTCACGTAGTCCGTCGCGATCGACGGCAGGACGCCGCCGAGCACCGTTGCGATTTCAATGGCGCGTCGACGCAGGGGCAGCTTCATCGACTCCGCCGCGCCCGTGAGCGCCGCCGCCGTGTACTTGTCCGTGCTGCTTAGTATGGCGAGAAGTTCCTCGGTGATGTCCCCCTCTCCATCTTTGAATCCGTACGGCGACGCGCTCAAAAGCTCCTCCTCGGCAGAAGCAGAAGCAGAAGCAGAAGAGCTTTCTGAAGACACCGCCCGAATTCGAGAAGACGAGGACAATGATGACGAACGCAAAGACGACGACGACGACGACCCATGATCCGAGAAGAAACCCAAACCTACAGGTATAGGAGACCGAGACCCTCGAGATGCAGGGCGAAGAAAAGCAGTGCCACCACCACCACCACCACCAGAAGACGAAGGACGCCTAAACTTAGACGGAGACCGAGAAGACGCCATCGCCATCGCGAGCAATGCTGCCGCTGAGAAATGAAAACGATAGGGAGGAGGGGGAGGGGGGGGACGAAGCAGGGCAAACCTCAACCGAATCTCACGAGCCAGAGAATCCATGACGGCATGACGTCACTCTAACCCCGAAATCATACCCTTACCCTTAACCCCGAATTAAAGTAAACCAAGCTTTTGGGTAACACTTTTGGGTCGACCTGTCCCTCTGCTGTCCCTCTGATGAAGGATCGATTGATTGGGGGTTTGTTGTGGTGAAACCACCCCCACTGGAGATTTGTTTTGTGGAATTCGGTTTTGGGGAAAACCGTCTTGACTTTCAGGACGTGGGGTATTTATAGTGGGTGACTGACAGCCCACTATCACCTCATCACGTCCTTTTTCTCATTCTTCGACGCCATGTCACCACCTCTCGGAGAGTTGGCGTACGAAGCGCTCCGACTCGCATTCATACCGTGGCAGCGCGAACGACGCGTTGCGAAGGAGCAGGAGCGCGTTCGTTTAGCGCGTTTTTCGTCGAGAGTGATCGCTGCGGGTTCAATTCACTCGTTGTCACTTCGACGCGACGGCGGCATCGCGTGCTGGGGACAGAACGGCAAAGGCCAGGCGCCTCCCGGCGGCGTCGACAGCGACTTCGTCGCAATCGCTGCGGGGGACGATCACTCGCTCGTGCTTCGAGGCGACGGAAATGTCGCGTGCTGGGGACAGAACGGATTCGGCCAGGCGCCTCCCGGCGGCGTCAACGGCGACTTCGTCGCAATCGCTGCGGGGGGCTATCACTCGCTCGCGCTTCGACGCGACAGCGGCATCGCGTGCTGGGGAGCCAACCGCTACGGCGAAGCGCCTCCCGACGGGGTCGACGGTGACTTCGTTGCGATCGCTGCGGGGAGCTGGCACTCGATCGCGCTTCGACGCGACGGCGGCATCGCGTGCTGGGGAGACAACAGATTCGGCCAGGCGCGTCGACCCCGTCGGGTCGTCGGCGACTTCGTCGCAATCGCTGCGGGGGGCTATCACTCGCTCGCGCTTCGACGTGACGGCGGCGTCGCGTGCTGGGGCGACAACGGCAACGGCCACCAGGCGCCTCCCGCCGGCGTCGCAGGAGACTTCGTCGCAATCGCTGCGGGGGACTATCACTCGCTCGCGCTTCGACGCGACGGCGGCGTCACGTGCTGGGGAAACAACGACTACGGCCAGGCACCTCCCGCCGGCGTCGACGGCGACTTCGTCGCGATCGCTGCGGGGATGTGGCACTCGATTGCGCTTCGACGTGACGGCGGCATCGCGTGCTGGGGACAGAACCGCAACGGCCAGGCGCCTCCCGCCGGCGTCGCTGGGCCATTCGGACACGTCGACGTGTAAGCAAAAACGGTTTGCCTACCCCTGTGGTACTTTAAAAGAGTCACACCATCTTATTCTACTCTACTGTTTCGGCTTGTCATTTAGGATACAGATTGTTACAGAATGCATTGGCTGAGTTGTGAAACATCTCCGCCAATCCCAAGTGAGGCTGGTGAGGCCAGAACGAACCTCTTTGTTACCTTTAGGGATTGGGTTGTGATAGTTTAGAATTTAAATTACACACAAAGTACAGTTTATTATACAGTATCTTAAATATGATATATATATATCGTATACATGGCTGGCATGTTCATTTCTTTTCTAGAAGCTAGCCTGCCGCGTTCTTCTTCATGATGACTTGCCTAAGCTCGACCCGCCCTCCGCCGCGTTCTTCCACGCCATGCGAACGAGCGCGTCCAGCTGGTCCTTGTCACGCTCCGCGAGAACCGCGCCGCGATTCCAACGGATCGAACCGACATTGACGCCAACGCCAATGCCCTTCTTCGCAGAAACTAGCTTGCCGCGACGCAGGCCGAGCTCGCCTTCGCCAGGCTGGTACTCCGGATTCTCAATCTTCTCGTTCGCAAGTTCCGTCGACCTAGGCGCCGTAGTCATCATTGACTCGGCATCAGGAGTCGCTCCCACCTCACCTTCACCTGACGGCAATGGTGGCAAGGGAGAAAGAGACGGCGACGCAGAGTCGCCGCCGCTCGATCGCGACGATGCGCTCGATCGCGACGACGAACTGGATCGCGATGCCGCGCGTGCGCGTGCACGCGCCGCATTCTTCAGGCGATTCGCCGTGTCACGCACGTCCTCCACCTTCGCATCGAGACTGAGCTGGAAGAAGCGAGTTCCCTTCATTCCTATGCCGATGCGCTGCGACGACGTGCCATCGCGCTTCGACGAAGATTCGGCTTGCTCCGGGTCAGATGCGTCGCCGTCTGCATCGTCACCGTCCTCGAGCAGCTCCGAGCTATCAATCGTCGCCGTATCCCACCCGTCATTCAAGCTCTCGAGGAAGTTATCTTGCGCCTTGGACTGCGCAGCCTCTCGTTCCCGGTGCGCCGCGGACGCCTTGTTACGCGAATCCCCGAGCTTCTTACGCTGCCTTTGCTCGCGCCGCTCCTCGGCGGCGTGAGCGACGGCGGCGTCGTACGCGTCGTGGCCCCACACGGCGGGGTCGAGTCCTCCGTTCCAACCTCCTCGGTACGGGTGCCGTCGTCCCATGAAGAGCCATTCGCGCTGCTCGTCCGTGACGATGGCGGTTCGTGCCGCCCGTTTGTTCGCGTCGCCTACCCAGTCAGATAGGCCGCCGACGCCGTACTCCTCGTCCTCCGGCGTCGCTTCGGCGCTTCCCGCAAAGACGCTGTACAGCTTCTCGCGCGGCTCACGCTCCGCTTCGTACGCCATCCAGATGGCACGCTGCCACTTTTTGAGCGAGAGTGTTTTCGTCTCCGCCGTCTCTGTCGCTTGCTCGTTGTCGTCCACCGACCTGTAGGGTGCCTCCGCCTTGATCGCTTGGTCTCTCCACACTGATGCGGGTCCCGTTGGGTTGGTCACGTATCCGGGTAGGCGCAGGTCGCCCGCGGGTGCTTCAGCGAGCCATGATGCTTGGGTGGTGTACGTGATTGCGTTGAGTCTTATTAGGAGAAGCACAACGAAGGTTTCAAGGACGATCACGACGAACCAAGACGTGTTGTTGAACGTTGAAACCAAACCAAACCGTACGCGCCGTGTCGCGAGCATATCGTATACGTATCTGAATCTCGTATCTGAAAACTGCGATGCGATGCGACAACTGCTCTGATGTTATCATAACAGGGTGGATAACGACCCTGTGGGTAAAAAGGTTGATAAAAAAAACTGAAGATGGAACAACACAGGGGGCCCGCCCACGGTGCGGTTCAGTTCAGTGTTCATCAGTGGCCACCTACCTGAGGAGTCTAAGTCGGACTTGACCACCTCAATCACCGTCCAAAAACTACCGGCCTAAAGAGTTAATCCCTTGAGTGACTTGACCACCTCAATCACCGTCCAAAAACAACCGGCCTAAAGAGTTAATCCCTTGAGTGACTTGACCACCTCAATCACCGTCCAAAAACAACCGGCCTTAAGAGTTAATCCCTTGAGTGACTTGACCACCTCAATCACCGTCCAAAAACAACCGGCCTTAAGAGTTAATCCCTTGAGTGACTTGACCACCTCAATCACCGTCCAAAAACAACCGGCCTTAAGAGTTAATCCCTTGAGTGACTTGACCACCTCAATCACCGTCCAAAAACTATCATACCTGCCCTTGCCTTCTTGCAAGGCGGGGAAGGCCCAAGGAGCTCACTGGCCAGGGGCCCATTCGAGTTAGGAATAGGGTTAGGGTTAGGGTTAGGATTCGGGTTCGGGTTCGGTCTCTTGGCTTTTCTCTTGGCTTTTGGCTGCTGGTTTGGGTTTGGTCTTATTATTTTGGCGGCGCCATGCCCGGCGGCCCTCGTGAGCTCGCGCTCCCGTCGTCGGGGACGGCAGCCTCGGGCATGGACAACACGGCGCGACGCAAGTTTCAAGCGCCCTCCTCCGCGGCGAAGGGATCCTCCGAACCCCCGTCGTCGGAAGATATCAAACGCTCACTCAAGCAGGAGAAGAACCGCCTGCGTCGTGAGGCGGACCCGCTCCACAATGGGACGATCGCCGTGCGCGAGAATATTCGCGCGCGTGCGATAGACCTCAACCTTGATGCGGGAATTGGGAAAACCATGGTCGTGAGTGACCAGCCGGGTGGCAACCCGCAAGCAGGAGGGTACTACTGCGCCGTATGCGACTGCACGCTGAAAGACTCGCTCGGATGGTTAGACCACATCAACGGACGGAAGCACCAGCACGCGCTTGGGCTGAACCTCCGCTCCGAACGGTCTACGGTCGAACAGGTGAGGGCGAAGCTCGCGAGGCTGAAGGCTGCAAAATTAGCAGGGGGTGCCGCGGCTGTGGCGGCGGCCATCGCGAACCCGAGCGCGCCCGTCGGCCCGCGGAAACTCGCTCTAGAGGATACAACGGCGTACGAGGCGCGAGCCAGGCTGATTCGCGACGAACCTAAGCGAGCACCTGTCGACGCGACGAAGGAAGACGACGAGGATGCGTTGCCACCAGCGAAGCGCGCGCGCGGCGGTGGTGAGTGACCGGGTTTGAAAGGAACCTGCTGAATTATGTACGACCTACAACTGTAACATCGCAAAACGAGAGTTTGTTTGATCTTCCCTTAGTTGCTTCTCTTTTCAGTTGCCCTACTATGTACTGCACACGTTCTCGTTCAACCATAGTCAAAACAGCCATCTGTTTCCTGCAGGATCCTCTTCAAGCCCACTTTTCCGTCTGCTTTCCCGCCTTGGCCACCGCTTCGAGCACACCTTCGGGCGTGAGTGCCGCGTCGTCAGCGATTTGCACGGTGACTTTTTGCGTTTCGAGGCTGACGTCGAAGGAGGCGACGCCCTGTAATCTCCCCAAGATGCGTGTGACAGCGCCTGAGCACCCCTCGCACGTCATCGCCACACGAAGCTCGACCGTCTCACCTCCCATTATTATTATTCAAACACACTTAGATCAAAAACAATAACGAAAATCCACACGGACGCGCCTCCTCCGAAGTTCTACCACGAGCAGGGGGCGTTCCGAACCTGCTCGATCCTCCGGAGAGCGGAGGGGGTCGCGGGAAGGCAGGAACCCGAACCCTACGATAGTTGTATTCCTAGCTGTAACCCTAACCCTAGCTGTAACCCTAACCCTAACCCTAACCCTAACCAAAACCCTAACCGTTGTTGTTGTTGCCGCGTATTTCCCGAAGTCCGTCGCGCATCACGTCAGCGATTTGATAATACAGACCCCTCGTGAAGTTGCCTGTCGTGTCTGCGGCGGCCACTTCAAGGAAACCACGCCAAAAGCCGTCGTGGAATGCACATCCTTCACATGGCGCGTACTTGGTCGTCGACTTGGCCTCGTTCGCCTTGACGTCTGAGTCGTTGAATGTTCCCGCAGTCATCGCCGCGGAAACCTGCTTAAAGCGGTCAAGTACGACGTCCGCAGCTGCCGATCGGCGAAGAACTTCGCTTGCTTCCTTGCTGAGTCCTTGCATGGACGCAATCGCCTCGAGATCGTTTGCAAGCGCGTTGACAGCACGCAAATTCTCTGCTGGAACCACTTGCTCCACCGCTAAATCAGCAAGGAGGCTCTGCACGTCGGCCGTGCCTCTAAAGGCTACAACAACACGTCCGCTGGATTCGTCGTGAGGCGAACCTTTCGTCCATGATGGCGACGGTGCCTGCCATCCAATGTACGCCTGCGTGACTCCAAGAGGTCGTCCAAGCGTTCGCACGAAGCGAAGCGGTGGATCCATTGCCTCGCACCAAAAGCAGTTGTTCGCATTAAGTGACTCCTGACACTCGTAGCTGGCGTAGCTTGCAAAGAGGAGCTGCTTGGCGTCATCGAGTCGCGTGGCTAGTGGAGAAGAAGAAGAAGTAGTAGTAGTATCGTCGTCTGTCACGTTTGCTGTTGTTGGCATGGAAGGCAACGTCGGCCATGCACTCAACACCTCCGTGACTGAAACCTATACTCTCTTGTGAGCGTGGTCTTGACCTTAAGTGACCTTAAGACAGCCACACTGGAAGTAAGTATAAAGCAGTTATAACCACTGGTAGTGGCCGCCACTAGATATAGGTTTGGTATCCCCTCTGACTACGAATCGAGTAGACAAAGAGAAGAATGATCGATTACAAGATACTCATCGGACGAGCCCATCTAGTGGCTCGCCCACAGGACGCCTCTGGGCCGACCAGAGGCCCCAGGAGACACCTCTTCACCACCGTAGAAGTGGCGATAAGGCCTTCAATCAAATCCCATCCAAATCCAACCCAATATCTTCACCAGTAGATAAATCAGGAGCCAGGGAGCCGCCACTCCTTCACATGTCACAAACCCACGTGGCGGAACTCCGAAACCAAACTCACCTGAAACCCCTAAAACATAACCCCGGTCCGGGAGCCCAAAAACCGATTCCAAGGCACCCGAAAACCCCAATCCATCAAAACCCCAAAACAGAACCTGCGAGACCTAAACGCCCTCGCTCACTCCTCCCGAGCAGGGTCTCGGGGTACAAACTCCCTGCACAGTGTCCTGTCACGCAACCTGCAGAAATCATCACGCGATAGCCCCTTAGTAAGAAGATCAGCCAATTGATCCTTTGTATCGATGTATCGCAGCTCCAACACTAGACGTCGCACCTGATCGCGTACATGTACGCCAGTCGTTCCGCACGAGTGGCGTCGAGGACGTCCTCAAGGTTCTGCTTGATTGCGTCGAAGGCCGGATCAGTTCCACCGTTTTCGTTGTCGGCCGTCGAGCTGCGTTCGGGTAAACCGCGACGCGCGCGCAGGTAGAGTTGTCCGGGTGAGGCCTGCTCTGCAGTGCGCTCCTCCAGCTCCTTAAGAGCGGCTTGCGCTTGCGTACGCTCCTCCTCGTTTGATGAGTGCGCAGCTAGGCGTTCGAGGTCAGCTTTGACCTCAGGTGTGAGGCTCATGTGTTCCATTTTTCCAGGCTTGGCCACGGAGCCCTCCGTGGATAGACCCGGTTCCATGACTGAAACCTATACTCTCTTGTGAGCGTGGTCTTGACCTTAAGTGACCTTAAGACAGCCACACTGGAAGTAAGTATAAAGCAGTTATAACCACTGGTAGTGGCCGCCACTAGATATAGGTTTGGTATCCCCTCTGACTACGAATCGAGTAGACAAAGAGAAGAATGATCGATTACAAGATACTCATCGGACGAGCCCATCTAGTGGCTCGCCCACAGGACGCCTCTGGGCCGACCAGAGGCCCCAGGAGACACCTCTTCACCACCGTAGAAGTGGCGATAAGGCCTTCAATCAAATCCCATCCAAATCCAACCCAATATCTTCACCAGTAGATAAATCAGGAGCCAGGGAGCCGCCACTCCTTCACATGTCACAAACCCACGTGGCGGAACTCCGAAACCAAACTCACCTGAAACCCCTAAAACATAACCCCGGTCCGGGAGCCCAAAAACCGATTCCAAGGCACCCGAAAACCCCAATCCATCAAAACCCCAAAACAGAACCTGCGAGACCTAAACGCCCTCGCTCACTCCGTGGAGCTCGGTATCGGCGTCGTCAGAGACGACGTTCTATTTTTCTTGAGCGCGATGATTTTCGGCAGGACAGCATTGCTCGCCACTTGCACGTCATCGTTTGTGTACGATTCGTACTCCACTTGCTGCTTGGGTGGTGGTACCGAAGCCGACGCTTCATCAAAAAGAAGTGTGATGAGCAGTGGTAGAATCATCATCATCATCACTACTGGTCGTACTGCTGCTGCTGCTTCTTGTTGTATTATTGGCGTCGTCGTCATCAAATCGTCGTCCGGTGGTCGTCGTGACTCGTGAAGTGAGTGGAGATCTATCAGTAATGGCGTTGTGAGATGTGAAAAGATGTGATTTAGCTTCCTCCACGGTCCAAGGGTTTAGGGTTAGGGTTTAGGGTTTAGGGGTTAGGGGTTAGGGGGTTTAGGGACTTGTTAGGAAGAAATTTCAGTTTTGGATCATTACGGCCTTTTTTGTTTCACTGCTGGATCATGACATCATGTTTTTGGATCAATCCGAATTCTCGACTTGTGGCGTCGACCAAGAAACTTCCAAGAATTTCTCGACTTGTTGCCCCGTTCATTGCTCAGGTGGCGGCAACCGACTTTCCCCTATGATCCAACAGTGAAACAAAAAAGGCCCTAATGATCCAAAACTGAAATTTCTTCACTGGTTTAGGGTAGGGCTAGTGCCGTCCTCGCTGGGGGTCAGATGCAGACCTGGCAGAGGGGCAGGTGCTCTCCATCACGTACGCATACACGTGTGTCGTATAATATCATTGCGTCTCCGCTCAGCCTTGACTTTGACTTTAGTGTTGATTCAGCTCTTGTAAATTTCAGTCTCGTTTGGGATACGCACCGTCGTTGGCTTGGCTCGGATGCCGTATCATCGTCATCACCACCATCACCATGAATATCATCCCCATCCCGATCCCCGTCCCACATGCTCCCGCCGCACGAAACGAGAGCACTCGCCCTCATGTCCGCCGTCCTCTCCGCATTCTCCACCACAGGATCGCTCTTCATCGTACTCTCCATGCTCATATTCGACAAATTGAGAAAACAACCCGCCGGATCACTCATACTGTGGCTATCCGTCAGTTACGTCGGATATGGCGTGTCGCAGGTGCTCCTATCCAAACCCGCGGACGTCGACGGTGCCATCGCCAAAGAGGCACACGGAACGGCGCTCTGCCAGACGCAGGCGATGCTCGCACAGTTCTTTGCCATCGCAAGCTTCGCGTGGACGGCAGCCATTGCGCACACCCTACACGCCGCGGTCGTCAAGAGAGACGTGCACCACAAAGAAGAATGGTTCCCGAGATACCACAGGCTTATTTGGACGACGTGCTTCGTCTTCATGCTCATACCTCTCCTCGCAAACATCTACGGACCCACGGGGGGGGAGGGTTCTGCTGGATTAAGAACGACAGAACGGAAGGGCACGTGTTTCGCATGCTGCTATTCTACGTTCCGCTCTGGCTCGCCGTCGGTTACAACAGTATAAGCATGTGGCAGGTCACAAGTGTCATCACGCGCGCAATGCGCCTCGTCGTTGAGACTGACGGGGGCAACGACGTCGACGCCGCGGAAGATGCCCCGGATGCGACGATGGACGACGACGAAAGCGCGAGCTCGGCGATGCGGCTGCGCAACTTGAAGCAGATGCGTCGCATTGGCCTGTTCCCGCTGATCTTAGTGGGTTGTTGGATGTTCGCAACCATCAACAGAATTTATGAGATGTTTGATGGATCGCCCGTCTACGGCCTCTACGCGCTCCAGGTGCTGAGCAGTAGCTTGAGTGGCTTGCTGAACGCATTGGTTTACGGGATGATGCCGTCCGTGCGGGGAGCGTGGTCTCGCGTTCTTGAGAAATGGCCAGTCGTCGGCCCGCTTCTGAGCAGTCAAGCGCGCGTCGGCACATCAAGCAGCGGCTACACAAGCTTTGGGAATGCGCTCGCCGCAGATGACGGCGACGGCGACATCTCTCCTGGCTAAAAATGAAAAATCATTTTTAAATTTTCTTTCGACTGATTCACGCATCTGGATGCACACGAATCTCTCGTCATTCTGCGCACGCGAGACGACGAGGAGGGCGACTCCTCGGCACCTTGCTGGGACACAGCTGGCGCGACCACCGCGTCCAAAAAACAAGGACGCTACGTCGTCGACGAAGAGACTCAGGTGGACGTCGTTAACATTGACGCGGACGACGACGCGGCTTGGATCGCAAAGAGAGCGCAGGTTGCCTGCCGAGTGTCCGTCTCGCCGGAGGATATCGGTATGCTCGAAGCGGGCAAACAACCGTGGTTGGCGCGCGTCACCATGCCAGGAGCGAGTGGCGAAGTGCGGTACGTGTTCCCAAGCGAGGACTGCAAATCACAGCATAGCGAGCTCACGTGCGGCGATGCCTCTGGCGCGCTCGTGGAACTCTTTCACGCCGCGCGAGCCTCTGACGACACAGGAGTTGCGCCTGTCTTCGAGTTTGGCGACAGCGACGCAAGGCCGTTTCTCGATTTGGAGGCACTTGCGCTCGCGGCACCTGGCATGAGCGTGCGAGATGCAGTCGACCAAATGCTCGTTCCTGCACTGGCGCGAGCAGCGAAGGCTTGTGCCCCACTCGTGGCTCTTGGTGCGCGCAGCGCAACCGTGAGACACTATCACCCACCGGAGCTCACTCATCCAATCGCATTCGTGACACGCACGGACGAAGGTGACGTAGACGGCGACGACGCGCGGAAGAGGCGCGAATGTGCGCACATGCTGCTTGGCTTGCCAGAGGACGTGCCACGGCTGCGACAGACATGCGCCATCGCGATTGGCCCAACGGCGCCAGCCGACGATGTTGACCGCGTCGGCGAAGCGTCGGCGACAGGAATCGACCCTCTGACGCGCATCGTCGATGTGCACGCGGGCCTGCCAATGCCAAAGGGAACGGTGCTGTGCCGAGGCCCTTACGCATACTTCCACTACATGCAAGATCGGATGGATGACAAGGGCTGGGGGTGCGCGTACAGGTCGCTGCAGACGATCGTCTCGTGGTTCCGACTCAACCATTACACAGATCGCAGTGTGCCGAGCCATGCAGACATCCAGGCAACGCTTGTGAAGCTTGGCGACAAGCCGAAATCTTTCCTTGGATCGCGGCGGTGGATCGGCGCGATCGAGCTTGGCCTCTTTTTGCAGTCCTACCTCGATGTGACGTACAAGGTGTTCACCGTGAATCGCGGCGATGAGATGGATCAGCAGGGGCGAGCGCTCGTTCGTCACTTCGAGGAGGAGGGCACTCCTGTTATGGTGGGCGGTGGTGTGCTCGCGTACACGCTTCTTGGTGTGCGTTACGACGAGTCCTTGGGAAAGTGTGAATACCTTATTCTCGACCCGCACTACACAGGAGGCGATGGCGACGTCAGCTTCATGCATGAATTTGAGTAGTTGATAAAAGTTTTTGTTACCATCCATCCTCACGTCGTTCGTCGTCGAATTACCATCGTGCTCCCAATCACCGTCAGGAAGGCGAGCGCGTGGTCCGGGTGAAGCCGACGTCAACGCCGCCACCATCACCTTACCACCACCACCGCCGCCGCCCGCACCTGCCCCCGCCGCCCCTGCCCCCCGCCGCCGCCGCGCCGCCGCCGCCGCCGCCGCCGCTAGGCGTATCCCAGGAAGTCGGGGTACGACACCCAGCCTGATGACGCGTAAAACGTATAAGGATTGCCTGGTATGTCGTCAGGCCTCGCGCCTGACGAGCTCCACGCCTTCCACGCCTTCACGCTCGTCAGACCGAGCGTGCGCACGTACGCGCGCGCTTCCTCGAAGCTGCGAAAGTTCGTACGTTGTGTAACCCGCGCTTTCTTGCCCACCGCGTATCCGAGGAAGTCGGGGTACGACAGCCAGCCTGATGACTCGTACATCACATCAGGATGGCTTGGAATATCGTTAGGCTTCGCGCCTGACGACCTCCACGCCTCCCACGCCTCCTTGCTCGTCAGGCCGAGCGTATGCATGTACCCACGCGCATCCTCCAAGCTGCGAAACTGTCCGCGCTGTCCGCGCCTCCTCTTCCTCTCCGGTGCTGCTGCTGCTGCTGGTTGTGGTGGAGGGGGGGGAGGGGGGGGAGGGGGGGCAGGTCCTCGTTGTTGAGGGAAGAAGGCGGTGAGGGGGCGTAGGGTTGGATCGGTAGGGTTGGTGGTGGTGGTAGTCGCCCCCGACGCCCCGTCGTAGAAGTTGATGTTGAGCCAACTAACACTGCGTGTGTTGCGGTCCACGGCCCGCAGAGTTGCCCTTTCTAGTGCTTCGGCCCCCGCCTTGTCGTCGAAGTGGTGGAGTATTTTGCGCGTGGGGGGCCCTCGCGCACACCACATCAAAATCACCAATACGCCCGATGCGACGTACCTGTCGTTCGGTTTGCATGAGTGCATGCCGACGTACGAGACGAGATCCCAGTCCAACTTGTACACCACATGGCCTTCCCTCGGTAGGGCCGTGAAGGAAGGCAAAGGCGAAGAAAAAAGCCGTTGGTATACGGAACCCTGCGGAGTAAACCGCAGTCTTTTTCCATTGAACTGGAGACTTAGCCGTGCAACACCACCTTGCAAGTCCAGTCCAATCGATGCGCGAGCCGACCTTCCTCCCCTTATTTTTTCCACGATTTTGTTCAAGTCGGCCGTTGTAAACAACGTTTTGGACTCGACTGTTTTCTTCACTACGTCCAGCAGGACTTCTTTTGACCAGGTCCCTGAGGTGGGGAAATCCACCTGAAGGTAAGGCGGGTGTTTACCTTTGTTGTCCACCACGTACTTGGGCGTACCAGTGATACTTAGTAACCCATTTTGTTGTTTGAACGTTTCCCAGTTCGCTCGAAGCTCCTTTTCGGAAGACATTGTTGAGTGTGAAGGTGAGATAAGATAAGATAAGACCACCCTCTCTCTATGTAACCCTAACCCTAATCCTAGCCCTAGCCCTAATCCCAGGCTTAGCCCTAACTCGTCCCACTTGTTCTATGGGGCCTGTGCTGCGCCGGGCGTGGGTGACTGGGGGGGCCATTTCTCGTATTTTTTTATTTTAGCAGCATGTCGTCGTCGCCGTCGTCGCCGTGGGGTTCCATTTCCATGGAGGACCCCTTTAAGTTTTTATCCGAAAAAACGTCGTCATATCTGCAAAAAGTCGAATTGGTAGTGAAGCCTGTTAGCGATAAAATCTTGATAATGACGACGACGGGATACGCACACGCTTCGGCGGGATTGGCGCAAGCGGAAGACTTGGTTTCGACCAACTACTCACTCGTCACCTCACAACTTTCTTCCGTGGAGCGCGAACAGTTCACGCAAGCCACTGTATTGGCGCGCTCATCCCTTGCCGCAGCATCTCTCTACCCACAGGCGGTCGCAGCATGTGCGACTCTGGGGCTTGTCGCTGCTGTGCCGCACGTTCGAAGCGTGGTTTTGAGAAATACGCTCGGGCGACTACGATCAGACGAAGGACGTCTGCGTGCACTCGAACGACGCGCAAGAAACATCACGGAAGATCACGTCGTGCGAAAAAACGACGAGGAGAAGCTCATCACACGACTCACCAACGCACAGAAGGAATACAGCCATGCGAAAATCAAACTCGAGGCGGCAGCAGCGCAGCTCAGGGCACTCGAACAACGCGCAACAGCCGCACACGAAACCGCAGGCACGCTCGCGGCGGAACTGCGAATCGCGCCGAGCAGAGAAGCGGCACTTCTGCGAGCGGACGTGGGAAAGGTTGCTACGGACATCAAGCGGCAGAAGTCGGTCGTCACGCGAAAACTGCAAGATTTGACGAGCCAGGGACTCTACGTGTAACAGGTTGCTTCTTTTTGTTGTTGGTTTTTTACTTACTTCATTCATTCAGAGAGGTGGAAAAAACAACTGACGACTCACCGCCGATAAACTGTCGCTGGGAGTGCGTACCGAGGGCTTTTGCGCGGTGAAAGCAGCGTGCCAGGTGCCGGCCCGTCACCAGAATTGCCCGCGTTGCCTATGGTTGCCTGGCCAGCCGCCGGGGGAATGTCGCGCGCGCTGAAAGCATTAAGCAGAAGCTGCATCTCGCCCGGTGTGAACTGCGGGCTGTTGAGCATGCGCGCCGAATCGGGCTGCGCGAGGCGTGGTGAACGCCGCGCACCTGCGGGGTGAACGGGAGAGCCGTGCACGGGCGTTCCGTCGCCGCTCGTGATCGGAGCTTTGGCGCGGAACAGCTTCTGAAGAATCGCATTCTTTGCGCTCGCACTGCGCGTTGAGTCAAGCGCCCCAGCACCAGCGCCTGCCGTGCCGGCATTGCGCCCCAACGGCGATGCGCCGAGAGCCCCTCGCGTGCTGCGCGCGGTACCACCCCCAAGCGGGCTCATTCCGCCGCGTGGGCTCGCGGCACGCGTCATTGCACGGTGTGCGTACGACGAAGGCGCTGCCATTGACCCAGCCGCACCGCCTGCGGCATTCCCCGGCGTCGGCGTGCCGCTGAGCAACCAACCCATAACCTCTTTCATCTCGCGCATGTCCGTCTCGGTCGTCTGCGGGCCATGCACGGTTTGTCGCTTGCTCGGCGGCCCGTCGAAGTCCACCGAGAAGTGCTCGGGGAGCATCTGCTTCAGCGTCGCTGTCTCGAGCGGCGTGAGGATTCCGCTGGGTACGCGCAGCGTTTGCGTCACTGACGTGGGTTGTCCGCCACCGCCTCCAACGTGTGGTATGTCAATTGTCAGCTTGCGCTTCGCCCTCTTGCTGCCGCCGCTACCTGTGCCGCTTGGACTGCTGAGGCTTCCACTTCCCGTGCGGCCAAGGCTTCCGCCACCGCCGTTGGCGATCGTGGTGACGGTTATTGGCGCGGGGGGTGGCTGCTTCGCCGAGCCGGCCTTTTCCTTGGGCGGTCGCATACGCTTCTTGCAGATGGCCATGTAGCGGTTCTTGACGGCGTTGTCCGTTCTCCCTCGCACCATTTTGGCGATTTCCGTCCACCGGTTGCCAAACTTTTTGTGTCCTTCAATGAGCAGGGCGTCCTCGTGTGCACTCCACCCACCTTTCGTGACCTCCGCGTTGAGGTAGTTCTGCCAGCGTCGGCGGCACTGCTTGGACGCCTTGGTTCCCATGGTTTCTGCAATGGCGGCCCACTTCTTCGTTCCGTACTCCCCCACGAGGCTTCGCAGCTGTTGGTCCTCCGCCTCCGTCCATACTGTGGTTCGTCCTGTTGGTGCGCCCGGTGGCTTCGAGGCTGCAGCTGATGCGGCTGCTGATGCTGATGCCGCTTGTTTTGCGTTTCCTTTTTTTGTTTTAGCGGCCGCCCCGGCCCCAGCCCCTGCGCCTGTTCTCCCCGCAGGCGGCGGCGGTGGCGCCTTGCCTGTCGCACCTGGCGGCGGCGGCGGCGGCTTCGGAGGCGGCATACCTATGTATATATATATGTACTCACGCACACCTTCTTAAGGCACTTACACGAAAAAGGAAACACACACACCCTTAACGCCCTTTTTGGAAACCAACCTGCTGGCCTTTTATTCGGGCCTCTTGCTTGTGGGAAGAATAACGGAGGCTTGGAAAGAAAGCTGGAAAGAAAAGGGCTGGAAGAGTTGAGGAACGTGGCGTTGTACAAAGCCTTCAAGCTTTCTTGTTCTTGTTTTTGTTCTTGTTTTTGTTCTTTGGCCTCCTCCCGTGATCCCGTCCGTCTCACACTCTCACACTCTCACACTCGCGAGTGCCTGCACCGTCTGCCTGCACGCTCTCACGCTCTCATCACACTCGGCCTGCACACTCTGCACCAGTCTGCCCGCACTCCGCAGAGCGTCCGTCATCGGCTCATCGGCTCATCAAAACATCTCATCAAACCCATGATGGCTTTTCGCAATTAGCAAAAGCTTCGTGGACGAGCAACTGGTTCTTCAGAGACTTCAGAGACTTAAGAGGAGCATGTATGATACTCGGTTCCCTACTGCTGGCACCTCGAGACTCGAGGCACTCGGATGCTGGTGCTGGTAGCACTGGTGGTGCTGGCTCCTGGTGCTGGGCTGCTGGGTGGGTGGGTGCGTTTGGGGGAATCCTGGTTGAGTCGTCGTGCTCTTTGTGCGTGAATATGCATAATTAATTTTTGAGGAAACTGGCGTGAAAAAAACGGAAATTATGGCAAACACGTGCAGTACTGCAGTGCAGTGCAAACTCGCATTGTTTCGTTTCATTTCGTTTCATTTCGTTTCGTTTTGGTGAATTGCGTTTGGTCTTTGGAGAAGCGATGGCGACTGCCTTGCAGCCTTGCCCGATGAGGTTCCAATTCCACGAAAATTCTTGAAAATTCTTTTGGGGTTGTTGGAGAGAGAAAAAAACGATACAGCGAGTGGGCAGCAACGCGAACTCGAGCAACGTATTTCTAGGGTAGGTTATCAGCTGATTGGTGAAGGATACTCACAGACTAGCCTGCCACACCTGCCTGCCACCAAGTTTCACGCAACCCAAGGCTGCAAGGTCATAGTTCTTAATAATAACCGACGTGCTGTCCAATTTCAGGTCTCAGGATGTGCGTGTTCTTTGATTGATCGCTTCGATGATGGAGTGAGAGCCGTGAGAGCCGTGAGCCTTGAATGGACGATTGGAGCAGCCCAGCAAGCCAACCAAATGCCAATTCACCAAATGCTTGCTTGAATGCTAAGCCTGATCCTGAGCTTGACGGACGTATGACGGCACGGACTGGACTGCACGCAGAGCAAAGGACGAAGGAAGGGACTATGCACCAGAGTTCATAGACTAAGTACTAGTATAAGGACGGATCCCCATTACAGTACGACAATTCAGAACCAAGCCTTAGGTGTGTGTGCAAGCCTCCTGGGCCAGGTGGAAGTTTCAAACCGCAGAAAGATTTGGCGCGCGTTCATCCGGCTGATTGTCAGGTGTCATTCCCAGAAGTTCAAAGAGCTCCGAGGCAGATATCTCGAATGTCCGCCATGGCCCCGCCCCCGCTCCTGCTTGCCGAGGTGCAAAAGCAACTCAAGAAACTAGGACACGGCGCAGTGCCCAACGAAGTCGTCCTCGCCTTCCTAAGCGAACTCGCGGAAGAAGAAGGTGGGATGGAAACGCTGCTCGCCGCGGCGTCAGCGGCAGGGGCAGTCGACGACGTTCCGCTCAAAACCATCGCAGCTGCGACGAATTCGCCACAACGCCCGGTCGGCAACTCGGCAACAAGACAGCGCAGGAGCTTGGCACCGCCGAGGCGCGAACTCACGACGAACACACACGCCGCTGCTCAGGAAAGAGTCAGGCCGGCCACCGCACCGCCATCTACTGCGCGGGTGCCGCTCGCTGCACGAACCGCCCCGAACGTCGTCAACGCACCGACACACAGACAGAGACCACGCACGCCCGCTGCGAGCAAACCGCCGTGGCGTGCGAACCAGCTGACCGCGCAGGTGCCAACCACGCCGGTGGCACCAGCACACGTCGCAAACGTACCAACATCGCGACCTCGCACCGCAGACGGCTCGGAAAACCGTTCTCACAAAACAGACCGCGTCAAGAGGCACCAGAGCCTTACGCGCACGTGGTCGAGGTGCACCGTCGGTAACACGACAAAGCAGCCGGGTGAGGCCGCGGCCGCCATCCCTCTGGCGCGCCGCCGCGACGAACCGCTCAACTTCCACCTTCGCTTTGCGGAGGCGCACCGGCGTGCGGAGCAGGCGCGGCGCACCGCCGTCACGAACGGCCGCGCGCGTTCTAAGGCGACGCGGGCGCTTGAGTCGTCGGGGAGCCAGTCGCGCGTTCCATGGTAAGCGCACGTAAAACGCACGTAATATCACCTTCGTTTGTTCTCTTTCTTCAAGTATGACTTCCGTGTACTCCATGCACTTCCGGCGTCCCGCGCCATGAGCTCCTCCACCGCCTTGGCGGCTTCCAGCGCAACCTTGCGCAACGCGCCGATGGAGTTGCACACCGCCAAACGTTTTGCGGTCGGGCGATATCATGAGCTCAGAACTCCATCTGCGCCACGATAACGTACAAAAGTATATGTCAAGATTCATTATTATTTATCAATTTATTAAAATGATCCGTTCGGCGTGTCGGAACTTACGGGAACCCTAGCTTGATCGTGCATATTACCGAGTTCGCATTCACTTTGGCGATCGGAATGAGAGTGCTCGACTGCTCGTCGATCTCCACGCTCACGACGCGGTCATGTCTCATCCAAAGAAGATCCGGACGGCGCACCAAGCGAGGCGTTACCGCGTTACATACTTACAAGGCCTAGGAGGCCTCTAAGAAGACTAGGGAGCAAAGCATGAGGAATCGTGCTTTGCAACATGAGCCATTCAAAAGAGTGGAGTCCAAAGAGGAACGGTCGAATGGAGAATATCGACATGCATGGGAAATCCATGCTTTGCCACATATAACCATAAAATATAACCATGAAGAAAATCACGTGATCTAGGAGACAATCACGTGATGTGCCATAACAAACTATAACGAGACCAAATAACCAAACCAAAAGATATCGTCCAAGAACCTTATCAACAAAGATATCAACAAAGGTCTTGTCCAAGTATAAAACCAAACCATGTATGGCCCAATCTCAGGACGGTAGAGACACCGTTCAAGAGTGGGTCCATAAACAAAAAGAAAGAAACCAAGAAAAGAAAAGGAAAGAAAACCCAAAGAAAAAGGGTTAGGGTTAGGGTTAGCCGTAACACCCTCCCGCCGCACTAATCTGCGCGCCTGCCATTCGGGGTTCGGGAATTCCCCTCCGGGTCCGGGGCTTGGCGTCCTGTGCTTTTGTCGCCGCACCTCCGGGGATTGCGTTAGGGGATACTCTTCGGAAATCTGTCCGTTGTTATTTTCTTTCTTCGACTGTTTGAATTTTGAGTCATCCGTTTGCAAGTCCATGTATAGTCTAACATTTAGTAGTTGATCCATGGCGCCTTCGCTCCCACCTCGTCGTCAGTCCTACCACCATCATCGTCGTCATCATCCTGGTGGCGGCGGCAGCTCTGTCTCTCGTCGTGGTGGTGCTTCAGCTCAATCTCATCGTTCATGCGTGCTTCGGCTTGTGCGATGGTACTTTCTCAAAGACGCCTTGCTCATCGCTGCGCTTGGTTTATTCTTGGTGACAATCATACAACAAACCTCAATCATTGCGACCAACATTAAAGACGAACGCGCGCAATCTGCACCAACGACAAACTGGCAGTCACGACGTCACGTTCGAAGACTGCGTGCTCCCGTTTTCCGACAAAACAGCACGACACGCCGTCGCGAAGAAGATGTTGTTGTCGAACTCAAACGCACACCCGCCAACAATGCCCCGTGGCAGCTCGCCAACGACGAACGAGTTCAAATGACTCTCCTAGAGAAGGCACATGCCATCTACACCCTCGTCAAGCACCACGGTGACGATGTCGCGAAGAAGCTCGCCGTATGTGCGGAGTACCACGAATCCACGACGTCATCATCATCACCATCAAAAAGAGATGATCCGTCGTATCAGCTCTGGTGGAATGGTGCGGCACGCTATGTGGGCTGGGCGGCACCACAGCTCTACGCCACATCTGCTGTGGGGCAGACGCGATTCCTGATGATACCCAAGTCCGCGACGACGAGTGTACGCGCAGCTCTCTCCAGGTCATTTCATGATCTCTTCAGCACCAATGGCAAGCTCTTTCATCAACGCAGCCGCGGCGAGGGCGAGGGGTTCTACTGGTCCATCAACTCCACGCGTACTCGCTCACTTGCCGTGAGGAATCACAACAAGATTATTACACAGCACGGCGGCCACCTCGCTAGAAATACTACTATACCTAGCAGGGATAATAAAACCAATCTCCTTCTTTCAGCGTCGTCGCAACCAAGGCGTGACCTTGCCTCATACTACGGTGCGGCATTCACCACAAACCCAATTGGCCGAATCATCAAGGGGTACATGCAGCTTCACTTGCTGAAGGCAAGAAAAAGGTTCGATAGAAGATATCTTAAAGCTGCCAAAAACTACACGACGCTGCCTGAGCTCATGCAAAGCGAATTCCCGCAATTTGTCGACGATCTATACAACCAGGTGAGCTCGCGCATTAACGGATATTTCGACGTTCACGGTTCCCCGATGATGCCATTCTTCTACAACGCCTTTGCGGACATGAGAGAGCTGCTCGACCACGACATAGGTGTAGCGGGAAGTTACCGCCGGCGGTGGAATTCATCAGATATCGTCAATGCTGTCGTACAGTTCGTGGGTAAGACAGAGAATTTCGACGAGGACTGGAAACGCATGCTCGACGACCGCGACGCCTTTATCGGATCCAAGAACAACAGTATTGTGGCCCCCTTTGCGAATGCGAAGAGGGTCGGGCGCAAAAATGCGAAAAAGGGTCGAAAAAACAACTTGCTCCAGAACATGTCGCACGTGAACACAATGGATCAGCACATGGCGGAGACGTTGTGTGCATCGCTGTTCATGGACTTTGTGTGTCTTGGTTACGAGTTTCCGCCCGAGTGTGATCGTTTCGAGAGGGCAATCAAGACCAATCAACTAAACAGGGACGTGCCACTGCCGCTGGTATACTAGCATGCACGCGATTGCTCATTCAGTCAGTAACGGAGAAGGTTATTTACATATCACTTACATGAAGGATGCACTTGCCGCACGTGTCACCACCGAGCATCATCCGCATGTGCCACCCCCGTCGCTCGGCTAGAGCTTTCGTGCGTGGCGTTGCGTATGTAGCCGGCGGTCCACGAAACGAAGTGAGAAACGCATAACCTACCCGAGCGCTCGGGAGCCGAGGCGACATGCGATCAGCGGTCCCCTCCCGCCGCACTAATCTGCGCGCCTGCCATTCGGGGTTCGGGAATTCCCCTCCGGGTCCGGGGCTTGGCGTCCTGTGCTTTTGTCGCCGCACCTCCGGGGATTGCGTTAGGGGATACTCTTCGGAAATCTGTCCGTTGTTATTTTCTTTCTTCGACTGTTTGAATTTTGAGTCATCCGTTTGCAAGTCCATGTATAGTCTAACATTTAGTAGTTGATCCATGGCGCCTTCGCTCCCACCTCGTCGTCAGTCCTACCACCATCATCGTCGTCATCATCCTGGTGGCGGCGGCAGCTCTGTCTCTCGTCGTGGTGGTGCTTCAGCTCAATCTCATCGTTCATGCGTGCTTCGGCTTGTGCGTTTGTGCATTGTGCATTTGCGCGTTGCTCCTCGTCATAATAATAATATGATGATTAGCGCCTTCTTCTCGCCGGCGCCATTGCTCGTGGTGGTACTACTACTCCTGCTAATGGTCGTCGCTCATCCCCGTGGTGGACTAATAATCGAACAAGTGTCGGCGGCGGGATACCCGTACTCGTCCGTGTGGTTCCCATATGCAGCATCTCGTACTACCTCTGCTGTGACGCCGCCGCATAATCGTCGTTTGTTGGCGGAGGACGTCGTTGTTCTGCCGCCGCGTGGTGCTGGACGCTGCATCGCCGCGAACCCATTTAGTGGAGGAAGCGATTGCATACAATACAGCGGACCTGCGTGGACGGCGAAACCGGAATCGGCCAAGAAAGACTGCGACGAAGGATCGTCTGTACCTGGCATCACCGGAGTTTTCACGCCCGATGCGCTGTGCCCCGCAGCCGATGGAACAAATCTCGTCGGCACATGCTCGCTCAACGGAGGTGTATCATCACCAAACGAAAAGCGCCTCGTCGTCGCCAACAATGGCCTTTCGTCTTCTCAGATTAACATGGCACGTATGGCTTGCACTGCCTTTGCACGCGGAATGTGGATTCCAAACGACAGCGACAGTGTGCCTTCTTCTACCACCACCACCACCACTGGTGCTGCTTCCAGAATCGAGGCGCCACCGCCCTCCTCATCATCGATTTCCGCCTCCTCCTCCTCTTCATCTTCTTCACCCGCAGCCGAGCTTCCTCCCGAAGAAGAAGGAGCACACGTGCTTATTGTGGGCGTCGAGGGAGCGGGGCACCACACCATCTGCAACGGCCTGCTGAACCCGCGTCCGCCCGGCGTTGCTCGGCTGATCCCGTTTTCGCCTGACATTTTTCTCGACGGGGATTATCCAGAGACGGATGCAGTCAAGCTTTGGGCCAAGCTTCTTCTGGCAAGACAGCGCTGGGGAAAGTCGAGTGGAAGCACCGTGTACTGTGCCAATAGTTTCCCGATGGGCGATGGGATGGGCAAGCACCTCCTGACGCGCCACCCAGATGTCAACGCTTTCTTGAGCGTGCCGGGGGTCACCACACGGGCAATTTTTGTGTACCGTAATCTGTCAGATGCAACACGAAGCAGCATGCGGCGCTTCCGACCACCAGACGCCAATTTCACGCAGGAGCTGGTATTTACACGCCAGAGCCAAGACATAATCGACGAGTCCTTTCAGAGCTCGTGCGGCGACGCGCTGCCCGACAGGTGCTACGAGGTTGTTTTTGAAGACATGTGCGCCAACAAAGTTGACACTGTAGAGACAATAAAGGCGGCGACCGGTGCCACGGGGCCTCTTAGCGTTCTGTGCCACGGGGGAACGGCGTCAACCCTAGAGGACAAAACCTCTAAGTTTTTAATTCCAATTTTTTAAACAAATTGTTGTGGTGGTGACCACTACCAGGAACGCGCTCTCGGTATGGCCAATCACCTTCACCCTACCGCCGCACCCACCTCCTCCTCCCCATTAGTCGCGGCACTCGCCAAGCAGATGAAAACACAGCATGAGTTCGACATGGAGCGCAAGGCGGCTGTGAGGCAGCGCGTGGGTTCTGAGGAATTTTACGACGCGATGAACGTGACAACTTTTGTTTTGCAAACAATTACGCACGATATTAATATGCACTGCCCGAATTGCTTGCATGTGGAGTTTGTTTTTTTGAAAGCTTCTGTTGATGTTACTTCTCAACTTTACAACGCACTAAAGTACAGCCCTAACCTAAAACAACACACACTTACAACACTCCCCAATAAACTAGCCACTATTGCACTCAAGTCCTCAGAGGTTGCGTGCAGACTCTTCAGAGGAACAGAACGTAGGCAAGGGGGAGGCAACGTGCCCTTGTCGTCGAGACGAATCAAAGGAACGGTCGAAACTTTAGCACGAGGCGGCGAAGTAGAATGTGCCGGAGCCGGTGCCGGTGCTGGTGCTGGTGCTGGTTCCTGTGCAGGTGCCGGTTCCGGTGCTTTGCTTACTTCGGGCGCCACTTTCGGTTCCTTCGCAGTCGGCCGCTGAGTCTTCTCGACTTTCGGCACCGTGCTGGAAGGACGCTTCTTCTTTGGCGACGAGTCAAATGTAAACGTTGAAGCTGGTTTCTCCGATGCCTTGCTTCCAGAGTCAGCAACACACGTCTCCAGTCCCTGCGCGGACGCCACGGCTAGGACGTCAACATTCTCTTCGGGTGTATTTCCAGTGGTGGGCAACGGGCGATCCGACAGCTCACGCAATTTAGCCAGCACCGGCGCCTCATCCTTTGATGTGGAGCCAGGACGCTTGGGAGGCTCCGCACCGAGCAGCGCCACCCGCAAAGCAGCTGTGACCGTCTTCGCCGCGTCGTTCGATGCAGCTTCCGCATCAACGAGACCACCATTCTCAATCGTGTCGTAGAACGTGTGGTAGTAAGATCGAAACGTGGGAACGACCCAGTAGCCAATGCCAAGCGCACTTGCCAGGTACCCAAAGCAGCGGTTCACGTGAGGGTACATAGGCAGCTCCACGAGCTGACAGCGCTTTGCAGCATCCGTGAAAGCCACGTTCGACAGTCCCGCGCCGTGCGGTCCTACAACCACCGCGGCACCCGCAAACATGCACACCTGCTTTTCAAATGTCAGGTCGTCGCCATCGCCCGTGTCAAAGACATGAAATGGTTCCATACCCTCGGGTAGGGCTTCTCGATGTTTCCTTGTAAACGCCTCCGCGGCATCGCGAAGCGACTTGAGAAGTTTCTCCTCAAGTGCCGGCCGAATTTCGCGAATACCCTTCCTGCGAACAAATAGAAGCGCCGTTCGCCGAACGGGCGTCGACACCGGATCACAAGCCACGGCTGCGCGCATCGCTTGGCCGAGGCCGCGTATAGCTATGCGTGCGGGTAGGTACGGCGTCCACATGTCATCCTCACCAGGCACGCCCTTGCCGCACAGGCGATATTCGATGAAGGAAACGCCCTCCTCCACTACGGCACGGCCGCTGCTGTGAGCAGGATAGTGCACGATGCGGTTACGCGATATTCCGAGCATTTCCAAGCTCTTCACGTGCCGCTGCACCTCCTCTAGATCGCGCGGTCCGTCGACGAGAAATCGACACTTGCCGCCAAAGTACTGCTCGGCAACCCAGGCGCGGGAGAGTCCCTCACACACCCAGTGGTAGTGATTGCGAGGCTTGGACGTCTGCAGCGGAACGAGAGGCCAAGCCGCAATCTCGCGCGGGACGGACTTGGCAGACGTCACGCGCATATCCGGCGATCCCGAGCTATTCGCATAGTGCGCAGCGAGGTCACCACACAGGTGCACGCACCCGAAAACCGCGCGGTCGCTGTACACTGCCGCGCCGGTTGGACCTTCGAGGTAAACGCGTCCTTTGAAGTTGACGATGCGCACCTCGAATTCTCGAAATCGCGTTGGGATGTCGTCCGCGCTGCCTGGATGCTGCGACGGGTCGAGCCGCGGGGTGTGCTCGCCGAAGTGCTGACCCGGCGCCAGGCTGTCGGGACCTGCGCCGGTGGATGAGTCAGGTTCGATACCCAGATCCTTGCACGTCAGGGGATCGCCGATGTCAACCAAGCTGGAACCTTCGACGTTCGCCACATCTGCCCACGTGCGGCACATCACGCGCGGCGCCTCACTGAGCAGCACCGCGCGATCGCGCACGCAGAGATCGAACGCCTCTCTCTGCATCTTCTTGCCCTCTTCGTTTAGGCGGTCCATCGCGCTCACGATGGTCGCTACAAGGTTACGCGGTTCTGCCTGTCCTGGCAACTCCTCCACGAGACTTCGTGCCATGTCCACAGCCTCCTTGTACGGGCCGGCGCGACCTAGGCATCCAGCAAAGCGGCTCTTCAGCCGCAGTCGCAGCGGTCCCTTTGGCGTTCTCTGCAGCGCGAGCGCGAAGTACCGGCACGAGTCTGCAAACACGTTGCACTCCATGAATATAAGTCCTGCGTTTTCGAGCGTATCGCGGTGTCGCGGCGCGGACATGAGCGCCTGCGCGAGGTGCACCTTGGCGAGTTCGAGGAACTTTCTCGCCTCCGTGATGTGCAGGCCGCGCAGCCGGTCTCCGATGGCGCTGACAATTGCGTTGTGTGGCTCAACGCTCGTCGGGTTGAGGTTAAGAGCTTGCTTGTAGCACTGCACAGCACCTTCGAGGTCACCCATTCCCCCCCGGCGGGCGCTCCGCGCCCGCGCCACGCCCTGGTCTAAGCTAAGCAAAGTATTGTAACAAAGGATAGTTACAATATTTGGTTTAAGGACTAGTGCCCGGCTCCGTCCTTGCAGCGAAGGATGGAGATTCTGGTCTTGACGACGGCGATGTGTCACCACAAGAAGACTACTCCCCACCTGCTCCGCTAGTAGGGGAGAAGGCAGGAAGCGTCGTCCAGAGGGAGGAGGGAATGGGAAAAACAAAAGGTGGATGGTTGGCAGCGCCAAGCACGCTCTTAGGGCATGTTCAGGGCTAAACGGTCAAGTTGGGGTGTTTTTCCGCCTTGGTGAAAATTTTTCTGGGCTCGAGACAGTTGACCTTGACCGATGGTCACAGCCAAAAGGTGAAGTTTCTGGTCAAAACAGGGGATACCTCTTCGCAGAGACGGCGGTCGCACGTCGACTTTCTCGGAGACGTGGTTGCAGGTTCCCGCTCGCCTGTTTGAAAATCGCAGTCTGGTATCGGTCGTTCGTTAACTAATTTGTTTAATAATGGCTTCTCCCGTGGTCTGGCCCAGTCGGGAGCGTATGCTGCATTCCAGACGCTCGCAAAGCCCGTGTCGGGGTTTGGTATGGTGTCGGGGTTTATGCGTCCATTGCGCGGGTTCGGGTACATCCGTGCAACTTCCGTTCCATCCAACTCCCTCAATCTTGCTTCGCGTGCTTGTGCCGCTGGTGTTGCAGGAGGATGGTAACCGGTGTCCGTTTCCTCACCAACTCGTTTGTCTGTCCACTGCACACCCTTGGCTTTGCACTCGTGACAGAGCCACCGGTTCTCTCGCTGAGAATGATCACCAGGTGGCAAGCACGCCAGATGCCACCACGCTCCACAAGCCTCACACTCCAACATCTGTGTCAGGTTCTCGGATCCTTTGCACCGTTTGCATGACTTAACTCCTTCGTCTGTGGGTACACCAATAGCAATCGGAAGATGACACGGTGCCATGTGCACTTCATTTTCCATCACCTCCGGTGATCACTCGCAACGGGAGAATCAGTGGCTCTGCCACGAGTGCAAGGCCAAGGGTGTGCAGTGGATGGGCAAGAGAGTCAACGAGGAGACGGATGCCGGGTATCGCCCCCCACTGACGCCAGCAGTGCAAGCGCGTGAAGCACGGCTGCGAGCCTTGGACAACACGGAGGTGGCACGCAGCTACCCTAACCCACGCAGCGGACGCATGCAACGATATCTGGGCACGGCTAGGTTTGAGCCAGAACGCTTCCCACCATATCGATTCTTAGTGAGCTACCGAGATGGGGACACCGAGCTGATGACAGAAGGCGAGGTCAAGAAGTATGCAGTAGCTGCAAAGCAGAAGCTAGCGCAGCACGCGCACGCCATGGTCATGGTTCAGAGAGAGGGTCACCTGGCACGCCAGAGGAGCGACACCGATGACCTGCAGCTGCTCATGGCGTGGCTCATGCCAGGCACAACCAGGGAGGGTGATTGGGATTGCACAGGAGAAGGTTGCTGGTGCAGGGGCGATCAAGCGAATTTCGCGTACAAGACGAAGTGCAGGGCCTGTGGCAAGCCAAAGCCGCAAGAGGCTGTTCGCACGACCACTGTAGTAACGCGTGATGCCGGAGAGGCAGATGATCTCGCAGCCCCTCAGGTGAAGTTCGCCATTGGACCTCTGCTTTTTCGGAGTCTTCGGCGTCTTCAGCTCGTGCACGTCGACGTCGTTCTCACCATGACCACGCTGAGGCGGCGGCGGCTGCACCACCGGCTCCAGTTCCTGCGGCTGCGCTGGCTCGATCGGCGGAGGCGGCGGCGGCGGCACCATCGCCTGTCACCGTGGCAATTAAGGCAGCTCGCACCAAGCACGAGATAGCTTCTTCCTGTAGGTTAAGGGTATCATTGAAAGCCCTTATCCAAGCTCATTCACGAGCATATGGGGGTTGTCGCGCTTCAACTTGCACCCCATTCCAGTTGCAATCTCGCCTCGCGGAGAGATCTGTCAGACAGAATCTCCAAAACATTCATAGGAATCATAGCACATCGCTAGAGTATCGAACGCACCGACATTGTAACAATTCGCCGACCGGGATCCCAACCGGGATCCCAAAAAACTTTTCTTTGGTGGCTTTGGGGCTCACGAAACCCCGAACCCGCGCGATCAATTCTCACCTTCCTTTTTCTGCCGAAGGAAACGGCGCGAAGCGACGCGCATATTACGAAGTAACAGAGGGGTCGAATCTTCTTCTTCCGACTCTTCGGGACCGATTTTGATCATTTTCGAACGACTCCCGTGCTCGTCGTGAAAAACGGTGAAAGAACTGTCGAATGTCGTCGAGCATATCGGTTCCCGGATTGCCGGAGACATTGGCGACGACCACATCAATGCGCGTTCCGTCTGTGAAGTGGGCGCAGCGCCGTGACCGTTTGTTGTTAACAATAGAAGCACCTCAGGGCGTATCACCAACGCTCTCACTACAAGAAGGTACAGACAATACGCTCGTGTACTCTTGTACTGCTTCTAGTGAGGATTCCTCGTCGTACGCTCTTTCGCTCGAGCTGTTTGGTTCCATCAATGCGTCTGAAACGCGTATGCAAATCCAAAAGTCCGGCGCTATGCTTGTCGTGATCGCGATGAAACTAACCGCAGGACCGCACTGGCCACGGCTTCTGAAAGCACCTGGTGCGTCGCTGGTTGGTCGCTACAGAATAATTATAAAACAACAACAGAACCACTTACACCTTTCACCACCCACCTCTGTCACCACCTTATTAAAACAAAAACAAAACGAATACAGGCAAGGCGCCGGCGCACATTAAGGTGGACTTTGACAAGTTCATTGACGAAGATGAGGAGGAAGAGTTGGCGAACGCCAAGGACTTTGACTTAGGCGACATGGACAACTTGAGCTTGTACGACGACCCGTACGACAAGGACATACACACAGACAGCGAGGACTCCGACGACGAGGATGTGCCTGGGCTGGACAAGGCTTAAGTATCAAAAAGTATGTATGTACCATACGAACGTTCAGTGTTACTCGTTTTATTTTTTTCATTCGTAACCACTACTACTCGTAAAGCACACAGACTATTTTAATTGCGTTGCGCGATGCCTAGCGCGCTGTTGTAGTCGTCACTACGCTCCGCGCGGTCCGACGCGTCAATAACATCCTTTGCAATCTGCTCGAGCGGCTTGTCAGCCTCCTCCTTGTGCATTGCCGCCAAACGGCTGTAGTTCGACGCACTCTCCGTGATGAAGCTCTTCTCCTCGTCCGTCACCGCGCGCATGAACTTCGCGGGGTTGCCTCCCCACAGCTCACCAGGTGGGACGACCGTGTTGGGTGTCACCACCGCACCAGCTGCGACAATAGCGCCTGTCGACACCTTCGCACCGTCAAGCACCGTCGCACCCATGCCAACGAGCGACTCGCTCTCAATCGTGCACGCGTGCAGCGTCGCGGCGTGTCCAACTGTCACGCGGTCGCCAATGATGGTTGGCAGAACGGCTCCACCCAAGTTGGCCTTGGAGACGTGGATGACGGTGTTGTCCTGAATGTTCGTCTCACGGCCAATTGTGATCTTGTTCACGTCGCCGCGGAGCACCGAGCCATACCAGATGCTGCTTAGGGGTCCGACCGTCACGTCGCCGATGAGGCCTGCTGACGGCGCGACATAGACGTTCGGGGGAATTTCGGGCTTCTTATCGAACAGGTTCATGACGGCGCGGTGGCGAGACACTGTGTATGTTTTTTTTTTTTAAATTTCGTGCGTGTGCGTGTAAAAGAGCGAGTGAGTTGGTTTTGTTTTGTTTTGTTTTGTTTTGAGTTTAAGACGAGACTTGACTTTTTGGCGGGGGCACGCGTCGTACATATCTCATGACACCATACTTCCCCCTCCCCCGGGTTCCGAGAGAGAACCGCCGTACGCGTGCGTGCCGTTCGAAGGTCTTCCGCACACCGACGAACATGTGCGCAAACACCTTTCCAGGACCACGAAGGACCACCTGGTACCACCACCACCACCACCAGGAACCAAACCCAACCAACCAACCAACCAACCAACACTTTTCCCAACCCACACCAAGACACCAGCCCGAAGAGCAGACTTTTCAACAAGTACAAGTACAAGTACATACACTGCTCTCGAAATGCGTACGAGCCTTGCAGGGAGCATCCGAGTCGATCGAGCGCTTGTCCTGTCTCCCGCACCAGTGCACCGAGGCCATACAGCATACGCGCCATGATTCGGATTCGCCGTCGAGGGTTTTCGTGGAGGACGCGAGCGACGACGACAAATACAATAATGCTGGTCGGAGAGAAGAGAACAGCGAGAATAGGTAGAATTTTACAACGCCTCAGGGATCCCGAGGGGATACCCCTTCCTGACACTTAGTTAGGGTTTCCCGTTTATCTTTCTTCCCTCGGAGGATCGATCCCATGACGGGGGTCATGGTGGCGGCGGCGTTACGCAGCAGGAGGCACGCAGACAGAACGCAGCAAACGTCATTGTGTACGGTCAAGGATCCGTTGAGGTAAGGGCGGTCACCGTTGTCGCATCAAAATCATGCAGAAGCAGATCAAGGACGAGAGTGCAAACAGCGCACGGAATGCTCTTTAGCAAAATGCGACAGCGCAGGGATATCTGAGAGGGGGAGAGGCGGTTGAGCGTTCAGAGCGTCAACCGCCTCTCCCAGCAACCGCAGATATCCGCCGGCACATACGATGCAATCTGCAAAACACAATGCATGAGGATCTCGGAGCGCGGCTTCGGTCGGGTCACAGGGCAAGTGAACTCACTATTTTTGCTTACACACACACCACAAAAATACCGTCCTAACGGAACCACCAAACAACCAACCCGACAACAGTAAGTCATCAACCACAACAACAACAATAACCTCAACACTCAACAGCCACACGACAAGCAACACAACAGCACCCCTACCACAAACCCAACAAACAATCGCACAAAAATCCCACCAACACTACAACATATCAATCAGACAACAGCAACTGCACCAACAACACCCACACATCATCCAAACACACACCCACCCACAGCATCACACCACCAACACCTTGTAATCACAACATTGAATGCGACCATGAACTCTTCTCCCAAACTCTCCCTACCTCGCAAGACAACACAGCAGCATTCCGAGAACACCTTCTCAGCTCCGTACGCGACACTCTAACGGGTGGGAGCACTAAACCCCGCTTTTTTTGGCACTCGACCCCGCTAAGTGGAGTGGGGTGTCCTTGGACCCCGCTGGAGCGGGGTGAGCGGGGTTAGCGGGCCCCGCTCACCTTTAGCGGGGTTAGCGGGGTCCCCGCTCACCTTTAGCGGGGACCCCGCTGCAGTAGCCCTAACCCTAACCCTAACCCTAACCCTAACCCTAACCCTAACCCTAACCCTAACCCGAAAAAAAAAAGTTGTTTTTACAGAGTGTGTGACCCTCGACTTGCCTGAAACTGTGGACCTGAGGGCCCGTTTTAGGAAAATGACCCCGCCAAGCCCAACGGGGTCGAATCCCCAAAATAGCGGGGTTTAGTGAATTATTCCACACTCTAACCCCCGAACATCTAACCAGACTCAACACACCATTCACGCTCACAGAATTTGAAGGCGCACTCCAAAAGCTACCTGTCGGTCGACTACTGGCAACGCAAAGACGCCAACATCCCCGGACCCCCAGATCCAATCCTCCATCATGAAAAATGCACCACTGCCAACGTCCACCGCCAGCAAACCGCGCTCTCCGATGCATACTTCGCTTCAACACGAAAGCTCTTCACAATGAGGGCACCCATCACCGCTCAAGCCTTATCCGGCAAAACCAATGGAACCATACCAGATACATGCTCCACATTGTATGTAGGGTGGATATGTCTGATGGTGTGCATACTTCAATTACTTGTTCTGTCTTCGTTTAGGTACAGGAACTTCTTCTTGTAACCCCAATAGTCTGGAAAAAAAAAAAAAAAAAAAAAAGGGTTTCCCGTTTTTCTTGCTTGAATTAGGGTTTGCATTTGCACTGGCCAAATTGGTTGGCAGTGCTACCGGGGACTGCCAACCGATTTTCTATTTTTTCCCCCGCGGGATCCCGGTCTTGCATAGGGGGGGATCCCGACCAATCTAACCACGTTCATTTATAACGGGGAAGGTTTGGTATGTCCTCCCCCCCCCCCCCCCCCCCCCCCCTCCCCCCGCCCACACACCTCGCCCCACCCATTTGCCTCCTGGCCACCTCATACCACCCAACAAACCTCTTGCCCGTTGCGCGAATGGCGACGCAAGGAGCGGGGATTGCTTTATCATACCTGGTTTCTCCAACGCTCTCTCCACCTTGAGTCCGACGACCGTTTGCCGAAGTCTGGCGAGTGATAGACCTAGAAAGGGTCGACAGAATGCAAACAGAATGCGCTCTCAAGGTCCGACGACACCAAAACAGCCTTGAAGTTGGTTCGGGAGAGAAGAAAAAGAAAGGCCTGTTTGACAAGGAGTGGGTGCGTTCCATCATGCCTGCCATGGAGTCGAAACCATAACAACTTTGACTTTTTTTCTTCGGAACAACCAACATCGGTAGGGGTGGTCAGGCCGAGCGCAAGGCGGTGCTGCAAGTGCACACTGTCCTGTGCCCCTACAACACGGAGGGGCCAGCCGGCCAGCTAAAGTTCTATCAGGGTGGTCAAGCCGAGCGCAAGGCAGTGCTGCAAGGTGGCCGGAGGCTCCCCTGGGGTACTGAGCAAGTAGGTGGTCAAGACTCAAGATGCAAGAGACTTAGAGACATACATGCGACCTACATGCGACCCGGAAAGGGATACTTACAGTAGGGATAGGGTTTTAGGAATAGGGTTAGTTCGGATCCCTGTTCTCTGCCCCTCAGGGTGTGTCCCTCTCTCGCCGACGACATTTTGCGCGTTTCCCGCATTTGAAACCAAACCACCAACCCTTAAGGCCGTGTGAAGAAGCGCGCATTGCGAACCACCTCATAGGTACCTTAGAAAGAAAGTATGGCGTCTTTAGGGTCGTCCGGTCACACGGGTGATGGTGCTCATGGTGGTGGTGGGTTGGGGTTACCTCATGGTGGTGGGTTAGGGTCGTCGTCGTCGTTATTCTTGGTCACGCACACGATCGAAGCGGTGACGGCGAAAGTGCCGTTCGCCATGATGAAGCTCTCGCAAGCCTTCCACTCGAATCAAGTGCCGTACCAACTTCGTCTTCGTCTAATCATACCGACGTCCTCCCTGGTATCCACGTCGCTCTGGGAAGCGCCATCCGCCGCAGATATCATCACGTACCTCGACGGACCCACAGAACAAGGACAGCTGAACCTGAACGAGTTCTGCAAATCAGAAGCCTTTCCTGTCGTACGTGAATATCTACACGGCGTTTCTCTCGACCTGGGGAAGTCACAAGTCGTCGAAAGCGTGCAGACGTCAGCAAACAAAGCGGCGGCGTCCATCTCCGCCACCACGTCCGCAGCGACTGCGGAGTCGAAACCACCTTCACAAAATCCTCCCGCTCCTGCAGAGAAGACGGCAGCGGAAACGTCGTCCACGGCACCACCAACATCACCTGCAGTAGCAGCACCAGCACCAGCAGCTCCACCACCTGCAGCTGCACCACCAACATCACACCCGCTCACGAGCACGAGCACGAGCACGAGCACAAGCAAAGATGCAACCGCGCTCTTAAAAGCCAACGCCGCGGCACCTCTGCCAACGACAAAGCGCGCAGCTCGCCCAGGACGACGGCCGCCGTCGGGACGGGCAACGGCGGCGAGTGCGTCCATAGCTATCGAAGAGAAGGAGGAGGTGGCGGCAGCAAGCACAAGTTCCGCATCAACGGCCCAAAAGGTCAAGGAAGACGACGACGACGACGACGACGACGACGACGACGACGACGACGAGGTGGAGGCGGATGAAGATGGCATCGTATCGAAGCGTGGCGTCAAGGCGGCGTCAGCGAAGGAGGCAAAGTCTATGGCGGCGGCGGCACGCGCAGGTGCTCCTGCAGGCTTGATGGCGGACATGATGAAAAATGCAAGCTTCCGCAAACGGTCTATCATCGGGCCTGGGCCGCCAAAGTTAGAGGTTGAAACGACAGAAGCTTCGGAAGCAGCAACCTCTCCAGCTGAACCTGAACCTGAACCTGAACTTGAGCTGCCTGCATGGAAGAAGGAGATCCTCCAGAAAAAAGCGGCGGCGGCGGCGGCAAACAGCGGCGGCGCTGCTCCATTATCATCATCAACAGCAGCAGCAGCAATAGAAACAGCAGATGCACCTTCTCATAGAGAACCTTTCGTGAAGCCTTCAGGAAAAGCCCCCTCGGAAAAACCAGCTTGGATGGTAGCTCTTGAGGAAAAGAAGAAGAAGAAGGCTGCAGAGGATGCGGAAAGTAAGTAAGGCAAGACTTTTCACTCGTTCAGTAAATAAAGCAAAAGGTCAATTTTCAATTACATCATAAATAAGAAAGAAACGTTATGTTAGAATTTAGAACTATGTTTTTAAATACGACGAATTGCTTTTCTTTTTGTTCAAATAACAAATGGGTTTGGTATTAATTAAATTAGACCAGTGTCGATGATGGCGGAGGTGGGCGAAAGGCTCAAGGCACAAAGATACAGTTGAAGAGGCGAGAACAGTACAAATACGAGAACACAGGAAAATACGAACAACTTTAGTCATTCAGATTGCACAACGCCGCCACACCTTGCAAAACCCAAAAGTCTGGATTCGTGTGATCGGCAATGGGCAAACTGATGCTTAGGACGTAGTTGGTGGACGCTCCAGTGGTGCTGAGCACACCCGCACGAACACTCGTCTTGTAGAGCGGACACTGGTACTCCTCCGCGGGCTCGACGTAGTTCTCCACCGGGATGAAGTGCACTATGGGAAGCGACGAGTACATCTCACCAGGATTCGCCTCAATCAGCTTTCTTGCCGTCGCATCCCACTGAGCACCGTCCAGGAAGAGGTTGGTGATGTACATGCCATCCGCAGGGCGCTCTTCGATTTCAGCCCCATCCCACTGGTCCATGACATGGAAGCCAAAGTTCAGACGATCGATGGCAATCTTTGTCTTCCGTGCGTGATTTTGCAGTGCACCCGTCATAAAGCCCTGCGGGAAGAAGAAGTATGGCAGCGCGAACGTCTTGGGCTCGCCCGTTGTCAGCCACGAGCCGATGAAGTCCATGCGAGCCAAAAAGTCTTTGTTCCACGAGCCAAGCGGCTTCAGGCTCGGGTAAGCCACCTTCTCCCAAAGCGACGGCACCTTGTTGTTCAGGAAGCTCGTGTGCATCTGCTCCAATTCTCCGCTCATCACAACAAGACCCTTGATGGCACGCTTCAGCTCGTTGCATGTGGACGAGATTGTCTTTAGCAGGCGATTGAAACGATCCATCTCCTGGCTGAGCACAACACCCAGCGAGTTCATCATGCCCGTATCCTCACTGATGGCGAAAGGATTGTTATCCCTGCTGCGATTGTCCAGGTCGAGTTTACCAGGCAACGACTCGATAATCTCCGTCGCCATTTCGTCCACCGTCTCGTCGGGAGTCTTGCCGCCACCCGAGCCACCGCTAATGCGCGGCTGGATGGAAAGCACCATGTCCACAATTTTCTTCGTCTCCTGCAGCTGGAACGCCAAGTTCGCGTTCTCGTGCATTCCGAACACCTCGGGCGCTTCCGACGAGGGGAGCGAGTAGAGGTAGTCCATGTAATCCTTGTGAGAGCCCTCGGGTGGCGCGCGGTACGTGCCACTCGGTGTGAACGCGTACTCGTCGCCAATTACAGGCTCCGTGTAGTAATTTCGCAGCATCGACATGAGAAGGCGGCGGTCGAGGTCGTCCGTCACGCGGCCACCGTAAGTGATCATGCCCGTTACGTAAACGAGAGCCTTCCACGGGATCTCAATCTGTTCCTCGAGGAAGTTTCGCAGAACCATGTACGTGCACTCAAGGTCGGAGTTTGCAAAGTCGTAAGCCTTGTTCCAGCCAAGTGGGCCGAACTTTCTTCTCTCCTGCAGGCAGGCGTGGAAGAAACACGATGCGAACATCAGCTTCTTGAACTCGGCAACCTTTGGCGGAGCTGGCGTGCCATCGTCGCGTAGCGGCGTGCGCGTGCCAATGTTCTCAAGGTACTCCGGATCGATGGCACTGTAAGAGCCGATGATGTTCGCCTTCACGCCTCGCGGCGGCTCGCAGGTGATCTTGATGCCACTCTGCAGCACTGGCACGGGGAAGTGCGCCGCTGGCTCGGACGTGAGGAACAGGCGGAACTCGGAGTGCGTCTCCGATCGATCTGTGGACAGGTTCTCAACCATGCGCTCGAGGGACAGCATCCAAGACTTTGCCAGGTGGCAGTTCATGAGGCATACCCAGTCACCGGTCTGCCTCGCCTTGGCAACAAGCTGCTCCGCCACGGGACCTTGTCCCTGCCCAAGGCTGACGATGTGAAGGCGGTCGTTCGGCTTGCGATCCATCGTCGTGCCGAAGCGGCTGAGCATGCCCGTGGGATCCGCACCGACGCTCAGCACGAAGATCACGGGCGTCGCGTTCGTCGTGTCAGGGTAAACATCGCTGAGCTTCACGGGGATCGGGTCGACAAACTCGTTGCCAAACTTCGTGCGAACGAAGTGCTCGAACGCGAATATGAGCTTCTCCTCGCGGAGAATGCGGCACACGCACATGCGATGGAATTCGTCATGCATCTGCTCAGCCATGGTTCCCGGAGGTGTCGCGAGCCAGAACTCGTCGTTGTCCTTGTACGCGCGCCATTCGTCGGGCGCGTTGGAGATGGCAGCGCTCAGCCCACCGAAGATGTCTTTGTCGTACGACTCGAGGTACCTGATGGCATCCCACTGGATGTCGCTGAGCCACTCGGACACAGGGTTCGCAGGACCGTCGGGAGGTGCCATGGCACCGCGAAGGAGGAAGGACCAATGCTTTGCGTCAATCTTCCCATAATCACGCAGAATGCTCGTGCAGATGAGGAAAGAGTATATGAGCTTGTGGCGCTCGAAGAGACCACGGCACACCATGGTGTACATGAATTTGGTGGAGTAATCGATGAGGTTTTCCAAGCGCGTTGGCAAATCGTCCGACTTCTCGGCGTTGTCGATGCACGTGTTGAAGAGCTGCGTGAAGTAAGCCAAAGAGTACTGATACATGCTGTCGACCAACCCCAAGTCCGCAATGACGAAGTACAGTATCGAGCCACGGTGCGGCACGGTGCGATACTCCTCGCGTGCGTCGTTGATGGTCTTCTCCGTCACCTCCGCCTCCTCAACACGACCCTGAATCACGCCAGACGTGAGCTTGCTTGTCTGCAGCGTGTTGATCAGCGTCTCGTTGTCGAGAATGTTGCCCTCGGACTCCTTGAGCATTTTAAGAATCTTGTCCTCAAGATCTTTCAGCTGCTTCTTGTCGTTAGCAATCGAGACGACGAGGCGATCCTTCGCCTCCTCCAAATCAGGACGCTCCTTGCGAACGACGTCTCCGAGAAGCTGATCCTCCAGTCCAATCTGCGTCACGGTAAAGTTGATGAGCGTCACCTTGATGCAAACCTCAGGGAGATACGTTGGATTGGGCATCTTCGTGGTGATGTAAAACTTGAAGTTCGGGTCGTAGTCCACGTCGGTGTCTCCCAGGCGAATCAGAAGGCGATTGCCCGACTTGAAGACAGCTCTCTGCAGGATCGGCTCAAGTGCCGGGTCGAGCGACTCGCCAACATCTTCGAGCAGCACGGGATTGCCAATACGAATCGCATTCTCGATCGTGCGGAGCATATTCCCGTCGGTGAGGCGAATGCATCGAAGCGCGGATTTTGCCTCCATGTTTTTCACCCATCTGTTTGCCTGATTTTGAGGGTCAATCTGTTTTATTCAGTGTGTTAGGTTGTTAGTGATTGTTTTCTTTTTTATTTTTGGTGGTTAGAGGTAGACTTACCATCAGAGGCCATCGTTTACCTCTCGTGACGAGCACGCCGTTGTCCGTGGACACGGCATCTGTGGGAAGACCAAAGACGGCCCACTCACGCGTCACAATTGGAGAAGACAGCGTGCTCTGCAGACTAAACGATTCACTGACGGGAATTTTTCTTTCCTTTGCCTCCTCGACCCAGTGGTCGACGATTTCGTTTCTGTACGTTCCCGTGAATGCGCCGTAGTAGGATACGCAAGCGGCGCCGAGGAAAACGTCACCAATGAGAAGCACCATGTCCTCTCCAATCTTCTTGGACGTTTCATCCCAGCGCACAGCCTCGTCACCGAGTGCCGACGTCAGCTTTCCCGCTCGTACGAGACGCTTTTCACTCAGCTCCATGTCATCCTTGAGCTGCTGCTGCTCGTCCATGGCATCCTGCAGCTGCTTCTCCAGCGCCGTGACGTTGTCCACAACAGCCTTGAGCTGCGCCTGCTTCTCCGCGAGAGCCGCCTGCATCCCCTGGAGCGACTCCTCAGCCTCGCGAAGCGCCTGTCGCTTCGGCCCAACAACCTTGGCAACTTTCGCGTACAAGTCCATCGCACGCGACCACATGCAAAGCGACTTGGCCGCCACACTCTGCTTCGCAACCTGATCTGGCGTGTACACAGGATCGTCGACGTACTTCTTCAGCTGCTTGAGCACCTTGGGCTCAATCGCGTCCTTGTCGTAGTCGAACAGACGCTTGAGGAAGTTGCCGTCTGTGAGTACCTTCTTCGCAGAGTCCCAGTCCGTCTTCTCGCCAAGCAGCGTGCACACCGCTTCCATCGTCAGCTGCACGAGCGAAGGAGGTTTCACGAAGCCCTTGATCTCGACGATGTCATTCTTGTTCAGCGCGTTAAGAGCCTTCTGCGCCGCCTCGAGCGCCGGCAGAGCCTCGGCAAGGTCAGCCTCGGCATCATCCTTAATTGCCTGCGTTTCAGCCGTACTCTTTTTCACCTCAGCCTCTTCGACAGCGACCACAGCCTTTACCTTTTCCGCCTCCTCCTTGTCCTTGTTCACCTGCACGAGAAGCACCGCCGTCGCTTCCGCCTTCTCTGCGAGAATCGGCTGCATGCGCGTGATCTCGTCGCGAAGAGTGTCAACCACCTCATTCGTTTCGTTCAGCTTCATCAATCCATTCAGCAGTCGATCGCGAGCCTCCGTGTACTCCTCTCTTTTCTCAGCGAGAAGTTGAACGTAAAGGTTGATCAGATCTAGGTACGACTTGGGCGTGATGTAGTACCTTCGTCGAAGCTCGGTGAACATTCTTTCGGACATGGCGGCAATCGACGTGTGGATCGTCACGCACATCTCCACCACAGATGCGTGAACCTCGTCATTCTCGAGCTTCACCTTCTCGAGGAATCGTTCAGCCACGGAGTGGAGGGCAGCCTCCGGCCAATCGGTGTACCAGTCGATGGTCGTGCATCCGATCAGGCTTGGATTCTGGCGGCAGCGCGATCGGAACGCCTCTCCTACGGGAGACATGCACAGCACGATGTGCAGGTTGTTGCGCACGCGATTGACAAACGCTTGGTAGAGAGCCTCGCGTGTCTCGGGAATGCCGCGCTCCTGCGCGTACGGGCGAATGTCCGCGATGATCTTCTCCTTGTCATCGTTGCCGTACATGCCCGGCACCTCGCCGCTGTTCAGCATGTTGTTGATGTCCTCGAGCTGCGTTTCGCTCATGATCTGCGAGTCGGTGAACAGGAAGCAGCAGTTGTCGCCGTCGATGCCAGCCATCTTGTATAGATTCTTCAGGTCCTCGCGGAACTCGGTCATGCCGTACGAACGAGTGAGCTCAATAGAGAAGCACTTGTACTCCGCCATGAAGCATGCAAACCGAGTCATGCTCTGCTTGCCGCTGCCGCCGACACCAACGAGCATGGCATTTCCACGTGGCTGGCGCAAGATGCGGCAGAGGCGAACGAGGTGTTCCATGGCATCAGCAAAGAAAACCAGATTCATTTGGTTCGTCGCACTTGCGTTGTAGTCCTCGAGGTACGCGAGCAGAATGTTGTGCATCTTATCGGTGTCAAGAACCTGCTCATACACGCGGTCATCCCCGGTGGCTCCCATGCGCATGTAATCGCCGAAGAAGTTCTTTCGCTCCACAAACAGATCGTCGTGGCTATCGCTCACGTCCCAGCGCATGCGCAGCATCTCGTAAACAAGCTGCGTGAAGTACCCCTTGTCGGTGTCGTCGATAAGGCGGTCGTGGAACACACGCATCACCTCGTGTATCCAAAGGTCCCGAAACACTGGTTTGCTCTGGCACTGCGCGGGACTGATCATGAGGCAACCTTGAAACACTTTGGAAACGTCGCGCAGGTTGAAAGTGTAGTGGCTCTTTGATGGCGTGGGCAGAAGCTCCTCGCTCACGCGCTTGTACACCTCGATCGTGCTGTCCACGGAAGACTTCGTGAGTCCCTTGAACTCCGACGGGAAAGCCTCAAGGAAACCACCTAGGATAGAGCTGAAGATGGTGCGCATCACCTCATCGCCTGGCTGTGGGAAGTTGAGGATGTTGAAGTGCCTCACGAAGCGTGGCGTGAGCTCCTGGCGTCCACCGCCCGGGGGTGCGCACGCGCAGCACAGGGTTGTATCCTCGATGTCCTTCCAGAACAGCTTTTTGCGATCGTAGAATCCCTTCATGTCCTGGAACTGTCTCAGAAGCTCCACCGGCGGCTGCGCGCCGTACGTTTCCTTCGCGGGCATGTTCACGTCGTCCACGAACACCACGATGCGATTTCCCATCGGCGCGCCGAAGCGCGTCTTGCGCTTCTTCTCGAGCTTGCTCTCGATAATGTATTGCGTGTCAATCGCCGGCGTCTGCGCGCTGAAGTTGATCGGAATCTGCATCCACTTCTTCGACCCGAGTTCGTTCAGCTTGCTCACGACAGACGCTGATTTGCCAACACCCGACCCTCCCGTGAAAAGTGAAGAGCGATTCACGTTCAGCAGAGTCTCAAGGATGAACGAGTACCGCGTCGTGTCAATCGTCGGAACGACGAGCTCGAAGTACGGCACCGCAGCACTGTACTTGAACTCGGGCAGGATGTTTTCCCAAGGCTGCAGAATCTCCGACTGAATGTCCATGTAGTTGTCGAACACAAGTCCCTGGGGTGGGAACTTGACCATGCACTCATCCTGCTGCGTTTCGAACTTGTTTCGCACCCACTCGTCGAAAGCATCCCAGTGCACGGCATTCATGGAGCCACCGAGGCCAAAGACGAATGCGAACGCGAAAATCTTTGCGAGCATGGGGAACAGGTCCTCCGCCGGTTTGGTGAAGTCGACGCCGCGCTCGGGAACGCACATTCCCGTGAAGATGTTTGCCGTTGACGTCACGAGATTAATATCAACCGTTGGTATCGCCTCCTTGCAGTTCTTGCGCACATACTCCAAACCTTCGGGCAAGTACCGATCGAAGAGCCTTTCGACGAATTCGATCGTCTCCGGAGTCAGCTCCACCTTCACATCCTCGTTCGAAAGCTCTCTTCCAAGCTGGCGGACCCAAGTCTTTACGAACGGCATCCAGCCAAGCTCCTCCGGAGGCACGTACACCATGCCACATCGGCTTACGGTGGCGGGCGACGCCACGGCGAGGTCCTGCACCTCGAACAGCATGCGCATCGTCACTGGGTTGAGCTTGATGCGCTCGCCGTTTGGCAGGCAGAGTGTGCAGTTGTCGTCAAGCACCGTGTTCATGTTCTCGATCCAGATGGCATCCACGGGGCCGTCGAATACAACCCACTTGCGATCGTTGGTCGTGTCGGCGACGGCGTTGCGGATGAGCGTGGAGCCGAGTCCATCCGTCCACTCGTTCGTCATGAGGTTGTACTCGCCGTACAGCTCACCCATCTTGATGCACTTCGGGTTGAACGTGTACGTGTGCGTCACTTGGTACGTGTCGTCCTTGTGCTTCTGCTCACGGAGCATCGTCATCGCCGCCTTGAGAGTCTGATACACGACCGTCTTGCCACCACCCGTGGGACCCACGAGCATGACTCCGAATCGAACGTTGAATGTCTCGTGCAGCTGGATCGTCTTGAGAACGAATTCGTCCACCACCTGCTTTTCCGCGTTCACGAGGCTCGCCTCCACCGCTGTCTGCAGGTCACCGTAGTCGTTCAGCGGCACCTCCACGCCGGGGAAGAGGTCAAGCAAAATTGCGCGGAACAGCGCGGCGTCATCCTTAAGGAACTTGGGCACATTCGAGTCGCGCATAGCGCGGATGAGCGTCACATCCTCGGACAATGTTGGGTTGGCACGCTTGAGCGAACCTGCCATCACAAGCACGGACTTCAGAGCGCGCATGCCAAAGTCGTAGTGATCCTGCTGGCTCAGCTGCTCGCTGGAGAGCTTGTACAGCTTAACCATCTTTCGCGCTAGAGTTTTGGCGTCGGCGAACCCTTCGGCATACAGCATCACCTCAGCCACGAGAGCGTAGTCGGGAATCATCATGGCCATCGGCCTGAACAGCGCCTTAAGGTTGTCCGGCAACTCCGTTCGACCTGCGTATCCCGGATTCATCGTAATGAAGACACCGAAAGTTGGGACGAGGCGAATCTCCTTGCCCTCGAAGTTGAACTTTGACACCTCCGCCTTGAGCGCATTTTGGATCGTCAGAAGCTGCTGCGCGACGACCGATAGCACCTCGATATCAATGCGATTGAACTCATCGAAGCACGCCCACGCGCCGCACTGCGCAAGTCCCGAGAAGAACTTTGCCATGAATTTGTAGTCGAGGTTGTCGCCGCAGTTGAAGACGACGCACTGAACGCCGAGAGCCTTGCCGAGATCCTTCGTTGTCTCTGTTTTCCCCGTTCCGGCGGGTCCGGCGGGTGCACCGCCAAGCTTGAGGTGAAGCGCACCAGTCAAAGTCATATAACAGCGATCTGTCATCGGCGTGACGACAAGGCGGCTCTGCGCGCCAAGGTACTCGTACATGTAGATGAAAGTGGCGTTCGTCTGACGCACAATTGTCTCTTCGTTCTCCTCGTCCCAGTAGTACCTGAGCTGCATTTGCCACTCAAAATCCGTGGAACGCGTGGCGTTATCAGCCATGAGATTCTCGACAATGTCGCGAGCATGCACATCAATCGTGATGAGCGCGACGACAATCTTGCGCTGCAGACCCGTCAGGTCCTGCCGCACCACCTCGGAAAGTTCCACCAGCTGACTGACGTTGACCTTGCGCCACTCGTCCAGCGCATCCTTGGTGGGGCGCTCCGTCTGCTCGAGGCACTGTGTCGTCGCGGCGCACCAGTACGTCTGACTTACGGAGATGACGACCTGTGCAGGCTGATTCTTCACCCAAGTCGGGCGTGCCATCTCCTCGTACTCCTTGTAGGCGCGCTTCGTCTCCCCTCTTAGAGAAGTTCTCATTGCGTTCTCCACGGAGGTCAGCCACATCTCGACATTTCCGCGCGCCTTGAGATTTTTCCCTAGCGAGACACGCTCGCCCTCGGCACTGATCATCGCGTGGATGTCGATGCTCTTCGGATCTTTGCCAAAATCAAGCCTGCGAATGCCGTCGAAGCACTTCGACATGTGCGGCTGAACAGCCTGTACATTCTTCGTTTGGGAAAGGATCTCGAGCAGCTCATCGTTTGACAGGAAGTAGAAGCGCGGGAACGCCATGCGCTTCGTCTCAAGGTAGTCTTCCAGGTTCTTCTGCACCTTCTCGAGCGTTTCGTTCGCCTTCTCGAAAATTTCGAACCATCCGGGCGTCGTTCCCGCTTGCAGCGCATTGTTGCGGTCACGCGTACGCCTCATGATGTCCTTGAATTGCTTGTCGACACTGAAGAAAGCCTTCGACTCATTCGGCAGCTGGCGCTGGATGTCTGGCGCACTAAAAATAGTTTCGAGGTACATCCAAGTGCGCTGGCACTCAAGCCATTCATCGAGCGTGTCGCTGAAGAGCTTGAGCTGCTTGTCCATCTTATCCACCTCATTGCGAATGCCCGCCACGAAACGTGAAGCCGTGATGGTGGACATCGTCACCAACGAATCTTCCAAGGCGGTCATGACCTCATCAATGCCGCCGAGAATATACACGTCCTTCGCATCTTTGTACGGCAGCGCGACGAATTCGATGTTGGCCCACTTGGTTTGAACCTTCTGCAGCAATCCCTCGAGAGCAGCCTCCTGCGTTGCCTCCGTACTCACGGCAACGATGCGATCCTTGAAGTCTACCACCTTCATCTCGAGCAGCGCGCCGACGGTGAACGTGTCCGACTCGAGGTCGAACTTCTTCCCCGTCTCCTCCTCCAGTTTTGTCCAGTGACGCTCGCGTATGTCGGTATTGCGCAGAGCCTGCAGCACGGGAAGCGTTTCCTTCATGGCCACCACAGCCTCGCGCAGCTGCGGCACCTTCCTGTTCGGTGGCAACCCGCGCTCGAGCTTGAGGCATATCTTGTTGTATGCCATGATCTCCGCCTCGAGCGAGGCAAGGTCGATGTCGAAGAATTTCGACGCGCTCCACTGCTCCTCGAGATCGATCCAGTCGCGCTGGCCAGTCCAAAGAGTGTGCTTTAACGTCACCTCCTCGCTGCACTCGTCGAGATCCTCGAACGAAGTCTCGAACACCTTGAAGAGCCTCTGATACTTCTGAATGCGCTTTGCCTGCGCCTTCTGCTCCTCCACCTTCGACACGAGGCGGGTGGTGAGCTCAATGACCTCGCTCGATTTGGCAGACCCGTCGAGAATCATCTCGTGTCCTGCGAGCACGCGAATGTCCGCAACCTCCTTGCCGACACCCTCCACCTCTCGCTCGAGGTCCGAGCTGAACTTTATCACACGCTCCTCGTGGCTGCCTTCCGCGAAGTCAAGCGAGCCCTTGTACGCATTGAAGTCCGTCGGGAGCGTCTTGAACGCCGCGTGATCGATGTCCGGCACCGGAATGTGGTACTCTTCCATGAGCTCGTAGTACGCCGTGACCAGCATGAATTCGTCATCAAAATCACTTCGATTAGCGAGGCAAGACTCCATGAACTCGATGTACGCAACAAACTCTTCCACCGAGCCGGGTGACGAGGAGAGCTTCGCCGTCGCGTCGTGCACCTCGTTGATAAACTTCTGGTACCGCTCGCTTGCCAGCTGTGGGAGCAGGTTGAAGATCTTGTCCATGCACTGCTTCGGGAACGGCAGGAAGAGCGCACGCAGCGCCTTCGTGTTGATGGAAAGGATTCCCATGTTCGCACTCTCCACAAGGCTGTCAAGCTGCTTTGTCTGATCGATGTACATGTCGAGATCCTCGCGAAATTCGTCCAACCCACGATCGCCTCGCTCCACCGATGCTCGCATCTCCGCGACGTCGAGCATTGAGTCAATACGGCAGAACTCGCGAGATTCGTTGAAGTAATCCTTGTAGTCTTCCGCCGCCTCGAAAGCGACGGAGATGCTTTCCTTGAGCAACGAAACGAGCTCGACGTGGCGTTCGGAGCTCATGAGGTCGCTGAGGTCGCCGTCTGCCGCCTCGGCGTCCGTGACGCTCTCGACAAAGCCGCGGAGGTCCGGGTGCGCGATGAGGCGCTGCACGGACGACATCGTCTGCAGATATCCATCCACGGCACTCTCCACGCCGGCGTCGAATCCGACGACGTCCGGCGCGAATTCGAGCGTCAACATATCTTCGGTTAAGGTGATGTCCACCTCGAATACCGGAGGTTTGTCGTCACCATGATGCTTGACCTGGTCCGCGTCCTCGCCGTCGGCAGGCACGACCATGTGGCTCGGTGGTAGGATATTCATGTCGCGCTGGGTGATGGCAAGCATGTCGCCGACACTCTCCACCACGAGAATGTGCAGCGCGTCGGACACCATGTAGTCTGCAAGGCGGATGAAGTTGAGCAGGCGCCGTTGCTCCGAGCGCCTTGCCGCGGTGATTGCGTACGAGAACTTGGCTCCCTCGTCTTCATCCGCAAGTCCTGTCGCCTGCTGGCGCGAGGTCTTCATCATCGCCGCCATGCGATTACCGCCCTTTCGACCGGCGTTCAGCGCCTCTTCCTCCTGTTCGACGGACGTTCCGCCACGTTGTCCCACAAGGCGCTCCTCGAGCAACGCGAGCGCCGTCTCGCACGCCACCTTGACAGTATCTGCCGTTTCGGCGGAGAAGCTTGCGAGATGCTCCGTCGCCTTGATCTTCTGCGCCTCTTGCGCCGCGTTGAACATCTCGAGCGTGTACAGCTGTCCCGACTGAACGTCGTGCAGGCGCATCGCCTCGAGCTCGTAGCACAGGCCGCGTACGTGCAGCAGGGCGCGCTGGAACGTATCGGTGAGAAGGAAGAGCTTCTTCTGCAGCGCAGCACGACACAGCCGCGTCTTCTTGTGCCGCACATGCCTCTTCCACGTGCTAAATCCCTTCCACTTGCGGTAGTGCCTGAATACGCCGAGCGTGGACACTTGGTTGAACAGGTGGTACTCGCGCTCAAACTGGTCGAGCGGCGTGAAGTCCGCGCTGCCGTCGACGAAGTGAGTCACACCAGCGCTGCTCATGGTGTAGAAATCACGCGGGTTCACCTCAGCGTGGCTGACAATGTCGAGGTCGTACGGGTTGTACTGCTCTGCGTTCGCGGCTGCTAAGGATGGAGTGAGGTAGATGAACTCGAGGCTGTCGAGGTGCTGGCGCAGCAGGTTGAGGAACGAGTACCACGCGCGTGGCTCCGCGTCGTTCATGGCTGCCGCCCTGCTCGACGACAAGCGACCGGCTGGTGCTGTTTTTGCAGCCTCCTGGAATCTCACGGAAGTTGTGTGTGCCGCCGGCGTGGCTGCGACACTGCTGCTTTCGTGGTACGGTGCCGGTGCGGCCGCGGGCGTTTCAGGCACCCCAGGCGTCCTTTGTCTGGTTTTCCGTGCGGGTGTGAATCCGCCTCGGCCGCGCCCTTCCACCGACGGGAGTCTGGCGAGTCTCATCGTCCCTGGCGTCGCCGGCATAAGCGGTGGCAGCTGTTTATTTGCGGACGTAGGCGTCGTCGCGCCTAACCCTTTGAACCCACCACCCATATTAAGGCCAGCACCATTTGCAACACCACCAACAGACGACGGCCTAGAGGCCGCCGCCGCCGCTGTGGAGGGTGTGAGTACAAGCGAGCGTCGCAGAGACGCCCGGTCGGCTTCCCCCAGTGAAGCCGTGGAAGCGGGTATCAGAGGCGGGTTGCCCTTGCCCATGGCGCCCTGAAATGCCTAATGGGAAATGGCCCCCGGAAATGGCCCTCAGGCTCAGGGGAGACCCCGACTGCCTGCCTCTCCAAGTGACCAAGTGCCTCTCCGACGACTGGACGACGACCTGACGACAGTTAACGACTCCCGAATAATCCCGATCACTCCGGCTGTCCGCCCGGGGGAACGCCCTTGGAGACTCTCCAAGGCCAACGCCAAACGGACCACTGCACCATGAGGCTGGCTGCACCATGCGGGCATGCGCCAGCCAGCACCATGCAGCCATGACGCCGGCCCTTGGCAATCCCCTTCTTCGTAGAGTCTTCTTGGCTCCACGAAAGAAGCGTGCTCACTAAAAAGTCTTTTTATTAGTCACTGCTCGGGTGCGTTCAGCACTTCAGGTGTCAGGTGGTCGGGTCTCGGGTGCACGCTTCCGGGTAGTTCTAAGGTTCCGCCCTTCTTCCCCTCCAAACCACTCCAAGGATGAAGGATGCAAGGCTTCGAGGTGGGAGAGTATGGTCGGGGGGGTAGGCCGAGGCCGCGAGCAAGCGGCAGCCGGCAAGGGGGTCGGGAGGTTGAAAATTTCCTTGAGTTCCCCGCTGGCTCAAGGCACCGCCCGGCCGCCCCCGACCAAACCCACCGACCAGCCCACCGACTGACCGTCTGACCAAGCCTTGCTGCATTGGTCGTGGCTTCAGGAGTCGTTGACGAGTCTTCTCAACTTCAAGCAGCTATCTTGCCGGCCCGCGCAGTGACGCAGTCGTGTCGCGCGGGTTGACCACTTGACCGGACTTGACCCGCAGATTTGACCAGCTCGAATATGGGTAGTTCGGGGATTGCCACACCTGATTGCCACTGGGGTTTGGGGAATCCTCGAATCATATTTCACGTTCGTCACGTCCTGAAGTCACGTCCACGTCGTGTACCGTACAGTATGAAAAGAAATACAAAGGAAAAATGTTACGAAAACGGATTAAAGGGCTGCAGGCCACCCTGCGGCTGCTGCTGTTGCTGCTGCAGCTGCAGGTGCCGTCCACCGCTGCTGGTGGGGCGTAGCGGTGGTGCCGCTGGCCTGTGGTCAATCGGGTCGAGAAGCTGTGGCCGAATGCCCACATGGTTGCGACGTGGATCATTCGCATCCACCTGATAACCGCCGCTGATAGATTGTCTGAGTCGTGGGTCCAGAGGTTCCAGAAGGCCGTTCACCATCCGGCCGGCGAGCTGCGGATACTCGTGCTCGTTCGCCTCGAAGTATACCAAGCCTGTTCTCGGGTCAACCAAGTACATCTTGCCATTGTACTCGAGGTCGTCCAAGACCCACTCATCCGCCGCCGCCTCGGCAGCTGCCGTCTCTTGGGCACGCGCCTCCTCGGCAGCGGTGACTGCAGCCTGGCGTTCTGCCGCTCGCTGCCTCGCCTCCTCGGCACGTGCAGCTTGCTCCGCGTTCCATCGCGCGATACGCTCCTGCTCCGCGCGGTAGCCTTCCTCGAGCGCGAGCTCTTCCCACCGCTTCGGTGCTTTAGCAGCAGCCAGCTTTGCGGCTGTAAGCGCCGCCTTGCTTGGCCCATTGATATCGTCATCGTCGTCGTCCGCTTTGATCTCGTTGCCATTACCCATGTCCATACCGCCGGCACTTGGGATGGGAATGTGCCCAACTCCTGGATTTGCAGGTGCCGTGGGTGGCAAAGCACCGTCGTAGAGACGTCGCGACGGGTGCGGTCGCTTCGCCGGTTGCCACGGCGGCATGGAACCTCCAGCTGCCGTAACCCCGGCTAAGAATTCCGAGGCATTTGCTGCGGCAGCAGCCTTCGCCGCTTCATTTGGCGATGGTAGTGGCTGCGGCAGCTCGGTCGTGGGATTTGCAGTGGGACTGGTCTGCACGCCAGGTAACGACGCCGCGTCACCGGCGAGTTGTGGTCTTTGCGCTGCCGCCGCGATGGCGGCAGCTGTCACACCGTCTGTGGTCGGCTTGGGTCCCGGTGCGGGCGCTGACGCGTATTTCGGTCCCTCGAGGTACAGCGGCGTCGGGCTTTCGACGTCATCTTTTTCTGGTCGGATGTGGCGCACCTTACGGCTGCTGTGGCTTTTCCCGAGTCTGCGGCCGTAGACGAAGAGTCCGCCAGCAATGCAGATGAGCACGATGGACACCGAGACGACGCCTCCTATGATGGCGTCGTTGTTCGACGACGCAGACCCTCCTCCGCCAGACTGCTTTAAGGCTGGCCTCGGCGGCTTAGGCGGCGGCGAGGGTGGCGACGGCGGCGGTGGGCTGAGCTGCGGCGGCGTGGGTGGCGACGGGCTGGCGGGTGGCAGAGGCGGTGGTTGTGGCGGCGGCGGCGGCGGCGCGTTGTACGTGGACGGGTGCACGACGAGGACGAACGTTCCCTTCTGGGCGATGGGAAGTGTGGTTTTGCGTCCGTACACGAACGTATCCATTTTGACTTCCGCCTGATATTCGCCGGCGTCAAGCGTGAGTAGTCCGACGTGTGCACGTTCGGTGAAGTCGACGGCTCGAAACTGTCCGTTTGCGACTTGCGTTCCGTTTGCGAGCGTCGTTAAGTTGTATCTGAAGACGTCGCCGGGGTTGATGGATGGCGTGGTGAAGTCGGCGTCCGCGTAGCACCGCACGAGCCTGTGAGAATATGATACATACAGTGTGTGATAGGAATAAGGGGTGGTAAGGTGAGTGAAGTGCGAGACGATAAAACCAAAACAAGTGAAAAAAAAAGAGAGATGCGTACATCTTAACGAGTCCCGCGACGACATAGTCCATGGAGTTCTTTTGCACGTCGAGGAGACACCGTTCGGGCGCCGTGCGTGCTTGTGCGTGCACACCCACCAAACCAACCCAACCCGGAGTCAGCACCACTAGTAAGCATACGACTCTAAAGGCTCTCACGAAACTGCTTTGAAAAGACCCCAACCGTTTATAGAAAACACTGGTGTTCCTAACACAACATCGATGACGTCTTCTTGCTGGAAGAATACGACGTTCAGGATACAGGCGACATGCGCGGGTCATGGGATGGGATGGGCCCCTTCGAAATGCCAATGGGCTTGCGAGTGCGTCGAATGGAGGGGGGCGGCCGCGGCCCCGAGGAGCGGGGAGACGTTCAAACGCGTAACCCTAACCCTAATCTCCTAATCTTCAGTTCTACTTGTTTAATTGGGGTTTTTGATTACCCGGTAGGGGGAGTCGCTCGCGCAGCTGGTTCTTCCTCTCCGACCGTGCACGAGGAGGGGGGAGACGTTCCAACGCGTAGCCCTAACCCTAACCACCTAGCCCTAACCCTAACCCTCTAACCCTACTTCCTAGCCCTACCCTACCCCATCCTCTCCGACCTGCCTTTTCAGATAGCAAATACTTCTCCCATCCGTATGGTATGGGACTATGGGTCGCAGATGACCGTTGGGATCCCCCCCCGCGGGGGGGAAGAGGGAATCCCACTTGAGGCAAGGCTATGCGGACAACCCTATAGAAACCCTAACCGCCATCTGGGGAACCGTGTTCCTGGTGAAATCAAAGTTTTGTTAACAACAAGTCTCCCCCCCTCAAGCCCCCCTTTTTGTTTGGTTTTGGTTTCAACTGACAGACGAGAGGGCCCCCCTAAGGTGGGGAGTCAACGACTGACTGTGTGTTCCCCCCCCGGGGTCCCCCTTGGGCGTTCATTTTCAACCCTCCTGAGTTTCCGCCATGGCCATGGCGGTGTTCACCGTCCCTCTTTCACTGAAAGACCTCCTTTCAGCTAATGAAGACTCCTCCTCATCTTCTATGCGTATCCGTTCTTCATCTGATTCACCTGACTCGAAGTTTGTTGATCTCACTGCTATGTCCATGGTTCAAAAAAATCAACATGTGCAGATGTGCATCCAACTTCTCGCACACGACGACGCTGCTATACTCACGTCTTCCCAAGACGTCTTTGAAACGGTCATAAGTGCGACAGTCGCATATCAACATATACCGGACATGGCGAAGTCGCTACTCGTTGACGCAATGTGCAGCAACCTCTCCGTTCTCAACGCAACGCTCATGTCAGTCTCAGCAGCTGACGACGCGGAAACGAGACAAACAAACAGGTCCGCACTCATGTGCTACGTCACGTTCCTGCACCACATCCTACAAGAAGGACAAAAAATCAACTCCGCCGCGCCCGCTGATGCCACAGCAGCGGCTGCGGAACTCGTCGCGGGAAAGAGAGGCGCGAAGGCGAAAGCAGCAAAGGCGGCCAAGGCAGCGGCACTCACCGAGTACGACTGGCCCATGCTTCGTGCGAAAACAATGCGAGCACTCGCCAGCGCGACCGTCGTTGACCTGCAAAGCCTCTTCTCGCCCGCACCCGTCGACGACGCACTCCTCACCATGCTTGGAAAGTGTGCCATGCTGCTTCTCGAGGATGCACCCGCAGTCGCTGGGAAGGCGCTGCGCGAGCAGCGTGCAGACGTGTGGCGCGTCTTCTCGGCACTTGCACTCACGCACGCAAACACGCAGCTCGAGCCTGTCGCGGAAAGCCTGCGCGACGCACTTGCGAAGCACGAGCACGTCGCGCCGCTGCTTGCGGAACTCTGCGAGTTTGCCACGCTCGAGTTTGGTGGAGGCGACTCGAGGCTTTTCACGCGGCTGTGCACGTCGCTCGCGGCGGTGGAAGATTCCGGAGATGCTGCTCCCACAGCCGCGGACACGGCTGGCGCTCGAAATGCCGCGACATTCCTGCAAGAGTGCGCCGAACGCATGCCGAAGCTCGTCGCGTCGAACATGGCCATCCTGCTGCCATTCCTTGCGCACGAAAGCTACACGCTGCGCAGCGCGATTGTTGGTGTGATGGGATCCATCGTCGCGGGTGCATTCTCTGCCAACGACGAGGCGTCCGTGGAAGACGGGCCAGGGGGTCCCATGGCGCGCCTGCGGTCCAAGCAGCACGTGCTCGATCTGCTCTGCGAACGAGTGCACGACAAGAACGCGTACACGCGAAGCAAGACGCTGCAGGTGTGGGCAAGCCTGTGTGCGGACAAGCTCATACCCATTGGACACTGGAACCACGTCGCGAAGCTCGCAGTGGGACGCCTGAACGACAAAAGCAGCCTCGTGCGAAAGGCGGCCATGCAGCTACTTGGAACGCTCATGCAGTTCAACCCGTTCGCGCCAGAGTTGCCGAGCGCGGCGTTTGCCACGACGCTGCAGGACTATACGGAAAGGCTCAAGGCGATGGAGGCGGATGCCAAGGAGGCTGCAAAGAAGGCGGAGGAGAACATATGGGGCGAAGGAGACGACGAAGACGAGGAGGATGCTGGCGACGACGTCGACGAGGACAGCGATGGCAAGCCAAAGGGTTCGTTGCCAGAGAATATCGATGGCGAAATCGCGTCGTGCCGTGCACTCGTCGCCAGTCTCGAGACCGCGCACTCGTTCACCCTGCTCGTTTCCCAGGCACTCACTCAGGTAGTGCTTCCGTACCTGCTGACGTCGGCTGTCGCAACTGACGTCGTGGAGGCTGTGTCGTTCGCGGGCCTGGCGCTGCGCTTCCGCATCGACGGTGCCCCTGCAGCGTTTCGTAAGGCACTTCTGCTCGTCTACAGCCGCGAAATGGCCGTGCGAGATTCGCTGCGTATGCAGTTCAGTGACCTCTACTTCAACGCGCCGGAGGGTGGCGACGTTGAAGACTTGCCCGTGGACCAGCAGAGCATGCTCGCGTACGGCGCACTCTCGGGGCTTCTTGAACTCGCGGATGGGTGTACCGCGGGTGAGCTCGCCGCGCTCGAGGATGTGGTGGCAATGCTCGCAAGGTCGACGGACGAGGTACCGTCCGTGCTCTATCCGCGATTCATGACCATTTGCTGGAGCGTGGCAAGCGACCCAGCTATCGTTAAGGTACGCTGCCCCGACATCGCCTTCCCGTCGGCGCGCAAGACGCGCCAGCTCGCGCTGAACGTGCTCGCCGCCGCCGCCACGACGAATCCGGAGCTCGTCATGGAAGAGGCGGACGACGTTGACGATGCGCTCTGTGGACTCGACGACAAGTGGAGCGTGCTGCTCCACGCTGGGTTCGGCGAAGGCGCGAGGCCTGGCGACGCGCGATGCGCCTGCCGTGTCGTCACCGAGCTCGCCAGGAGCTGTGCGGCTGACATTGGCGACGCGGGTAGCCTGTTTGGCGCACAGGTGACGGTGTCTTACGGAGCACCTGGCACCCCCGGCACCTCGTCGTGGAAGAAAGCTTTTCACACGGCGCTCAGCCGCTCGGAGCTTTCGGAAGGCTCGTACTACGCAACTGCCACGGCCGTTCTCGACGCGGCGTTTGCGTGCATGCCGAATCCCGAGCACTTCATGGCGGCAGTCCTGCAAGAGATGTACGCTGGCCTTGAGATGCCGGCTGCATCGGAGGAGGAAGACGGCGGCGGCGGCGACGCCGAGGTGTCCGCGATGCGACTCAGCCGCTTTTTGTATGTCCTCGGCCACGCGTCGCTCAATCAGCTAGTGAGGCACGACAGCCTGGCGCGTGCGATTCGAAAGAAGGCGGCGAGCGAGAAGACGGGCAGCAAGAAAGATGAGGAGGACAGCCTTGCGGGCGTGACTGGCAATAACGTTCAGCAGCTCGAGATGGAGATTGAGGATGCGCAGCGTCGTGCGGACGCGGATATGCTCCTCGAGGACGGCTCGAGCGCGATTGGGGCGTACGTTCCGTTCGTGGCACAGCTTCTTTCCAAGTGCCGCAGCTCGTTTACGTACGCGCCGCTCCGCAACAGCCTTGCTCTCTGTGTCACGAAGCTTATGCTGTGCTCTGAGCGCTTCTGCCGTTCGAATCTGCGTGCCGTGGTGGCTTGGAGCCGCGATGCGCCGGAGAGCAGTGTGAGGTGCACGCTCGCCGTTGGCCTTGCGGACCTTGCTGTGCGCTGGCCAAACGCCGTCGAGCCTTACACAGACGTTCTGTACGCCAGGCTTTCTGACAGCAGCACGCGTGTGCGAAAGCAGGTCATGCTGAGCCTCAGTCACCTCATTCTCTGCGACATGGTGAAAATCCGTGGAAACGTTGCGGATGTGGCGCGATGCTTGGCTGATGACGATGCTGAGGTGCGAGACGCGGCGAAGCGCCTGTTCGCGGAGTGGGCGAAGCGAGGTCCAAACAACGTCGCGGGCGTGGCACTCGACGTGGCCACAACTCTGCTGACCACCAACATCCCGTTGGATCGATACCGCGCCATCATGACGTACTTGCTCAGCTTCGTCGAGCGCGAGAAGCACGTCAGCAGCATGATGGAGCGACTTGTGCTTCGCTTCGCTACTGATGACAGCACGCGCGTCGGGCGCGGCCTTGCGTGCTGCTGCGCACTACTCCCGCCGCATGCCAAGGCGCTCAAGGCGTTGGTGGACAACCTTGCCGCCTTTAAGGCTGCGGCGGCCAGCGACTCGGAGTGCGCGGCTAGCATACTCGAGGCGCTGCTGAAGCAGAAGAAGGGTGCGGACAAGGGTGGTGAGCTGAAGGGCGAGCTTGCGGATAAGGTGACTGCGGTAGAGGACCATTTGAAGCAGTGCCTTGGATTGGTGGACGAGGAGGAGGAGGCGCAAGAGGAGGAGGAAATGGGTGGCGACAAGGAGAACGAGGAGAACGCGGGTGCGACGAAGGGCGTCGCGGTGGGATCGAACCTTGAACCAGTGGCGTCGCCACTCGTGCAGGCGCGGTGAAGAAACACGCACACACACGCGCGCGCGCACTGCGTAACAATCTTTTTTTCTACAAAAGAATTTTTGAAATACTTTATTCACCTCTTCGATGTCGTGCTAGTTGTTCTTGCAGCAACCTTTACAAAACCACTTTCCCTGCGGGATGATCGTCAGGTTTGTGGATAAGCAGTAGGTGTGGAAGCCACCGTTGCATCCATCGCACAAAAGCATCCTCTCAGGATTATTCTTTTGTTTGCAGATTTCACAACCTGGGTCGAATTCGTTCTCCTCATCGCTTTCCGCCGCTGGAGCTAGGCACCTCGCCACGTTTTTGCTTGTGCCTGCTTGCGTTTTCACAACAAGGCATGCGCAGCACACAGATGGCCTATGCTTTGCATTTGGCTGCGAGAGGAATGCGCGTGCGCATGGTTGGCAGAATGGCTCGTGGCACTCGAGGCAGGTTGTGTTTGGAAGCGCTGTGTCCAAGCACTTGAAGCAAAGTATAATGGCGCATCCCCTGCACATTTGCAGGGGCAACTGGGAGGTAGCTGGGGCGAAGCACGCATCGCACCGCATGACAACAATATTGATCCGTTGCGTTGATGGGGGAAGTGATGAAGTGACAGGTGGACACAACAGGTGGACCCCCTCACCTGTAACAAGTGAAAAGCCCTGCCCCACATTCCAAAACGAATACGGGGATCCGCCGTGGAACTTTCCCGATTGAACGAGAGTCTGGATGGGACGTTTCTTCGGGGGATCCCGGTCGTGACTCGTGAGTAGTCCTTAGTTAATGTATCCGCATGTATCTATCCGGTGTCGTACATAATTGCTCGAACGAAGGCGACGATGGGCAAAGAGGCAGTTGTGGCGACGACGGCGGTGGTGCCTGCGGAAGCCGCTCGTCCGACGTCCGCCTCCGATGGCGGCGGCGGCGGCGCGTCTTCGCAGGAACGCAGTCGCGTAATCGCGTTTGTGCAAAGCTGGCACGCGAGGTTGGTGGATTTCGTGACGTCTCAGCGCCATGTTGGAAACGCTCACGCCAGCAGCACGCGCACGTGGAGGCAAGGTCTCGTCAGAAGAATGGGAGCCCATAGTGCCCGCAGCGAGAGTTCCGCACATGACGCAAGCTACGCTCGATCCCGGCAAGTTCGATATGGGACCATCGCTGGATATCCTTGGAGGAACCGTCGACGCGGAACTGCTCAGGGCGCACGTCTCACCGGCAAGAGGCACACGCATCGCGGAGAACCTACAGGAGCTGCTGCGCACCTACCCGGATCCGGAGGAGACGCCCATCCCCAAGCAAACGATCATTATTCACAATCTCTCCAACCTTCCTAACGCCTGATTAGGGTCTAGGGTTACAAGAGGAGCTCTCCCCTGAGACTCGCCCTCCTCCCTCCTGACGGGACCTCGCTCCCCCCAGCCGCCTTTCAATTATTGAATCGGCTTGTGATCAGATCAGCCATTTCAGTCAACATGCCGTCGTCATCGCGTCATCCTCCCGGTACTGATAAGTATACATACAAGCAGGATACGGACTCCATGCTGATCACCATTCCTCTCTCCTCAGAATTCAAAGGCCGCGACGTCATTTATGAGTTAAAGCCTTCCTGTTTGACCATCGGACTCAAAGGGGCCGTTCCCATTATTGATGGGGAGTCTCTGTGGGGACTGGTGAAACCTGACGACTCGATGTGGGAAATTGATGACGACGACGATGTCGGACGTGCGATCATTGTCACGCTCATGAAAGCAGACACAACCATGACGCCTGCGTGGGACTATCTGCTCAAAAGTGAAGACGTGCCGCCAGACACCAACTTCACGCACCGCGTCTTCTTCGACGTCAACATCGCAGGAGAACCGGCAGGACGTGTCGTCATGGGACTCTATGGAAACCAGTGCCCGCGAACCGTCGAAAACTTCAAGTGCCTGTGCACGGGAGAAAAAGGAACGGGCGCGTCGGGAAAGCCGCTGCACTACAAAGACTGCTCGTTCCACCGCATCATTCCCAACTTCATGTGCCAGGGTGGAGACTTCACCGCCGGCGACGGAACGGGAGGAGAGTCCATCTACGGGGAGAAGTTCGAGGATGAAGACTTCAAAATCAAACACACGAAGCCAGGCATGCTCAGCATGGCAAACGCTGGGCCGAACACCAACGGAAGCCAATTCTTTCTCACAACGAAGGAAACGCCGCACCTCGACGGGAGGCACTGCGTGTTTGGAGAGGTCGTGGAAGGCATGGACGTCGTGCGGAAGATGGAGGCTGAGGGAGAGCAGAGCGGAACAGTTGAGAAGGAAGTGAAGATCGCCGACTGTGGCCTGCTCGAGTGAAGAAGAGTTGTTACTACTGCTGCCTTTGGTGAGTCTCTTTATACATGTGATGACTCCAGCAGTCCAGTCACCACCACTCTTTGTCTTGTTTTCTTTTCTTTCTCTTGTTTCTCTTCTCTGTCTCTCTTGCAACCAATCAGGCCAAGGAAATCGTATGCGGATGCGTGCTCTTGGCGCTGACGTTGTTGTCCTCTCTGCAAATGTGAGTCGCCGGGGGACGTCGGCGTGTTTTGGTGGTTCCGTTGTCAACCATCGTCAGGACGTTCGGGTCACTGCCGCAGCACCTGCACTCTTGCCATCATCGTCCTTCGCTCCCTCCTCCTCCTCGCGCAGCCAGCGGGTCAGAATCCACTTATTGCCAGCTGCGACCGTTTCTCCCGCGTGAATGCTCGCCGTATCCTCCTCGCCGCTGGGAAGTCGACTCCAGAAGAGGATGGCTCGACCACGCTTTGGATGGATGCGAAGTCCCGTTGAGGTGGAGCCCGTACCACCGCCACTGCCGCTGCCACCGCCACCCATCTTACCCTCGCAGACAGGACTCGTTGTGCTCGCTGACGTACACGTGAAGCTCTTCAGCAGTGCGTTGCCAATGCCCTTGTTGGATCCTCCTGGAGCACCTGATGACGAAGTTGTATCCATCGCGACGTCCTCATCACCGCTTCCGCTCGTCGAAACGACGGGCGTGCCCTTGGAAAAGTACGTCGCGCCGCCCGCCTCGACATCGCATAAATAGACCATGAAGGTTGCTGCGCGATGTGCGGCGTTTCCAGCGCGATTGTCGTAGTGCTCATGGTAGTACTCGCCTGTGCGGTAGCGTACCACTTGCAGAGCCTCAGACTTTTGTAGTGTCGTGTGCACCGCAGGAGGCGGAGTCGTCGTCGTCGTCGTGGTGGAGACGTTGTGCTGCTTCTGCATCTGCGACGACGACGACGACGTCGTCATCAGGCAACCAGTGCCGCGTCTCGCCGCTGCCGCCGCCTGCCTAGCCTCCACGCGATGCTCGTGGAACACCGGTCGCTCAAGGAGGCGCTGAATCTTGTCCTCAAGTGCGACGACGATTGGGTCCGATTCGCGCTTGCCGGTGAGGAATATGCTCCACGACGTACGACTTGGCGTCTCCTGTCCGTTTGCGACGCGTGATCGCTTGAGATCAGGTTCAGCGAGGCGGACGAACGCGGTCGTCTCCTCCTCCGTCATGAAGTTGTCAATCTGCACGATGTGCGGGCTGTACGAAAGCACGGTGATGTCGTAATTGTCTGATGGTGCCCTGCCAATCGACGGTGCCAAGATCGCCTTGTTGATCATTGGCGCAAAGACAATCGTCAGGTCGATCACGGTTGTCGTGGCTTTTGTGCCGGTACTGTGACGATGATGATGCCATCGTTTCGGCGACGATCGTTCGAGCGAGATAAATTCTTGAATTCCCCACGCATCGTCGTCGCGCGTGAAGGTGTGAGTCAGCTCGTACTCGTGAGTGGGAAGCACGCAAGTCGTCGACGGCGTCAGCGGTGCCTGGCTCGCCCCGCCGTGCGATGATGCCGATAGGTAGAATGTGGTGGATGCACTGCCAGTTGGCTGCCGAGATGACGACATGTTTCCATCGCCACAGCACTTGAGATACACGGACACGCTGCCATCATCAAAGTCGCACGGTGCCAAAAAGAGCTGCCAGTACCTGTGATTGCACTCGGCGTAGAACACGGGACTTGCGATGGATGTGGGAATCATCGGCAGAGCGTTGTTGCTGTTGTTGCAGTTCTTCATCATGCAGGAGAAATCGTCGTCGAAGTCGCCGTTCGACGATCCTGGACCCATCGACGGACACAGCCGAGGTGTTACGTGGTACGATGTGCTCGTCGTAGGTGGGTGCTGCTGATGCTGCTGATGATCGCCAAGGAGACGACGGCGATGTCCAGATGCTGGCATGTCGTCGTCGTTGTCGTCGTCGTCATGCTGCTGCTGATGTTGGTCGGCGTACTCCATCGGAGACTCGAATCCGTCGTCATCTTGCTGAAAATTTGACGACGAGTCGAAGTTTCGAAGAAGCTGCGTAAGGTCGCACGTCCACTGCACGCGCTCACCATTGCTGGATGACATCAGCACCTTTCCGAAATCCGAAATGTAGTCTCTGCCGCGTGCAGAGTTGTTGTTGTTGTTGTTGTTGTTGTTGCCACCGTCATAGCCAAGACCATGCAGTACGAGAGGATTTGGCTCCACCACCACAGTGGTAGTAGTCGTAGGAGGAGTGGCGGTGGTGCGGCTCGTTGATGTTGTGCGCCGTCCTCCGCCGCCGCCGCCCCCGCCGCCGCGGGCTGCTGCTGCTGCTGCTGCCTGTGACGTGTTGTTAGGAGGTGACGATGAGAGCGTGATTTCCTTCCTTGGTGGTGGACCAAGACGGCGCGAGTCTGGCATGAGTGCGATGGCAGAGTCGTGCTGCTGCTGATTTTTTGTCTTGTTGTTGTCGAGACTGTGGCGAAGTAGTTTCGCCTGATGCAGCATTCCGTCCCAGTCGTCGTCACCGCCTCCATGGTGATACCTCGATGATGCCGTCGTCGTAGGAGGAGCAGATGAGGACTGGAGGTTGTAATATCCTCCTCCTCCTCCTCCTCCGCTGCTGCCAAGGTTGTTGTTGTTGTTGTTGTTGTTGTTATGCGGCGGCGACTGCACCGCCGCCTTGCTGCAGTGTCCACCCATAGTAGTTATTGGCGACTGACTGCTGCACTACTGCTGAATCTTGAGTGTGTGAAGACTTCTTCTTCGAATGATGACGATCGATGATGAAGCAGGACACAAAAAAAGGCTGGCTACTTTTTATGATGTATGTGTAGTGAGCACACCACCGTGCAGGCACACTCACAAAGCTGCTACAACTCACTCACTCACTCACTAGTAAGTAAGCTGACGACACACGCACGCACACAAGCAGCACGACGAGGGTTCTGAGGACACGCACGCACACGTACTGGAATGCGCACTATTGACTATACACGCGCCTGCTTCGTTCGCTTTGAATGCAAAAAATGATTACTCATAGTCGGGGGGGGGGGGGGGGGGGGGGGGAGGAAGCAGGTCAAAACTCACTCAATCAGGTGCGTGGTCGGTCCCATCAAAATCAGTTTTTTACTTTTTTTCCGACTTCTACCTCGGACTGACTCCGACCACCCTAGAACTCCGAACCCCGGGGACAAATTCAGTTGGGTTTTCCTCCCAGGCAGCCAGGGCCGATTGGATCGATGGGCGGTGCTAATTGGGGTTTAGAACGGGGGGTTTGGAACGTCGTCGATGCGTGCGTGCGGGACCCGTTGAATTGGGGTTTTGGGGATTGGGGTTTTGGTTTTTTTTTAGTAGGTTGTGATGCACTCATGAAGAATGCGTCGTCGTCGTTTCCTCGTTTCCCTCGTTTGTTGTTGTGCCCTTTCTTTTTTGAGTGATTCCAAGGTCGTATGGCGTCTGCACCTGCTGGCCCTCCTTCCTCATCAGCTGGTGGCACTGCTACTGGAGGAGGCTCCTCCTCTGCCTCGAAGAAGACAAATGCTGCCACAGCGGCTTTCCATAATCTGCCCGTCGATTCCGACGATACGGATGACGATGATGAGAATGGTGGTGCTGGAGGAGCAGCGGCGGCGGCAGAGCAACAACAAGCACCGCCGGCGGGTTCCATTTCGGAAGACAAACGCACGAAGACGCTCTTCTACGTGCGACGCACAGCCGCTCAAATGCTAAAAGATCGAGGATACGTCGTCCAGCAATCCAACCTCGAGATGGGAATTGAAGATTTCAAGAAGGAATTTGGAGAGCGCCCTGATCGTAGCGACCTGATGATGGTCGGGTCGATGGTCGACGATCCCATGCAGCAAATCTCCGTTCACTTTCTCGACCCTGACACGAAAAGTGAAAAGATCGGTGTGGAAAAAATAAAAGCCGTCGTCGATCAGGTGAAGGAATTCACGCCGAACAGTAAGAACGCCATTCTCATCCTGCCCTGTGGGCTCACGCCGTTTGCCAATCAGGGTATCAGCGAGGCGAACAGCGGACACCAGTATCGCCTAGAGCTTTTCATGGAGAAGGAGCTGATATTCAACATCACACATCACCAGAGTGTTCCAACACACCAGCTCTTGAGCGAGCTCGAAAAGCGTCAACTGCTAGAACGCTACAAGGTGAAATCGAGCCAACTGCCGCGCATTCAAGCGAAAGACCCTGTGGCGCGGTACATGGGGTTGAGGATTGGAGACGTTGTGCGCATCGTACGTGCGTCGGAGACTGCTGGGCGGTACGTGACGTATCGGATGACCGTTTGAGGTACTTTGAGCTAGCTGAGTTGAGCTGAATTAAGGTTAGTGATTGATGAGTCGTATGGATGGCTGCCGAACAACAACGACAAAACGACTCAAGCATCATCAGCTAGCTACTACAACATTCTTCTGGACTTTTTTGTTTTTTTGGAGAGAGAGAGAGAGAGAGAAAGGAGAGAGGTGGGCGGTAAACGACAACATGCTTAAGAGTGTCGTTGTTTGTAACTGCGTTTTACACTGTAGCAGCTTCGCGGCGGAGGACATTGATTTGATGCTATCCAAACCCCCATTCGGGCGGCCCGCTCCTAAAAAATTCCAAGTGCAGGCCACTCTGTGGCTTCACAACCAATTCTGCCCCGTAACCGTACATCATCACGCGTAGCAGCACGACGGCCTTCATCGGCGCTGACGACGCTGCGACACAACACACGCACGCCAATAATAATAATGGCGGTGGTCACAACTACTACGGCGCTGCTGGCGCTGGCGTTCCTCCTCCTCGCTGTTGCCTCAGATTCTCCTTCTTCTTGCTTCACCACCATCACCTCCGTCAGTGCAGCGCATTCTCAGGATCATCATCATCATTGGGACGCTGACAATCCGCTTGGCGTTTCGAAGAATCTCTCCGCATACGAACGACGCTTCAACGAAGCCAACTTGGCGCGCAAGTGCTCGTGTGCGATGCCGCCCGTCACAGAAAGTCTGGTTGCCGACTTCCTCTCAGACGAGATGGAGGAGGAAGTTCCCACGGACTTCAGTGTCACGCTCGAGGTAGCCATGCACGTAATACACGCCGCAGACGGAACAGGCAAGGTTCCCATGGAGTCTATACGTAGGCAGATGGATGTGCTCAACGAAGCGTTCCGGAACGAGAAGGTTGGAATGGATGGCTCCTATGACGCTTGGCCTGTCGGCATTCAATTCACACTCGATGAGAACAAAGACGTCATGTTCGTTAACAATTCGGACTGGTACTTTGGATGCAATCGCAACGACCGAGACAACAGCATGAAGAAGAAGCTCGCGGTCGATCCCACGAAACATGTGAACGTTTATTTGTGCGAGCTGTCATTCGGCGCATTGGGACTGTCTGGCGCTTGGCCTTGGGAAGTACCAGCGTCCGATCCACGCTCAGGTGTGCTCGTGAGTCCATTTACGCTACCTGGATCAAACAACTATCCTTACAACCTCGGAAAGACACTTGTACACGAAATTGGGCATTTATTTGGATTGCGCCACACGTTCGGCAAGTTCCATGACAAGTGCCCAGAAAATGTGAATGACGAAAACGACGACTCGATCGTAGACACGACGCCTCTCTTCGGACCCACCTTTGGAGGTTGGGTTTCGCATGACGACCCACCATTGTGTACGCAGCTCGCCAGCGTGAAAAGTCCGTGTGTCAAGGACGACGACAAGTATGCCGCGAGTCTGCCGCCGTACTTCGGGCGGTCGACAGCGCCGAACTTCCTCGACTACGCGGACGATCCGTGCGTGCGCGAGTTCACGCCTGGGCAAGTAAACGAGATACGGCACATGGTGCTGACGTACCGTACTGCTTGGTGTGGAGATGGCGAGAATAAGGATGCATGCTACGTCAGTCGAAGCAACAACGCAAGCAGCACACAGCAGGACTACTACGATCACATGGTTGACATTAAGGAGGCGATGCGCCGCATACGCACTTCGGGAGATGCCGGTTTGAATTTCATGGATGGTCTCGTGGGAGGAAATGTGACGCGCGAGGTGCTGGAGTACGCGTACGGCATCATGCTTTCCATGGAAGATGTCAAGCGCGCTGTTCGTGTGAAGTGCTCTGCAGAGAATCTCCTCGACGACGCGTCGAGTGCGGAGGCGTGCCGCCGTCTTGATGGATTTAGGCGATCAACGCCTGAAGATCGCCTTGAGGCGTGGTTCCATTCGTACGACAACAAGACTTGCGCAGACACGATGATTAAGCGCCTGAATGCGCTGGGCGCCAATGCGAGTGCGAGCGCCCAGTACCAGGCCTTGGTGGACGAAGAGTTGAGTCCCATACAGGAGGCGAGGGATCTCTACGGCAAGTTCATATGACGATCGATTCAAAAAATCACAATCTTCTTGAGAGAAGAGAGAGAGAGAGATGTGCTGATGATGCTGCATCTCCCTCCCGTGATCGATGAACATACAACCATAAAGGGGCGGGTGCCTGGATCCACGGCGATGCACACAGTTCGTGTAAACGACCTTGCACTTTTTTTGTGATTGAGGGTGATTGTCCAACAATCTTTTGTTGTGTGGGGATCCTGACGCAAAAAAACAACTTTACATGCTGCCCGCTGGTGGTTGTTGCGCTGGCGCAACTGAAGAAGGAGAGCTGGAGAGATGAACCTGCCTGCGCATAATTCATGAACTTGCAAGGTGCAAGGTGGGAGGAGCGGGTTTGGGGGATCTCCCCGATCAGGGCGGCCGCCTCGTATGATGGGCACTTTTTACCGCCATATATATGATATGAGTAGTACCGCCACAGCTCTTTTCTTTATCAGTGACTTTTTGCGTTTTCTTCTTCTACGTTACAATGGTTACACGATAGCGCAGCACTGATCGCACGCCCACATGTACCGAGCATCCGCGGCGTTCACGCGCGCTCGACGCGTTTTCTCGTGATTCGCGCCGAAGACTTTCTCATAACCAGACGCAGCGAGCTTAAAGTTCATGGCAGCTTCATCGTACTTGCCTTGATCCTTCAGCAAGATCGCGAGGTTGTTGATGGAGTCCAGCGTGGACGGATGCGCATCGCCCAGCTCGCGACGGCGACCGTCGAGCGCCTCGTGGTACAGCGGCTCGGCGTCGGCGTACTTGCCTTGATCCTTTAGCAAGAGTGCGAGGTTGTTGATGGAGTCCAGCGTGGACGGATGCGCATCGCCCAGCTCGCGACGGCGACCGTCGAGCGCCTCGCGGTACAGCCGCTCCGCGTCGGCGTACTTGACTTGATCTGAGAGCAAGATCGCGAGGTTGTTGATGGACGCGAGCGTACTCGGATGCGCATCGCCGAGCTCGCGACGGCGACCGTCGAGCGCCTCGCGGTAGAGCCGCTCGGCGTCGGCGTACTTGCCTTGGTCACTGAGCAAGACCGCGAGGTTGTTGATGGAGTCGAGCGTACTCGGATGCGCATCGCCGAGCTCGCGACGATAACCGTCAAGCGCCTCGCGGTACAGCGGCTCGGCGTCGGCGTACTTGCCTTGGTCACTGAGCAAGTTCGCGAGGTTGTTGATGGACGCGAGCGTACTCGGATGCGCATCGCCGAGCTTGCGACGCTTACCGTCAAGCGCCTCGCGGTACAGCGGCTCGGCGTCGGCGTACTTGCCTTGGTCACTGAGCAAGAGTGCGAGGTTGTTGATGGATCTGAGCGTGCTCGGATGCGCATCGCCCAGCTCGCGACGCTTACCGTCGAGCGCCTCGCGGTACAGCGGCTCCGCGTCGGCGTACTTGCCTTGATCTGAGAGCAAGATCGCGAGGTTGTTGATGGAGTCAAGCGTACTCGGATGCGCATCGCCCAGCTCGCGGCGAGAACCGTCGAGCGCCTTGCGGTAGAGCGGCTCGGCGTCGGCGTACTTGCCTTGCTTCTTGAGCAAGAGTGCGAGGTTGTTGATGGAGTCCAGCGTGGACGGATGCGCATCGCCCAGCTCGCGACGGCGACCGTCGAGCGCCTCGCGGTACAGCGGCTCGGCGTCGGCGTACTTGCCTTGGTCACTGAGCAAGTTCGCGAGGTTGTTGATGGACGCGAGCGTGGACGGATGCGCATCGCCGAGCTCGCGATGATAACCGTCGAGCGCCTCGCGGTACAGCGGCTCGGCGTCGGCGTACTTACCTTGATCCTTCAGCAAGAGTGCGAGGTTGTTGATTGACTTAAGCGTGTCTGGATGCGCATCGCCCAGCTCGCGGCGAGAACCGTCGAGCGCCTCGCGGTACAGCCGCTCGGCGTCGGCGTACTTGCCTTGATTCCAGAGCAAGATCGCGAGGTTGTTGATGGATGCGAGCGTACTCGGATGCGCATCGCCGAGCTCGCGACGACGACCGTCGAGCGCCTCGCGGTACAGCGGCTCGGCGTCGGCGTACTTGCCTTGATCTAAGAGCAAGCCTGCGACACTCATCAACAACTTTGATGTCGCTCGCTTCTCTGAATTCAGCATACCCAACGCACCCTTCGCACTCTCAACGACCCAGCTTCGCATCTCGTCCTTAATGAGCTTGTTCACCTCAGAAGGGCCACCTCGAAATTTCTTCACCGCGTCAAGAATGGCGTCGCGGTCTTCTTTCTTGAACGCCTCGGCACGCTGTACGTCTATCTTCACCATTTTCACTATCACTTGGTCTGTGCCCTCATCGACGAGGAACTTCGCAAACGCCTCCTGCTCCACCGCCGGCAAGCAAATCTCGAGTTTCGCCTTGCCATCATCAATCGTACTTAGAATCTCCCAAATGCACCACGCGCGCGTCAGCGGGATTGGATCGTCCCATGGCATCAAAATCAACACGGTGTGTCCTATACTCGCGACTGCCTCCTTGAACGTCGTGAACCACCAGTCAGGTGGAACTTGCAAGCTCGTGTGCTGGTTGACGGTGAACACGTCGAACCACACGAACGCATCCTCAGAGAGCCCGCTGAGCGCGTCGACGACGTTCACGAATGCGTACTTCCAGGCGTGCGACACGAACACCGTCGCGTCTTGTACATGACCAGGTTCTGTATCTTTGAGCATATCAGCATACGAGGTTTTGACGTGTTCGGTTGCAGGCTTAACGATGCCAAAGCACACGTCGTCCGTCGTCATCAGCTCGAAGGGAATGTCACTGTACATGACTGTAGTGGGTTTGCCGTCGCCATCCTTGCCTGCAGCGTTTATGCGGTCACGGTGCTCCTTTAAGTTGTCCACATTCACTTGCACGACGTCGTCTGCGCCACCGCCGTGTTCAGCCTTGAGAAAACTTGTCTTCGTCCACGTGTACTTCTGGCCTTTGCACTTCTTGATGAATTCGTTTCTGATCCAAGCGAGTCGCACACTGAGACGTGGGAAGTCCATTTGAAAAAGCTCGGACTTCTTCTCTCCTGAAGTCGACGCAAGCGAGGGTGACGAGATCGACGAGGGTGCTCTTGCAAGTTCGTCATTATCACCATCACCACCACCTGTGTTGTTGTCTTCTTCTTCGGATAATACAACACGTGTAGTAGGTCCAGGTGGCAAGGGAACGACGCGCATCACAAGGGCGAACGAGAGTGTCCGATAATGTATCTTAGATACAGACGAACGAGACCGTTCAGGGATTTGGATTCACAAGGAAACGTGCGCGCACTCACTCCCTGCCCCTTAATAAGGGAGGCTGAAGTGTTGCCCTCTTCACTCACGCACGCCAGCTGGGAAGAAACGTGCGTGCGTGGTTGCGAGGACGTTCAGTTCAGTCCCTCACTCAATAGTCCAGAGATGACAGAGATTTATGTATGTGTGTGCTTCAGGAGCTGATGATTGCTGAGTGAGCTGATTGAAATGTCTTAAGAAGAACTTGATTATGCCCGGTGGCCCAATGCTGCCGGTGGCCCAATCAATGCTGCGGCTCACTCAAAAGAGGAAGGCCCTCGAGGCTCAAAAGAGGGACTTGCCAGACCAGCTGCTCTCCTCCTGCATGCTCTTGCTCTCCTAGTCCAAGCCGTCTAAGGTGCTTGCTCGCCTCTTTTTTTCCTCTCCGGCCGGCTATTAACTTGCACAAGTCAAGTCGCCTTGCACCGTTGCACGCTACGATAATAACTGACTTGCACGCTGGAACCTTCTGAAACCCCTAGGGACCCGGTAAGGGTTACCTTCTGAAAGAAAAAACCCCAACAAACCCCCAAACCAACCAATCCATCTCTATCACCAGGCGAATAATAGATGATAGGTCAGGCTCAAGTGCTCAGGTTCAGGTCCTGCATGCATGAGCCATGAGGGGAACGCGTCTAAGGTTAGGGGATCCGACACAAAAGACAAGCTGGCACTTGCCTACTGGGTTGACCCATTCCCATACCCCCCCATACCCGGCCGAGCCCCATTCCCGCCCATTCCCCTGCCATTCCCCTGCCATTATTTTCACATTATTTTCACTTCTCGGCTTCTCGCCGCCATGGACTGGGCTGAACCCACTGGACTGGACTGGGCGTACAGCTCACCGATTCGCTCGTCGCCGCTGAGTGGCGTCGTTCCGCCAACGTCCAACTCGCCCAAGAAGAACACGGCGGAGGAACGAGCACATGTGCGCCGCAGCCAGCCCCACTCCGCGTTCGCAGCCTCCGTCGACTCCATGCTTGCGACGACCGAGCACTACGTCGCCCGGCTGGCGCACGAGCCGAGCGTGGGTTTGTACTACATTCAGGTACAATGCTTGCGTGCTTTTTTACTCTGAAATTTGAAGTGCTCGACGCTAACTGTACGAATTGATAAACAAATTGACAGGAACACGTGCATCGCAGCGTGCGTGCGTTGGAGAGAGAACGCGAGACGTTGAAAACCTCCAGTGAAAACGCCAGGGACGGTGCGGAGGTGGCGACGCAGGCGCGCGAGCACTTGGACGAGCACTTGCAGACTTCGATTGACAACGTCGAGAGCGCGCTTGGTGGAATATTGGGAAGCCTGCTTGCGGCGAGGAGCGTTCCGAGCAGGGAGGAGGGCGCACCGCGAACGCCGCCGACGACGTAACTGATGGATATGTATAGTAACTCTGAAATTTACACTTGTATTGGTACATGACACCTGCTCACTCACTCGACGCGACGCCGTATCCATTCCCTCCATTCCCCTCCGTTCCCTCTGAGTTCCCATTCCCTCCCATACCCGAACCATACCCAGGGGGGGGTCGGGGAATGGGCCAACCCAGCTTGCCTACCGGGTACGGAACCCCCTCCCCAGAAGACTTCTCCCAAGAAGTTCTCCCAAAAACCCCTCCCCAAATGGCCAAATCTTCTGTATGGTTCTCAAACAATAAAGGATCCCCAATACAAGCAGGGGTTTGGTCCTATCAGCACGTGCCACGCAGGATCGCCTTTTGCAAACCATACCTTTCCAACTTGTGCTGTTGTCCAGATAGACCCCTGCTTCGTCCTCATTATTAGTGTCCATTTAGTGAAACCGCGTGTGTTTCTTTGTGCGTGCGTGTGCGTGCGTGTGCGTGTGTGTGTGTGACACTCGCTGCTGTCTGCTGGCTCCTCGGCTTGTTCAGAGGCGCAAGTGGACCCAGGTGCCAGGGCTTGAAGAAGATTCGGGTACCGTTGGAGCTTGTGTTGCTTGTGGAGAAGGGAGTTGTGCAGGGTTGTTGTGGCAGCCAACTCAACCTCCTGTGATTCCCTCACTACGATATTAATAGCAAGCGGGTGACGACGAACAACATTGACAACATCTCCTTCTCGCAGTTTCTTGGTGTTGGTGTTTTCACCACTCTGACGACGAATAAAAGCGTCTGTTAGGCTCTGTTTCGAGCGTATAAAGGTTTGTCTGCTGCAGACTCCACGCCAAACAAACAAACAAAACGATACCAATATAAACACACATCACATTGCGCTGTAATAATGTCGTCGTTCCTGTCGCCGGAGCAGCAGGCGATGTTCGACCGCGCGCTGCTGGCAGCTGGGAAACTCACATCGCCAACGTCAAGCTACAACAACTTGGCGGCGGAGGCTGACTCGCAATCAGGAAGCAAACGTCGACATCACCACCACCACAACCACCACCACAGGTCGCACCGATCCTCCTCGAAGGATGAGACGGCAGCGTCGGCGCTGACGAAAAAGTCACCCTTAAAAGCCGTGCTGAAGTGCGGCAAGGGCGCGTGGGTGCTGACAGACGACGGGTCGATGGATGCCGCAGAAGACGACGACGGCATGGATATCTACGACGACAACGACGTTGAAGACGACAGGAATGTCGTGTACACGTCAACGAGCAGCGATGACGTGAGCAACGGCAAGACTGTCATCACAAGCGAGTCGGAGCTGCGAACGAACATCGCCGATCTCATACGCGAGTACTTCCTCTCAGGAGATGCCGCCGCGTGCCTAGACGGCTTCTCCGACATCGATCCGGCACGCAAGCACGGAGCGCTCTTCTGCCGACGCCTCATCGCACTCGCGATCGATCGACGAGATCGCGAGAGGGAAATGGCAAGCCGGCTGCTCGCACGCGCGGTGGATGTGCCGCCGTCGAACCAAACGCCCGTGCTATCCGAGCAGGCTTGCACGCGCGGGATTCTCAGCCTGCTCGAGCAAATGTCCGAGCTCGTCATCGACTCGCCCGACGCCGTAGAACAGCTGAGCCTGTTTGCGGCACGCGCCGTCATGGACGGATGCGTGGCACCCAACTTCTTTGAGCAGGCGGAGGAGGTGGCGGCGTGCCACGGAGGTGCCGCCGCAAGCGAGGAGCCGCCATCCGCGCGCGTCGTGCGCAAGGCGAGCGTGCTTTGCGCTGACAAGCACGCCGCCGAGCGCATCGTGCGCTGCTGGGGTGCTGCCGCGGGGCGAACGTTCGCCGAAATTAAGCTCGCTGTCACCAGCCTCATCGACGAGTACGTGCAGAGCGGAGATGCCGACGAGGCGCGGCGATGCCTGCGCGAGCTCGACGTGCCATTCTGCCACCACGAGCTCACGAAGCAGATGCTCCGTGCGGTGGTGGAGGCGCGCGGCGGCGACAAGGCGAAGTCGCTCGTGCGGCTGCTTCGCGCGCTCGTGGAGTCGAACGAGGTGAGCTCGTCTCAGTTTGCTCGCGGGCTGCACCGCTTCGTGCTCGCTCTGGACGACCTGTCTCTGGACGTTCCTTGGGCGAAGGGCGAGCTGAAGGAGTTTCTGATTCGCGAGAGGGCTTGGTTCCCGCTCGAGGTGGAAATTGCCGCAGAGGAGGGAATCGACGGAATGAGCAATCACCACATTGAAAATGGCGAAAATGGCGTGATGGAAAATGGCAACAGTGCGTCGTACGCGGTGCCGCCCGAGGCGACGGGCGCGGCGCGGAGGGAGGAGACGAGCGCGGCTGCCGAAAAGGGATCCGTCAAGGCGGCGAAGCAGAGGAGCAACGACATCCTGCTCGAGTACATGACTAGCCTCGATGTTGACGAGGCAATCAGGCGCGTTGCGGAGGAACTTGCTGACGAGCCGAACCTGCCCGCCTGGCACGCACACGCGCTGTTCGTGAAGAAGGCTGTATCCGTGGCACTTGACCATCGGGACTGCGACCGTGAGGCGGTGTCGAAGCTTCTTTGGCACCTCGGCGACGCCAAGGCGTCGAAGCTCGAAGGTGGCCCGGTGGTGCAGCACGCTTCCTTCAAGCTTGGCTTCGCCAGCCTCGTGAGTGCCGCACACGACCTTAGGATTGACCACCCGCTCGAGGGACTCCATGCCATCAGCCTGTTCCTCGCGCGTGCCGTCGTCGACGAGCTGCTCGTGCCCATGGACCTCGTCGAGTACGTCGAGGCGCTCGAGCACGGTGAGCTCGATAGCCCTAGCGCGCGTTCTGCGGCGTCGTGCAGCCTCGAGGTTGTGCGCTGCGCCAAGCGCCTGTTGTCCGCAAGGCACGCGGCTGAGCGACTGTACCGCTGCTGGGGTGCTGCCGCGGGGCGAACGTTCGCCGAAATTAAGCTCGCTGTCACCAGCCTCATCGACGAGTACGTGCAGAGCGGAGATGCCGACGAGGCGCGGCGATGCCTGCGCGAGCTCGACGTGCCATTCTGCCACCACGAGCTCACGAAGCAGATGCTCCGTGCGGTGGTGGAGGCGCGCGGCGACGACAAGGCGAAGTCGCTCGTGCGGCTGCTTCGCGCGCTCGTGGAGTCGAACGAGGTGAGCTCGTCTCAGTTTGCTCGCGGGCTGCACCGCTTCGTGCTCGCTCTGGACGACCTGTCTCTGGACGTTCCTTGGGCGAAGGGCGAGCTGAAGGAGTTTCTGATTCGCGAGAGGGCTTGGTTCCCGCTCGAGGTGAAAGATGCCCTGCGCGAGCTCGAGTCGGCAGCGGAGAATGCACCCGCAGGAGGAGCCGAACCAAGTGTGCTCGGCAGCACGCTCGTCGAATGCTTGCAGGCCTGAAGTCGTGAAAATGACGGCGAATGCGACAGTGTAGGACGAATAATGCAAAATGGTTGAACCCGACGCTTGGAGACGCACGATAAAAAAATCTGCGTGGGTCCAGCTTGTTTGTGAATTTGAAAGAGAGAGGATAAAAAGTTTAAGCATGCGCGTGGCATGTCTTTTTTGTGCTAAAATCTTGATGTTACTAAGAAGAAGTATAACAAGAACTTGTGTGTGCGTGCTGTGCTGTGCGTATTCAAAGGACTACTTCTTTGCGGCGTTTTCCGGATTGCTCGGGTCCTTCTTCCAAAGCTCGAAAATCATCGACTTGTACTGTGCAAGCTTCAACCCAGGCTTTTCGTCCTTCATCAGAGGAAGCTGCCGCTCGAAATACGCCTCGTACGCAGCCTTACGCCTCCGCGTGGCGGTGCGTTCGTCCGGCCCTTCGTCGCCGACGGACAGTGCGCTGAGAGCCGCCTCTACCGACCTAGCCTCAATGACGTCGTCATGCCTGTTGGTGTTCGATACGTCCACCATTTTTTCGTAGTCTGACTCACTCACCTGCCTTCGCTGTGCCTCCGCAAGCTGAGCCTGCCTCGCCGCTTCCTCCTTCTCCTGTTTTGCTTTGTTTTGCGCAATTTGAGCCTGCGTGAGCTTTCCGCTTGCTGGCCTCGTGTTCTTTCCCTTTGGCGCTTTTTTCATCATGGCTAGCTCAGCTTCCTCGAGAGCCTTCGCCTCCGCCTTTCGCCTCGCCGCCTCCGCCTGTTTATTCGCCGCATCGTCTTTACGCGCCGCTCCTTTCCCTTTCTTCCCCTCTCCCGCCGCCTCCCACATCGCATCTTCCTCCGCCTTTGCTTTTTGCGCACCTCTTTCCGCTTCAGCGGCAGCCGCACGATCTTTCTTCGACTCACCTTTTTTCCCACCCATCTTATGAGCGTACTCGCGCGACTTCCGGGACTGAGCGTGGAGACGTCCACGAGACGACGAACACAAAGGAAAGGCGAAGTCCTCAATGGCTGGAGTTGACACAACGGTGACGCAGACGCAGAATGAACCACGCCGATCGATGTGGTGAACGAGTCAGCGGAGAAAAAAAACTTTGCCGGAAACGAAAAGGCCCAAGGGGGCAAAAATGGAGGGCGAACCGAATTCTGATTAGGGGTTAAGAAAGAAATTATAAAAAAACAGGAAGAGAAACAGGTGAGAGAAACTGATGAGATAACGTTACACACATTTGTATTTGTATTCATTTTTATTATTAGTATTCTTGCTGACTGCTGCAGTTGCTGCTGTTAAAAAAATAGGTTTATATCACCTTACCTTCAAAAGAGTACTGTACTGGACTGTACTGTTATAACAGTCTTAGTCTTCTTTGTCTGGTATGATTCGTTATTTCGGACGACGACGGACGACGCCGCCGCCGCCACTCGACCCATGGGTCTTCGACTCACGCCCGCTCTTTTCCGAGCTCTTGTTGCTCCCAGGCTCGGACGTCAGCGGGCTACCCGAACGTCCCATCTCAACCACGCCGCGGGCGAGGGGAACCTGACGGCCAAGCGCAAGAATGCTCACGCGGCCCGTGCCGTCCAAACCACGCGCCGTGCGACCTGCGCGGCGCAGGTACTCCGACGGGTCGCGAGGAAAGTCGAAGAGAACCACGTGCTCGCAGTAAGGCAAGTCCATGCCACGGCTCGCGCGGTCCGTGCACACCAAAAGCAGGGGCAAATTCTCCACGCTGCGCGCTGCTCGTTGCGCAGGAGTCAAGAAGTCGGATGCGAACGGGTCGTACGTACCACCCTCGCCGCGAGGTATGCGTGGAGGCGCCGCGGCAGACTTCGGAAGTGCCTCGCGAGCTGCCGACGTGCCAGGCTGCTTGCGGAACGCATCCAGGTGCTTCGCCGCAAGCTTTCCTTTGATCGCAGCATGGAAGGCGAGCACGCGATAATGCTCACCACGTCGGTCGTGCCGATTCAGCAGATTCTCCACCTGCCGTGCCGTCTCGACGGTGTTGCAGAATACAAGCCAGCGCTTCTGGTGACGAAAATCAGGCGAATCGAGAAGTGCGAGAAGCGCTTCGCCCTTACGCTTGATGCCGTCGGCGTACGAGTAGTTGGGACGCGACCCGTCCTTCGGCTCGTCGCCGGGAAGGCCGCCAGAACAGTCAATCACGACCTCCTCGCATCCACCCTGCGTTCGATGCAGTCCCGGAGCCTTGACAAGGCGGATCGTCGGATACCACTCCAGTAGGCGGGAGGTGGCACCTGGCGGCAGAGTTGCCGTCGCACAGATGACGCGCAGGTCATCCGCAGGCTCGCCCGCTCGCCGCTCCGCAAGTGCAATGGTGCGCTGCGACAGCGCCTGGACAATTTCCGGGAAGTCTGCCATGCCCTCGAGCACCCTCTCTCGCTCGTCGCCGCCGCCGTTACCGTTGCCGTTGCCGTTGCTCTCGAAGCCCACGTCATCTTCGTCGTAGTACTCCTCGCCGTCGTCGTCGAGGTTCGCATCAATCACAGCCACGGGTTTAGATTGCGGGACACCTATCTCAGACCTTCGATCGCGGCGAGCCTGCTCAAGCTCAAGTTCCTGCTGCGAAGCCTCCGGCATAAGATCGCCCTCCTCGCGCAGCAGGACATCCACCTCGTCAAGCACGAAAAATCGCAGTTCACTCAAGTCCAGTGCGCCGCGTTCCACGAGCGTTGCGGCGCGTCCTGGCGTCGTGACGATGACATCCGCACCGCGCTTCAGTGCCTTGACTTGCGTCGTCGAGGTCACGCCGCCGGTTGCCAGCACGCTTCTGCTCTTGAGACCGGCACCTGAGAGCTTCTTCAGCACGGCGTACGTCTGCGAGCATAGTTCCGTCGTTGGCGCGACGATGAGCGCGAAGGGTGGCGCTCCCGCCTTCGGCGGTCTGTTGGCATCGCGCCTTGCGATTGCGTCGAGCATGGGAACGAGAAACGCGAGCGTCTTTCCCGCGCCCGCAGGCGCGGTGACGGCGTACGCGCGCGTGTGTTTGTAGTCGTCGCGTTCCTTTCGCGCTCGCCTGACAGCTCCACCCGGTCCCGCGACGGTCTCCTGCGCGAGTTCCTGCACGCGCGCCGGCTGTGCAAATCCTGCGTTGCGTAGCGCCTCCACGGTGCTTGGCAGAAGCGACAGGGAATCCCACTCGCGTGCACCTAAGAAGACGCTCGGCGTCTTTGGCTTGACGGCGAGCGGCGTGAGGTTAACAGGCGCATTTGGGTTTCGCGCGTTGTTGTTGTCGTCGTCGTCGTCGAAATTGCGCCGACCTCTTCCTCTTCCTCGTCCGTCTGCGGAGCTCCTGCGCCCTCCTCCCCGTCCTCCTCCTCGTCCTCGTCCTCGTCCTCCTCCCCTTTCGTCGCGCGAACTCGAACTCCGCGAACGTTCCCTTTCGCCGTAGTCTCCTCGTCGACCTCTTCCCGCATTGTTGTCTGCTGCGTTGTACGACGCGCCTCGACGCGACGACGACGACACGTCGTACGCGCCCGCGGCGGAGATGGCCGTATTCGCCCGCGACCTACACGAGAGAGCTCCCATAACGCTTCGCGGCGTGAGCGCGAACGTTGCAAATGACTGCGAAGGGTTCGTTGCGTTCGTTTGCGCGCGTGAGTGCCCCCCACACGACCCAGGCGAGTGCGTTCCAAGTTCACGCCCAAACGGTTGACTCACCAAAGGTGTTTTGTGTGCGCGACACAAAAAAACAGGCGACGTGTGCACGCCTCCCGAAGATGAAGAGAGTCCCAGAGAACTCGCCCCCCCCATTGTAAACGAGCGCGCTGTGAGGACGGAGAAGCGGCGACCTTCCTTCGAGGGGTGTGTAGACGCCATCCCTTTCTTTTGAACTCCCCCTAATCCTCCCCCTTTCGCTGCATGAGAACAAGAAGGCGAACAAGAAGGAGATAAGGCCGCCGGACGGAGAAACTTCATTGTACACGGGGGACACAAAGCAGAGCCAGGAGCCGGCCGAGAAGATGACACTACAATGACGCCGAAAGCAGGTTTATCCGAACCAGGGGGGAAAAAGCGTGCGTCTGTGGCCAACCAACCAAGAAACAGCTGCCGGGGTGGGGGGGGCCCACGGAAAAAGTACTCGTCGTGTCGTCGGCGGAACAAAAAAGAAAAAAGGGGGCGGCGGCGGGGCCGGAGGTTCGCGAAGGAACAACGCCGGGGATAACCCTAGCCCTAACCCTAACCGTAAACCCTAACCGTAACCCTAACCGTAACCCTAACCGTAACCGTAACCCCTAACCCGTAACCCGAACCCTAACCCTAACCCTAACCCTAACCGTAAACCCTAACGGAGAGCCCTATGGTAGAGGTTTCTCGAGCCTCAAGGAATTCGCGAGAGGCCCGAGTTGGTTTCGAGTTCTCGAGACACAGGAGCGCGTCTTGTTGGCTCCTTTCCCTCCTGAGGAACTGCCTGGTTTCCTGACAGCAGGAGTGCGTGCGCTCGGGGTAAAAGCGGTGCCACCTCACCTCCCCACACTGGTCAGTACACCACACGGCCACCTTAAGGCGACCTTGTCTTTTCCGACCACCTTAAGGCGACCTTTCACGGGTTTAAGGCCGCCTTTCATCGTTTCTCGGTCATCGGTGTTTCTTTGAGGCTTAAGGGCTGGCTCGGTGTTTCTTTTGACTCTTGACTCTTGACCTCTTGACCTCTTGCAAGGCCCTTCTCGCATTAAGCTGCCGTCACAACTGCCTTAGTGGCACTACCTTCGTCGTTGTTGTTCGTACATCACATCATCAGAATTGTTCGGACACATACACCTACTTACAGGTATATTGTTCACGTCCTTTGGAAACACCTGTATCGATCACACATATATATGGGCGACGCGTTCGGCGACGCGTCCGTGTCAGATATCAAGGCGATACTCGCAGCAGACAAAGAAGACAGCCCTCTCAAGAAGGACAACACAGAAGGTGATGTCAAAATCTCTGTCAAGAAAACCATCGAACAGGCGAAGGATCGAGCGAAGGATGTCGCAAGACGCGTGCGCAGAGAGGGACCGAGACTGTTTGGCGCAATGGCCTTGCTCACCGCACTCACGCTCATCTTGGCGGTGGTTCTCGAAACGTACGAAGGACCCAGAGAAAAGGATAAAATCGATATTGCAGACAAACGCATCCACAAGCTCAACGAGGTGATTTTGATGCGGTACTTCAACCTGTACCTGTTCGCTTTCAACAGCAAGCACTACTACGACCCGGACGACGACCGGTGTCGCAGAGGAAACTGCGAGGCTTGCTTCCCTCGTGGTGAGAACATCCCGTCGCCGTCGGAAAATAATACCGTTTGGCAGGTTTACGCACAGGCAGGCTTAGGGCAGCAGGATATGGTTGGAAACCCAATATATGTCGACACGAATCTCCCCATGCTCTACTACACCAACGAAACGCACCGCTGCACGGATGAGCAGGTGAATCCTTCTTCAGGGGAGTGGCACAAGTGTATACCAATCTGCAGGCTGCAGCTACCTACCGTTGAGCAGGTGGGAGCGTGCGCGCTCCCCGCTGACACCATCCCCCACAATCCGCTGTCTTACAACGACACGTGTCTGCAACAAGGCGCCACGTGTCCCAACTGCTTCGTTCTCACGCGACGGAGCTCCGACTTCGAGTACCTTGAGATAGATCACGCGTCGGATCCAAATAACACGCGCAGGCTGCAGAAGGCGGAGATGTACGTGCTGTTCAAAGTGGAAGTCGAGCAGCACAAGATTGAGCGAAGAAACTGGGACTTGGCTGGTTGCGCATTCTTCGCCACCACGCTCTTGACCACCATCGGATACGGGAACTATGCACCCGATACGGACGAAAGCAGAATCATGATCATGGTACTTGGTTTGCCCATGCTCGCAGTGTTTGGCGTCGGCCTGTCGCTCCTCTCGTCGCTAGTCATGGAACTTGGAACAGAGAGTGTCGCCGCCATCCTCTCGAGCCTGCGTTGGCTTCGCGGCGAGAAGACACCTCCTATTCCCAATATCAAAGACATCGTGACCAAGTGGAAACAGCTCCTCCGCGAGAAAGGCATTAGGCCAACAGAGTCGAATTCGGTTGAGGAGCTGAAACCAGTGCTAGCAGAAGTGATGAAAACTTTCGGCCATCATGATGAAACATTAGGGAGCGAGTCTCTTGTGGAATATGCTCTAAATAAGCACGACGTTGATGGCAACGGAACACTCGATGACACGGAAGGGGCGGCGCTCTTGATTTATGTGTGTGGCCTCCTTACCAAGGAGCGGGAGCGCGATCTTGCGTGCACGAAGGTTTACTTAGGTCTGACGCTCATGGCTGCACTTTTCGTTCTCGGAAGTGTTTTGTTTTGGTTGATCGAAGACTGGTCGTTCATTCAGTCGATGTACTTTGTTTTCATCACACTCACAACGATTGGACTTGGCGACTTCGTGCCAAGTCCACGAAATTATTGGATTTGGCTACCCTTCACGCTCGTAGGTTTGGGCATCTTCGCATTCGTGCTGAGCTTGCTTTCGACTCTGACCCAAGATACTTTAGCAGATTCGGTGTCGAGGTTCAAGAGAGTCAAGAGAAAAGTGCTGGAACGGATTCCGTCGTCGCCGAGGCGGTCGTCCGAGGTCGACCGATCCGATGAGGCGGTGGAGGAAGGTTAACTTTGCCTTACAAACAAGCACCGAACCTGATTTCTTCGAAGTAACACATTCCCATTTGCTTTTTTTATCATTACTAATGCACTACAGTCTAGCATGCCGACACACGCGGGGACACAAAGACAGACATATAGAAAAGAGAAGCAAAAGAAAAAAAAGAGAAGTCGTCACAATTACTTTTATGTACGGTAACATACTACTCCCAAGAACCGAAAACCCAGGTTTCCCACATCACATCACATCACATCACATCACAGAATCACAGAAACTGGAGGCATCATCCTATACTCCTCCCATTGAGCAGTCTTATCGAAAAACATAAACACAATAAAGCACCACATCGTGAAAACACATCAGCTGTTGTTCTCACTGCTGTAGATGTGGCCCATCCTTCGCCGCTTCGTCTCGAGGTACTTCTTATTGAACGGGTTCACAAGTGTAACCATAGGAACGCGGTCGCTCACCTCGATGCCGTAGCCGCTCAGCGCCGTCGTCTTCTCCGGGTTGTTCGTCATCAGGCACACGGACGTCACGCCAAGATTTGCAAGCATCTGTGCACCCGCGCCGTAGTCGCGCGCGTCGGCGGGCAAGCCTTGGTGCAGGTTGGCGTCGACCGTGTCCATGCCCTCGTCCTGGAGCTGGTAAGCCTTGATCTTTGCGCCGAGTCCAATCCCTCGCCCTTCGTGGCCGCGCAGGTAGATCACAACGCCACGACCAGTCTCTTGCAGACGCTCGAGAGCGAGGTCGAGCTGAGGACCACAGTCACAGCGCAGACTTCCGAAAATGTCGCCCGTCAGGCACTCGCTGTGCACGCGGCAGAGCACGTCCGCGCCATTTTCGCTGGTGATGTCCCCCTTGACGATCGCAACGTGCTCGATGCCGTCGTTTTCGAGGTCGCGGAACGTGTGGCTGACAAACTCGCCAAACTTCGTGGGCAGGTTGGCGGTAGCGACGTGAGCGATGAGATTAGCGCGCTTGCGCTGGTACCGCACGAGGTCCGCGATCGTGCACACCTTGAGGTTATTTTCCTTGGCGAACGCGAGAAGTGCGTCGCGCTTCATGCACAGGCCCGTGTCGCGGTCGATGATCTCGCAGATGAGTCCGGCTGCGGAACACTTCGCGAGCTTCGTGAGGTCCACAGCCGCCTCGGTGTGTCCAGGACGCTTCAGCACGCCGCCTCGCCTCGCACGTAGGGGAAGGATGTGCCCAGGCCTTGCAAAGTCCTCGGGAATGCTGTTGGGGTTCGCGAGTGCTCGCGTCGTGGCTGCGCGGTCCGACGCGGAGATTCCCGTCGTGGTTCCCTGCCGCAGGTCGACGGTGGTTGTGAACGCCGTGGACATGGACTCGTCGTTCTCCTGCGACGCCACCATGAGCGGCAGTCGCAGCCTGTCGCACTCGTCGGGGCACATCGCGACGCACGCCAGTCCGCTGGTGTTGTTAACAAGGAATGCCATCTGCTCGGTTGTGCACAGCTCTGCTGCCATGATGAGGTCCCCTTCGTTCTCCCGGTCCTCGTCGTCGAGCACGACGACGAACCGTCCATCGGCGATTTCGGCGATGCACTCCTCGATGGCGTCAAACCCTTCGGTGGGTTCGTCGAGGTTCCTCGTCTGGCTGAAAGCCGCCACCTCCTCTTCTTTTGAAGGTGACGTGGAAGGTGAAGACGATGACCCGTTTCCGTTGCTGAGTTCGTTCGTGTCTTCCTCTGAGGTGGTCTGCTGCGAGGCGGCGGTACGTGCGACCTGTGTTCTGCCGCGTCCTCTGACTGGTGTTGGTGTTGGGGAGGAGGACGTTGATTTCTTTCCCTTTGCTCCTGCTAATGATGAAGATGACGACGACGAAGATGGTGCGACTAATGAGGAAGAGCCTATAGATAACGAGCCAAACGTCGCTGCTTTTGAAAGAGCAGCACGAGAAGAAGATGAGAGATTTCCAGAGCGAGAAGAATGACGCCCATGAAATCCTGGGGTTGGTCTTCGCGACGCAGGTGGGGATCGCAGCGGACCACTGCAGACCCCAGCTGCACCCACAGAAGCCCCTAAAGTGAGACCACCACGCGTACACGACATTCCTGAGGTGGAGAAGGAAGAGAGAGGTCCACTTAGAGAGAAGAGTGCCATGGTCCGATGTATCACCGTTGAGGAGTGCACTTGGTGTTGAGGATGATTCCGAAGATGAGATGAAGTTGTGGTGAATGCGAGGAGGAGGGAGGCGGCGTGGCGTGAGGCGAGAACAGCGACCGTATCCAGGGGGGAGGGGGGGGGGCCACGGGGCCACCTCGAATGGCCTGGAGAGCAGTGTGAGGCTCCCGTTCGCTCTGGAGACTCGGGAGACTCGTGCCCTCGAAGGCTCGAACTCAGAAGCAGAGGTATTCTTACAGGCAGACAGGTGAGAGGAAGTTTATAGCAGACAGGGCATCGACGAAGGCTTGCCTTGTTGGGATCCCGATCCCCTTGTTGGTCCCCTTGCAAGAGTGCTTTTCGTTAGTTGTGGCTGTTTCTTGTGGGTGGATTGGGTTTTGGGTGGGGTTGCCCAAGGGCATACATATTAACGTACATATTACGGCATATTACGTTAAAATATGCCCTTGGGTTGCCGTGGTTGGTGTGGTTGTGGTAGTGGTTGTTTTGGTCGTTTTTGATGAGAACTGATTGATCATTGATCATGTTGCAATCTTGGCAGGGGAATTGCGATCTACTTTTTACTTCATGTTGCCTTGTTTTCCACCCACTCAACTCTGGCAGTCTGTCTGGTGTCTGGCATCGGCAAACGCGTCTGACGCCACCCTCAGGCCTCCCTGACAAACAACATCAAACTGAACAAAGCCGACTCCCGAGATCGCGATGACAGAACAGACAGCGATGCGGAGAAGCAAAACACAGCAAGCCTCCCGAGTCTCAGCGAGTTCAAGACAGCAAGAAGCACGAAGCACGAAGCACGAAGCACGAAGAGGAAGGTGCTCCCACTTCCCTCCAGGACCAAGGGTCAAGGGGCAAGACCCGTGGATAAGCTGAAGGAAGACTCTTTGAACGAATTGCTCGACAATGGGAAAGCTTGAGGAGGGAATGGGGAACCGTCCTAGTATATAATCCCCCCACTAGGGTAGGCGTGTTCTGTTCCCCGAAAAGAAAAGCGTCCTCCGAACCCCGCGTCCTCGGTCGTGTCCCCGGTCCGAGTTAAAACTCGCCTTCCTTCTAACGCTCCCACTGGGGCCTTTCCGCGCGATCTTGACAACACCCCATCGGCATCGGCCCCTGTGCTCGTGCTCGTGCTCGTGCGTGAACATTGTTGATATTGTTTGTGTCATTGTTATTTTTGTCTTCTATCTGATAGATTTAGGTTGTATTAGATAATAAATAGTATGAAGATCGCGTGCATAGGTGCCGGTTACGTCGGTGGACCGACGATGGCGATGATCGCGTACAAGGTACGATGATTTTGGTGATGTTATTTTGGTGATGATGGTTTGGTTTGGTTTGGTGGTTTTGGGTTTGGTGGGTTTGGGTTTGGTTGTTTTTTCTTGGTGATTTATTTTGGGTGGTGAGTGAAGTGTCGGTTTCACACAATACAATACAACACCTTCTCACACCTTCCATATCTTAACGTCATCATCACACACACACACACACACAAAATGAATACAACAACAACAACAACAACAACAACGTCATAAAACTGTACAACTAAAATAATATGGTGGTAGTGCCCCGACATCGAGGTGGTTGTACTCGACATCGCTCAAGCACGCATCGACCAGTGGAACAGCGACAAACTGCCCATCTACGAACCGGGACTGGACGAGATTGTCTTCGAGGCGCGCGGGCGCAACCTCTTCTTCAGCATCGATGTGGAAAAGCACGTCGGGGAGGCGGACATCATCTTCATCTCCGTCAACACACCTACCAAGGTGCGCGGCGTCGGTGCAGGCGCCGCGGCTGATCTCACGTACTGGGAGTCTGCCGCGCGCACCATCGCCAAGGCGTGCACGTCGTCGAAGATCATCGTTGAGAAGTCCACGGTCCCTGTCAAGACGGCCGAGGCTGTTGAGAAGGTGCTCGCCAGGAACTGCGTGGATAAGTCCATCCGGTTCGACATCCTGTCGAATCCCGAGTTCCTTGCCGAAGGTACCGCCATCGACGACCTCAAGAAGCCCGACCGCGTGCTCATCGGCGGACGGGAGACGGAGTCGGGCCTCAAGGCTGTTGCCACGCTCAAGGCTGTGTACGAGCGGTGGGTGCCGTCGGAGCGCGTCATCACGGCCAACCTGTGGTCCGCCGAGCTGTCCAAGCTCACGGCGAACGCCTTCCTCGCTCAGCGCATCTCGTCCATCAACGCCATCTCCGCGCTCTGCGAGGCGACGGGAGCAAACGTGAAGCAGGTCAGCTACGCGATCGGAACGGACAGCCGCATTGGACCGAAGTTCCTCAACGCGTCCGTGGGATTCGGAGGAAGCTGCTTCCAGAAGGACATCCTTAACCTCGTGTACATCTGCGAATCCGTTGGACTTAAGGAGGTGGCGGACTACTGGCGCAGCGTCGTCACGATCAACGACTACCAGAAGGACCGCTTCGTCAACCGCATGCTCGAGGCGATGTTCAACACCGTGTCCGGCAAGCGATGCGCCATCTTCGGGTTCGCCTTCAAGAAGGACACCGGGGACACGCGCGAGACGCCGGCAATTGACGTGTGCCACAAGCTGATGGCGGACAAGGCGAAGATTGCGTGCTACGACCCGCAGGTGACGGAGGACCAGATGATCCGCGACCTTTCTCTCGATCCGTACATGTGGGATCACCCCGCTGGCCAGGTTACGCCGAAGATGACGATGGTGAAACAGCAGTTCACGACATGCAAGACGGCGTACGAGGCTGCGGCGGGTGCGCACTGCATTGCCATCATGACGGAGTGGGACGAGTTCAAGACGCTCGACTACCAGAAGCTGTACGACGGCATGGTGAAGCCTGCCTACATCTTCGACGGACGCAACATCGTGGATCCCGTAAAGCTTCGTGAGATTGGTTTCGTTGTGTACGGCATCGGCCAGCCGCTGGATCCGTTCGTGACGGAGAGCGCGTTTTAAGGCAGGTACCATAGTATTCTTCCTTTTTCGAATCTTACTTTTCTTACGAAACGTTTTATACAAAGTAAAAAGACGACACCAAAAATGACATACCCATACCCTACATGTGTGTTGACTGTTGTACTTTTTATTAAAAACTTACCCTGCTGCTGAGTTATACACGTATATGCATAGTACTACGTTGGTAGGGCTGTGTGTTGCATTAGGCCGGCTTTTGTGTCGACGCCCACCACGGCCGCTGTCGACGTCGACCACTACCAACGCCCACCACGACGACAGCACGACGACACACGAATGTTTTGTTTGGGGGTTTGTGTTTGGGGGTTTGTGTTTGGGGGTTTGTGATTGGGGGTTTGCTCCCAGCGTTCGTTCTGCCCTTATCCAATTCCCCTTCTCTTTCAAGGCCCGAAGATGTCTCCGCCGTCGTGCTCCGGCCGTGTTGGTGTTGGTGGTGGTGGTGCTCGTGTTGGTGGTGGTGGTGGTCCTCGAGGGCTGCTTTGTTCTCGTCGTCGTGCTCGCTGGTGGTGCTCGCCGTACTCGTATGATGTCGGCTCCACGCAGCAGGGTCCCAGGGTGGGCAACGGTGTGGGGTGGGCAAGGGGTCGAGTCGCCGCTGGGGTCGAGTCGCTGCTTGCGTCCGTCTACGACGCGCCGCCACCGTCTAAGCTGCAGAGACGTAACGACCTGTCCGCGGATGATAAGGCACGCATGCGCGAGACGTCAGGGCAGGGAGACAAGGCGTGGATTTACGGAGAGCTGACGTACGATGGGGCGTGTGCGTTGCGTGACTCACTGCGTCCGACACGCGACGACGCTTTTGTGGACCTCGGGTCCGGGTATGGCAGGCTGGTGTTCATGGCACACCTTGACTGGTCTGTTGGTTCGAGTGTAGGTGTCGAGCTAAGCTCATCAAGGCACGAAGCTGGCACGGGGGCGTTGCACGCGCTGGGCAGCTTGGGTGCGTTAGATGCTTCCAGGGAGGTGAGGCTTGTGCAGGGCGACATGCTCGCGTTGGACGTCTCGAAAGCGACGTTGGTGTACGTCGCGCTGACGATGTTCGACGACGCGTTCACGCAGCGTATTTTGGATAAGCTATCGTCGGAGGCGCCTCACCTGCGATACGTGATAACTACGGAGGATGTGGAGAGGAGATTTGGTAGCCGTTTGCCTGACGGGTGGACGCTCGCGCAGTCGTTGGTAGTTTCTCAGAGCTGGGCAGATGACTGTACGTTGAGCATTTACCAAGTTCGTCGACAGTCAGAGCCGGAGCCGGAGCCGAAGTGGATGTCGTATGTATTTTGATGTTGATGTTGAGAACAAAAACAAAAGAGTAATTACACATTTGCATATATTTTTTTTTCCACCAAACATCGTGGTCAAAGTCAGTCGGCACCTCGTATGTACAGGACGTTATTGCATCTGATGAGTACTTCGCCGAGCGTTCCGGTGGACTGACCGTCAACGAACTCTTCGGTAGACGCGAGCTGCAGGTTCATGTATGCGTCGTACGACACCAAATAGCCCTTGTACTCGCTTCCCCACTTGAGTCTAACGACGACCATGTTCCCCGTGAGATCTTTTAAGAACGGGCGCGGATTCACGGGGACTTGCACATTGGAGGCAGCAGCAGCGGTCGCCATACCAACGTGTGGGCTAGGATGGGATGGCGGCGGTGGTGGTGGAGAATGACACGCATAAACAGCGGGTTGAATGGGAAAGCTCGTACTGTACCCTAATAAGGGTAGAGAACAAAAAGCGGGACCGGAACCCTAAACCCTAACCCTAACCCTAACCCTAATCCGAAACCCGAACCCTAACACAAGAGAACGACAGGGCCTATTAACCCTACCCAAGTTATTCTAACTCTAAAACCCTAACCCGAGAGTGGAACACCCGCGGTGCAAATCCACGGGGCTTATCTCACAGTTCGGGTTTTGCATTTTTTCCCCCTAGGGTTTTAGGCGACTCCTTCGTCCCTCGAGGCTCTCTTCCATTTCTGTCTCGCGTCCATTTCTTTCTCACGACAGTCCTTGCGTCATGCCGAACAGCGTGCTGTTCAGCACCTTGTGGGGAAGCTCGCTGGGATTCACAACAGTCATGTACGCCAACTGGCTGATGAAAGTGCCGCTCAGCCGACGCCCGTGGGAACACCTCCTCGCAGCAGGAGTGGGCGCGTACGCATCTCTCTCCTTCGACAGCTGGGCCGATAAGGCGGAGGTGGAGCTGGAGGAGAAGATTAAAATGAGGGTGGAAGCGAACAAAAATATTAAAGTGTAAAAAGTTCAAACTTATGAAGAAGACACAACAAGGATACAACAGACATCACGAACCGCTAATAGCGAAGTGTACGAACATGAACGGGAAAAGGAGCACCCGGTGGTGGCCATGGCCATGGGGGGGATTTTTCCACACAAAACCCCAAGCTTGAAAACCCGGTGAAAAATAAAATACATGTCCGATTTTGTTTGGTTCGGGGTTGGCGAGCAGGAGAGGTTCCGTAACGTAACAGAGTGTCATGTGAAGGGAAAAAACGCGCTCGGGCTGGGACCTTTTCTTTACGGCGAGGTCAAATGTGATAATAATGATAATTATATTACGTAACGTAAGTAAGTAGAAACAAGCTCATGCTGCAGTTCAATTCATTCATGCAACATTAGTCTTCGCTGGTGTCGCCAGAAACACGAGTGCTCAAGTATCTCACCGTGGCTAGCAGTGGAGCAAACGTGTTCGGCGCCATCATCTCAGAGCTCGAGCCATCTGATGAACTGGCTAAACTGTGCCTTGACTCCATCTCAAGACTCTCAAGAGCACGCACAGTCAACCTTAAGCTCTCACTCACATCTCGTCCAATTGCCAGGACACTTGCACATCCGCTCGCGAAGGTGTCAGGCAGCAGGAACAGGGCACCGGCATTCACGCTCGGCTCAAACACCACACCATCCATGCGGCACTGCGAAAACATGCGATCCAAATTCGCACCTCTCAATCTCGGATGGAAGCTGATGTCCGTCGTCACGAAGTTCCGCGTCGAAACCGACTCCACTCCTTGGTTGTCCTCAATCACCGTGTAGTCTCCTTCTGCACTACTCACCGCACCTCGGCACACGTGGTGCAACATTTCGAAATGGCTCTGCGCTGTTGACATGTGGCACTTGATGTCCACTGCCCACAGCTGCACCTTGCCCTCCATTGTCGTGAGTGCCACAAACTCAACGGAAACATGTCCCACGGCACCAGCCTTGAATGCCGCACTTGCAATCGCCTGTGAAGCTTCCACAACGCTCTCGTGGGGAACCACCTGCTGCGGAAATGCGTAGCCAACGGCCGAGTAGCTTGGGCAGAAGATCTGCTCGCACGTGCTAAGCAGATCCACACGACCACTTCCGGGATGTACAAACACGTTTGCAACGGGAGATCCCATCACGTCGTTCGGAACCGCCTCAATCACACCGCCAACGCGAGCTAAACTGGCCAAGTAACCGGATAGTTTGCCGTGCCGTGACGCGCTCACAACCTCCGTCGCCGCGTCGAGAGAGCCTGAGATGAGCGGTGCCAGCACATCCACGGCACGCCCGAGCGCCTGCTCCTGAGGCGCGGCGGCACGCTGCAGCGCCAAAATAACAGCCTGCGCCTTCTCGGGAAGCTTCGACAAGTCAACGTACGCCAAGCCGTGACCACTCAAGCACGCGTCAAGCTTTAGCAACCACCGCGGCGTGTGAGGGAATCGCACCATCAGGTCCGCGAGCACGTATCCGAGCTGAGCGCGATCGCTCAGCTGTCGAACGGCTGACGCCGACGTCGACGGCGCACTGTCTCCATCCGTGGGAGCTGGCGTAGGATCGTCCGTCGCGCGTTCGGAATCCGAAGCAGGCCACCACTCTCTCTCATCCAAAGGACTCAGCGCGACGCCAGGAGCGGTCATCGCACCCGCCGTGGAGAAGAGGTGTCTTGCAACACTCTTCTGGTGAAGCACACTTGCCGCTAGCGGATGCGGACCTAGAACGGGAATGTTGAGCATAGTGCTGAGCCAGATGTCGTCCACATCAGCATGCCAAGGCACAAGCACCGCGGGCTTGTCGCCAATGAACGTCATGATGCGCTTCAGCGCCCGGGGAGAACTCAGCAACACCGAGGACAGGCTCGCGTGCGCCGGCATGCGGTGGCGATTCTCCGGAACCACCACGCGGTATCTCACGTGCGCACCATCCTCGGGCAGATTGACCGCTCCGCTTCCCGTCGTATAGAGCTCGTCCTCCGAGCCGAACTCAAGCAGCTTGTGCATGTAACCCTCCACCGCGTCGCCAAGCTCGCAAGGCGATACGTAGATCACCTCAACGTTCGGGTCAGTGCAGCGCGCGAGACGGCCGATCTGAGCATTCTGCTTCGCGTGCAAGTCTCCCGCCTCGAATTCGCGGCTCGCGGCGGTGGAGAAGGATGGAACGTGCACCTCCACGCGCCGCGTCTCGCCGCTCGCCAGCTTCTCCCAGTTTTCGTGCAGATTATTCTGAAGCTCGACGAAGTGCCGCGCGCGTGCATTTCGCATCGCCGACATCGCCTGCAGGGCGCGGTTGCGCAGCATGAACAGTCTCCACCTCGCCTGGACATGTCGTGCCGCGGCATCCTTGAGCTGAAGTTCGCGGTAGAATCGCCGCGTTGTCACGCCACGCTGCCGTGCCTGGATTTGTGCGGCTGCCCTCTCACGTGCCTCCTGCTCCGCCATGAGTTCCTTGCGATGTTCGCTCGTTGACACCAGCGCACGCACCTGCGTGGCATTCGTTACGCACGCGAGCAGCTCGTCCAGGCTAGGTTCGCGCGGGATGTTCGCCGCAGTCTGGTCGCGGATGTACAGCGCGAGGTCTGCGAGAGACTTGCCGTCGACGACCGCAAGCGGAACTGCGGAGTCGAAGCAAACGTCCGCAAGGCGCTGAACGAGTGGCACGAGGAAGTCGGTCCAGATGTGCACGTACGCTCGTCGGAACGACTCGTACTCGGGAGTGGACGACAGCACCTTGCCTCTGCGGATGAGAAACTCGTGCAGAGAGTGCTGATCCATGAGCTTGTGAAATGCCGACTGCGTCGGTGCCGCAGGAGCGGGTGCCGGCGCGACTGCCGCTTGTTCGTCGTCGAGAGACGGCGGCTTCTCAGGCCATGCCCACCGGTCGACGGGAGGCGTGGACATGAGCGCGCGCGGCGGCGGCTTCGCCACAGGACCAGCCGTAGCAGCAGCCTCCGCCGGATTCAGCGCCGGCGTTTTCGTGTCGAACTTGACGTGCGTCAGCGGGAAGCTCCACTTTTCAGTCCTTCCTCCCGCATCCTCGTCCCAGTCGCGTGTGGATGCCGACGCGGCTGCCGCGGCCATGTATCCGTTGTGTATTGCGGCGCGTCGCGTTCGGAACAGCTCGCCGTCTACCCTGGCTGCGCGCAGAAAGTCCTCGATCGCCGTTCCTCCGTACGGCAGCAGTCCACGCTGCGCAAGCTCGAGTGCGCCGAGGTCTGCCAAGTCGGCGTCGAGGGGTGGCGGTTCGTGCTCCGGGTCGTGTCTCAGTTCGTGGCTCGGCACGGCGACGGGCTTCGTCGTCTTGGCCGTCGCGACGGGTCCCTGCGGCTGCGGTCGGAACGTCACGGCGACGCCTGCCGAGCGACCTCCCTTAGGCACGGGAGCCAGCGGCACTCCGTACCTGTCGTGAAGCATGCGCCGGCTGTCCGCCGCCTCGGGGTGGAGGAGCAGTCTTCTGAGGGAGTGGCTGACTGCGTCGTTTTGCGGATGCTGCCTTCCCGCGCCGAATCCAAAACCTGCGTGCGCTCTCGCGTATTCGGACGTCGTTCCGAGCCGGCCTCCGCCTTTCACCTGCACGCGTCTTCTGCCTCCTCCCCCAGCTCCCCCCGCGGTTGGCGGTGGCGAAGCCTGTTCCTCGATGAGCACGCTCGCGAGTTCCTCCGCATTCGTTCGCAGCGCGAGTTCGGCGTCGTGCAGCGCGGCATCGAGTTGTAGCGACGCTTCGAGCGGGTCGACAACTTGACCCGTATCTTCCGCGGCTCCGAGTTGCGCGCGCACTTGCTTGAGGTCGGAGAGAGCGCGGAGCACGACGTGGCCCAGCTTCTCGCCGAGAGGGAGCGCACCTCCTGAAGACGCCATACTTACTTACTAAGGTACCCAGAGCTCTACTACAGGCTCAGTACAGGCCAGGCAGTTAAGGCCAAGAGGGCAGGGCGTGCAAGGGCCGGCCGCACCCCTAGGGTAGGCCACAGGGTTAACCAGGTTGCGTGGAGAAGCAAACTAAAGGTATCGTAGCGCGGTGGGTGGGTGGGCCCCGTCAGTCCCTCGGGCTGTCGGGCTACCATATGCCTATGGTCGTCTAAATGAGTGCACGCTACATTTATTTACTCCCATTTCTCGACCTGTAGCGTCGACCAGAGACCTTTAGCAAAGTTTGCCGACCTGTAGCGGCGACCAGTTTTGCTTGAGTGGGTGGCCGTACTGTACACAACGGGATGGGCCCCCTGGCTGCCTGGGGGGCAGGATTCCGCTGTCCGGCAACCATTTGGCGACGTTTGGTCGAGGCACACTACTTTTTAGTACCGTACGGTCCCTTGTTTTCGTCCATCGGAGGGGCCCCTCCGATGGACGAAAGGGCCCCCTCAACAGTGAGGAGAGGTGGGAGGGATGGGTGGGAGGGTGGCTTTTAGATGCAAGAGGGAGCTCAGCCTGAGGAGGTCTGAACTCTGAAGCGCCAAGTTTTGTGTAAGCCAGGGACGTAAACCTGTTTACATGACGTCATGAACCTAAGGCTTAGCATAGTCTAAAGTTAGAACTCTATCGTAGAGGAGGAGGCTTCGTAGAGGGGATCCTGACCGGCTTCTTCTTGGCCCTTCTTCGCAGTGGGCTTCGCTCACTGCTCTTGCGTGACGGACATATACACCGGGCCACGTCTTAACACAACCTTAACACACACATACGTACGGTACATGTACTGTGAGCATATGTTATGTACAGTAGCGCGTTCCTATTGGTAACCATATTATTGGTGCACGGCGTCCACTGTGCACGTGTTGTATTAAGTCTGCTGTAACGAAAACAAGTCGCAACAACCGGAGACCTCACTACCCTACGCCAACGAAAGCGCCCTGATATAGTGACATCAAAATCATTTGCGCCATGTATAAAAACGCGCTGCTGAATGGCACCGCTAAATGGGCTGAATGGTGAAAGTGAGTGGTGTGAATGAACGACCGTTGGACAAACTAAAGTACACTCCATTACTGAATGAGAGGGATCTCAGATTTATACATTCACGACTTATCGTCGAGCCACATCAGGCCGAGGCGCGACAACAAGTAGTGCCCGGCACTGCGGTACTCTCCGGAGCTCTTCCGCTCGACGGAGTCGCCAGCGTGCTCGTCAGGAATGTCCATACTCGCTTCGAAGTCAGGATTCATGAATACAACCAGACTGTGTCGAGCGTGTGAACCGTTCGTGACGCGGTGCAACGTGCTCTTCAGCTTCACACTCGCCTTTTCGGACCAGTACGCGGCCATATCGCCAAGGTTCACGAGAAGGTGTCCCGGTTTCGAGGGTGCGCACACCCACTCGCCGCCGGTGAACACGTCGAGACCCTGAGAATCTTGCGCCAGCAAAGTTAAAAAGCCACAGTCGGTGTGCGGACCGCATCCAAGCCACTTATCTTCGCTATTCGTTGCCACTTCGTGCAGAGCCTGATATCTGAGCATCACCATCTGCGCAACAGGTTCGCGTAGACGTTCCAAGAAGTAGTTTTCGGGCAAGTCGATCGCCATGGCGAGTCCGCGCGCGACTGCTCTTGCTGATTTTCTCACCGCCTCGAAGTACGGCTCTATGGCTGACTTCAGCTCGTCGTTCTCCTCGGGCCACTGGTTCGCGCCGTGCATGGGCGACGATCCGTGCTGTTCCGTCATTCCGATGACGAACGACTCTTTGGCGTCGCGATACCCTTCTGTGCGTTTGCAGTTGTGCTTTCCGTCTTCGATGGCGTTGTACCCTCTGTAAAGCGGCGACTGAGTCGCGTCCAGGCGCCTTTTTTCTTCTGTAGGCTGTGCGAAGAACTTTTTGATTGCGTCGAAAGCGTTTTGCATGACTGCATCAGAGACGCCGTGGTCCTTGATGTAGAAGAATCCGACGGTAAGACACGCGTGTCTGATGGATGCGACAGCTTCATAAAGTAAGTTAGTTGACGACGACGACGACGACTCTGAAGAGGCGTCAACGTCCATCTCCAAGGACCCAGGGTCAAGGAGACTATGCAGAGAAACGGTAGGTATCTCTGCAAAACCTGTGAGAGCCTGACCAGACATAGGATTCTTCATCTCCATGGCCAAGTGAAGTTATTGAGGAGCTTATCGATCGACGTTGATGTGAATTGTGATGTGAATTGTGATGTGATGGGAACTTATTTCCCCGACCTACCAACCCCCTATAATCATTTTTTTTCTAAAATAAAATCTTTTTTTTTTTTTCGTTTGGAAAAAATCCTGTGGTGGAGATCACACCCCCTCCCCTAAAACTTTATCCAGATCACACCTCCATAAGTGTTCTCTCCATGAACATGTCCGTGCCTGTTCGTACTACGTTTAAGATGCGTCCGTATGTTTATGGGGGTCATGTTGGTTCATCCCTACCACACATTCATGCACATGCGCGATTCTCCATGGTCTCTTCGTCGTCGTCGTCGGCGGCGGCGGCGGCGGCGCGGTGCAGTGCTCATCGCATGACTTCCACGTCCCACGGTCATTTGCAGGCGACGTCACGCCTCGACGGTGTCACAAACGATTTCACGAGTGATGATGATGGTGGTGATTTCAGTCCTAACCATGATGAAGACGGCCTTGGAAGCGTACTTCCTCGGCGCTCATTAGTTCTGCAAATCGCGTCAATCACGTCGGCGCTCGCTGCTGCACCGTTAGCCGCCGCGCAGGCGGCGGAAGATCGGACATTCTTCGCGTGCTGGCCGCCGTTCTACGACCCCATCTGCGGAATCGGAACGAGAACGACCGTGCGCAACGAACTCGTTCCCAACAAGATATGGGACTTCACACAGGCGCAGACCATCGGGCCCATCAGCGCAACCATACGCAGTGTCGCGGTGAAACTCAACGACGGATCCGTATGGCTGCAGAACCCAGTCGCGCCTACCGAGGAATTTTTCAAACTTCTTGACGAAATAGGACCCGTGAAGCACATCGTCATCTCCACATATGCGATCGAACACAAGGCATACGCAGCCGACGTGCACAAGAAATATCCAAGCGCTAAGGTGTACGTCACGCCCAAGCAGAAAACCGTGCCGCTCGACTTGCCCTTACCTCTGCTTGGAATTCCTGTCGACGGCATCTTAGACGAAGGCGAAACCTTGGTTGACGGAACCAAGGCACCATGGGCGAATGAACTCGACTGCGCGATCCTAGCGTATGATAACAAGGAAGCTGGCGCTGTGCCAATAGTTGAGGCAGCATTCTTTCACAAACAAAGCAAGTCTCTGATCGTCACAGATGCTGTCGAGCGAATTCAGCGCCAACCACCTACGGATATCGTTAGGACGGATCTGCTGCTGGGACTCGCACCCGATATCCCCGGCGGACCGCCTGCGGAGAACACGCCTGAGAACCGCTTACGCGGTTGGGCAAAAATGTGCCTGCTCGTACAATTCTTCCAGCCATCGAAATCAAGTCCGAGTAAGGAAGGGTCTACATTCGAATTGGAGTGGCGCGATGGCTATCTCGAGGACTTTGACAATCTTGCTGAGACAACATTTGTCGCACCAATCGTGAGATATCTCGTCTACTCGAAAAACCCTTCCGCCGTGATTGATTGGGTGGATCGCATCACAACGCGGTACGACTTTGAGCAGGTGATTCCCGCGCACTACACGGCGCCCATTCCAATCAACCGCGAAGAGTTCAGTCGGTGCTTCGATTTTCTTCGTGAGGGTAAGACGCCACCACCACTTCCTGATGCGGATACTAAGTTGCTCCGCGACGGCAACGAGTTCCTCTCTAAAAACGGACAGCCAGATCTCCCGCTCGCTCGTTCGGCGTAAAGCGCATCACTTGGTGTTACGATTGTTTGATTTTTTTCTTTGTGTCAATTCTGTGACTACCGTATAATTCATACAAGGGGGTCACATCATATAACGAGGATTTATTTACACAGTGAACTACGACGCGACAAGCTCAGGCGCGTATTCTCTCAAGAGGCGCTGCGGATCATCCTCTTCTTCCAGCTCAGGCATCGGATAGCGGAGCACTGCCGCGACACCGCTCAGTTGCGCCAGCTGCTTGCCAGACTCGTGGCACGAGGAAAAGACGAGCGCCGCACCACCCGCCGCCTCGACGTCCGACACGGCACGGCTCCACCGCATTCGCGCGGCAATTCCCGCCTTGGCAGGACGCACAACCTCGTCGAGAACGAGGAGTATTTCTACCGCGCCCGCCTCCACCGCCGCGAGCACGTGCCCAGGCCCGTAGAAAGCGCGTTCCGGGTTGTGCGACAGACATCGCTGAAACTTGGCCATAGCGGCAACATCCTGTGCCGCTTTCGTATCCGCGACACGCGGGGCCACGACGGGATCCTCGAGCAGGTCGCTGACGCATCTCATGGCAACGCTGCTGGCGGTGGCAAGGATGCGGCGCGAGCGCAAGCACGTGACGAGTGGTGCTGGGAGCGCACCTCCTGCGGTACTGTCTTGACATGCCGCGTCAAGCGCGGACGACACAGCCTCCTTGTGAAATCCTGGACCGGCAATCACGAGGCACCGTATGTCACTCCATCGCTCTGGCGGATCAAGCGCGCGCGCGAGTGATTCCACGCACCTTTCGTAGAACTTTGCCACCGCTCGCTCGTGTCCCGCCAAAGCACCCGCGCCTCGCTTGCGAGGCAGCGCAACCTCAATGCGGCTTCGGCACGTGCTGACTGCGCCGCCGACGAGCGCGACGAGTGCCGTTCCCTCGCCGACAAGCAGCACGGCAACATCTGCATTTTTCGTCGGGTCGCACGCCTCCTCGAGTCGCCGCAGAAGAAGTGGGTCCCACTCATTCTTTTCGATGCGAAACTTGCGCTTCAGCTCCAGTTCAAGCGTGTGATACGAGCCAACGCGCACGTGCTCGTTTTCTGCGCACACTTTTCCTCTGCACCTCATCTCGAGTGCATCCGGGTCAAACTCCGTCGCCTCAACTTTGACGCTGAGTGGGAGTGTGACGCGTTCCGTCGCCGTCGACTTTGCTCTCCCTGCTCCGTCCTGTCCACTCGATTTTCCGTTGTCCTTTTTGACGTTGCGCACGGTGAGTGTTCGCAGAACGTCCCCCGGCGCGACGAGCTGGTACACCTGCCACATATCCTCCGGCACGTCCGCGACGAGCTCGACCCACCCCCCTACGGGCACGCCGTCTGCGCGTGCTTGTTCGATATCCTTTTTGACGAGCTTCATAGGCAACAGTTGTATTTTTCGCCGCTAAGTAGGGTACCTTGTTATGCTGTTTGTTTGTTCGTTCGTTCGTTCGTTCGTTCGTTTGTTTGTTTTATTGATTGATTTATTTGGTAAACGTCGTCGCCGAGACGTCTCTGGTGAGCAGAGGTCGTGAGACGTATAAGGCAGCTGCCGCTAAAAGGAGAAGGATTCCAATCAAAGCCGACGCAAAGAAGATATCGGTACGCGTCAGATGTCCCCTAGTAGGTGCGACACGACCACGACCACGACCACCTAATAACCCTGATTGTTTCTTTTCAATTTTTTTCTCACGAACGAACTGCGCGTGTTTTTCACGCTTGCCGTGAGCACGTCGAGCCTCTGACGCACGACTTAGCTTGACAGGCGCACGACCGGACGCATCCGACTTGCCCATGCAACGTTCAAAAGGAGAGCCCACGTACTATTTTAAAAAGTGAAAGTGTTGTTAGACAAAAGATGCTCCGAGGACGCGTACAACAAGGCTGAGCTGTACCACACGCTCTAAGAGGACTGACTGCTACTCTTACGAGCTTCGCGACGACGACCCTAGCTAGAGCCTCAGCGTTTTCGGAGCAAAGGGTCGAGATGAAATCGAAATGGCGATCCGATCCGATCCGTGTCAGCGTTGGTTTGGAAACAAACCCCGAAACAAGAAATAAGAAAAGAAGGGGGGATTTGATTTAGGGGTTGGATTTAGAGTAGTTCGGGGTTACCCTGGCTTGGGGCAAGCTAACCTTAAGGTTAGGTGGGCAAGCTTGCCTGGCCTACAAGGTGGGGAAGAATGCCTATTACCCGGCGGCCCGGCCGGTTTTTTATACCTTTCTAGTTGGTAAGACGTCGAGTATGTAATAAGGTGATCAAGAATCCACTACCCGGCCGGTGGTTCTAAGACGTCGAGTATGTAATAAGGTGATCAAGAATCCACTACCCGGCCGGTGGTGCTAAGACGTCGAGTATGTAATAAGGTGATCAAGAATCCACTACCCGGCCGGTGGTTCTAAGACGTCGAGTATGTAATAAGGTGATCAAGAATCCACTACCCGGCCGGTGGTTCTAAGACGTCGAGTAATAAGGTGGTCAAGAATGTACTACCCGTCTTACCCGGCCGGTGGTTCTAAGACGTCGAGTAATAAGGTGGTCAAGAATCCTACCCGGCCGGTGGTTCTAAGACGTCGAGTATGTAATAAGGTGGTCAAGAATACCTGTCAAGAATACTTGTGAATACGACGGGTCCCGAACGCGAACCTGCAAGAAACATCCTGGCAAGCTGGGGAGTCTTTCCCAGGCTCACCGGAGGATTTTAGGACGGCTGACGACAACACATACACGCATTCCCATTGAGCGGCCTCATTGAGCGCCGGCAAGTGTCATCGTTCGTGTGCGTGTGTGTGTCAGAGTCCGTCCATTGTCATCTGATGTCATCAATGTTGTCTGTGGTGTTGATGGCATCAAGCTTACGTTCCGTCGTCGTCGTCGGCGTCGGCGTCGTCGTACTCTGTTTGTGCTGTGGACCACTTGGCGCTTATGGCCACGGCGCGATGCTCACTCCAACGCCGCGCCAACCCGAGCCGCTGTACTGGTACCAGGTGGGGTGCATGACAGGATGCAAGTGCTCCGGAGGAGGGAAGGAACAGTACCCAACGGCAGAAAGCCTCGGATGCACGAACCCGACGGAGCCGACGCTCAAGCCGGCCGACCGAACGTGGAACGTCGTCGCCGAGTCGCCGCGAGGGGACTGGAACAAATACGCACCGTGGCGCGCTCCTGGCACAGCCATCCCGCTCGACTCGTGCGGAATTGCGTCCGGGTTTCTCCCCACCGCGGCAGTGCAATTCCCTCACCAATTCAAGACGTCGTACAACGTCACGCAGGGCGAACTAGGCAGCAAGCTCCCCAAGGGTAACGTCACTGAGTGGGAGGCTGGCGCAGTCGTCGAGGCTTCCTTCACGCTCATCGTCAACCACGGGGGCGGGTACCAATACCGGGTGTGCCCCGCAGGCAACGCCGTCAACGAGAACTGCTTCGCGGCAAACGTGCTCCCCTTCGCGGACAACAAGCACACAGTGCACTTCAAATCTGGGAAACCCGTCGAGATTAACGCCCTCGACGTCTCCGAGGGCGTCGCGCCCGCAGGCTCCACGTGGAGGCGCCTCCCCATCCCCGCCTGCAACTGCGACATTGGAGAGGGCTGCCAAGTTCGCTCGAAGGACGCGGACGCTGCCGACGGCAAGACGGGCCAGGTTTCATACGTCGCGTACAACCAGGGCAAAGGTGTTGGGCATTGCGCGACGGGGCTGCAGTTTGAAGCCGAGCACCTCAGCAAAGTGTGGCCCGAGGGATACGGCTATTACACGGCACGTCTCGGTCGTCCCAAGTACGACTACGGATACAATAAAGTGAGCACGGAAACGAAACCCGCTGAAACTGGCAAGGACGACGGCAAGGACCGCCCGTGCGATGCCTCGACCCAAGACGCGTGCGAGGGCATTGCAGGTTGCGAGTGGTACGCTCCGAAGAACATGTGTTACCTACCTAGCCCTGCGCAAAAGTGCCCGAATATGGAGAGCGAGGACACGTGCATCAAACAAAATGGCTGCGCGTGGGCTGCTAACAAGAAGGTCTGCTATTCGAGTGGCAGTATGGGCAAGGAGACCGGCAGCATGGACAAGGAGACCGGCAGCATGGGCAAGGAGACCGGCAGCATGGGCAAGGAGACCGGCAAAACGGCGCCGACGGACTTCAGCGGAACCAAGGGCGCTGCCGATTCCGAAGGAGAATCCTTCGACTGGTGGATCGTTGACAAGCTGAAGGCGCCGACGGAACCCGGGGAGTATATCCTGCAGTGGCGTTGGGATAACGAGCAGACTCCTCAGATATGGACAACGTGCGCGGACATCAAGGTGGTGGCGCCCGCGTCGCGGTCTGCCGAGACGCCGCCGCAGTCCACTCCTAAAGCGCCATCGTCGGGCGCGCGGCTGGCCGGCGTGTCGTCGATGGCGCTGACGACCGCCTTTGCGATAATGGCTGCGCTCGTCTGAGGTGATCCTACTTTTTCAATTGAATAAATGATTTAAATTTAATAATAAATGATTTTCCGAAACAGAAACGTGTGTTAGAACAAAACGTCAGAACATGAAAACGTCAAAACGGCCTCAAAGAAACAGTTTGTATGTACTGAACGACTGTACAGGTACTGTACTGTACACGTGGCAGAATACGTACGGTACAGTACTGTACCGTAATTAAAAACGTTTCTATTCGAGACGTCTTCTCGATTTCGCGCGGCGGCGAAACCATAAGATGATGAACCAGCTGGTCAAAAAGTCACAAACGTGACGAAGGGAGTTTTGAATTAACGGACGATCTCGCCTTACTGCGCGGAGTAAAATTGGGAGGTTAACGAGAACCACCGTTGTACTAAGCGGAGTAAAATTGGGAGGTTAACGAGAACCACCGTTGTAATAAGCGGAGTAAATTACATACACTCGGCTGTGCCATGCGCCTTAAACCTTTACCAGGTTGTATGTAGGTATGTTGTAAGGGTGCGTCCTGTTCTCCTGCGGCCGGCCGCCCACGAGCCTCGAGGTTGAGTGAGCCTCCCTCATCCCGCTCTCATCGGAAAGCTCGCTTAAGGTATCGCGCGTTTGTTTAAGCCGTTCCGCATCGCATCGCATCGCATCGAATTCTCTCCAAGTGAGTCATTTTCCAACTTTTCATCTCTCTTGAGTCTCCTGGCCATGTCTGCGTCTGTAGTCAGCTATCGTCGCCGCTCGTTTTTAAAGTGCTTACTAATAATAGTAGTACTTGCACTCTTCTTCCCTTTTGACCTCGGGCTTGCGGCGCGAGTTGATAGCTCGGCTGGGGGGAACGCGCACGCTCACGTCGAGCTTTTTTCGTGGGGACGCAACAACGCGGGCCAACTTGGCGTCGTAGACGAGAAAGATAGAACAAACCCAACGCTCGTGGAAGTGCTGAAACCAAAGACGTTCGCGTGGATCGCTAGCGGAGGATCGGACCAGGTGGACGGACACAGCGTGCTGCTCACTGACGGAGGGAAGATGTACACAACGGGAGATAACTCGTACGGACAGCTCGGCTTTGGGGACGTGAGAGATCGCGACGCGCCGAGCCCGCTCGCGTCGCTCTTCGGGCACGAGTTCACACGTGCGGCAACCGGCGAATCGCACACGGTGGCGCTCGACAAGGATGGAAGGGTGTTTGTGTGGGGAGGCGGAATCAGAAGGCAGCTCGGGGGAGACGCCGCGCAGGCACAGATGCCCGAGCCGCGCGAACTCGACGTCACCGCAGGTTCAGGCGAACGCGTCGTTGGCATCTGCGCAGGACACTGGTTCAACCTCGCGTGGACCAACCGCGGGTCCGTGCACGCTTGGGGAGATAACAGCTTCGGGGAGCTCGGAACTGGCGACAAGCGACAGCACGACGGCGTGGTGACTGTTGACCTGCCGACTGGGGGCAACGCCGTGAAAGACGCGGTGTGCGGAGGGCACCACGCGCTCGTCGTCATGCAAGACGGCGGCGTGTATGCGTGGGGAAAGAACGTGATGGGCCAGCTCGGCAACGGCGCCGCGTCGAACGAGCCAGTCACGAGCCCGATTCTGCTCGACACGCTACCCGACCTCGAGGATGGCGAGAAGGTGGTTCGCGCATTTGCGGGATTTGGGCACTCCGCACTGCTAACGGCGCGCGGAAAGCTGTACGTCGCCGGTGACAATGCCCAAGGACAGCTAGGAATCGGCGCAGGATTGCCGCATAGTGCCAAGTTCAGCAAACCGACCGCTCTCGAGGGTATTCGTGTCATGGACGCCGCGCTTGGGCGAGCTCACACCATGATTGTGATGGTGAACGGCGACATGTTCGCGTTCGGTGGAAACACGCACGGCCAGCTTGGCACCGGCGACACGTCGGGCCGTCCCACACCACACCGCGTGAATCCGGGAATTGCCAAAGATGGCGGCAACCTGCGCGCGAAGCGTGTTTTTGCAGGTCCGTACACAACCTTCGTCGCGGTGGAGGGCGGCGATCTCCTCGCGTGGGGACGCAACAACGCGGGACAGCTTGGATCCCGCGCGTCTAAGGCGCCTAAGCTTTCGCCCACTAGCGTGGGTGGGGCGGGCGCGGCGACGAGTATTGCGAGCATTGCCGCGGGCGGCTTTGCGTACCAGTACGAGGGGCACAGCGCGCTCGTTTCAGGCGACGGAGAAATGTTCACGTGGGGCGCGAATGCGTGGGGACAGTGCGGTACAGGCGAGAGCGGCGATGGCCACGGCATACCTGCCCGCAATCCGTGGGTTGGAAAGCACAAGATTGTGCGTGTGGCCGCTGGACAGTTTAGCACGGCGGCCATTACAGATGCCGGTGAGGTGTACGTATTTGGCCTGAACGACTCGGGTCAGCTTGGCAAGGGCGACTTCTCGCCAGGCATGGTGGAGGTGCCGCAGCGAGTTCACATTGACGGCGAGGTTGTGGGTGTGAGCATCGGGTACGCTCACATGCTCGCGTGGACGAGTGACGGCAAGTTGCTGAGCTGGGGTCGAAATTTCTACGGCCAGCTAGGCGTTGGAGATCACCGGGACAAGTCGTCTCCCCAGGTGGTAAGCTACCTGCAGGAGGAGAAGGTTGTGAGTGCCGCGGCTGGCCAGTTTCACTCGGTCGTGGTGACAGAGCGAGGCGAGCTGTACGGTTTTGGCTACAACCGCGACTACGAGCTTGGCGTTGGCGACAATATGGACCGCGTTCTCCCCCAGGTCGTGCCCACTCTAAGTGGGAAAAAGGTCGTGGCCGTGGCCGCTGGTGGGTACCACACGCTCGCGGTGACGGAGGACGGCTCGCTTTACACTTGGGGACTGAACAATCTGCACCAGCTAGGTCGCGCCGAGAAGAGCAGCGGAAAGGTGCCAAGTTTGGTGCCGCTGACGTCGGGTGGGATTGTGGGTGGCCGACAGATTGGCAAGCGTCTCAAGGCTACGCAAGTGGCTGCTGGAACGTGGCACTCGCTCGCGGTAACGCAAGACGGCAGCCTCTTCGCTTGGGGGCGTTGCGAGCATGGCGCTCTCGGCGTGCCTTGTGATGGTGGCGAGAATGGTGCAATGTCTCAACCGCATCGCGTCGAATCTCTGAAGGACAAAAAGGTACTGATGGTAGCTGCCGGTGCCGCGCATTCGCACGCGGTGGTGGCTGCATGACGGTACGTATCCTAAATGAAGGCTAGCCAGCTTCAAGATTGTAACGAAAAACAGCAATTCCAAAAAAAGAGAGCTTTTTAGGTCTATTCCGAGAAGATTTCGACGCTACAAATTCCTCCCTTGGTCCCGATCACGGGACGTTAAATACACATAGTCCCACATAGTGCTCCGTGGGATGTTTTGACGTACGTGTGTCTATGTTCTTTTGCTCTTTGCTGTACATTTCATCACCACCGACGCGCACTCAGCACCACCATTCATCACTCACCACTGACACACACACACACACACACACACACACACACACAACAATCGTCATCAACAATCAATTCATCATCTACATACTTGTCTAGCCTGGCCCGCCACCGGGTCCACGCACGACACGCGTCGGCTCGTCCGCCTCGAGACGTTTGGCAATGTCACGCGCTTTGGCGAGATCTCCAGTGCGGTAGGCGAGGTCCATGGCACGTCGCAGTTCCTCCTGGTTCTTCATGTCCTCCGCCTTGCCGGTGTATCTCATTTCAAATCGCAGTCGGTCCACCTCATTGCGGCGGCTCGCTTCCTCGTCCGCGCGTCGTTGGAGACGCAGAGCGTCCTCGTCCGCACGGCCTCCAAAGGCTGCTGTAGGGTTTGGTTCCTCGTCGCTATCGTCGGATACTTGCTCTCCGCGCGCACGTCGTCGTGCACGCCTCTCCCTTCTCGTTTGCTTTTCTTCCTTCTCTCGCCTTGCGTGCGCCTCGAGGTCGTAGTACTTGACGTGCGCGAGCGTAGCGGTGTTGTAGTCCTCGACGTACTCCTTGAAGAGTTCCTTCCATTCCCAGCGTGAAAGGTTTTCGACGTTGACTTCCTTGATTTCCGTCGCCCACACGCTGAACTCCGTGCGTTTGTTGTCCGCGTCGCGCTCGGCGTGTATGACACCGTATTTTCCGTACTGTCCTGTGAGCGCGTTATTGGTTCCTGTTCCTGCGCCTGCGTGTTGGTTCGTCGGCGACGGCGATCTGCTTCTTTTTCCTGAAGAGTGGTGTCTTCTATGGTGGTGTCTTCGTCGTTTGTGCGACCTGCCTCCACCACCATGATCGTCGTGCGCGTCAGAGTTCTCCCGAGCGCGACTACTTCTCTGCTCCTCAAGTTCTCTTCCCAAGTCTACCTTATCATCTTCATCATCGTTCTTTTGCAACCCCGCGGCAGTCAACTGTTGTTTCAAACGATCTCTCTCAGCAAAGAACGCTTTTAATAAAGACGAAGCTTCCAGAATCGCTTTCTCGTCCATGGATTGTCCCCCCGTGATATCAAAGGTGGAGTATCCTAGCAGTGACAACGCCATGGAGAGCGTGGAAGTGCGCCGAGAAGGGAATTGACGAGATAACTCACTAACAAGACTATCAAATCTTAGAAACTGTTGTTTCAAGGCGTGCTGCTCCACCATAGAAAGACTGCGAGGTTGTTGAGAAGACGCCATGGTGATTCGCGATGCAGATTCAGTATGGCGGCGACGAAGAAAAGGACGTCACAAAAAAAGCCCGTCCCGAACCCTTCTAACCCTAACCCTAACCCTCGAAACCCTAACCTTATAACCCTAACCCTGTAAACCCGAACCCTGTAACCCTAAGTGCCCTCTAGCCCTCGAAACCCTAACCAGCTGGTCCCATTTCCTTCTACTCATAGGGGGGGCGAAATTCGAAGCTTCCAAAAACAGAACTAATCGGAACATCCATGGCGTCCATGTTCGAGCCTCCTCGTTTTCGGGACGGGGATAACACACCATTGAAGTCGTCCAGTAGTGTGGTGATTGTGAACCTGCCTCCTGCTGCCTCTACCTCCATGATTGCATCTATGGCTTCATCCTTTGGACCCGTCGCACACGTCAACCGACCGGAAGGATACGCGTTTTGTTTTGTGCACTTCAAACACGACACACTTGACACACAAGGACACGCAGATACGTGCGTACCACGCGCACTGAGAGCGCGATTCATTGATGTTCAAGTACCTGTAAGTGGTGGTGCAAACGAACTTGCGGGTGACGACTTTCATGATGAGGATGGTGCTCATGCAGACACCAAGAATACTGATACAGAAGTCTGTGAGCACACCACTACTACTACTACTACTGTACGGTGCCCAATCAAACCAGCAAACCACAGCGACGCGAACATCGTGCGCTGGCGCAGAAATGTGGCGAAAAAAGCAATCAGTAGTAACACCTTGTAACATTCTTTCACTCTCTCCAACGGCGTCGCATGTTTGGTCGGCAGGGAACGAGGCGGTGTATATAAACCGTTTGCTTTGTTTTGTTACTTAATCTCAACTTGCGAATATTGCATCTCTCCCTGCTGTCATTCCTTGCAAACCTCACCTTCACGCAACCTCCACCTCCGGCATCGCGCACGCGCGCTCCGCCGCCACCTTAAGCGCAGGCGCGCCAAATCCGGCATTGCACAGGTTGGCGAACACACGCGAGTGCTTCATCCAGTACTGTGAGTGCTCCGGCTTCGACGAAGAAACGCATGTGTCGTGGAAGGCGTGCAGAGCTGCGCCGAAGCAATCCCAGTCCTTCGTGAGCGGCTCCTTCTCGTCGCCAATCAGGCTCACGAGCCTGTTCGCCTCCTCGGCCGCCTTCTCGGCGCTCACGCCGGCACCGGCGCGAACCGCCGCGATGGCAACCTGCACCACCGCACCGTCGACGGACGCGCGGTGCTTCGACTCCGCCTCGAACGCCGCACGCGCAGACTCCTTCATGTCGCCGTCATCGGCATGCATGTACGCCATCCAGAGGTGGTGCAGGTCCGCATCGCGCTGCGGGATCGCGTCCATCGGTTCATTCGAAGCGCCGCCGAGCACGCCGTTGTATCCTGCGCCGCTGCGTCCGTCACCAACAAATTCGTCCACGGGCTCGTCGACAAACGTGTTGGATCCGAACTGCGTAACGTGCGATCCCTGCGTGTACGTTCCGCCGTGCGACGTGCGCTGCTTCACCTTCGTGTACTGCTCCTCGAGCGTCTCTGTTCCGAGGTTGGACGCGTCGCTGTCCTCGAGCCAGCTGACGGAGAAGAGGTCGCCAAGGCACGTGTTGTATCCCGCGGGCGGCGCAGGCTGCATGCCCGGGCAGTAGCATCCCCAGCTCGACTCCTGCGCGTTCGCGGCGGTCATGACCTGGTTTCATTTTCATTTTGAGGCGTATTTATTGGGTTAGTTGACTTTTGTTTTGATTTTTATGCAACACGTGCAGGCGAGTTCGAGGTCTAGAATATGTACGTAGATGTTAAGGTCGGTTGGCATCAAGTTCTGGAAGATGGATCCGCTCTCGCACGCCTCGACGTAGAACACGAGCTTCTTGAATCCGTTCGCGGCCGCCTTGGCCTTGAGCGTGTCGATAAGGTCGTTCGCCTGGAGGAACGGCATGTTGGGCATGCCGAGGATACCCGGCCCACCGTGGTCGGCGAAGTACACGAACACCACGTCGTCTGGGCCGCTCGCGATGACCTTACCAGTTGAGTCTGGGGCATTTTTCGTCGCGCCTTCGGAGTCGCCGGCGAGCACGCTGAGGAACGACTTTGCGTTGACGTTCTTTCCGGTGTAGTCCTTGGGCACACCCTTGTACACGTCCGGTCCCCCTGGCTTGTTGATGATGGTTCCCTTGTGCGGGTTTGAGTACGAGTTGGCGATATCGTCCGCCATCATGACGACAATATTTTCGTCTGGGATGCCCCACTTCGACACGACTTGGTAGCTGTGCGCGATATCAGCCTGGTGGCGGTAGTTTCCCCATCCGGCGGATCCGGCAATTAAAAGCGCCCAGTGTTTTCCTGACGACGATGACGACCTCTTTTCTTGCATCTTCAATGACGACTTCAAGGTAGACATGAATAGAGGCCTACCAGAACTAGAGGCCGACACACAATAAGGAAAGAAGCTGGCCGACATCATCACCACCATCAAGACAGAGAGCCTTAAGAGAACCTTATTCAAGGCCGCCGGCATCATGGGGAAGGGGTGGAATGAAAAACTAAATTGACTGATGTAACCGACGTGGCCAGAGTTCTTTTTGGTTTTTGGCCTTACGGTTCGCGAGCCTCAAATACCACCTTCGCATGGCATCGCATTGCACGAGGAGCACCTTGGGCATACACCTTGACCTTGGGAGGCATTCTTTGGAAGAATTGCCACTTTTTAAAGGTGTTCACGCATCGCAAAGACGCAAAGGAGCCGCTTGCCTACATATTATTGTCCAATCCATCCCGATGCTACTATCGTTTTGACGAGGGCCATCGTTTTGGGCCTTCTTTGGGGCCTTGTGTGCAAGCAACCCACATTGCAAGGACCAATTAACGCGCACGCACAGAACGCACGCACCGACCTAGCTAAGTTTAGGGGTTTTATGTTTTATTTTTTAGTCTAGTGAGGCTGCCCCCTCCACCTGGGGGGTCTCCCACCAACCCCTAATTAAAGTTTACTGGATTCCTCCTGTCCTGTCCTGGGAACCCAACCCCGATTATGATTCCGCGCCCTTTCGTTTCCCGGTTTCCGCCTGTTCTGTTCACTGATGAGGTACATTTTCAAACTTCCCTCTGACAGATATTTCGACTTATTTTTAACACACGGTTCATCATTCCCAAGAGGCACTCACTCTCACTGTACTGTGTTTGTTGTATCACTTGTGTCACTTGTATCGTGTCACTTGTGTCACGGGCGAGCAACGGCTTAAGCATCCGGGCGAGTCTTGTTGAAATTACACTCGGGCGAGAACGGCTTAAGCATCCGGGCGAGTCTTGTTGGATTAAGTATATTCGAGACACACTCAGCTCGTGTATCAGTACTGGGCGTGCTGAGCGAGCGAGCGAGCTTTAGCAGCCAATATCTTTATTAGCAGCAGCAGTGCGACGACAGGTCGTGTGGAGTCACTTGTCTTCTTACAGGAGACAGTTGTCTTCTTGTCTTGTCATTCTCGTTATTGGCATACAGTTTGAACAGTTGGTTACCAGGGACCCTTACGATACGTTCATTGGCATATCCTAGTTCAGGGATAATATCATACGTTAGCCCTATCTATGATGATGGATCCAGGTCCTTCTTCTGATGTTGTTGAACAAGTGGCAGCACCTGTTTCTTTGAGGAAACGCGTGTTGTTGCTGGAAGAAAAGGAGCCTGTCATGCAGCAGGCTCATCCTGTGGGGGAGGATCATAACGGTATGCAGGATGATAGTGATGTTGGTCCTTCTGCTGTTCTCGATGAGGAGGAGAAGAATCTCAACAACTTCGTGACGACGCCTCATGCATCCAAGCCTCATGTTTCTGAGAATTCTGATAAGATGGAGATGCACGTGCCTGAGCATGCACACGCTCTTGCACCCGCTGCCGGCATCAACAACGAAACCGATGGAAACGACGACGACACTGCTCTCGCTCTGAATTCTCATCAAACAAACGCAGAGCAGCAGTGCGATGATGACCGTGAACAACAGCCCTCTCCCTCTCCCCCTCCCCCTCCTCCCCCGCCAAAGCGCCCGTACCCGGGCACGCCGCCGGACGAGTGGATGCCGCGGCTGATCGCACGCGCCAACGCAGAAGGATGCGTCTGGCACAAAGTCAAGGGATATCCGTACTGGCCGTGCCAACGCGTACCCAACACAGCCGTCGAAGAAACGCCTGAGAAGTTTGCACACGTGCCCAAACGCTACGCAAAACAAGACACGCTCATCCAGTACTTTGGAACGCACGAATATCTCTGGGTGCCGGGAAAGGAACTCACGCCGTTCAGCGACGGAGTTGCCAAGAAGTTTCACAGCAAATGCAAACTGAAGAGCTTTCGCATGGGTCTGCGCGAGATTGAGAGATACCTCGGCGTGGAGATTGGCGTGGATGATGCAGACGCGGACGCCGACACGCCGACAGGCGAGATTGTCGACCGCATACACCCGTACGCCTGGTTCGATGCTCCTCCTGAGCCCGAGTCTGAGAGCGAAGACGAAGAGGAGGAGGAGAAGGACGACACGAAGTCAGCACGACGACCTGCAAAGCTCGCACGGTACACCGGGCCTATTTGGTTTGACCACTGGAAGCCAAACTGCGATGACGCGGCGCAAGATTTCGAACTGCCATACTACATCCTGAACGCTCGCCAGCCTAGGTACGATCACCTACGACGCAACATGTACATGCCAGACATCGCGCCCTTTCGGCTGCCCCGCGACGAAGTCAACGTCTGTTCTTGTTGTTTACCGAAAGCTGCGGCGCGGCAGGAGCAGGCAAGGCGGGCGATCTCAGCGCCGACGCCGAAAAATGTCGTGATCCCAGCTCTTCCAACCGCGAGGCAATCCGCGCGCAATGCCGCCGCGGCAGCGGCGGCGGCGGCGGACGAGGTGGCGGAATGCAGCATGGATGCTTGCGTTGAAATTCAGAACAACGCAGTGGATGGCGCCTCCGCCGCCGCCGCCGCCGCCGCCGGGCAAAAGCGCCTGCGTCTCTGTTGCTCCAACACGTGCGAGAATTACGCGCTTCGCATGTTCTGCGACCCGAGACGGTGTCCGGCAGGACGCTTCTGCGCAAACCTTCCGTTCAGCATGCGCGTGAGCAGTCGCGGTGGCGGCAACAATGGCGGCGAGGGTGGCAGCGTTGGGAGCGTGGAGGAGTTCGTGCCTGATTTACCGCCGGCGCCAAAGCTTCGGCCGTTCCTGACGGAGCGCCGAGGCTGGGGCTTGAAGACGATGGCGCCAATCGCGAAGGGATCCTTCGTGATCGAGTACGTGGGAGAAGTGATCACGGATAGAGAGTGCGAGAGCCGCCTGTGGGCATGCAAGGCGTCGGGTGAGACCAACTACTACCTCATGCAGCTCGGTGCCGGCCGGATCATTGATGCTCGGCTCAAGGGCAACTTCAGTCGTCTCATCAACAGCAGTTGCGATCCGAACTGCGAGACGCAAAAGTGGACAGACGCGGCATCAACGGAGACGCGCGTGGGCATATTTGCGCTGCGCGACATCGCCGCGAATGAAGAGCTGTCGTACGACTACTGCTTTCAGCATTTCGGTACAACGGCGAGCCACAGCTTTCGCTGCGAATGCGGCGCGGCGAATTGTCGTGGTGCGCTCGATGCGAGCAAAGCGACAGCAAAGTTCAAATAAAAAAGTTCAAATTCAGTGTTACCTTGTTTCTTTACAAAATTTGCACATCATCGTGGTCCAAAGACAGCGAGCACGTTATGCGGTAGCACCGCAAGGTACCTTCTGCGCGGCACGGGTGAAGGGAAGATCGCGCATCTTCTGAGTACGACGGCTGCTCCGACGTCGAGGTCCGCTTGATCGTCCAGCACGGCGGCGCTGATGGCTGCACACGCTTCCCCCGTCGGATCGCGAAGCACAGCCCACGCGCCTCCTGGTGCACCTTGCGGCAGCAGCGTGTGCACGATGGCAACGGTTGTGCCAGCACGCACTGGTAATTTCGCCATGCTCTCCGCCGTCGTGCTGTCTGCGATGAAAGACGGGTGCATGGGCGTGGGTATCTGTGTTGACTTGATGCATTCGCATGTGCCATCGGCAAGAAGCGCGTGTTTGTTGTCGAACGCTTCAAGGTCAAGCATACCGAGTGCGTCGAGGTATTGCGTGGAAGCAAACGGGTCGTTTACCTCGACTGCGGCGGCAGTGGCAAATGTGCCGGCGTCGTTGGTCGTTTGTGGCTGTTGGATGTGCGCAGCTGGTCCGGCAAGCTCGTTCTTCTTTATTGTCTCTTGAATTTGCGGTGTCATCATCATGCGTTGTGTTTTCGTATGCTCGTGCTGTTTATGCTCAGCCTGTTCGTTTGTGTGGTTATGGCAAGCTGGCGGTAGGTTCTCCTGCTGCAGCACAGTGTCGTCAAGCGTGAGGTCTAGGTTATCTTCAAGTTCATCGTCGTCAAGCTCGAGCGCGTCGACGCCGTCGTTGTCATTCTGCACGCCACTGTCGGCGTATTGTTGCGGGACACTTGCCTGCTGTGGAATGCTGTGTGTTGGCTGGGGGCACAAGCTCGCCGCTGCCCACGTGCCGTATCCCGTGGAATGAATCTGCTGTGGAACCTCAATGACCCTGCCGGTGGGTTGAGCCTCACGTTCCCCATGAATCTCTACAGGCGTCCCAAGATTCGAATGTGGTGTAGTTGCTGGATTCGAGCTCCCTGCTAGCTGACGAGGGTGCTGCCACCTTTCCCCTTCGCAGATGAGCAGATGAGGAGGAGACTGACCTCCTAGCAGCTGCAGCTCCTCCGGCTGCGCTCCAGCCGCAGCCTCTGGCTGACCCAGTGGCTGAACATCAACTGGCACTCGCAACGAAGTAGGAGGAGGAGGGACAGAAGGAGGAGGGACAGCACCACCAGCATCGGAGTAAGGAGCGGAGTCAGGAGAATCATCAGCATCATCAGCGTCGGAGTCGAGTTCGAGCGCGTCGACATTGTCGTCCATGGCGTCGTGGAAGGATATATATGCGGATGCGCAAAAAAATCTGTCGTTGGGGAAGGTGGGGGGGCGCGAAACTCCCTCAACCCTAACCCTAACCCTAACCCTAACCCTAACTCAACCGGATTAGGGTTTTAGGGGGGGCCAGTATTGCCAATGAAGGTCATCTTTTACACAAACCGAAATTAAACCAAAAGTAGGTCTCCTGCTCCAGTAACCAACTATAGTCAACAGGGAGGGAGGGTGGGAGGTTGTTTGCGAAGCAAGCAACCAACAGCAAGAGTGGATACGCGCGCGCAGCCCTAAGGGAGAGGCCACTCGAGGGTCTCGAGAGGGGCCGTGACCCTCCTGGCGGCCGCCCAGAACCAGCAGCGCGAGCGACTCCCCCCAATCAAAAACCCCAATTAAACAAGTAGAACTGAAGATTTTAGGGGGGGCCAGTATTGCCATCATAGTCACGTATCTCCACGAAGAGGAGAGACGAGTGTCACCAATCGTGACGCCAAATTGGCCAGCGGCGAGCTCCAAGGCGCGACAGGCGCGACAGGCACCTCCACAGGAGGCGGCGGCAAGCCGATGAGATGGCCAAAAAGGAAGCGGGCGGCGTCGTCAACGACGACACTGTTGTCGACGTAGTGAGTGCCGACCGCATGTTAGAGCGGATCTCTTTCTGGATGCGGGTGGTTCGCTTCGAGCGCGGCGGGTAGGCGGTCGTCTCCTCCAGCAGCTGTGCCACTGTGGCGTCGGCCGTCTCCTTCGTAATGACGGTACGCGGCCCCTTGTTGGCGACGAAGAAGTCCTCGAGCTCAGCGGCGAGCTCCAGGACGCTTGTGAGCGTGTTGCGCGTGCGCTCCAGAACGGAGTCGATCTCCGCGATCTTCTTGTTCAGCTCGTTGAAGTGAACCAGGGCGTCTCCGTCTGGATCTAACGGTTTCCCGTCGTCTCCTCGCTCGACGTCCAGCTCTCCTTCGACGTAAGTCGCTAAATCCTCCACTCGGTCGTCGGTCTCTTGTTGCAGACTCAACACTCCGAGTTCCAGGTATGCGCTGACACTCACAATCGATCGGAAAATCCACGCGTTGTGGGACGACGCGTGTCCCTGTTTAACCGATTCAGCCTCTAGGTGCTGAAGGACAGGGTTCGACGGCAAAGAAAGCAGGGTTGGCTTGCCGCGACGCAGAATCCCAGCCGTAGGTAGCGACTCCGCGTGGCGAGCGTCCGGGTAGATGGCAGGCACCACGTAATCTAACGTGGGCTCGCCTCCTTCGTCGACAGCCTTCTTGCCTTTCTGCTCAGCTTCTGCAGCTGCGCGGCGCTCCTGTGCAAGCGTAATCTCCAGCTGCAATATTTCGCGACGAGCTTCCAGAACCTCGAGTTCGTTCGGCGCGTCAGCCATTAATCAATCGATTAAGGATCTGCACAGTAAACTTCCAATCGAAGATTGCTGATGCCTAGATCTAAGCGTAGATACTTAGACCGTTTCGGTGTACAAACTACGTCCCTCGAAGACGCGTCCGACGTGTGTTCGACCTCCCACTACTCGTGTGTAGTGCGGCTGTTAGGTTGTTTGCGAAGCAAGCAACCAACAGCAAGAGTGGATACGCGCGCGCAGCCCTAAGGGAGAGGCCACTCGAGGGTCTCGAGAGGGGCCGTGACCCTCCTGGCGGCCGCCCAGAACCAGCAGCGCGAGCGACTCCCCCCAATCAAAAACCCCAATTAAACAAGTAGAACTGAAGATTAGGGTTAGGGATCGGGTTTCGGGTTTAAAAAGAGTATAGGGTTCCTTCCTACGATAGGGGGTTGGGTTTTCTACTTTTATGCCAGGCTGGGTGTCTGCGTGCGTGTGTGCGTGTGCATGGCGGCCGTCTTTGGTTTTCTTTCCCACACAGACACCAGAGGAGATCCGTACAGTATCCGTGTGGATAGGCTTGTTGGCTTTCTATCATTTTTGACGCAAAAGCGCGTCAAACCCACAAAACGTGTAGGATCCTCCTCTCAAGAAGCGTGTTAAAGCATGTTGGCCATGCGTCAAACCACGGGTCCACATCCGATGCATCGTCCGAGGAACCAGGCTGCTTTTGCGTGTTTCCACTTTCCAGAGCAGAAGACAGTGTCTTGAGGAGCACCGTGCGTCGCTCGCGTCCGTGAAGAAAACACGACTGGCAGACTGGAGAGAGAGAGGTGAAAACCTACAAAAAAGAGGAGAAAAGAGCCTTGGGAGGCACTTAAATTTTAGCGTGTGCCGAGTGTACACGATTTCTTGAAGCGATTTTTAGCGAATCACCGCATTCATGGGAGTGACTCACCGTCACCGTGTCGAAACCGTGCGCGAAATTGTGAGATGCAAGTTGGCGACTCCTCGAGAACTCGACGTTCGTGAAGACGTCTCCACAGAGTCGCGCTTTGAGCTTTGAGCATTTTTGAGCCTTTTCAGGAGCTCTTTTGGGACCCAGCTTCCATCCGCTCTCCTGTGTGTACACGGCTGGCTCTACACGGTGCTCTCCACGGATCCACACGGATCCACACGGCACGGTTCCCAACGCCTCGAGGCCAAGTCCCAACTCCCAAGGAGAGTCCTGAGAGTCTGGAGAGGAAGCAGCGTGTTGGAGCAGCGTGTTGAGCGAAGTCCAGTCCCTCTCCGCTCGAGAAGACGAAGAGGAGGAGGACGCACAACACACACTCGTTTTTCAGCGGCCATCTTGAGCACACACGCACACACATTCCCACACACTTCTTTTGTAGTGCACTTGTACCTCTTCACGGCTGCTTAAGTACCTTCGTCTTCGTAAAGGTTTACAGGACGCGCTTCGTCGCTGGGTGTCTCTTTATAGTTTTCATAAGCTTTGCTCTTTACAGATACATAAGTGTGGTGTATACGTGCAGTACGCTGTGTACGTGAATCCATTTATTTTAGGTGAAGTGAAGGGAAGTGAAGCGAAGCGAAGTGCAGGGAGAGTAACAGTTAAGCTGCTGGGTGGTTGGTTGAGATACATACATCTACAGATTTTGACAGCAGCAAGCAAGATGGCGACATACAGGACGTACCAGAAGAGAGAACACGTTGAGAGCAAGGCGGAGTGGCTCGTGACGGTGGTTGCCTGACAGCGGGTTGCTTCACGAACACACGTCGCATACGATTAAGCGCGTTCTGCGAGCTTTTGGACAGGGCTGATTCGCTCCTCCTCCTTGTGCACCTGTGCTCTGCTGGTTTCGCACCGAAGTCTTCGTTTTTTTAAACGTCGTCGTGGTTTTCTTCCAACTGCCTGAAGGAATCACCGCGCCGTCTTGAGGAGCGAGCGTCAGAGGTTACTGTGAAACTACTGCAGCACCAGAGGTACTTGGAAAAAGAGGCTGGGAAGAAAACCCACCAAGGCTTGGCTTGCGCGTGCGTTTTCGTGTGTGCTCGTGTGAAATACAACGGGTGAAGTACAACGACGTACTGGATACGCCACAGGTGATAAATAGATACATAGATTAGGATACATACATAATACAATACAGCACAAGAAAGATGTCAGCACACGCGCCACTTCCGCTGGGACTGACTTCGAGCCTGTCGCCCATCGCGGGCGCGCAGGGATCTTCGCCGTGGGACGGTTCGCCGCTCGTCACCACGCCGTCGGACGCCTTCTCGCCCAGCACGGCACTGCGCTCGTCGCAGGTGACTGACCTCGAGGTGGACCAGGCTCTCCGCAACTTCTTCGGTTCGCAGAGCCTTTCCAACGAAGTCAACAAGGACGACCTCAAGACGATGGACACCGAGGAGGCTGTGCAGCACAAGCTCGCCGAGGCTCTCCTCGACGAGGCGGAGGACTCGGGCGACCTCAATCTGGCGCTCAACTCCGTGCTTGCGCGCCTTGACGAGCTTGTGCTCGATGCGCCGGACCAGACGGTGAACGCCGTCGTGAAGTCCCTGCAAGGGGGCGTTGAGCAGCAGTCGGAGCAGCAAAATGCGCTCCTGCCTCAGCGTCTCGGCGCGCGAGACTGCGCGTACTACATGCGCACGGGAACGTGCGCCTTTGGCGGGCGTTGCCGCTTCCACCACCCGCGCGAGCGCGAGCTCAGGGCCCGCGCCACCAGGAACTTGGCTGGTGGCGCAAGCGGCGGCCCTGGCACCAGCCTGCCGCAGCGCCCTGGCGAGCCTCCGTGCCACTACTTCGTGCGCACGGGAAGCTGCCGCTTTGGCGCCGGGTGCAAGTTCGACCACCCGCCGCTCCCCATGGGTGCCAACTCATCCGCCACTCCCGCGGTGCCCGTCGTTGGTGCCCCCGCGGCGAGCAGCGACTCGGGAAACGGCAGCGATGCCAGCGGCAGCAGCCCGCCGTCCGGACCGCCGTCGATGAACGGGCGCAATAGCTTGGATGGCTCGTCGAGCCCAACTCCCGCGGCGGCTCTGAACAGCATAGGCCTGCCTCTGCGCCCCGGCGTTTCGGGATGTGCCTTCTACCTGCGCCACGGCACGTGCAAGTACGGAGCTACATGCCGCTACCACCACCCAGAGCGCAGTGTCTCGGAGTCGTGCCTGCCGTGCGCGCCTGGAGGAAGCGGGCAGTGGGCATCCACGGATGAAGCTGGCGGCGCGCTTGCGGGCTCGATGGATGCCGCCAAAGGGACGGCGGAAACCAGCTCTTCTGCTCTTTCCTTTGCAGCTAACGGCGCGAGCGCTAAGGATGGGGATGTGAATGGTTTGGCGCATCGCCCCGGTGCATCCCCGTGCCCCTTCTACCTGCGCACTGGCCAGTGCAAGTTCGGAACGACTTGCCGTTTCGATCATCCGGAGGACCGCGTGACGATTGCTGCGCAGCATGGCGTACTGGTTACACGCCTCGGCCCTCTCGGACTTCCTCTTCGTCCTGGCGCTGCGCCATGTCCGTTTTACCTCAAGACGGGCAGGTGCAAGTTCTCGGTCACCTGCAAGTTTGACCACCCCGTGTGGGATGGCGTTGGCGCGATGGCGGCAGCTGTAAGCGCCGGCGCGGCACCGATATCCCCTGGGCTTCCCACTCCGGTGGGTTCCTCCGGCAGCGAGACCAGTCTTTCTTCAGCTTCGTCGTCGTGGAATGCGCCTGCAGATGCCCAAGAGGCTGCCCGTCGTCAGGCTGAGGACAACCTGGATCGTTTTTTGTCGGAGATGTTTGCAAACTAGTGCATTCGTGAAGCGCAGGCACATGCAAACTGTTCGCTCCATTTCACCTCATCATCTCATTTCGCCTTCATCATAATAACTTTTTTCGCTACCCCACGTAGAAATCCACCAATTCCATTCAGCAACCATCATAACATCATCACCACTCTGAACATAACATCATCATCAACATCAACATCATTTTCGATCATCATCATCACATGAACATAATTAGGACATAGAATTCAGGGGCGTTCGGTATTCGATTTACTTATGGGAAGTAGGGTAAGAACGGAAATCTTGAATCAATAGCGGTAACTAAACATAGAAGAATTGAATTGTTAAGAAAAGAAAAAAAACAGAACGACCAACGAACGACCTTGAGCATCATTTCTTCATGATACACGGCGATAAAGCTTGACGCCCGCCTATCTATTGTCTACCCTACTGTCTTGTCTCTTGACGAAGCAAGCTGCTGCTGTCCGGTGCGTCCGGTGGTGGCCCCTTCCTACGGCCGCAAGAACCCATTGACGCGCCATGCCGCTATTGTTTTGACTCCAAAGGAGGAGCGCGCGCTCCCCCCCCTAAACAAGATAAACCCCGAACTCCTCCCCCCCCCCGGACAGTCCGTTCCGATTTCTCCAATTAACCCAACCCGCTATTTTATTTCCGGAAACCTGCTTTTGGCCATGCCGCCGCCTTCGTGCTCTTACTCTCGCTCTTGCTCTCGTCGTTGTGGTGTGCGTGGTTGGGGTGGTGTGCCTTCCTATAAGTCTTCTTCCACTCGTCGTCGTCTTGCTAATTCTTCTTCGGGGTCAAGAGCATCAGCACGTTCGTCAGCTTCATTATCAGCAGCTTCTTCTTCGTCGTTATCGTCGTCGTCGGATTCTTCGTCTTCGGGGGGTCTTCAGACGGGTGAAATGCCACTAGGACCCAGCTCAGGCACAAACGACGGTGCCGTGCTCGCTCGACCGCCTGTCGCGTGGTACCCAGGACACATCGCCGCGGCGGAGAGACGACTGCGCGAACAACTCGGTGCTGTTGACGTGGTATTCGAAGTGCGCGACGCACGTGCGCCATTTGCAACGGCACATCCCAAGCTCGCGGAATGGGCGCGCGGAAAACCAGTGGTGGTCGTCATGAATCGCGTCGACATGGTGTCGAACGCCGACAGGGAGAAGTGGGCAAAGCACTTCGCGGCGGAGAGGAACTTGGCGAAGGAGGCGATGAAGAAAAGAAAGGCTGGTGATATGACGGTTGCGGAACCGTCTCGAACAATTTCGGCAACGCCTGTCACTTGGACGTGCGGGAAAGACGGGCTGGGCGTCGCAGTACTCGCCAAGGCGGCGCGCAAGCTTGCGAAGCACGTCAACGAGCGACGTGAGAGGCGTGGGCTCTTGCCTCGTCCAGTGCGCTGCGCGGTCGTTGGTTTCCCGAACACGGGCAAGTCGGCGCTCGTCAACCGCCTCGTCGGTCGGCGCGCGTGCGACTCCGCGCCGCGACCAGGCGTGACGCGCCAGCTGCGTTGGGTGCGTGTCAAGTCTGGTTCCAAGAAGGCTGCCGCTGCCGCTGCAAGTAACGCCGCGCATCAGCTCGACATGCTCGACAGCCCCGGGATTATGCCAATGCGCATGGACAACCAGCGCGCGGCTGTTCTCCTCGCGGCTGTCGACGACGTGGGCGAGGCGAGCTACACGCCAAGCGCGGTGGCGGCGGAGCTCGTGGAGACGCTGCGTGCGTTGTCACGCGACGAACAGTACTACGGCGGCATGACGGAGGCGACGGACGCTCTGGATAAGCTTGCGTCCACGTACGGAATGGCTAGTGCGTGGCAGGGCACCGGTGAGGATGTCGTGGTGTGGCTTGCGAATGAGACGTACCAGGGCGACATTGAAAGCGCCGCACGCCGTATTCTGAAGGACTTCAGGAGAGGCGCACTCGGCTGGCTCGCGTTGGAGCGGCCTGAATATAACTGAGTTGAGTATCTTAGTTTATTAGTTACTTTGTGTTACTAAAAGAAGAAGAAGTTCGTCACTATCCCTTTGTGAACTTCGCCATGACCACCTGACTTGAGTCAAGGAATCGCGCGGCGCAGTTGGAGAGACACGACTGTTCTGATCCGGAGAGGCGCGTCGACGGCGTTCCGACGCACTTGTCCCAGCAAATGTCTGTGAGTTTGCTAACAAGTTCGTTGAAGACCGCCTTGTGGCGCTCCTGCTCGATGAACTGCGCGAGCTGCGGGTCCATCGGCTGCTGACCTGCCTGACCGGGTCCAGCGCCGCCACCTCGTGCGGACATGACGAACAGAATGAACCTGGGAAAATCCTAACCGGGTCTCGAATCCTAGGGCATCTGGGGGGTAGTGCGTGCTAGGGTTACAGAGAAACCCTAACATAGTTCTAGTTCTACCACGGGTACATACTGTAGGATCCGAACTACAAATGTGCGATCGAAGTCTCAGTTGGGTTTGGGGATTGCGATGCTTCTGTTTCCAGGACCTGCGCATGTCTGTGCCTCTGTGGTGACGAGACATTCATGCGCGGTGAGTGACGGCGTCGAGTTGACGCGGACATGCCAAACTCTGCTTGCACCACCTTAAACATACACTCTTACAATTCAACTCAGGTACCGTAGAATCCTACACAGAATTAAAATTGGGTGCGGGCTCGCTCTGCGTGCTGATGATACTTGGGTCAGGAGTGGGACCCAAGCCGTACTTGCGTACGTACTCGCGGTTCACTTTGCGAGACGATGTCGTGTGCGAAAAATGCATATCAGCCTTCTTCACGCGATCCTTCATGCCGCGGAAAAATCGCTGAATCGTCGTCGCCGCCTCGTGCACTTCCAGCTGGTCAATGTCAGGCAGCGTCTCCCAGTCAATCTCACGGCCTTGCACGTCCGCGATGGCAGACATGAATCGTGACTTGGAGCGCGCTCGCGCGCAATATTTCACCGCGCTGTGAACGTCCATGAAAAAGTTTGACTTTCCCACGAATTCCACGAGGCCACTCAAGAAGAAAATGCGGCGAATATGACCCATCAACCCCACAAAAATGATCTTCATGCCATCTTTCCTGTATTGTGACACGAATTCGCGAAGCATGGTGATACCCGTCGAGTCAACATCCGTCACGGCGGTGAAGGAGACGATCAGGTACTGCAGCTCACCTTCCTCTTTTAGCGATGAATCGCCCTCATCGGCACTCTTGGGTGTCCAGTGCGGCGTACGCGGCTGTTCCACCTTCACGGCAAACTGCGAGTGCATTCCAGTCCTGTGAAGCTCCTTGGCGTTGTTCACGATGTTGCGCACTCGGTCGTAGAAGTACTCGGTATTTGCGAAGAAGATGGGCGCGTCGAAGCGGATTATCACCACGCCGGGAGTACGTAGCGCGTACTCGTAGCGGTGCGTGGCTCGGTACGTCTGCGTGCCCGGCAGCCGCGCAATCTCAACGACGTTTGGCATTGCCGCACGCTGGATGACCATCGCAAGGCTGCATGAGATACCAAGAAGGACACCAGGAAGTATGCCAAGCACCATGGTGGCGAGAGAGCTCAGACAGAAGATGCTCAGCTCGAGGTACATGTGATTATGGTAAAGCTCCTTTGCCGCTGACAGGTCGAGCAGTTCTTGGCATGCAAGCATAATGATAGCCGCAAGGCACGCCTTGGGCAGGTAGTATGCCACCTCGGTCAGCACCACGAGCGCCACTGCGACCACGCATCCGGTAATGATACTTGCAAGCTGCGTCTTGGCGTTCTGCGCATTGACCGCGGTGCGGCTGAGGCTTCCCTGAACGGGGAAGGCGCCAAAGAACGAACCGCAGAAGTTGGCTAATCCTAGCGCCATCAGTTCCTGGCTTGAGTACAACGGGTACTCAAATTTGTTGGCAAACTTCTTCGCCACCACGATGGAAGAGAGGAACGCGACTAGCCCAATCAGCATGCCGTCGACGACGACGTCTGCTAAGCTCTCCTGTCTTTCCCAGCCCAAGGGCATTTCGAACGACGGCAAACCCTTGGGGATCGGACCGACGATCGGGAATCGCCACGACTCCTTCTCTTCGTCGGCGTGATACGCGATGCCTGTCGCGACGATGACGACCCACAGCACGCCAAAGTCCGAAAACGTCTTGGCGTACGGTGCCCACGAATGCTTCTTCTGGAACTCCTTGTCCGCAAACTTCTGCTTCGCCGTGCGAAATGCCTGCAGAGATGCCGCGCTTGCAAATCCGAACGCAAGGGTGGAAATCGACGTCGTCGGAAGCGCGTACAGCCAGCTTAGGATGGTGACGTACGCGCGCGGCGTCGAGCAGCTGAACGAGTCCTCGCCAAACATCTTTCCGCACGCGTCTCGCGCCTCGATGGCATCTTCGCCGAAGAGGTGCTTCAGCTGGCCGCTGAAGATGGAGATGCCACCGGCGAACGTGAAACCGGCGAGCAAGGGCCCACTGAAGAAGTTGACGATGTACCCAAAGTTGAGTATGCCCAGGATGGTGAGCGTGGCCCCTGCGCACACGGACAGCTGCAGCGCGCGCTCCCATCTCAGGTTCTCAAGGCACCTGTCGACGCATGCTTTGTATGGCACGTCTTCTCCAGTATATGTGAAGCCGAGGCTCTGCGTCTCGTGTTTGAAGTGCACATCCTGCGGATTGCTCACGAAGCAGTAGTCTGCGCAAGTCTGGCACACTGGCGAAAACTCTTCGAAGTACTGGTCGCAGATTTTCGTCGTACTTCCGTCTTTACTGCGTCTGCACTTGTAGCTGAAAGTTTTCGTATTCACCGGCAAAGCCGACGACACGGTAGTCGCAGCATCTTCTATTAGGGAGCTTCCAGTTTCCGCTGCGACACTGCTCATGAGCGCCATGAGCCCAGAGCTGGAATCTTGCGTGGTGCTGAACTCGCATGCGACACCCTGAGAGAAGAGTGGTACGGGTACCTTGTCCACGGACGCGGCGATCATGAGCGCCACAAGCGCGCCTGATCCTGGTGCAAGGTGTCTGCTCGAGCCGAGGCAAGCGTACACGAAGACGGGCACGAGTGCTGCGTACAGTCCCATGACCGGGTTGCTGCTTGCGATGGCGGCGTGCGCCATTCCCTGCGGCACGAGCATGATTCCCACGGACAGGCCGCTGATTACGTCGCCGCGCAGGTTGGCCGCTCTGTCATACTTGGGCAGCCACTGCACGATGGTTTCCTTGAGCGGCTGGATGGCGACGAGTATGTTCCATATGCTTCTGAGCAGTTCTTCCACGGTGATGGTCGCTATGCTGAGCGAGTCGAGCAGTCGACGCGAAAGGCCAGACTTGATAGAATCTTTTCCTTTTCCAACTTCTAAAGGCAGTTTCGCGGTAAACTCACCCCTGATGGCCTGAGCGTCAACAACTTCATTACTCTTATTATTACCACCACCACCACCACCACCACCACGTACATTAACTTGAGAAGAGTCCATGGCCATTACAAGTATGTAAGCACAAGGCAGCCTTAACTTATTAACTGCAAGGACTTATATACACGGACTGAAGGACGTCGCCAAGCAAGCAACAGGCAGCCCACTTTTTTAAATGGAAAAAAAGAATACGAAGCCGGTACCCGTAGCTAATAAAAAGTTTTTAAAAAGTAGTCCCCGGAGTGATGAGGTGAGGTGTTCGCCCGCCTACTAATAACCTTAAGGTAGGCGCACGGAAAACCAACTCACCTTAAGTTTGAATTTTATTTTAAAACCCCCAATTTTAAAATCTGTCGCTGACCTCTGTTTTGGTACAGGTTGGTTAGGACCCATTTGTAGATATACAGTATTCGTGAGCTTCTTAAATTTCGCTCTCTCGATGCCTCCCTCCTCTGATAATGAAGACGACAATGTCAGCGGCGTCTTAAGGACGACAGCGTTGCGGTATCTCACCTTAGCTCACTTAAGCTTAGCTCACTCACAACCTCCTCGGCCAACTCGAACTGAGGCTGAGGCTGAGGCTGGTGATGAACTTGTCCATCCGTGTTCCGTGCGCCTTCATTTGACGAATGATGGAACGTCCATAGTAACCTCCTCCTCCTCAGAAGAAGAAGAAGAAGAAGAAGAAGAACGTGTCGGCAAAGGCCAGGGCCGTCATTCTGTCTCGCACGTCACGCAGCTTGATCAACGCACCGCTTGCGTTGCGTTGAAAACTTGCGGTGAAAATGGGACGATGAAACGTGCGGTGATACTCACGCTTCTGCGATCCGACGACGACGGCTGGCGTGTGATTGCCGATGTGTCCACCTCGTGCGCACGCGACTGCAAGCTCGCATCACCTGACGACTTCGCGTCAGTCACCTCTATGTGCTGGGACGGATACGTGGCTGCCAACCGCGCGTGCGACGGCACGGCGATGGCAAAGGTGTTTCACCCGCTGTGTAGGCTTACGTTTGCCGTTGAGGCGAAAGCGGGTGCGGTGACGGCCGTTGACGCGGACACGTTCTGCCGCTGCTTCGTCGCGAAGAGAATGGACAATCCAACCTTCTCACCGTACAAGGATCAGCAAGAATTCTCCGCAAGTCGCGACAGCCTCCTCGGCGTGTACTTTGCAGCACCTAACCTAGCACTTGTGCAACTGCGTGTTGGGTTCGCGCCGCTCCTGTACACGGACTTGCTCACGTGCATGCGCCTGAACAATGGGCGATGGTGGATCGTCGCAAAGAGCTCGATCAACGAACCGCACGTACCAACGTGAGAACATGGCAAAGAGCTCGACCATCTCTCCCGGCACGGCGGACGACGCGTGGAGTGCCGCCGCCGCCGACGTGAACGTACCATAAGAACAAGCTCATTGTACGAAGTGTATCTGAGAAGTATTGAACCTTTTTACATTCGTCTTCTTAAAGTACTCACGCTTACTTGTACGTGTCGCTGAGGCTTGCGTTGTGACTCCAGCCGTAGTGGAGTGCGCCGAACTTGTCGACGACGTCTTGCACGCCCTCCGCCTTCCACTCAACGAGCTTGTTCTTCTTCATGTCCGTCTCCACGCGTCCCGCGTCGTACGTCACCTTTGCGCACTCAGCGGGGTTGCCGTACACCTTCATCTCGCCAAAGTTCTGGCGGAACATGAGCGAGATGGCAGAGCACAGTATCGTGTTGCCCATGATGTGGTGGTGGTACGCGTCCACCGCCTTGGCGTTGCGAAAGATCTCCGTCGCGCGAAATCCTTTCCTGCCGTTGAACTCCATCTTCTCGAACTTGTAGCTGAGGAGCATCTTCTCCGGTCCGAAGAACCCTCCGTCTTTCGTGTAGTGCGCTGTTGCTTCCAGCGTCGGATCCGGGTGCGCGCAGCAGCAGAGCGGACAGCAGCAGTATCCGCAGTATGCCGCGCGGTCGAGGTAGCACGCTTCGGAGCCACAGCAGTATGTGTACTCGTCCGTGAATGCGATGGGCGCAAAGTCACCTGAAGTCGCCTCATCACTTGCGGCCCATGCGGACGAGGGCATCGACTCCGACGGAGGTGGTTGCAGTTCACTTTGCACTTGATTCGACGACATTATGAAGAAGTGAAGACGTGAGCCTTAACTGGACAGTAGGAAGGACGTTGGCGCACGCGTGCTGCCACCAACAAACGATCTTCAAATGCGAAACAAATGACAAGCCGAGGAGATATGCGCGGCGCCAAAAAGAAAGGAAGAGCGGAGAAAGGAGCGCGTGTACAAAGGTAAAAAGTGCTTTGTAGTTCGTGTTGTTGACCATGTCGACGAACGTGCTTTTACATCGAGGATCGTGTTGATGACCATGTCGACGAACGTCGAGGAACAACCAGCGGATGTGTGGACTGTGGACGTACCGGATCGGCAAACACGGCGGCGGCGGCGTGTGAAGTAAACTTTATCAGGTGGTAAAACTAAAACGAAAGCTGGAGCAAGCAAGCTACTACAACAACGCCAACTATTAACAACGTCTGCTGTATTTGGTAAAATTTACAAGTTCTTTTTTCTAGAAATATATGTACATAATCACATCACGAAATATCGAGAAACGTTTCACCATCGCATCGCATCGCATTCGTCATGACGTCATGGTGTTGTAGTTGAGAGGCCTCCTTTCGCCACAGCAGTCATGACATCAGCGGGGCATCGCGCTCCGTCCGCAAGGCGGTAAATGGCATCAAGATGCTCCTGCAATTGCCTCGCCTCGCTGAGCACTGATGTCATGTCCTGAGGTTCGGAAGGTTCGGTAGGTGTAGCACGTGCAGCAATAAGTGCCCAGTCGGGACTCGATCTTCCAACGGCGGCGGGAAGTGCCGTCATAAACCCTGGCGATGGCACTTGCTCAAAGCCGCTTGAGCCTACTGTCGTCAATGGCGCAGCTGCTGCTCGTGGCGATTCGAATGGCGCAGCTGCTGCTCGTGGCGATTCGAATGGCGCTGGTACGAGAGGTGCTACTGTTGGTGCAGGTAGTGGTGGCTGTGGCTCAGAATTCAGCCGATTTTGCAGCCACGTCATGTTGCTGCTGCCACCGGCTGCTCCCACCGCATCTGCCACCTTGTGCAGTCTCTCATGAAGGCCTAGTGCCTCGTCCGCCGCCGCGGTGGCGGTCGCCTCCGCTGCCGACAGTCGCACACGGAGCCTTGCCTTCTCCTCCTCCGCTGCAAAAGCTGCGGCGATACGTGCTGATCGCTCTTCCTCAACAGCAATGCGGCGCTTCACATTCTCTTCCTCCAAATGAAGCGCTAATCTCGCCCGCGTCGCAATCTCAGTCGCCGCCATGCCCTCTGCCTTGGATGCACGTTCTATCGCGGCCGCTTCTCCAGCACGCGCTGCATTGATCTCCTCTTTCGTCAACGCAAGAGCAGCCTCGAGCTCACCTACTCGTGCTAGTGGCGCGTTCGCCGCCGCCGCCGCGCGTGCTGACTGTGATCTAGCATCTGCAAGCTCTCGCTCACGATCACGCAGTGCATCTAAGGCGCTCTTCGCCCGCGCCTCGGCACTTTCGGCGCGAACACGCGAGGCAGAAAGTTCGATGGCATCACCCTCCGCCTGGCGACGTGCCGATGCAAGTGCCTCCTCCGCGGCTGTGGTAGCTGCATTTGCCGCCGCTAGCTCCTCGGTGCGAGCCTCGGCATCTGACCCCGCACAGGCGAGCGCAGCGCGTAGCGTCGCGCGCTCTCGTTCGCCTTCCTCCGCCGCCGCCGCGGCAGCGCGCTGAAGCTTTGCCAGCTCATCCTTAGCCATTTGCAAACCCGACTGTAGGCCGACCCGCGCATCTTCTAGGCCTTCGGCTAAGTTTCTCTGCTCGTGCTGCGCCTCCAGGAGCTGCGCCTGCAGCCTCTGCACCTCCTCCTCTGCAGACTCGCATCTGGATTTCCACTGCTCCATGCTCGACGTGGTATTTTGCAGGCCGGAGTGCGCATTCGCTAAGCCTTCGGCCAAGTTGCTCTGCTCGCGCTGCGCCTCCAGGAGCTGCGCCTGCAGCCTCTGCACCTCCTCCTCTGTCGACTCGCATCTGGATTTCCACTGTTCCGTGCTTGCCGTGGCGTTGGCCATGGCCATCTCCGCCTCTCGTCGCACGCTTGTAATCTCTGCCATTGCAGTATTACGCATGTGCTCCATGTCCGCCTTATTTGCTTCTATTGTGTCGGCGCTTCGCATTGCTCTTCCTTCCATCTCAGCCAAGCGCTTGCCAAGCTCCTCGAGCTCCGTCTCCGCGCGTTCCCACTCGGACTCGGCGTTCTTGGCACGGGATTCCGCCTTAGCACGCAATCCTGACTCGCGGCTCAGAGCATCTGCCGCCTTGCGCGCCTCATCTCCGTGTGACGATTCTAGAACTTTCGCGCGTGCATTCGTATCGTGTAGCTCTGCGTTCAGGTCGCCACACCGCGATGATGCCTCCGCCGCCGCCGATTCCGCCGATTCTATCTTGTTCCTCGCGCTCCGCTCCAACTCCTCGTACGCCTCCATGGTTGCCTGCAGTTTCTTCGCGAGTGCAGTGCGCTCGGCTTCCACCTCGGCAAATTTCGTCGCGAGCTTCGCACGCTCGCGCTCTTCTTCCGCGAGCTTGCCCTCGGTCCTTCGCATCTTTCCCGAAATATCCTCCGCGAGCTTCTCCGCCGCCTCACGTAAGCTGACCGCATCTCGAATACGTTGCGCTTCCGCAGCGGAAGCTGCCGCAGCCTCAACCTCGCGCTGCGCCCACGCCGAGCGCGCGCTATCGAGTTCCGCCGCGGCACGTCTCAAAGCTTCGTCCTTCTTCTCCGCCTGATTGCGAGCTATACGCTCCTGCTTCACCGCCTGCGAGGCAACCTCAGCCAGGCGCGCCGCTGCGTCTTTATGCCTTTCAGACTGCACAGCAGTAAGCGCCACGCGCCATCTCGATTTGGCTCGAGCGTGCTTTGCGCTTTCGCGTAGTCTGGCGACCATCGTGTTGGTGAAGGAAGGTGAGACTGGCGAAGCGGGAACGTCGTCCTCCTGCTGCGTATGGTGATTGTAAGGCTTCTGCGCCATCAAGATGTCCTGCTTGCGTCGCGAGTCGAGAATGTCCTGCCGCATACGCGTCACCTCACGCTCCACCTGCGAGCGCGCAGCTACCGTGGCTGCGGACGTGGCAAGTCTCCACCGAATCCTGGCAATCTCGCTCGTCTTCTGCTGCAGCAACACCTTGCCTGTGCTCACCGTCTCGTTAACGCGAGCGAAGTTCTTCACCTTCTTGGCACGCGCGGCGAAACGAAGGGTGGAGAGCGTCTCTGCAAAGTGCCTCGTCGCAGGCGCGACGTTGCAGATCACGGTAGTCTTGGCATTCCCGCCCAGGCTCGGTGCGAGGATGCGTGTCAGCCTGGAGTCGCGAAACGGTATGTGCGTCGCCGGCGTTCCCTCCGTGAGCTTGTTGATGACAGTCCCGAGCGTGAGAAGCGACTTGTTGATGGACGCACCCTCCTTAAGCCTGTCCCCGCTCGTCTGCGCCTTGCGCACGCGCTCGCTTCCTGCGAGGTCGACGAGCGTGAGCACTCCAAATCGCGTTCCCCCACGCGCATTCCCGCTCTTGGCGCTGGACGCGCGTATCTGCGACTCAACCACCATGCGAAAGATGCTGTGGCTTCTGCTTGACTGTTTGTTCATTGCCGTCTCGCCCGTGGCTCTGAACTTGCTTCCTCTGTCCATGAGAGCGAGCGCGGCGTCGGCGTCGTTGACGATCTGTTCGCGCAGGCCGGCAACGTACACGCCTCTTTCCGCCTCCTCTCTGATATTGAGCTTGTGTTTCGCGGTTGGGTCGAGCAGGTCGCGCAGTTCCTCGTCGTAGATTTCGAAGTAGCTGACCCGCACGAGCACCTCTCGCAGCGACTCGTCTGCCAATTGGTGTGACTTGTCGAAGACGTCGCGCACAGCGCGCGGTATGATGCCTGGGTCCTGCGCGTTTCCCGTCATGGTGTGCGTTTTCCCCGACGACGTTTGTCCGTACGCGAACACGGTCCCGTTGAATCCCAGAACGACGGATTCGGCGACATGTTTCGCACGAACGCGGTACACGTCGTCGTTTGATGACGAGGGTGGGAAGACGCACTCGAACGCAAAGTCATGTTTATCTTGTGGCGACAACAGAGAAGACACCTCATGAGGCTGAGGCTCATGGGCCGGAAGCACGCGGTGGTCAGCAGTCGCAAGCCATGCTAATTTCTCAGAATCGTAATTAAAATCCGGGCTTAAATACTGTGATGATTCTCCATGAAACTCCGCCGACGAGGGAGGCGGACGCAGACGAACACTCACCCATAGAGACTCACAAGACGCTTCCACGGATGACGCCATATCCACCTTTTAGAAAGTTGTGTGGATGAAGAATGACGCGAGAAACGAAAGTATACTTGAATTAAAAAAAGTGAGTCCGACGTGGTGACTGGTGAGGTGAGGTGGCTCTCATGGAGGTGGCCAGGTGAAAAAGTGACTTCAGGAAGTACGGCGCCCATTTATAAAGGCTTGCGTGCTCACTCATCGCTCATCGACGTGGTCAAGACTCCGCGTCTCCGCCGGACTTGCGTGCTCGCTCATCGACGTGGTCAAGAGTTAAGACTCGGTCGGACTTGCACGCCGGACGTCGCATCAGTCGCATCATCAGCATCGCATCATCAGCATCGCCGCATCGCTCCAGTTAATTGTAAGCTCGGCGTGGTCGTGTCTGCCAATGTCCTTGGCGAGTTCGGATACAGCACGCTTGCTCTTTGAGCAAGTCGACACGAACGGCGACGGCGTTCTATCCGCATACGAAGTACGTGCGTGGCTTGAGCTGAACGGGGAAGAGTCGCTCGGAAACTCGCTCTTCTCTGCTTTGGATACGGATGGCGACGGTGTCGTGTCACTGAAGGAATTCTCAGACGGGTTCGATAAGGTGATGAAGCATAACAAGAAAGATTTGCCTCCGCCTTCAAACGACCAAGGATTCCCGCGAAGCGGTGTACGACTTGCGTGGCTGAGACGATTTGTGGACTCATGCAAGGGCAAGAAGTACACGTGGTCTGCGAAGGACTTTCTCAAGGCGGAGCATGGAGGAGGGGGAGATGCCGTCGTGCACGTGTCGACTGACAACTTGCAGGAGCACCGCGCGCGAATGAACGCTGCAGGCAAAGACGGCGACGGTAAGCAAACCACTGTACAGTACGCGGATATCCCGTTCGACCTAATGACGACGAACGACGTGTGCTTTGGTATCGTCAAGCCTGCAACCGAACACGTCAAAACGTCTTACGCCGAAATGCTCAGCAACACAACAGAACCTGGTGAAGTAAACGACGCGACTGTGTTCGTGTCGCACGCCTGGAAGTACACATTCGTGAACGTCGTCGACGCACTCAGCAGTCTCTCCGAGAATGCGTTCGTGTGGTTCGACGTGTTCACCGTCAACCAACACGCGAGCTTGCAAGTGCCGCCCGACTGGTGGTTCACGACGTTCAAGGAGGCTGTCGCGAGTATCGGACACACCGTGCTGGTATTGATGCCTTGGGACGACCCCATCCCGCTGACGCGCGCGTGGTGCATTTGGGAGATTCTGAGTACGATTGATGACGGCAAGGCGAAACTCGAGATTTGCTTGCCGGCGGTGGAGCAGAAGGCGTTCGCCGACTTCTTGGTAGAGAAGGGATCAGATAAGGTGATTGTGAAGATGGTCGGCATGGACGTGCAGCGTGCCGAGGCGTGGAAGAAGGAGGACCGTGACGCCATTCTCAATGCGGTAAAAGTGTATCCAGGTGGTGCATCAGAGGTGAACAAACGCATCAAAGATCAGATGCGAAGCTGGGTCGTTGAGAGTGCGAAACGTGCGTTGGATACGCTGGATGCGAAGACACGAGCGACATCTAAGCTGTTGATGGACGTCGCGAGCTTGCTCCATCAGCAAGGCAAGTACGCCGACGCCGAGGCACTGTACCGCGAGGCGCTCGATGGTAAACGCCGCGAGCTCGGCGATGCGCATCCGAGTACGCTGGACTCCATCGGCAACCTCGCGGAGAGTCTTCGTGAACAAGGCAAGTACGCCGACGCGGAGCCGCTGTACCGCGAGGCGCTCGACGGGTATCGTCGCGAGCTGGGCGATGCGCATCCAAATACGCTTATGTCCATCAACAACCTCGCGATCTTGCTCCAGAATCAAGGCAAGTACGCCGACGCGGAGCCGCTGTACCGCGAGTCGCTCGATGGTAAGCGTCGCGAGCTCGGCGATGCGCATCCGAGTACGCTCGCGTCCATCAACAACCTCGCGAACTTGCTCAATAAGCAAGGCAAGCACGCCGAGGCGGAGCCGCTGTACCGTGAGGCGCTCGACGGTATGCGTCGCGAGCTCGGCGATGCGCATCCAGACACGCTCACGTCCATCAACAACCTCGCGATCTTGCTCCAGAATCAAGGCAAGCACGCCGACGCCGAGCCGCTGTACCGCGAGGCGCTCGACGGTCGTCGTCGCGAGCTCGGCGATGCACATCCACAGTACGGCGATACGTGCTACAATTACGCAGGATTTCTCTTGAAGCAAGAGAAGTTCAGCGAGGCTGCTTCTTACTACGACCAAGCGGCGCATGCATACGAGCAAAGCTACGGCGCAGACCACGAGGAGACGCGTAAAGCACGTGCAATAGCTGATGCGTGCCGCAGCGTCGGCAGCGAGGCCGCAGACGCCTGACGTAATCAACATTATGTAAAATACACCCGTGACTGTATATTGGAATGTTTTCTGTGAAAAAAGCTCACAAACTAACCTTTCGGGGTTAGGGGTTTATCGAGCTTGCCCCGAAATAGAAATCTGAGATCATCGTGTTCCCCGAACTCTCGAAAAAATCCGATCTCTGGAGTCGTCGAGTCTGAGCCTTTGAGCCTTGAAATCCCCGGTTGGAATTTCAATTTATTTCAGATTTCAGGGTGTTCCGGAATTTCCGAAACGCAAAAAAATCTATCGACAATTTCTCGGACTTATTACTACGCCGCGGACGTCTACAAGTCTCTGCCATTATTATTAGTCGTCGCGCCATCATCGCAATTGTTTTTATTCTTTGTTTTGTTTTAAATCCGCCATTCTTCCTCCTCATTCCTCATCGCATATTTGCATTTATCATTGAACAATGTTGTTGATGCGGCAGCGGCACAATTCAATCATGATGATGATGATCATGGTCGTCATCACGATCCTCATCAACTACGCTGCGTCTTCTTCAGCGGCGCGCGACTACACAGCGAGGGGACCATATGCAACATCAATCATCTCGAACGAGCAGTTTGATGGGCACTCCATCGTCACAATCCAGCCGTCTTCCAACGACGAGTCGTGGCCAGTCAGCTTATTTGTGCCTGGGGTGACGATGCCGTGTATCGGAAAGGGAGGATACAAAGACACCATGCGCCACATCGCATCGCACGGCGTGAAGGTTGTTTGCACAACCGCAGGACGGAATGTGTTCCCCGACTCGGATGCTGAGGACTTCCTTAAGTGGTTCGAGCATGTCGAAAAACTCGCCTCCTTCATTCAACCATCGTCCGACGCCGCAAACAACAAACTCTCGTGTGCAGGACATTCGGTCGGCGCGGGAATGTGCCACGCACTCGCAGCATACCGAGCGAAAAGGCACGCGCAGGGTGTTGATGAATACAAGAAGAGCATCGATGCGATTGTTTTGATGGGACCTGTGTGCGGGTCGCTCACCGACTGCTGCTATGCTGGCGGCGAATCGACAAATGAATTTTTGCCAGAACAAGGCTTCGCATGCAGTGGAACCTTCGAACCAACAGCTCTGACTACCGACGACGGTATTTTAATAATAATAATAATAAAAACTTATCATCAAGTAGTAAGTTGCACATTCAGAAAATAAATAATCATTCATTCTTGAAAGATTGAACATTATTATTACACACATGTACTAAGCGAAGTCCAGACCAACGCACTACTAAGCCTTAATAACACACATCCCTATAGGTGGTAGCTGCAAGAATCGATGGACGATGAGTCGATGATTATTGATCGACATCATCTGCTGAACCAAGGCACCACCATTTATAATTGTAGTACGGACTGCATATGTAGTCTGGATCTGTTTTATCATAGATGTATGTATGTTGTGGGCCCGCGCCTGGCTCGTCGGTGGCGAGGGGCCGGCGAGGGCGCCTGGCTCGTCGGTGGCGAGGGCGCCACGGCCACGCCGCTCGGCGCCTAGGAAGTAGTGGCAGCCCTGGCTCATGAAAACAAAATAAATCCTTAAGCCCGAGTTAGTTCGGTAGGGTACTGTAACCCTAACCCTAATCCTAAGTAGTTCTCTCCCCCTCCTCCTCCTCCTCCCCTTGGGCCTTGTTGTTTGGTACTTCTTTTTGAGATTTCTGCATATCCACCTCGAGGGAGCGTGCTCCATGGCGGCGGAGCCTGCTGCTGAGGCTGCTGGTGGTGCGTCGTCGGAATGTTGTGAGATGTCTTCGTCGGACCTTGTCTCCTTTGTCGCAATCACGGGCGACGCTGTCTTGGACTGCGCCACGTATAGAAGCAAACTCGACGAACCGCCGAACCGACCGGGACTCTGTGGGGCGGTCGCGACATTCGAAGGACTCACGCGAGACGACTTTCAAGGGAAGAAGGTGCTCAGGCTCGAATACGAAGCGTACGCACCCATGGCGGCGCGCGTCATGCTGCGCATATGCGAACAGGCGAGGGAAAAGTGGCCATCCTTGAAAAAACTCGTCGCCGCGCATCGAACGGGACACGTGCCGTCAGGATCAGCTTCCATATTCATTGGAGCGATGTCGCCGCACAGAGGAGACGCCATGGACGCCGTGCGATACCTCATCGACACGATGAAGGAGGATGTTCCCGTGTGGAAAAAGGAGAGGTACGACGACGGCAGCGGCGCGTGGAAGGAGAACCCGGACTGCAAGGCGCCTGGAAAACGTTGGGCAGCCTCGAGCGCCGCCGCTGACGACGACAATCGCGATGGCAGAGAAGTCAGGTTGCGGAAGGAATAATAGCTGCGTCGATAGCTGAAAATGTAAATTTATAAATCAATATTAAGATAAGTCGTGTATGCGTCACGTCTTATGTTGCTTCTTGGCCTGGCCTTCGTACAGCTTCTCGTCAAGCAGGAAGTTGGCACATGATACGAGCGCGTCGCCGGCGTCAGCGTGCTTCACTGCCTTTGACGTGGCGCAGATGTGGCGAGCGTACACCCACAGCAACGCGAGCGCGCCGAGCGGCGAGTAGCCGTAGAACAACGCGTGCACACAAGGACGTTGAGCCGTTACCCGGGTTCCCGGCCGGTTCCCTAACCCTAACCCTAATCAAGCGTCAAGCAGGGTTGGTTGGACCTTTCCCTTTCTTTCCAGTCGCAGACAGACGATAGGGGTCGTTTGGCAATCGAATCCATGTAATGCGCATATGAGCACTGCCGTCCTTTTTGCGCTCGAACTTTGGGTCGCCGTGTTGATCACTAGACGATAGCCTCGCAGCATGCACCAGAATAGCACGCATGTCACGTCGAACTTATTCCGATTAATGCGAGGGAAAGCTGCTTGGAGCATGTCGTATGTGGACTCTCGACGTATGATTGATTGATTTCTTCGAGTGCGGCGAACTGATGCGGTAAAAGCGCACGCAAGCAAATGTCGTACTCTTGTGAACGCGACCTGACCTTGTCGGTGACTTCGTCGATCGTTAACTCGCATCCGTACGTCCCAAACGGCGACCCGGCGCCGGTGGCGTGGAACAAGAAGAATGCTGCGATGATGTCAACCTCCACAATGGTATCGATTCTTCCGATCCATGAGTACTACTACTCGATTCCGGTGAAGCTGGGCGGAAGGGAGCGGGGAGGTCCCGGAGGTCCCCTGCCATGGCGATACCGCGGCGATACCATAGATAGATAGATAGCCGATAAGATAGACTAACATCGTTATTGGACCTCTAGAACCCACATGGACGCCGTAGTCACCGAGTGCGCGACCGGTATCCCAAAAGTCACCTGAACCGTTGAATGGTTCTACAGCGGGTCCCCGTAAGTGCTGGCTGGTAGGTCCAAGGGGAGGTACGAGGAAAATCGACGAGGCATTTTCATTCAGAATTCAGATGACGGAGAATCGTGAGATCACGATTTCAGTTGAAGTTACCCCGCCCCGTCCTGCTCACCCCTCACCCCTCCCAGGCAAAAAACAACCCTCACAAATACAAAATTGGTCGGTGCCATGGCGTCGTCGCAGGGTTTCACCTCATGTGTGCCGTCTTTGGTAGTAGCGACCTCCGTCATGATGATGATGATGACCGTGACATCCGTCCATGATGCACAAGCGCAGTATGCTGGTGGTAGTAGTAGTGGTGGTGGTGCCGAAGCACGTGGCGTCGTCTTCCAACCTGGTGGTGGAAATAATAGACCCGCAGCAGGAGGGGCAGGCTCGCTGTACAGTAGTAGCTCGTACTACTACGGCGATGACGACCAGTCCAACAACATCAACCCGGCGGTGGATAATCAACGACGCCGTCGAAGGCGCCAGAATGGCAACAACAACAACAACATCGGCAACTTCAACTTCCAACAGCAAAACAACAAACGGCAAATAACAAACACCGCAGGTAGTCAATACACCGATCCGCGCGTGCGTCCGAATCCGGCAGCTGTGATCACACCGCGACCCAACGAACCGGTGACAGCGCCTTTGGTGCAGTCGTCACCGCCGGCGGTTGCCAGTGGGAGCGTCGTCGTCTCGGCAGCAGCAGCAACAACATCGTCAGCGCAGGATACTGCTGCGTTAATCGAACGCCTAAGAGTGTGGCGCAAACTCTACGACGAGAGACTTCGACGCGAACAACTAGGAGGGGAGGTGGAAGCCGCATTCGTTCAAAAATCTTCCAGCACGCCCACGTCGCTGGTGCAGCGCCTTCGCGATGTGCTCACTCGCGTGCGGGAAATTCAGGCTCGTCGTCAACAGCAATTGCCCGTCGCGAATACGGCAGGAGGATGACAATAATAAGAAGAATTACCAGCTAGCTCGCGTCTGAGTACAACTTGTTGCACAACGTTTTTTGTAACTAGTTTGGTGACGTTTGGTTTCAACAAAATCAATCGCGTTTTTTTTACAAAGTGAGCCCGCCTGAGCCTCCATCTTCTTCATTCACCCTATTATTTGTTGTTACGACGACTATTCTTCACCGACGACCGAGTTTGCATGCGAGGGCTTCGGCGGACTGCTGCGGGCTTCGGCTTGTTCTTCTTCGACGGTGGCGAAACGACGCCGCCACTCCCGCCAGCACCTAGTGCTGCACCTGAAGATTGGTTTGCGTCTTCGATGAGGTCCACCATCATGCCCGATCGATGCCTCAGCCGCCTTGCGCTTCCTCTCCTGCACCTCGTCAAACGAGAGCACCTCCGCCCCCACGCAGTCGCCTACTACTCTATGTTGCTATTGATCAGGCTTGTGGTCGTCAACAACAATTGTATAATACACGTCAAGCGGGGCGTGTGATTTTGATAAATAGCTTTGGGTACATGTTGACATGTTGTAATGATTCATCATTTGTTACTTGTTTTCTGTGAGATCTGCAACGCACCGACGCTGAAGTGCTGATGAACACACAGCCCACAGGCAGGCCCGCCAAAACATGCCATCACAAGCAAGCAACTTGGTTTTGACTTTTCGATGGTGGTCAGTAGAATTTTATTTGAGGTCAAACAAAATCGGAAAATCCTCAGCCCGAGCCTGAGGTCAAACCTCCTCGTCGTGCTGCCGCATAATACGAGGCCGCGGCAGCACGCCTATTCGCCGCCGCCGCCGCCGCGGCACTGGCGGCAGCAGGAGCACCGCCCGCGCCACCCCCGCCTCCCGAATATCCGCCCCAGCCAAACCAGAGCATTTTGCGTGAATGCTGCACACTCTGCACCACACTTTCACCAGACTGATGAGTTACCGCATCCGCGTCGGCGCAACTAGCTGTGACACCACCACGAAAGAACGCGAGCACCGTCACCACGACAAGCACGAAGAAGAGCCTGAGCATCTCAGAGGCCAGAGCACTTACTTAAATCAAGAATGTGAAGAGTGAAGAGTGACGTGCACGAATTATTCGCCTGTGAAAACGAACCACAAAACAAGAAACAAACAAGGGGAAAAAAGGGAGGAAACGTGTTGTTGTCACAGAGGCACTCATCACACCACCCAAGAATAAATTTTCATAAAATGAAGGCTGGTATGTAACCCTAACCAAAACCCTAACCCCCCCCCCCCCCCCCCCCCCTCCCCTTCCCCGCCCTGCGCCAAATCGCCATTCTCCGTTCACTCTTTCCTTGCACGCATGCTCAATAATGGATCGCCGTCGTTTCCTGCGCGCTCTGGGTAGCGAGCTGTTTCTATTCCCTCTGCACTCTGCTCACAATCCACCACAGCTTTTTTCTGTGTGTGAGGAAACGTCGCTGTTAGCGGTTGGTGCTCCTGGTGCTGGTGCTCCTGGTGGGTGTGCTCCTATCAGGTGCGCCGCGACGTTCCACGTATCTCCCGACGAGCAGTGGGGTGGCGCATCCAAAGCATCTCATGCCGACGTGCGTGGGCCGTACGCGGAAGATGCCATGCACATATGCTTCGCGACCACGGACCCTGGCACTGGGGACGGCGGCGCGCCCAACCCAAACGCACGCCAGCTTGACAAGTCTGTGCTGGACGTCGAGGGTATACAGGCGAACGACGGACGAACGCTGCATTGGCGATTTGATAGCCTTCCCTGTGGTGCGCTGAACGTCGCCAACGCCGTCGCGGTGACTGCGACGGACGCCGAAGGTGCACGTTGCGTCGCGCGTCGAAATGCGCGAACTGGTGCGTGTTGGTCGGAGTCGGCGCTCAGCTGGACCGTGCCAGCAAGCTCCCATAATCAGTCCGTCGTCGTCGCTCACATTTCTATTATATTTGCTCAAGTGACACTAAATTTGTTCGCTCGCGATCAGTACGCGTTCGACGTGCGTGGTGTTATGGATCAGTTGAGCGAACAGGCGAAATCGGACATGATTAATGTTGCATCGGCACATGCAAACAACAGCAGCAGCATGGATGTGCGATGTGACCAGACTTCTCAGATGGAAAAGTGGTTGGACAAATTCGAAGACAACTCATTTAGAGGAGACAGACTTCCAGAGACTCTGGATGAGTTGGCGAACGCCGTGTGCGCGCTGACACGAAGTGCTACCCAAACCGGCCATACGTGACGGTTTCTTAAAAGATTTTGTAAAACAAACAACTGAAACTTTAACAAATCAACATCAACGAGAATGCGAGGCACTCACCCGCCATGCCGGCCGTAGAAAGCAAGCACTTTCGCGTGTGCCTTGACGGCGGACTGGTTGACGCCGGCGCCCGCGATCCATAAACCTGCGAGCGACACGCAGCGGGACAACGCGACGTAAGCCTGGCCCGCCGCAAAGGCGTCCGCAACTTGGATTTCACAACGCGATAGTGTCATCCCTTGCGCCTTGTGAACGGTGAGTGCCCAAGCAAGCTTCAAAGGAATCTGCGTGCGCGTGCCGGCGCCACCTCCTCCGTACGCCACGCCGAAAAACGAAGCAGGTGTGATTGCGCGGACCACACCGTCGTCAAAACGCACAAGCGGCACCGTGTATTCGCCAGGCGTGATTCCATACGACAAGTGAGAGGAGCTTGGGTCCACGGCTCTCTTCTCAAAGCCTGCGACAATGCCGCGGCTCCCGTTCACAAGCTTCTGCTGCGGCCAATTCTTCACTAGGAGAACTTGAGCGCCAACCTTCAGTGCAAGTTCCATTGGCGCCTTCTTGTCGAGCGCTTGTGTGAGTCCCGCCAGTGTGGCGTCGTCGTACGTCCCCTTAGGCACGTCTTTTGCCATGAATGCCGCCTCCTCTCCTGGCAATTTGCCGAGTTGCGTCGCATTCTCGGCATCGACATTTGCATTTTTGCAGTAGAGCCTGGTTGGCAGGATGCCATCAGTAGGCCGCGCTTTGCGCGAGACATGACACGCCGCCAGAGCAGCCTCTGTTGCAGGAGTACAAACGCCGATGCGGATCTCTTTGAGGATGGATGCAAAATTCGAGTCGTCGCCCTGGCGCATTTGCTCTCGGAGTATGCAAACCTCTATGCCGCACGCATCCCACGCGCTCGATTCAAAGGCGAAGCCGGCGTAGCCGAGGCTAACGGGCGGCAGTTGGAAGAAGTCGCCGACGAGGATGAGCTGGAGTCCTCCAAAGGGGCGGCTAGCAGAGGCACGCGCGGCGCGCGCAATGACATCGAGCGCTCCGAAGAGCTTGCCGTCCAGCATCGAAACCTCATCCAACACGAGAGCAGAAGCGCTTTGCCAACGCTTGATGGCTGCGGCGTTGCCTAAAACTTTCTCGAGCAATTTTTCCTGATTTCCTTTGCCGAGGCCAATACCAGCCCACGAGTGAATTGTTTGCCCTCCGATGTGCGACGCTGCGATGCCCGTTGACGCTGTCACCGCCACGGTGCCGCGCGTCTCGAGCGCCTCGACGATGTTGCGGAGCAAGAAGCTCTTCCCCGTACCAGCGTCGCCTGTGATGAACACATTCTTGCCGTCAACAACGCGCGCAAGTGCTGCACTTTGACTCGTTGTGAGCTTTTGCGTTTTGCTCGTACTGGTTGCTGTTTGCATCGGTGCTTTACTCCAGAGCATCGACGGTGTCGGCGGCGCATAGTTGTATGTCTGCGACCCACCTGCACCGGGTGCACAGACCACCCGAGCCGCCTTGGCCGGCGGCGTGAGGTCGACCGTATTCGTCTGCGAAAGTCGTTTGTTTGCTGTTCCTCCTGTTGCCATACATTTAGTGTTGTGCTCTCGCACGATGCGGAGTACGTCGTCCCCGTATTCCCGAAGTTTTTGGGGGCCGACCCCGCTGACGCGTGCAAGGTCAGAAATATGCGTTGGCTTAGCTGTTGCTATATTGACAAGAACAGCGTTGGAGAAGACGACGAACGCCGGTTTTTGTATGGATTGCGCGCGTTGAAGTCGCCACGACTTGAGCGAATCGTAAAGAGCCCCGGAGACATTCATGAGGGAAGTCAAAAGCGAATTTGGAACGGGCGCACAAGACGTGTGACAAAAAAGGCAGTCGTCCCCGTAGTCTACATATGTCAGTTGCTTTCCTGGGAAGAGGTTTCGAAACTACGTCCGGCGAGGGCAGATCAAAGGCAAAGGCGACGCGAATAACCCAGGTGAATAAGTAATAACCCTAAAGGAATCCCAAACCCTAATTTAATTTAAGGGTTTGAGATTTTTTTGATTTTTTCTCCCTCTGCCTCTGCCTTCTGCCCTCCTCCTCAAATTTCAAAGATTTTGTGATATCAGATTTTAGGGGGGGCCAGTATTGCCAATGAAGGTCATCTTTTACACAAACCGAAATTAAAACCAAAAGTAGGTCTCCTGCTCCAGTAACCAACCATAGTCAACAGGGAGGGAGGGTGGGAGGTTGTTTGCGAAGCAAGCAACCAACAGCAAGAGTGGATACGCGCGAGCAGCCTTAAGGGAGAGGCCGCCGGAGGGTCTCGAGACCCATGCGCCGCTAAGGTTTGCCCGACTTTTTGTCGGAAGCCACCGACTTAGCTGCCGCTTGCTTGGCAATCTGCGTGGCTCTGTTAGAGCGTATCTCTCTCTGGATGCGGGTGGTTCGCTTCGAGCGCGGCGGGTAGGCGGTTGTCTCTTCCAACAGCTGTGCCACCGTGGCGTCGGCCGTCTCCTTTGTGATGACGGTGCTGACGAGAGTCATAACTCATACCTGGATCTGGGATCCATTATTGGATCACTGGATATGTTGGAGTTTATGGTTTGGGGGTTAGTAGTTAGGACTACTTGAAACGAATCAACCATGACCAAATCCAGCAAGTCTTAGCCACACTCGAGCGCAAAGGCACATGCTGGGGCTGCATGGAAAAGGGACACTTCTTCCTTGACAAAGATGAAAAAGGGGAATATGTGTGCAAAGTGGCCAGACAGAGAGCTGCCAATGGTGATCTCCCATCGCCCGGCACCCCTGGCAAAACTCAACCGTCTCATAAATCTAGACACAAAACGCGTCGAGCTTACGTGACACTGGATACTGAGAAACACCATACCGAAGCCTCATCATCAGAAGACGAAGACAACGTCAATGCACCTCCCGCAGGCGCCACGGACGATGGTACTGCCCCATCGGAGGGATCCCGCTCCTCCGACTCAGAAGACGAAGATCAGCATCTATTCCAATCAATTCAATACACATTTCATACAAGCTGGAGCCATCTCTATCATGGTTCTCCAATTCAACTAGATGTACCATTGTTCGCGACAAAGAAATCCTCAAGCTCCGCGGCGAGCTCCAGGACGCTTGTGAGCGTGTTGCGCGTGCGCTCCAGAACGGAGTCAATCTTCGCAATCTTCTTGTTCAGCTCGTTGAAGTGAACCAGGGCGTCTCCGTCTGGATCTAACGGTTTCCCGTCGTCTCCGCGCTCGACGTCCAGCTCTCCTTCGACGTAAGTCGCTAAATCCTCCACCCGGTCGTCTGTTTCCTGTTGCAGGCTCAAGACTCCGAGCTCGAGGTACGCGCTAACGCTCACGATCGATCGGAAGATCCAAGCGTTGTGCGAGGACGTATGTCCCTGTTTAACCGATTCAGCCTCTAGGTGCTGAAGAACAGGGTTCGACGGCAAGGAGAGCAGGGTTGGCTTGCCACGACGCAGAATCCCAGCCGTAGGTAGCGACTCCGCGTGGCGAGCGTCCGGATAGCTGGCCGGCACCACGTAATCTAACGTGGGCTCGCCTCCTTCGTCGGCCGCTTTCTTGCCCTTCTGCTCTGCTTCTGCAGCTGCGCGGCGCTCCTGCGCTAGCGCAATCTCCAGCTGCAATATTTCGCGACGAGCTTCCAGAACCTCGAGTTCGTTCGGCGCGTCACCCATTAATCAATCGATTAAGAATCCAACAGTAAACTTCCAATCGAAGGTTGCTGATGTTTAGATCTAAGCGTAGATACTCAGACCGTTTCGGTACACGAACTACGTCCCTCGAAGACGCGTCCGGCGTGTGTTCGACCTCCCACTACTCGCGTGTAGTGCGGCTGTTAGGTTGTTTGCGAAGCAAGCAACCAACAGCAAGAGTGGATACGCGCGAGCAGCCTTAAGGGAGAGGCCGCCGGAGGGTCTCGAGACCCACCGGGCGGCCGCCCAGAACCAGCTGCGCGAGCGACTCCCCCCAATCAAAAACCCCAATTAAACAAGTAGAACTGAAGATTTTGAGATATCAGATTTGCTCTTGCTTTCGAACCTGGTGGTGCTTTTGAACCCGCAACTCTTGACGTGTTTTGTTTTTTCGCTTCCTCCCCTCCATCTTCGAAGCCCTGTTCTTCGAAGAGAGAAACATGTCCTCCGTCTCCCATGTGTCCATGAAGGCTCCTCGTGCTGCTCGTGCTGGTCTTGGTGCTCGTGGTCGTGCTTGTCGTGCTTGTCGTCGTCAGTCGGTTTTGGTCAGTGCTTCATCTTCGTCTGAGACCGCTGAGACTGGTGGTGCTGGGGGAGATGATCCTTCTTCTTCTTCTTCGTCGTCGTCTTCAGCAGGAGGAGGAGGAGGGAATCCGTCGGATGACGCGAAGAAGATCTTTGCGGCGATGGACCTTGCGGCGAAAGAACTCGTGGAAAGTGCTAACAACTCGAAGAAAGTCACAGAGGCGGGAAACGGGTCGTCAACTAGGGGCATGATTCTGCCAGACGGAGAAATCATCAAAAAGACGTCGGAACGTCTGAAAGATGAGGAAACCTCGGAGTCAAACGAAGATGAAGAAGCAGCAGATAAAACAACCTCCAAAAAAAAGGATGATGACAAATCAGACGATAACACCGCCTCCTCCTCCTCCTCCTCCTCGTCGTCGTCGTCGTCGTCGGACGATGAAGCAAAGTCAGCCTCCTCAGAAGCAAAAGACACCAAAGAGAAAGCATCCACAAATTCCTCCTCCTCCTCCTCCTCCTCCTCCTCAGAAAAGAAAGGCGAATCTGCTTCTGCTTCTGAAATACCCCAACCACAAACTCCTCTGCCAACGTTCGAGACGGTGTCTACGGCAGCTTTTCGCATACGCAACGGCATTCGAAGGACGCGCACATCAAGATCCGAGGCGCTCTCTGAGCTTGCGGAATGCAACCTCTTTCTGAAGCACGAGCACGACCTGCCAACGGGAAGCTTCAAGGAACGCGGTGCGCGAAATGCGCTCCTGTGTCTCACCGACGAGCAGAGAGCCAAGGGTGTCACTTGCGCCTCGGCTGGAAATCACGCGCTTGCCGTGGCAAAGCATGCCGTGGATCTTGGAATCACCGCAAATGTCGTGATGCCCACCACGGCACCGCTCACGAAGTCATCGCGATGTGCACAGAAGGGCGCGAATGTCGTGCTGCACGGAGAAACCATTGCAGATGCTGCCCTGTACGCGAAGGAGCACTATGTCGAAGGGAAGGGCATGACGTACATCAACGGCTTTGACGACCCAGCAATCATTGCAGGTGCTGGCACCGTGGGTCTCGAGCTTGTGGAGGATGTCGAAAACCTCGACGTCATCGTCGTGCCAACCGGAGGTGGCGGCTTGCTCGCGGGCATTTGCCTCGCCGCGAAAACAATCAAGCCTTCGATCCGAATCATTGCCGTGGAAGCTGAGCGCATGCCGTCGTTCTCCGAGGCGATGAAAGCAGGGCATCCCGTCAAGTTGAAGCTCACGGGTGCGACGTTAGCCGACGGACTTGCCGTTCCTTGCGTCGGTCCGACCAGCCTCGCTGTGGCTGCGCCTCTCGTTGACGAGTGCGTCACGGTGACCGAGAACGACATTGCCATAGCCGTGCTTCGTCTCATGGAAACTGAACACGTCGTTCAGGAAGGTGCCGGTGCCGTTGGCGTGGCTGCTGTGCTCGCGGGCGTCATTTCCGACATAAAGGGCAAGAACGTCGCCGTTCCTCTGTGCGGCGGCAACATCGACACGACGGTGCTCGGTCGCGTCATCGATCGCGCTCTCGTGAGCGACGAACGGCTCGCACGCTTCAGCGTCGTGGTGAGCGATCGTCCCGGCGGTATCGCTCGGCTGACGCGTATTGTCGCGGATGCGGGTGCAAGTATCAAGGAGATTGAGCACGAGCGCGCATGGCAGCAGGAGGACTTGTACGCGGTTGAGGTGATTCTCACGGTGGAAGTGCGTGGCGGCGACCACCTGCGCGAGCTGCGCGATACGTTCAATGAGATCATCGCGAACAACGACGGGACGATCATCAGCTGGGGCTCGTACCGCGTCGAATGAAACGAAACGTAACGGCGAAAACTAATTCATTCTTTCTTATTCATGTTTTTACAAAGTGGCAATAAAATCCGTCACAAAATACTGCGGTTGTTGCTTACACTAGGGGAACACGGCGACGTTTGCGCCCATCCGTGGTGACTTTGACGTCGTTTTGCTCTTTCCAGCTACTGACAACCGCGTCAACATTTCGCGCATCGGCGAAGTGTTTGCGCGTGAGCTGCTCCGTGGCGCCGACAGTGAATTTGACGCGCTCGTCGTTCAGTACAGAGACTTCGACATCGACGTCGCCATCGATTTCGTTTTGTTTGTTCGTGACTGCCTCGGCGAGTGCGTTTGCCATGGAGTCGCCGACGACGAGCGTGAGCGTGAGCGCACGGTTATCGTTTCTGACAATCCAGTCACCGTCCAATCTTTTTCTCTGTATGTCAATTTCTGCGAGCGTCAGTGGTTCGAGTACAGATTCGTCACAAGAGAGCGCGCCGTCTTGTACTAAACGAGAAAGCGACGAGCGTGCCTCGAGGGAGACTTGCGACGCTTTCAGGTTACTTTTCCGATATGCCGCTTCCCGACGGCAGTTAGCGGCATCCCGTATTTCCGCCTCACTAAAGTCTCGCCGCAAAGACGCGAGAGACTCCTCATTCTTCTTATTTTGTGCTCGCAAAGTCAAAGAACCCAGAGATTTCCGGAAACCAGGTGAAGAAACACGCCAAGAAACACGAACATGGGACGAACATGAACGTGAACGTAAATTGACGACTGGGTTCATCCTGAAGATCTTCCTTGGGCCAAATAAATGACGCCACTGCGAAATGGATTCAAATGACGCCACTGCCAAATGACGCCACTGCGAAATGGATTCAAATGACGCCACTGCCAAATGACGCCACTGCCAAATGACGACGCCGATGCAGCGGGAGAGAAAGAAGAGGAGACGAAATAATAATGAAGGGAAGGGAGGAGCCCCCAGGGGCGGAATCCGGATCGGTTAGGGTAGTAGGGTATTCGGGTTAGGGTTAGGGTTAGAACTAGGGTTAGGGTGTTAGGGTTAGGGTTATTATCATAGGGGCGGCGGCGCATCCACATGGGGTGGTGTGGCGTGCGGGGCTTTAGACGTTTTCTCGCCTAAGCTACTTTAACAAGTTTAGGATGGTGGCTGATGAGCCGCTCTATGCTAACATGCAAGTGGAGGCCACTGAGAGTCGTGGTGCCTTACCCTCCTCTCAGAAGCTTAAGAAGAAGAGAAAACGCTCATCATCATCTTCATCTTCAAAAGCGTCTCTGGTCTCTTCAGTCTCAGCGTCAGTCTCAGCGGCCGACCTACTAGAAATACCTGGTTCGTCGCCCTTGAAGAAACACAAGAAAGAGAAGAAGAAGTCGTCTGAGAAGAAGTCGAAGTCGCAGTCGTCGTCGTCGAAGTCGTCGAAAGACAAGAAGAGAGAGAAGAAGGAGAAGAAGAAGAAGGAGAAGAAGAAATCTTCGTCTGGTGAGAAATCTAAGAAGAGAAGAAAACAAATTCTGCCGCCGCACAAGTTAAGGTTCGTCGTCGCGCCGATGGTGGGGGGAAGTGAGCTCGCGTTTCGCATGCTGTGCCGCAAGTACGGCGCCACGCTTGCATACACGCCGATGATGAGTGCGACGAAATTCGCACACGACGCCGAGTACCGCAAAGCGGAACTACAAACACACCCGACAGACCGGCCGCTTGTCGCGCACTTCAACGCGAACAATGCAAAGGACCTGCTCAGCGCGGCGAAGCTTGCGGCGCCGCACGTTGACGCCATCGACCTCAACCTCGGGTGCCCGCAGCGAATCGCGCACAGCGGGCACTTTGGAAGCTTCCTGCTCGGCGACGAGGACCGCGAACTCGTGCTTGGCATCGTACGCACGGTCGCTAAGGGCGTCGCGCCACTGCCCGTGTTCTGCAAGATACGCCTGCTCGACTCCACGGCGGCGACAGTTAAGCTGTGCGAGCAGCTGCGCGACGCGGGAGCAAGGCTGATTGCCGTCCACGCGAGACACCGCGTGCAGTACGACGGCAAGACGGGTCGCGCAGTGTCGCGGCAGGGGGCGGCGCACGTCGCGGAGGTGGCAGCAGTGAAGTCCGCGCTGGGAGACGACTTTCCGATCTTGTCGAACGGCAATACGCGCACGTGGGCAGACGTGGAGGCGAACTTGGCAAGTACGCGCGCAGATGGCGTGATGAGCGCCGAAGGTCTCCTCGACGACCCTGCGCTGTTTGCTCCCGGAGAAAACAAGCCCGACGCGTGTGCACTCGCGCTTGAGTACCTAGACCTCGTGGCGAAGCATCCTGTGAAGCACTCGACGGTGCTCTTCCACCTCCGCCGCATGCTACGCAATCCGCTGACGAAATTTCAGCTCACGGAGGAGATGATGTCGGCGAAGAATCTCGAGGAAGCTCGCAGCTTGGCGCATCGCCTCGCGGGGTATGCCCGTGGAGATATGGGGTTCACGTACGACGCCGAGCGAGCGAAACGCGATCGGGAGGCGGCGGCGCGACGTAAGGCGGAATTAGGACGGCGAAGGGACTACGATGCGCGCATGCGGCGAAAGGCTGCGCGTGAAGGTAAGCCGATGGACTATTACCTTGAGCAGGGCGCGTCGCCGCCGACGTTGGCTCAGCTCGAGGAGGCGCGATCGTTGCCCGAAGAGAAGCGCTTAGGGTGGTGGAAGGAGCGGTTTTCGCAGCACTGCTTTGCGCACCACCTGCAAGCCGGCGGATGCCAGCGCGAGCGCGCGTGCGCCTTCTTGCACGCGGACCCCTCCAATGCCGGCGCGTCTGAGCCGTCGTGGCTGGAGGAGAAACCATGACAGACTCCCCTGTACTGTACTACGATAATTTTAGTATGATATCCTATCCTATCCTTGATTTAATTTTACACATTTGTATTTGGCCAACGTGCGAGAGCGGACGGAGTGCGCCAATGAACTCACAAGAAACAAACAGAGCAGAGAGTAAAGTTTAGGACGTCGTATCTATGGATAACTACGATAGTAGATAAGGAAGGAAGTTGAGATTAGGGGTAGGATTAGGGTATAGGGTATAGGGTTAGGGTTAGGGTTGGGGTGATTATTCGGGGTTCGAGTTCGGGGATTTTTTTCAATTTGTTCTCGTCGATCCGTGCTCAGTCAGTCCGTCCGTTTGAATTGTATGGCGTCCGCCGCCGCCGAAGAAGAAGAAGTCGTCGTCGTCGCAGGTGCATGTGCATGTGCTGAAGAGCCTGCGCCCTCCTCCTTGGAGGCTGGTGGTGGTGCTCCTGGTGGTGCTCCTGGTGGTGGTGCTCCTGGTCGTGGTGGTGGTGATAGTGGTGGTGATAGTGGTGCTCCTGGTGGTGGTGCTCCTGGTGGTGGTGATACTGGTGGTGGTGGCTCCCCGGATGGTGCTCCTGCCTCCTCCTCCTCTCCAAACGACTCCTCTTCTGAGCCTTTAATAATCATTCCCACGCCAGAGCAAGACGCGGCGGCATCCTCGTTGAAAAGTCAGGGAAACGCACTGTACGCGCAGCAGAACTACGCCGACGCGCTCGCAAGCTACGTGTCCGCACTACAGGAACTTCCGCCAAAGGCGTCGGGAACGACCGCGGCGTCCATACACAACAACACCGCCATGTGCCATATCAAACTCGAGCAGTGGGAAGACGCCAAGGAAAGCTGCACGCTCGCGCTCGCCGCCGAACCCAGCAACGCAAAGGCGCTGCTACGCCGATCGCTCGCGCGAGAACGACTCGACGACCTGCCCGGCGCACACGACGACGCGGAGGCTGCGGTGCAAGCCGCGACAGCGACAGACGCTCTGCACACAGAGGCGAAGCGCACCGCCGCGCGCCTCAAGCCGCTCGCGGACGAGCGCAGAGAGGCGATGAAGGAGGAGGTGATGGGCCAGCTCAAAGACCTTGGCAACTCCGTCCTAGGCTGGTTTGGCATGAGTGTCGACGACTTCAAGGCTGAAAAGGACCCAAGCTCGGGATCGTACTCCATTTCATTCCAACCTGGCGGCGGCGGCGGCGGCGGCGGTGCCGCGTAATCGCAAAGAGTACAACTCTTGTATTGTTGTTGTAACTTCATTTTTACTCGACGCTGTCGTAGTGCTCGCCAAGACCAAACGCGTGACGCATGTACACGACGGTGAGCGCGCCGTCCTCCGCAAAGTCGTCGCCGCAAACAACGTCAGGAGCGTCAGCACACACGACGACAATGCGCCTTCTAAGCGCCTGCGCGAGCGCCTGCAGCTCGACCTGACCGCCCCACGCCGCTGTGTTCTCCACGCTATTGCAGTACTCGCCGTACCAGTCGTCGCCGCTCAGCCCGATCGCCTCGGCAGCGTCGAGTGCGAATGGCTCTAATGCGTCTTTATTTGCACGCAGCTGCGTTGCCGCAAGCTTTCTCAGCGACGTGTAGTCGTGAACGTCGCTTGCACCCACGCGCTCGAGCTGGTGCGATAGCGAGCGGTACAGGCAGTGACCGTCGCTTGCGATTTCCTTCCGTCTTAAGCCTCTTGCACCAAGTGCCGTTGCCACCGCCTCAGCCTCCATGGCTCGTGCGCTAGGTCCCATGGCGTCGATGGCCGCCTGTTCCGCTTCTCTTGCCGCAGCCTTGGCAGCCTCCTCCGCGGCTTTCTTTTCTCTCTTCTTCGCTGCCTTATCTTTCTTCTTCTGCGCCGCCAGTCGCTCTTTCTCCTGTTCATCCTCTCCCGACTGCTTCCGCGTCTCCTGCTCCTGCTCCTGCTCCTCGTCCTCCGCGCGTCGCGCCATTCGAGCGAGCAGGTCATCCTCGTCGGAGGAGTCACCGCCACCGTCGCCGTTAACTTTATCACCACCATCAGCAACTTGGCCCGATGTTACGTTCGCGGCGTTCGCTTGTGCGGCGCGCAACTCGTCAGCGTGGCGTGTGGCGATCGCCTCGTCGAGCGAGGGAATTTCCCACCGCTTCTTCTTCGGCAGCTTGGCCATCGCCGCCTTGTGCGCGGCGAGCTCCGACGCGTGGCGCGTCTGCAGCGCCGTGAGCGCGTCCGCCATCACCGGGAGAAGAATGAAATCCCCGATCGAAATTCTCCATGGAACCCCCAAACGTCTGTGATCCTTTATCGGAAGGAAAAATACATCCGTGACTTATTCTTACTTTGTAAACATGCGGTAACATATTTTTTGTTGTGCACGGTAAACTTTACTTTTTTACTACTGTTTGACTAGTATTTGTTTCCAATCAAGCCTTCACCGCCGCCTTCGCAGCTTTCCGGAAAAATCCTTTCTGTGTAACGATCGGCGCGCGTGCCTCCTCGAAGCTCTTCCACGCCTCCTTGTGACGCAAACGACACTCCGCGCGAAACGAACCGAACCACAGATCACTTTCGCCCAAAAAGTCGGACAGCTCTTCGACATCGCGCATCGTGCCCAGGGCATCCGTGCACGCCTCTAGCTGAGACGCGGCGGCTGTCAACGTAGACGCATCCTCCTCGCCTTGAGCGACGTGCGCAGCCGCAGCCTCGAGCACGTAGCGAGCGTCACGCGCTTGCTTTCGCAAGTCGTGCAGAGTCATCAGACGCTTCGGGTGCATTCCAAGAGGAGTGCCTCCCTTCTTATGCTTCATGCTCAGATACTTCCATGTGTAGTTCCACGCTTGTCGCTCACTGAGACTTGCCAATGTCGCGCGAATGTGTTTGCTCTGATTTTTCTTCACCTTGATTTTGCACTTCTGCTTCTTCTTCGGCATGGTCTGCACGTCGCACTCGTCGGCGGGAACGACATGACGAAGCGACTCGAGCGCCTTGTCGACACGAACCTCTGCGAGCGTGCGAAATGCCTTCCTCGCACGACGCTTACGCATTTCACTCAGTCGCACCGTTGCCTTGAGCAGTGCACGCCGCTCGGATTCTGTCAAGCTCATTCTACTGCTGTTCACGAGCTGATTGATTTCATCTGATATAACGTCCAGGTCGCGCACGTTACCCAGCTGTCTGATGCATCGACTGACGGTCGCGATGCCTTCCTTCACGCCAATCTTGCGCATGGCAACGCGAAGTCGTCTCATCGCCGCCCGTGCTTTTTTCACGGCGAACGGCGAGCTTGTGCCCTCGCCTTCGTTGAGCAGACGTTCTCTCGTCGACGCGACGTAGCGCAGCGTCTCTTCGAGCGGCGACTTGTTGTTTGCGTCGAACGACGCCTTTTTGACAGAGGCGGCGGCATCGTCGAGTTCGGCGAGCAGTTGGGTTTGTTGCTGGACGGGCTGAGCGTTGATGTACACGAATACACGCTCGACGAGCTGCGCCTTGTTTCCCGAGACTTTCATCGACTTCGTTTTGCAGAACGCCTTGAGTTTGACGACGGTCGTTGCTTGTATGCGTGCGTGCAGTAGCTGTGGCGGGTTGATTGAGAATTCGCTCACTGCCGCGTGAACGACATTGTCGTTGTCGTCGGCGTTGCTGTTGGTACGTACTTTAGGCTTAAGGTCCACGACATCGCGTGGTGGCGTTGTTGTTGTTGATATCGTGTTGTCGTCATCATCTGCTTGTGTAGTTTCCTCCGGAGCAAGTTCTCTCAGTCGTTCGGAGATGCTGTCTGATGGTGCTGCGTATATGTTTGAAGCTGCCGACGCTGACGAGTGACCTTCCGACGACGACGACGACGACGACGACGACGACGAATCGCTACGAAGCGAGACACGCGAAACGCCGGAGAACGACGATGACGCAGACTGACGACAAGATGTCAAGCTCAAGCCACTGCTGCTAGGACCCCCCTGTTGCTTCTTAAGAGCAACACGGCGCCAGGATGCACATTTTCGCCCTGAAAGCAATGAGACAAAAGTACTCATCAATGATGGAAACTCGAAACACTGAAACGAAGCAAGACCAATAGCGTGTAAATCAACCAACCAAACACTCTGGCGGAGAAATCAATGGCGGTTCGTTACGGTAGTGGGGCCCGCCCGCCGAGAGGAACAAGGGACCTGCGCCAGGTCAGCAACCCGAACCCTAACGCGAACCCTAACCCTAACCCTAGCCCTAACCCTATTGGGAATCTTCAATCTTGTTCTTGTTCCGTCGTTTTCTTTCCCTCGACTAAACTTAGTTATTTTCTTTTTTCTTGTGAACTCGACTTGTTGACTTTGGGCCAGTTGGCAGTTGGACCCACAAACAAGTCGAACCATGCGGCATGGGGCATCCTGACCAACCGACCTAAACTCCCGACCAGGCAAGGACAAGCCATCTCGCGGCGTCTGGCATGGTCCCGCGACGACGAGGATTCCGTGTTGTTGGTTGTCGTCCCCTACCTTTACGCGCAAACCAACCCTCCATGTGGGGGTGTGGCCTCTCCCTTCCAACCCAACCCAACGAAGCTTTTCTTTACATACACGGTCGTCGTCCCGTTCCATTCCGTTGTTGAATCAATAATCAGTCAATCTCCTCCTCTCTAGTCTCTCCAAGGTCGCGGAGGCTCTTCAAGTGGTTTCCGGACTTGCAACTCAACGTGTGCCCCCAGGTGGGGGTGTTCCTTCTTCCCGGGGGGGGGGGTAACCTTACCCTACACCTTTCAACCAACGGCACGCACGCATTTGTCATTTGTCGTCGTCGGCGGGTAATAACCTCTTGCTGTCTCTTAGGTGACCTTAAGGTTACGACTCCTCCTCCAGTCTCCTGCCTGTGTCCTGAGGCTCAGGAGGACTGCGGTGTTTCGTGTCTGTTGGCCAGCAGTTCGTTCTTTTCTGCAGGTACAGTACCTGTAGCTCTCTTAAGCTCGTACGTATCTCTTAAGCAGCTCTCTTAAGCCTTTTTCTCACACAGCAGTCTGCAGACATGTCGCTCGCCGCTCGGTCCGGGCTGTCGACGTCGCAGCGACGCACGCCAGGGGCGGGACAGGTGCCGACGCCGCAGAGCCGAGCGCCGGCGAGAGGGGGACCGCCGCGCGACTTGACGGACGAGGAGGTGCAGGAAATCAGAAGCGCGTTCAACCTCTTCGACAGCGACCACAGCGGAACGATTGACTACCGTGAGCTGAAGGTGGCCATGCGCGCGCTGGGGTTCGCCGTGCGTGGCACGGAGGTGAAGAAAATCCTTACGCAGTACGACGCGGACGGGAGCGGGCAGATCGAGTTTGACGAGTTCAAGGAGATTCTTAGGGAAAAAATGACGGCACGTTCTCCTGAGGAGGACATGGCGCGCGCGTTCCAGCTCTTTGACGACGACGGCTCTGGCAAAGTCAGCTTGCGCAACTTGCGGCGCATCAGCCGCGAGCTCGGCGAGGATGTGGCCGACGCCGAGTTACGGGCGATGCTCGACGAGTTTGACGTCGACAAGGATGGAGAAATCGTGCGTGACCAAAAAAAACCTGATTTGGATACCTCCCAAACCATAAAAACGAATCCTAACAAAAAGTAAAAACCAAAACACACACACACACACACACACACCGACACAGAGTTTCGTCGAGTTCAAACAGATTATGAGTGAGATTTAACATGAAACACACACACACATCGTTCGACTATACATGTTATGAGTCTTTAAAGGTACTTACGGCAGGAACGAACGGGGCCCCGGACATTTCATCATGTCATGACATGACGCGTGGACCCGTCGTCCGTCCGGAGGAGGAACGCGCCCGTATTAACCCTAACCCTAACCCTAACATTCCCCCCCGGGGGGGCGGCCTGCTTTGCTTTGCCAACTCTCCCTCCCTCCCCCCTTCGCCTATTCATATTCATTTCAGGCATCCCACCCCCGTCCCGTCGACGCCATGCCCGCCTAGCTCCTCACGCTCCCTTCCTTCTTGGCTCATGTCCTCCTCCTCTTCATCCTCGTCGTGGTGGTCGTCGTCGGCGTGGCTGTGCGCATTCTTAACGCGACTTCCGTTGATGGCGTACCTTCGCAAGCCGTTCGAGCCCGAATTGATCACCATTATGGCCTCGTCGAGAAGAATCGTTATCACAGTCAAAGATACGCACTTGAAAACAATCACAACGGACGGTGCGACCATCAACAACGTCGTGCTGCGTGCCGTCGAGCTACGTGTCGGATTACTAGCAAGTGCGCTCGACAACGACGACGACGACGACGACGACGACGACTTGACTCGAGCGTCGCACAAAAACAACAACGCTATTCACACGTCGCCGTGGCTCGTCGTCAACGTCACAGGCGTGCGTGTGGACGCCACCGCATCCGTTGACGAGCTCGCCGCTGCAAGACAACACCAGCAGCCAAACGCACCAACAGCAACTCCAACAAAGCGACGCAAAACGACAACGCCAAACTCAGCCTTCACATCCGTCCTGCGACTCCTCACGCACATACTCCGCGCCGTCTTAACTTTCGCACGCGATGCCGCCCTGCGCCAGTTTCGCGTCACGCTCAAAGACGTCAGCGTGCGTCTACAACTTCGTGGCGGTCAGACACCACAGCGCAACGTGGAAGCCAGCTTGGAAATGTCGCTCGACGCGCTCGCCGTGGGAGGTGGAGCAAAACGAGGAAGCGTCGCCGCAAGCGTCGAGCGAGTCGGCATCGCTCTTGACCTGCCATCCACGCCTTCCGTTGCGTCTTTCGCCTTGCCACAACTCACCGTCGCCGCAGCGAGACTTGGTCCGTCCGCTGAAGTCTCCGTCAACCTGCCGCTTGGCGTTGACGTGCGAATCGGTGTGCACGGTGCCACAACGTTCGCGGCATTTGCAGATGCCGCCGTGCGTGCCACGGCGCGAGCACGCTACGGCGTACCGACGGATGTCACGTCGAAGTGGCGTGCGGCATTCTGCATCGCGCGCGATGAATGGCGTGCCGTGCGTGCAGCTGCAAGCGACGAGATTGTCGTCGTCGACGACGAAGAGGTGTATGCAGCCGAGGCGAAGAGGGCGGAGGCGCAGGGGCGTGCCGCGGTGGAAGCGCTTGAGGGTCTCGCAAGTCGCCTTCGATCGGCACTGCTCCTTCGCGGCGGTGGCACTTCCGTGAAACGCGAGCATGACCACGACGGAGGCGCCGACGAGAACGACGATCTCAGCACGGCCGCTGTCGACGCCGCAGGAGGCGCGACGGCGTGCATGGCTGTGCACGTGCACGTGTCACGTGCGTCAGTGGTCGTTGGCACAATGGCACTCGTTGTCCAGGATGCTCGAATCACGGCACGTGAAAACGAAACGCAAGGCATCGCTCAGGGAGTGCAATGCGAATTGGCTGGCGTACCTATGGCACATGCGCTTCTGGAGCTCGAGCCGCTTGCCACCACGGCAAGAGCGGCCGCACTCAAGTGGAACACGGGACCAAACGGTGTCGCCGTATGTGCGGGTACGCTTAATTTGATTGATCCGTTCGCTCTGGCAGATGCGATGCCATCCGTCGGCGCATGCGTATCGGCACTGATGAGCAGTGATTGGCACAACGTGCAACGGTCCATGGGACTGGAAAATTTGCCCTCGAAAGTGGCAAAGTTGCGTGCGCGTGCAACGTACTTCGCGACAGAATTTCCATCGGTTGCGTCTGTCGACATTCGCGTCGCGGGCTTGCAGGTGAACCTTGCGGCAAGGACAGTGGCTGGCGAGGCGTCGGCGAGCCTGCATCTGGGAGCAACCCGCGTAAGGATGTCTCCTCCAGCTTCGAGCCGCAGCGATGCCGCGTCTCTGGCAAGCGGTGACTATGGGGACATGCCCACGGTTTTTAAGTCGATGGAACAGCCTGATCAAGCTCTGATGGCGCGCTTGCGAGTCGAGATTGCGAGTATCGATGCCGCGCTTGACGGTGTTGCTGCCTCAGCACGCATCGCTGCGCCATGCGGAGTGGCTTTGGATGCTTTCATTGCCGTCATAGCATTCGACATGCGCCCGCCTGATTTTTCCGTGCGCGTTGTTGGCGGAACAAGCATTCACGCCGATGTTGGGCCGAAGGGCAGCGTTCAACGCCTTGCTGATGCGGCTGCCGCGCTTGCAGACCTCTCGCGTGCCCCACGTCTCGGTGTCGCGAAAGTTCCCACCGTGGCCTTTGCCGACCCACCTACACAGGTGCCGTTGGGCACGCTAAGCTGGCGCATCGATGCTACACCCACGACTTCATGGGCTCTCCGTGCCACAATGCGGCTGGCTAACGTGGGAACCGCCGCTGTCAAGGTGCTCCCTGCGCATGGAACGGCGGAGAGTGTGCGACTATCCGGGGCATGGCTTGGCGTTGCCGCACATGACGAAACGGCCAGCGCCTCTCCAGCCCTGGCGATTGGAATCATGCGCTCCACGGCTTCATGGATCGGCAAGAGAACAGTCATCAATGTGTCACGTGTGTTGGTACGTTCGGCGGCAGTGGCACCACCGTTCAGCGGCATTTCAGCCTCGGAAGCCCTTCCACTTCTCCTCCAGCACTGGCAAAATGCACCGCCTGGCGGCGAGGCGCTTGTGCTTACCTCCATCTCCATTACGATGGAGCAGCACGCCTCGTATAACAAGCCGCCTGCCGTGCACGTAAATGTCGGCGCCGTACGTGCACTCTTCGAGGCAACTGGCGCATGGTCGTGTGCACGACTCGTGGATGTGGCTACGCGCGCGTTCGGCGACCATGGTGCACCCTCCAGAGAAACTTTTAAGGAGCGAAGTCGTGCTTCGAACGCACCCTCATGGTCGGTTTGTATTGGCCCTGCATCGCTCAGTCTTGCCACCGCCGCACCGACCGTGCGGCCCGGCGTTGTGACCTACGCGCCTTCTGAGCGAGCTGTGGTATGCGCCGAGCTGGCCATTGCTGCCGTTGAAGTGAATGGAGCAAGTGGTGACACGAATGCGAAAGTTCGCGGTATTTCTGCGTGTCACTACAATGCACGTGCGCGCGCATGGGAGCCGATTCTAGCTCCGTTCAACATGACAGTTGACAGCCTGCACGACAACGACACCCTTGAGGTGATTGTGAATCCGATTGAAATTTCATCCAATCCAGCGGCAGCGGCCACCGCAGTCCTGCTTGCGGCGAATCGATCAGTGCGTTGGGAACACCTGGACTCGGGTGGCAAAGGCACGTCGACAGCCGGCGGCGGCGGGATGGGAGAAGCGGATGCAGTCGACGGCGTGGGCGTCGCTATAGCTGCGCCGTATGGTGCATCGACAGCATTGCGACGCTCCGGGAGCGGTCGCGTATTCGTCCACGCGCATGCTCGCGAGAGGGCGGGGTACTTCGATACTTCCACACCTATGACTTCCGAGGCGGCGCCCAGCCCAGCCCCGCTGCACGTCTCCTCATACTCCAGCATCTCCTCGGCGATGCGCAATCTCTCCTGCACCAGCTTCACAACCGCCGTTGACTACGACACGGAGACCGACGACGACGACGACGACGACGACGAGGGCGCAACGATTGCGGATGTGCAACGATCGATAATCGCACAGCACCATATGTTCGTCGTCGATCATGTCCCATCGGCGCTGGCACTATCTCCAGAATTGCCTCCAATTGCAACGCCACCGCGATTACTGAACACAGTTGCGGAGGAAGTTCAGACGCCAGCATCTGATACAAACGAAACGGATACGTTTTCCAATGATGGTGATATGCAGAAGCAACGTCAGCCACTTCTTTCCCCGTCTATGCATGGGAGCACGGTCGTTTTCACTCGTCGCGTCGCTTCAGCGTCTAACCTCGTGCTTGCGACCGAGGCTGCCGCGACCGCTGCACGTGCACTGAGCTTTGGTGCTGCTGCCGCCGTCGTGTCTGCTGTTACTCCTCCTCCACCACCGCTTCGCAAGCACCGCCTTCGCTCAAGGGAAAGACGCATATTTCTACGCGCCGAACACATCGGTCTAAGCGTGCTCGATGGCATGGGCACTGAGATGTTGTACGCCCGCGTGGGATCGATCGACGTGCAAGCCTCTCCATCGAAAGTTGGTAGCACGGGTAAGTTTCATGTGGAAGTGGCGTCGGTTGCAATCGACGATACAAGGCACGGCGGGCATGTCGCGGTTATCCGCTGGGGAAGCGACGAAATCGGCGTTGCAGATGCTGGCACAGCAGCTCACCGCGATGGGGCAGCTGCGTCAGGTACGCACGCCGCTCCATCTGAAAGCTTGACGAGGCGCTTGTCGGTTGCCCTCGAGCAGTGGGTGTCCCCACGCGTTGCCGCAGTGCACGTGGAAGCGAGCTGGCGTCCATCAACGTCGCCGCAAAACGCCGCGGAGGCGTCACCTGCGTCGGTGCGAGCATCTATTTCCGCCGCTCATCTGGATCTCATGCTTGACATGCGTCTGGCGACCGCACTAGCATCTTCGTATGCGCCAGCCTTGAAACAATTGCCATCATCTCACCCGACGCCGCCTCGTGCTGCGACTTTGGATAATCCCGCCGAAGCGGATCCCACGCCGCATGCATCGACGCTTCAAGCCTTTGTTTGGCATGAGCTCAGCATTGCACCGCTCTCGGCGACCATCTCGGTGCGCGTGCGTGACCATGGCACCGCACCTTTGCGCGGGACTGGCCTTGCGCCGAGTGTCGTCGCACTGTTTGTCGCGCTTGCTGCACTTGAGCGCTTCGAGATGGTATTTGCACGCACTGTGTTTCGCGCGGAAGGTGCGGACAGCTCGCTGCTCAGTCTCGCGGCGCTGCACTACGGCAAGAAGCTCGCGGCAACGGTGCCGCGTGCTCTCGCCAACGCCGCCGCTTTTGGTCGTGTGGAGGCGACACTTCGCGAGCTAGGGCGCGCCGCCTCGGGGGTCATTCGTGCTCCCCTGGACGCGTATCGCGCGAGCCTTGCCGTGCCTCACGACGTGCGTAAGGGTGCCACGCGCCTGCAGCGGCACGCGCGCGCCGTCACCGCGGCGGCTGCGGGCGTCGCGAGAGGCGCGGGTGTCTTTGCGCAAGGAGCATCGTCGGCCTGTCTTGTGTCTGCCGCCGTGGCAACTGAGGCGTGGCGCCTAGCCGCCGCGGAACTCGCGGCTGTGCTGCCCGCAGCGGCGTATGCGACAACCGCACTGTCGCTCTGGGGTCTGGTGCTCGAGAGGTTAGGAGCTCGCAAGCGCGCCGTGGGTGCAGATCAGCGCGACGCGCCAATCCGACCCCCGCGCTTGCCCCCGCCGCGCCCTGACGCCGCGACGGGATCTAACGCTCCATCGGCGGCTTGCGCGTACGATGCGCTCGGTGCGGCAGCCGCAGATGCCGTTCGGCGATGCCCGGGTGCACCGAAAGGTGCGACTCCTGACGCAGTGTCGGGCGCTGCAGACCTCGCTGATGGTGGCATTGCCGTGCTTGCCGCCGACGCGCTTCTCGTGTGTGCTCGCGACGCGCATGGCCGTCCGAACTTGCAGAGCTCTTCGTGGCGCCCTCTGAAAGATGCCATTTGCGTGCGCCGGCACGGCGGCACGGTGCGCGCGGTGTTCCTTGAGTCGAAAGCGTCGCGCGGTCTGAAGGCGCTCTGCGCGGTGCGCATGCCCTGCGCGGGTGGTTCGCGCGCTGCCACGTGGCTGGAGGAGGTGTTGGGGCGTGGCGCGTGACGGCCTGTTGTTGTTGTTGTTCTTGTTGTACCACTACTATGTGTAACGTTTTCCTGTATACTACTAATTATCAAGACTCTGAAATTAATTTTTAAATTGAAGTTTACGCGAGATTTCATTGCATCATGCGCTCAGCCTCCCACGCCCGGCACTCGCGCGCGAGCCTCCGCGCAGGTTACTGGAGCCGGAGACGGACTGTGCACGAACGCCGCCGCTGCTACCCGCGCGAGGTGCATTCTTGGCAAGGCCTGCCACCTTGAAGTCGGACTGCAGCTGCCATCCCGGGAAGGTGCTCATGCCCTCGTGGCACTTGATGTGGTACGCCACGTCCGGCGGCACACCGAGGCCGCCCTCGCGAAGTTCGTCTGCGTGCCCTCGCCATGCGAAGCGCCAGCACGGCTCCGCCGCCGCCGCGTACCAGTACGTTCCGCTCGGACGAACGTCGTATCGCCGAACGTCTCCCCATGCGCTAGCGACGGCACTGAAGCTGCTCCCGTAGCTGCCAATCACCGCGTCGCAGCGAGATAGGATGTACATTTCCACCACAGCGCCGAGAAGGCCCTTGCGCGTGCTTCGATCGCCATCTCGACCGAAGGTTGTCGACTCGCGGATCGCGAGGCGCAGGTCGCGACTGCCCTCGAAGTACGCGCGCGCCACCTCGCGCGCCACGGGCTGATCGCTCGCGAGGAAGAACGCCGTTTCGGACGGGTCGTAGCCGAGCGACTCAGCCACAACGCGCGCGGCGTCGTAGAAAGCCGCGGGTGGCGGCGTCTTCACGCCCTTGTCCTTGCCGTCAGGCATCGGCTTGGTCAGCCGAAGGTGCATGCCGACGACGTGCTTGGCGCCGCGGAACGCGGGATACGTTTGGAAGAACTCCTCCGTCTCGCTCGCCACCTCGTCGCTGGGAGGAAAGAGCAGCGACGCTAGCTGCGGGAAGTGCCCTCGGCGCAGCGGCGGCTCGCCTCCGAAGAGCTCGAGCAGCTGTTCGTGGTGGTTCGGGTTGTGGAAGAGCAGCGGGTACGGATAGTCGTCGGAGCGGAAGACGAGCGCGGTGGCAGCCTCACGCTTCCAGTACTTACGCGCGAGCTGCTTGTAGTCGGTGCGCGTGTGCGTCGTGCAGAAGCTCGAGCTCGCGCCTCCTCCTCCTGGCAGGCACTTGGCAAGATACCGCTTGATGGGAGCGTTGACGGGGTCGTCGACGTCCAGTGCGAGTCCGTTTTCGTACGTCCCGAAGAGTTCGTGGAACTTCGCACTCGCGTCGTACGTGTCTCTCCACACGACGACGTAGATGCGATCGGTCGCGAGAGCGAGAGCGAGCGCCGTTGCGGCGCCTGGCATGCGGTTTCCGTACCCGTCGTTTCCCCCGCTTTGGTACACGAGGTACTTGAACTTGCTTGGGCTCTGTAGTGCCTCTTCGTGTCGCCTCTGCATCGTTTTGAATGCGCTTCGCAGTTCTTCCGCGGGCGGATCGACCGGCGTTGCCGATAGAGCTTTCAGGTCCGTTCTTGCCCTTGCACTTGCACTTGCCCCTGCGCGTGCGCGTGACCCTCCACCAGGCATGATGGCGTAGAGGCTGCTAATGGATCCGCCACCACCACCACCACCACTACTACTATCACCACCACCACCACCACCTGAGATGTAAGCGTGCACCACGTGACAAGAAGAACACGCTAAAAGAAGAACACAACACGAAAAAGAAACACGAAACGCCATGGCCATGGTGAGCACCAACCACACCACCACACCAACCACACCAACCACACCAACCACGCGAATGAAGTGCGGCGATGCGGATGTGGATGCGGATGCGGATGCGAAGTAAAGGTAGGACGACTTACAAGGGTGGGATGAAGCACTCACTCCTCCCAGCACTTCGAAAGGGGAAACAAGTATTAGAGCGCAGTTAAAACACTTCATGACGTTCGTGGTCAACATGGTCATCATCTTGACCATCTCTTTGGTGGTGCGCATGAGTCGACATTTATTTGTCGTGAACTTTTGGTTCGTCTTCGTGTCACGATTGTACACTAAGTTTGGTCATGCCGTCCCTCCTCCTCCTGCTCATGGCCGTTGTCGCGTTCTACTTGGCGTACACAGCATCAAGCACTATGCAGTACCAAAGCACGTCAAGCAGGAGCGAGCCAACCTCGTCGCAACAACACGTCGTGCTTGCGGCGGCGCGACGCGCAATCGCGCGAGCCGAGTTTCAACGCGACAACTTCAAGAGGATGCCGCAGCCGCACGCGCAAAGACAGAATACGAAGCAGGAGCAAAGTGCTGGCGGCGAAGTGACGACCACAAGCGCAAGGGCAAGTGCATTTGTCGCGGCGCCGTGCGAAGCCGACCAACAACAACAGCAGACGGAACTCGACGGCGCGGTCGTCAAGCCTGGAGGACGAGGGGGCCTGCAAGCGCAAAGCGCAAAGCAGTGCTGCGAGAAGTGCTTGGCGACAAGAGGGTGCAACGTTTACGTATTCAGCAGCGCGGGCGACGGCGCGTGCTGGCTCAAGCGCACTGATGCACCAAGCGCGCCCGTCGCAGTGCGTGGCAAGGGACCACGAACGAGGTGGACGTCTGGCGTTCTCATGAAGGACGCTGCACTGCCAAGCAACAACGTCGCGGATATGCTCTCAAGAGGCGCCGCAGTTGGCGCGATCCAGCTTCACACGCCAATGGGCGTTATAAAAATGCGCTTGATGCACGACTGGCACCGGCCATCAGCGGAATACGTCGGCGCGATCGCCGCGAGCGATCGCCAGCCTGGTGCAGCGTGGTCGTACGACGACTTGGCGGCAGTTCCTGCGGGTCACCAGCCGGACGTCTCCGCGGATACGCATGCGGCGCTGTGCACGTCGGCGTGCGCATTTTACCGCGCCGAGCCTGGATTCTTGATCCAGGGCAGCTTACGCGCGTTGATTCCGTCCAACGCGCTCACGCAGCCTGGCCCGAAGCTGATGGAGCGCGGCGACGTCGGTTGGGCAGGCGGCTTCAGCGGTCCCGACTTTTTCATCTACCTCGGCCATCAGCCCGCGCAGCATTTCGGCAATTCGCACACCGTGTTTGGTACGGTGGACGACGCGTCGAGTTTGGCCGTTGCGGACGCGATTGCACACGCGACCGTGCGTCCGACGCGCCCAGGCGAAATGCACATGCTCGCGAAACCGCTTCCTTTCGACATCGACGTGCTTGAATGAAATGACGAGTGCTCGCTGAGATCGCTCATTCAGTAATGGAGTGTGCTTTAGTTTTGTCCAACGGTCGTCCATTCACACCACTCACGTTCACCGTCCAGCCCTTTCAGCAGCGCCGTCCAGCAGTAGTGCGATTTTGTACATTGTGAGCTGATTTCAAAGCTACTAGGGTATTGGCATTCTTCGCTGGCACCCGGCATTCGATATCATGAAATCCCGCCGTGATATGTGATATGTCGCGGAAGTTTACGTAATTACGTCCGGAAGTTCCGCGGTGTCTTCCGGAAGTACGTTCCGGAACATTACGCGTAAGACCGTCCGTCCATAGACCATAACTACGATATGTTAAGTCGCGACACACACACACACACACACACACACACACACACACACACACACACACACACACACACACACACACACACACACTGCACTGCACTACTAAAAGTTACATAAATAGTACTACAATACACCCACTCAAGTGCTACTACTAGTCCTACTATACATATGGCATAAATTATGAGCGCTACTACAGTACAGGTAAGTTCATTACGTCACGGAACTACTACGTAACGGGAAAAACCGACTTCAGGGAAACCGCACGCACGAGAAGCACGCACGAGAAGCACGCACGAGAAGCACGCACGAGAAGCACGCACGAGAAGCACGCACGAGAAGCACGCACGAGAAGCACGCACGCAGCACGCACGTGAAGCACGCCCGTCAGGCCCGTGATCCCCCCAAACAAAACGTACGACCCCCATTTCAGTAAGGTAGGCAATGGTGTATCCCCCCAGGGCTTCGGGGGAAAAATCCATCGGTTCTCAGAGCTCCCTTCCGAGTCTCCGAGCCACACAACTTCATCGGCGCGGCGTTCCAACGCATCATCCTCATCCAGATCAGATACCGATGTCGTTGACGGTGGGCGTGCTCGCTCTCCAAGGTTCGTTCGCGGAGCACGTCACCTCTTTGAGTGGTTTACCTGACCCTAACCTCACCGTGGTCGAAGTGAAGACACCCGCCTCATTAGCCAAATGCGACGGCCTCATCATACCCGGAGGCGAGTCGACGACCATGGCGCTCGTCGCGCGACGATGGGGGCTGATTGAGCCGCTGAGGGAGTTCGCGGGGAAAGGTCGGCCTGTGTGGGGCACGTGTGCAGGGATGATTTTTCTCGCGAACGCCGCGGTCGCAGGCACGAAAGAAGGTGGGCAGGAGCTCATCGGGGGACTGGACATCGGAGTTTCGCGCAACTTCTTTGGTGCACAAATCAACAGCTTCGAGACGCGACTACCCGCACCGCCAAGTCTGCAGTCTGTGCAACGAGGTGTTCCACGGGACAATATCAAGGAAACGTTTCGCGCCATCTTCATACGCGCGCCGGCAGTCATGCACGTGGGTAAGGATGTCGAGGTGCTCGGCGAGTACAAGCTGACGGACGAGGAACGTGCCGAAGACGCGTCGAGGCCCGAAAAGGTGGTCGTCGCCGTGAGGCAGGGGAGCCTGCTAGCCACCGCGTTTCACCCGGAGGTGACAGATGACAGACGCTGGCACGCTCTCTTCGTGGACATGGTCAGCGCCTCCGCCGCGAAACTTGGAAAGGCGGTTGAGTCGGCTGATGCTAAGCAACTTGCCGAGACGGACGCGCATCTCGTCGCACCCAAGGATGTGCCCAAGCCGCTGCCAGTTATCACGACGCCTCAGTCGCCGTTCATGCGCTGAAACCAAACATGCGTGGCAGTATCATAACGCTCATTCAGTAAAACGTAATACGACCAAAAATCAAGTACAAATATAATCATTTGTTACACGGCGCAACTTCACTGGAGTGTGAAGTGCGCGATATAGTTCACGGCTGTGTCTGACGTGATTTCCCACATGCCACGCAGTGGGTTCAGCCACATGCCCTTGAGCGAAGCAAGACGCGCGCCAGGAATCGCGTCACACACCGCCTCCGTGAGCTCGTCGGGTGTCACAAACTGGTCCCAGCTGTGTGTGCCCACAGGAACGATTCGCGCGACGTGCTCCGCGCCCACAATGGCGATCGCGTACGAGCGCGGCGTGCGGTTGATGGTGGACAGAACGATGTGGCCTTGTTTTGGTTTTGCAAGCGCGCCGAGGCTCTTTAGGAACCCGTGTCTATCCGTGACGTGCTCCACCACCTCGAGGCTTGTGACAACGTCGTACTGTCCCGCGTGTGCCGCGTCAGCCGAAAGTGCCTCGACACTCGACACGACGTACTCAGGAAGATTCCCGCGGCTTGCGAGTTCGGCGTCGCGACTTGCGTGTGCTTTCGCGGCGTCAACCGTTCTCTGCGCGAGGTCGACACCAGTAGACTTTGCGCCTAGTCTCGCCATCGCCTCGACGAGCAGACCCCCTCCGCATCCCACGTCGACGTGCGAGAGCCCGAGCAGAGGTCGCATGCGCCCATTTTCGTTTTCCACGGGCGTTTGCGCGTCCCTAAAGCCGGACAGCGATGAGACGATGAATGTGTTTCTCAAGGGGCCCATGGCGTGTAGCGGTCCCATTGCACCGGCAGGATCCCACCAAGCATCCCCAGGTTCCGCGAATATCGACGCGTTCGAAACGTCGACCGACGCGGATGACGCCACTGACTGAGACTCCAAAGGCAAGGAGGAGGATGTGGTTCTGCTGAAGGAACGAATCCAACTCAACAAGCCTCCTGAGCAGATACCGTTATCAAAGATACGGGTACCCATACTGCCCATACTGCCCATGAAAGAACGACAACGACACGTTGAAGGAACAACGCCATGGCGCAGCATCTTTCTTTCCTTTGAGAATAGAATGGGTGGGATGGGAGAAAACTGTTCTGGATTCAGGGGAGCTAACCCTACAGTAGTTCTAGCCCTAACCCTAACACCCCAATACCCTAACACCCTAACCCTAGTTCTAACCCTAACCCTAACCCTAACCCTAACCCCCTACCACTATCAACTAACCTTACATAGACGAATCCTCCGCCCCTTGTTGTTGTAAATACTCTGTAACATTTTTTCACTCAACTGAACTAACTTACTCGCTCAAGATAACTTAAGATAACTTTATGACTCATGTGAGCATGCGCACCAAGAGGTAGTCGGCGTCCGTCGCAAGCAGCTTGCGGCTCGACGCGCCCGTCATCTCAACGCCAGGCTGCTGCATCGCCACAACCGCGCGTGCAACCACAGGCCCGTACATAGCCTCGAGCTGAGGCAGGTAGTTCCGCGCCGAACGCTTCATCTCGCGCTTCTGCGCGAGGTCCGTCTCGTACCGCTCAGCAAGGCTCTCGCGCGCGCTGAGAGACGCGTGGAAGGGGAGCACGGAACGTGTGCGCTTTGCTCGCTGCGTCAGTGCGCGGTCACTCGACGCAAGCAAATTGGCGTGCCTCCGCAACGGAGGAAGCTCTGTGCTGACATTCCACCCTGTGGCGGCGTTGGTGTCCACCTTCGCAAAGGTTATCGCTCGGTCGTGTGTTGTGTTGTTGCTGCGGTTTGTGTACGCCACCGCCCGTTTTGTGGTCATGTGGTCCGCCGCGGTTGTCGCGAGTTGGCCCACGCAGGTTGAGTTGTGTGCGTCTGAGAAGTCTCGCGTGAACTTTGCCGTCGACGTCCACGTCGCCCTGTTGAACGACTTGGCGCGCATTCCGAGCCGGTCTGGGTCAATCGCCGTGAGCACCATGGAGCGTGCGAGTGCAACCTCGTCAGTGTGCTTCGGAAACGGAACGCGTCGGCGGATCGTGGCTTTGGTTGGAGACTTCGATTTGGTTGGGGACAGCCTGCTTGGGGACATCATCATCGCCCCCGCGCCGCCCTTCATTTCTTCCCACGACGGCATGGCAGTGTTTGTGTTGTGCTGTGTTGTGTTGTGTAGTTGGCGGTCGGTGGTTTTTGGTGCTTGACTGTGTTCGGTTGGTCGCCAAGATTAAAGGTCTCAGCACGAGGTGCAGAGCGCTTTGGCCGGCCCAAACTTGTGTCGTGTTGCACAGAAGAAGAGCGTCCCAAACACGCCGACGTGCCTGTGGTTCGCCTTGCACGTTATACCGCACCCTACCTCGTGTTTGTGGTTGTGTGGTACGGCACGACGACGAGCTTCAGCACAGCTTCGAGGAACCAGCCTGACCCTTACGTACGCACTTCAGTGAAGTGAAGTGAAGTGAAGTGAAGTGTGCGAGCACACTTATTTACTTTACCTATAGCGGCGAGACGGACGAGTAAAAGATAGATGTAGCACTCACGGTATTCGTGCGCGCGCGCGCGCGAGGCCGACAGCCGAGAGAGGAGAGGGCGAGCCGCTGGGCTAGCCGCTAGTGAGTCCGGCTCGCAAGTCCAGTCCGGCTAAAGGTAAGAGCGGTCACTCACGCAATAAACTATTCTTGACGACCTAAAGAAAGAGACGGAGACAAATGGTCGTTCGTTCATCGTTATTGCAAGCACCTTGCAAGCACACCTAAGTCCTAAGGTAAGGTGACCTCGTGGCTCGTTAAAAGGGGGGATTTCCGCAAGAAACACGCCAACGGAGACCTCGGAGAACACGGAGGGAGGTGTTACCCCACTTATTACCGGGTAGGCTTTACTAATAAGGTTAAAGGAGTGGGATGCCTTCGAGGAATGTCTTCTCGAGGAAGGTCGGAGCTCTCATCAGAAGCTCTCCTCACGAACGTCTCTCACATGAACATGGTGTTCCCAGTCGCGCGGTCAACTGCCTAGAGTATTTTTGGGGAAAAAAGCCCAAGGGGGAAAATCCGGCTGAACAGAGAGAGATCAGAGAGACCGGTCATCGGGTAAACCTTTAAAGGTTTAGGGTTGGGCTAAACCTTTACGGTGCGGGATCCAGGTTAGGGTTAGGATTAGGGTTACAGGTTAGGGTTACGTTCGGATCCCTGTTAGGGCTACGGTCGGATCCCTGCTAGGGTTAGGGTTACAGGTTAGGGTTCGGGTTACCTGTTAGGGTTACTCTGTTAGGGTTACGAGGGTCCCTCCCCCTTCTTCCCCGAGGTTTCCTTCTTCCCATCCGCGTCATCCCTCCCCATCCGTCCCTATCCCGTGTAAACCTGGTATGCCTCCGCCTCCGCCTCCGCCGATGCCTCCGCCGATGCCTGGCGAGGACTGTGTCTGCTCCATGGCGTCTTCCCCTTCATCTTCGCATTCATCTTTGACTGAATACCTTCTCAAGAGAGAGCTTGGTGGTGCTCGGGGTGCCTCCTCCTCGTCTCGGGTACCTTATGGGTCTGCGGGGGTACCTTATGGCCTAGCTTATGCTCGTGCTCGTGCCGTTTTGCCGTTTGTGTTTGGGTCCTCCTTGGGGGGTACGCCGGTTGTTATCAGGTTAAGTGGGGCGCCTTGCGGGTTCGTGGCAAGTAAAGGGGCGTCGACACCTGCACCCTCGATGCAGGCTGCAGCACCGACGCAGACGCAGACGCTGGGGGCTGGGCGCAACGTAAATGCGGGAGCAGCGGGGCCGACTCTCACGATCCAGCAGCAGCCGGTGCGAAACGTCCAACAACCTACGCTCCAACAAACAGCTGCTGTGGGTGCTCAAACGCAAACGACGAGAGACGTGCAAGCGAACGCCGTCACAGCAAATGCGAACGGAGACAACGCCGCGACACAGACGCATACCATTGCAATGCCAGCCGCGAACAGAAACCAAAACGGTACCATCACAACCACAAATCAACAGCAACAAACGGAAGGCGTGCTGCTGCAGACGACGACACAACAAACGCAAACACTGCGAAACGCACCACCAACCGTCATACCACTGCCGCCAACGCCGACACCGCCGATACTACAAACGCTCGTCGACTGGTCGAACGCCATGGTGCTTGCGGGTTTCACAACCGACGGAAAGTACTTAGTCGCGCACACAGCAGGATCAACCAACAACGCAGGTGCCACAATAGCCCTGTATGAATACATCGGTGGGTCGTGGTCAGGAACCAACACAACTCAAAAGTCAGACAACGACGACGACGACGACGACGACGAAACAAGCAGCATGCCAAAAGATTGGAGGCACCACTTCCACGAGCCGATGTGGTCGCCACTCAAACTGACGAAAACGCCACGCGCATCCATCGTCCCCGACTTCTGCCTCAGCTTCCACGGAGAGCGAGTCATGCTTTTCGCTGTGTCGTCGCCTGCTGTCGCCGGGCACTACGACTACCTCGACGCGAACGCGGATGCAACATTCGAGCGCATGGGCGCGTCGCTGCCGCTCGCAGATGTGCCATCTATGGACTACGAGATTGTCAGCGTGCGCATCGACGAAGAATGCGGGGGGCGTGTCGTCTCGCGCGTCGTCTTCCGCAACGATTTTCTGCGCCTTGGAGGAGGCGCGGTGGCAGCCGCGGTGGGAGCAGCTACGTCGTACGGGAACGTTGTCGTCATACCCAGCCTGAGGCACCAGTGCGTTACGCACATCAACGTGCGATCGGACGGGACGATGCACGTCTGCCGAAGGTACGGATGGCTGATGAATGCGCTCGAAGATGACGAGGAGGTGGCGGCGTGCGTTCATGGACCGTTGTCGGCAACCTCTCATAGGCCGCTAGGCGGAGTAAGGCAGCGGCTTCTCTCGCACATCTTCCAAGCCATGCACGGCGCATCAGCGCCAAAGCAGCGCGGATGGGAACGAACGTGCAGTCACGCGTCGTTCGAAATTCTCAACAATTTGTGGCTTTACGGCGCATCACCGCTTGACCGAGATCGCGACGTTCTACGCGTCGTGGCGAGGGACGTCGTGACAACAGCGGCGAAGATGCGAACGCTGTCCGCAGATTCAGCAACCGGATTTGTTGTCGTATTCGAACACACCACCTGCCGCGTTCTCGACGTGCGGCGCGCGGACGATGCATCGTGGTGCGAAGCGTGGTGGTCAAATCCACCTGGCGTCGTCGATGCCTCGGCTCCGCTGGTTTCGCGGTACGCTCGCTCGCGTGGTGCAAATGCAGCTGCTGGACCCACGCCCCCTCCGGGCGTTTCGACAACCGCCTCCTCGCTCGTGCTGGAGCCCGCGCGCGCAGCCACGACGGCAGCGAGCAGCGCGCGACAGCGCGCACGGCGGCTGCACCACACGTCGATGCTTGCGCTCGCGATGACGAACCCGTCGCCGAACCCTTTGGTGGACGCGCGTCTCGTCAGGCACGATGCTCGCAGTGCGACGTGGCGCACACGTTCCCCACCGTACGAGCACCTGTTCAGCTTGCCGAGCGACCTTGCGCTCATCTTCCACCCCGAGCTTCCGCTCGTCGTGGGCGTGAAGGCGGACGGCAGCGTGTACTTGATTGTGTAAAGTACATAAACATGTATATCTTTTTTGTAAACCTTTAGCTAGTCTAAGGTAAGAAACGAGGTACTGTACAGTAGTCGTCACACAGGGTGGGCTGGCGTGGTTCCTGGAAACCTGAGATATGTTTTTCCCTCTACGATAGTAGGGTGGGTAATCCTTCGTGATGCCACGAGAATGGTCTAAGATTAAGGTTAGTTCCTGCCAGGTGAGGAGGGAGGTGTGGAGGTCCTTTTAGGTTGGCGTTTTGCCACACCGTGCTCGTGATGGCGGGCTTGCCTCACGACGGAACGGCCTCAGGTGATCCGGTACCATCGACTTCGATGTCGGCGCCGCCGCTCCACGTCGTGCACCTCGGCCTCCTCACCACGCAAGTCATCAACGCGCTCTACAACGTGCTCATGCAGTACCTCGTCTCTCCCGCCGTCTCCATCACGCCGCTCGTCTTCTGCGCGTACCGCGACGTTCTCGCCTGGCCGCTTCTCCTCACGGCGTGCACGTGGACTCTGCCGAGGTGGAGCTCGTCTTCGTCAGCCGCCTTGTCGAAACCGTATGTGCCTTCCCTCCTCCTTCCCGCAGACAAACGCGAGTGGCCGCAACTTGCCCTGCAAGCACTACTCGGCGTGTTCTGCAATCAGCTCTTCTTCTTGTATGGCGTGCAGCTCACGGACGCGACGACCGCGGCAATCGTGAACCTGTCGCTTCCCATCTTCACCGCCTCGCTTGCCGTGTGTATGGGTGTCGAGGTGCCACGCTGGCGAACAGCCGCAGGAATCGCGCTCGCCGTGGCGGGTGCGGCGGTACTTAAACTCGGAGCAGGGTCGTCGTCATCACCGGCGTCGAGCTCGTCGCGTTCGCTGGCGTTGAATACCGCAGGAATCACCGTGCTGCTTCTCGGTGCTCTTGCGTCCGCCGTTTACCTGCTGTTGCAAGCAAGCATGTTAAAGCGCCACCCTGCTCTGCTCGTAACGACGTGGGAGGTACGACACGCGCTGCTGTCTTGTGTGCGCACGGCAAACATTGACTCTAACAACACCACACCACACCACACAACACGTTGCAGTACCTCGTCGGCGCAGCGCTCGTAAGCGTCGCGGCCTTGTTGTACACGCCGCTAGACAGGCTCGTGCTTTCCAAGGCTGCGTTACCTGCGCTCGTATTTAGCGTCGTGGGTAACAGCTGCATGAAGTACTTCTTGCAGGCGTTGTGCAACAAGCACGCAGGCTCGGTGGTGACAACTGTTTGGAGTACGCTGTGCCCGGCGTTGACAGCCGCGTTGAGTGTGATGATGCTTGGCGCCGAGCTGAGCTGGAGTCACGTCGGCGCCTTACCTGTAGCCGCCGGAGCTTATCTTGTGACCGCCGCGCGCACGTCTCACCACGACCAGCAGCGGTAAGTAATGTTTGTAATGATACATAATAATAACATAAAACAAATTTAAACACCAACCCTTACAAGCCAAATCGTCCATTTTAAAAACCTTCCACCCACCGCTAGTCGAAAAACATTATCTGAAAATGACGGGCAGGACATGCGCATCATTTTGCAAACTTCACCTTTTTTTTCCGTTATAAAAATAATGACGCTTTTGGTCGACCAATAGTGAGGTGAAATAAAAATGGCGCCGACCTAAAAAGTTACCGGAGCGGGATCCCACAGTGACTTTTTTTTCTTGACATTTTATTTTCTCGGAAAATTGCAAATACGGTTCCAAGAAAAGTGCAAACCGATCAATATATATTACTTTATTTTACAAAGTCGACGTGATGCGCTCAACGATGAGCATTCCAATCTCGTGTGCGGTTCTTGGACTGTTGAAGTGCCCAAGTCCTGGAAGCACTTGCGTCACGGCGTGCGCTTCACCACCCGGGAACGCTCGAATCGCCTTGTGCATAAGTTCCGCGTTCGTGAACTCGTCGTGCTCGGGTGTGAACACGAAGAGCGGGATTTGCTCGGACGCGGACGTCTTAACGGCCTGCTCGAGGAAGCGTATCGTTCGCGCGATGGGCGCGAATAAGGCGCAGCTGGAGCCGCTGAGCATGGGAAATCCAAGCAAGGTTATGCTGAGAATACTCGCTCTTTCGACAGACGCGAGCATTACATTCACGGATCCTGCGATGTGACATGCGCCCCAACTGTATCCAACGACGTGCCATCGACGTGGCAGGCTGACTTCTTCGTCGCAATCGTCCCATACGATCTTGTCGTTCGTTTGCGTGGTTTTGCACAGGCTTGCAAGCACGCGCGCGACGTCGTTCATGTCCGCGCCACATCCGACCAAACTCGATCGTCCTTTGCTTCTTCCGACTCCTCTTTGTTGGTATGTGGCGACGGCTTGAAATCTGTTCGACTGCACTGCTGCCGTAACGATACCTGCAACGGTGACATCGTTCGCGGAACCACCAAGCCACGGGTGCGGGTGGAGCACGAGTAGGCCACACCCCCCTGTGTCCACACGTGGAGATGTACTTGAACGTTCCCCAAAGCTCTCTCTGGAGATGTCAACGGAGGAGTACACGGCAACTTCCAGCGAAGGCGATGAAGAAGAACCTAAGGGAAATAAGGGAGATGGGCGGACGGATGTCACCAAGCCGGCGAACTTGCGAACGTGATTTCGATTGTTTCCTGTGAAGGCGTGGATGGTGGACGACATAGTTTTTATATTATATTATATTGCCCCCCGCGGATAGGAAAATGGGGGAAAAAAGGGACAATGCGAAAAATGGGGGATGAAATGGCGAACTAAATAAGTGGCGTCGTCCTCTCCTTTATGTTACACGCTGTTTTTGTTTAGATTAGATTTGCCCTCCCATTCTCTTGACTTGCTCGACAATCGCCTTGAAGCTGTACGGCTCGTTCCTCGCCAAGTCCGCGAGAGACTTTCGGTCGAGGTTGCTGTTGACTTGCTTCTGCAACGAGAACATGAACTTCGAGTATGCGACGTCGTACTGGCGCGTCGCGGCGTTGATGGTTTCGATCCACCTCGTCCTCGCGGTTCTCTTCTTGGTTCTTCTGTCACGGTACGAGAACGCCAGCGCCCGTTCCACGGCGGGCAACGTGATCCTGTAGCAGTTCTTGCGCCGCCCGTAGAAGCCCTTCGCCATCTCGAACACGCGCTTGCGGTTGATGGGCATGATATGATATTATATTATAATATTGGAAAACGAATCAAACACACAAAAAAAAGAGATAAGATGTTTAAGATGTTGTCAGAGAGAGACAGCGTCCAACGGTGTATTATCTATCTGGATGAGTTGGGAGAGAAGACACAGAAGACACAAGAAGACACACACAGCGGCAAGGTTGAAAAATAAAATGAAAAATAAAATGACGCGAGAATGGGATAAGAAATGAGGGGAGGTTGACAGGAAGGACAGGGCGTTAGGGTTAGGGTTAGGGTTAGGGTTAGGGTTAGGTGATTCGGGGTTTCTTACTCTTATTAGGATGCCACTGTGGTCTGTGCATTCGTTCGTCCTTGGCGTTTCAGCGCTCATGGCAGCTGCTGCGCTGTCGGCGTAGACGACTCACCACACCGTGATTTTGGTGTTGATGTGGGGGAGGCTGAGGCTCTTTCCCCGTTCTTTTTTTAACCCAAAAAAAAACCGCGTTTGGCTACAGTTCTCCCCTCGCCAACGAAAAAAAACCAGTTCTCCCTTAGAAAGTTCACCCTACCGAACGGGGCCCCCACGGCGCACCGCTCACACACCCGCCGCGACCAGCGGACAGGCGGATGGGCGACCCCTCGTTCAGGCAGGTCTACCTTCCGGTTGTTCGGTCGGGGTTGCTCATGTCACCATTTGGATCGCAGAAATACGTGTAGGCTCCGTGTTCGACGCACTCTTTGTTGCAGAAAGAAAAGTTGTCCATGCAGCGTCCATATGGTCCACTCCCTCGTGGATTTTCGCGTACACACGTAAACGATATCTCGTACGAGTTGCACTCCTTCTTCTCTTCTTCTTGCTCATCGCAGTAACACCAGTTGCTGTCGCTGCCTTCGACCATGCACCAATTACCGTTGCTTTCGCCGTCGCACGCACTTGGGCACCCCGCATAAGTGCCTGCACAATACTGTGACGACCATGACGACTTGCACGACCCTTGCGTGACCAAGTTCTTGTAGTTGACGCCTTCCAGAGCCTTGCACGTTCCAACTTGCACGATTATGTTACCCCCCCACCCCCCCCCCTGGAGGAAATATTCAATGGCGTCCGAAACGGAAGTCAGTCCCAAAGTGTGAGATGATAATCTGGATAATCTGGCGGATCTGGCTTCTCCTCATCTGCAGCAGGAGGATTAGGAGGAGGAGGAGGAGCAGGAGGAGGAGCAGGAGGACCTGGTGCAGTTTTCCACGCCGCGTTACTAGCGCTGATAGGTGCGCCCGTATCCGCCGACGCGGACGACGACATGGTCGAGCCTCCAGTGGTGGACTGAAGGTGGCGCCCGCCACCACTCGCGCGTTCCTCCGTCATGAGTACCGTGCCGTCCGCCTTGGTAACGACTATTTTCCTTGCTGTCACCTTAACGACATCGCCGCGCGCCGTGTAAAACAGTACGGCTGACGCAGTGCCGTCCGACGCCACGCCCTGCGTTTCGGCGCCGGTGATGGTGTATATAAGCTTGCTACCGTCCGGCTTCTCGAGTGTCAGACTGTCAGTGTCGCGTAGCTGCGAGGAAGACATGCGCACGGCGTCGAACAACGTCTGCGTATTCCTCACCTTTCCCGTTGCGGACGGCGTGCTTGAGCCCTTAGCAAAGGTTATGCCAGTCTTGCTGTCCGTCTTCGTCTCCTTGCTCGCCTCGACGACCACCGCGGTGAGTCCGACAATGACGCCCACGAGAGCAAGCAGGATGAGCAAGAGAACTCCGCTGAAGATCGTGAGTCGCTTGGCTGTCTTCTTGGAGTCTTTGTAGAGCTCCGCACCACGAGCAAGCTCCATGGGCGCGACCGTTCCGTCACCGTCGACGTCGAACGCCTTGAGCGTTGGCTGGATTTCCTTCGGAAGAGTCTTGATGGCGATGGAGCCTTCCTTGTTCGCCTTCTTCAAGTCCGAATACACGGTGAGGATATCCGTGAGCTCGTCCATCTCGATCTTTCCATTTTTCTCGTCGTCAATCGCGTTCAGGAGCGGTTGCACCTTCTTGGGAAACGAAGAGACTTTGAGATAGGTCATCTCCGCAGACATGGGGTCAGGCAGTTCGTTCGGGTCGATGATGCCGTTTCCGTTGGTATCATATTGCGCGAGTTTCTCACGCAGTTCCGGCGGGCAGTCGGCGATACGAACGCCGTGCAGCACCTTGCGCACCTCGCCGAGTGCGTGGTTCCCAGCCGGAGTAGACATAAGGTTATGAGCTGAAGGGACAGGGTCGATGGAGAGCTGATGAAGTACTTCTTCTTCTTCGAGCGACGAGCGTTGCTGACGTATCTTCTGAGGAGATACCCAGGTGGTGACTAGCAATACTAAAAAAGGAGGTCTCCAAGGGCATGCACCAGCTGGCGCAAGATTCGCAAACTTGTAAGTTAACCTTAAGTAGTGCGATGAAGAAAAGAATGACGAAGAACACCACAGAACACAGACGTCACCTCGAGTACTCGACACCGCCTCACTGTTGCACACACAGGCTCTGTCTCTCGCTGTGCAACGCGGCGTCCCTCCTCATCCCCTGATGGAAATCCATCATCCACCGATCACGTGACTTGGTCCAAATTGCCCAATCAAGCGATCACGTGACCGTGCTGCGCTCCCATTGTCGTCAGCCACTGAGCGAATTCCACTACGGGTAAAGGTTTCCAGCGCTTGGATGGATGGATTCGCCAAGATTCGTTCGTTTGTTGCAGGCCTAACGCGTTGCACTTGACGATCAACGCGGCAGCGATCCGCATCATCCATCTCGATGGACTACCGTAGTATTTACCTCCTACATTCAACAAAAAAATGGGACGGACTTACAGGGCCGTTCAAGCGCGATTGGGATCCCTTCGTTGGTCGCAATGCTCGGCCCAGCCCCTCTGTTGGCTTTGTCCCTGACCTATCTCTGCCTCTTCTGCCCTCTCTTCTGCCTTCGTCCGTCCCGCGGCCTCTGCCCTCCTTCGCTTGTCTGACAGGCACCTGGGGCAACGCCCTCCTGCACATTCAAACGGGCAAGAGCCGCGGCCGCGGCCATGTCGTCGTCGTCGTCGTCGTCGTCGTCGCTCAGGTCAGCAAGGAGGTCGCGTGCCCTTGCCGATAGCTCAGCGCGATGACGTGGTGATGAGGGCGGTGAAGCAAGACGAGGTTGAGGCGGCAGCGCTTGTGCCGGGGCAGGTGCGCGCGGGGCAACCGGCTCGCCGAGAAGACGCGCCATTGCGTCGTCGTACTGCCACGTCATATCCGGCATCGTCGGTGAAGGTGGTGGAGCAGCTTGATCCGACGGCGGTGGAGGAGGAGGCGGAGCAGCTTGAGGCGGAAGCGGCGGCGGAGGAGGCGGACCAGCTTGATCCGACGGCGGTGGAGGAGGAGGCGGAGCAGCTTGAGGCGGAAGCGGCGGCGGAGGAGGCGGAGCAGCTTGATCCGACGGCGGTGGAGGAGGAGGCGGAGCAGCTTGATCCGACGGCGGTGGAGGAGGAGGCGGAGCAGCTTGATCCGACGGCGGTGGAGGAGGAGGCGGACCAGCTTGATCCGACACCGGTGGAAGAGGAGGCGGTAGAGCTTGAGCCACGAGCGAAGTTCCTGCAAGATCGTCGTCATCATCGTCGCCACTATCCTCTTCCTCGTCGACACCGACGTGGTTGCGGCCATCATCGCTGCTCGGATACTCGTCGTCAAGCTCGTCGAGATTGCTGCCGGCATCGTCTTCTTCGTCGCCAGCTTGAGCGAGTGCCCCATCATCTCCTTCGCCGTCGTCGTCAAGCACGACCGTCTGCACGTTTGCCGTGATGTTCCGCCGCGACAGCTCCCGCGAAGTGCGCTCGTGCACTAGCCCACGTGGCACGGTGTAGTTGTTGCCACCGTCATCTGCGAAGATCAAGTGTAGCAACTCTCGCTTCAACTTCCACAGATCACACAATTTTTCCTCGGGATAATTGTTATATTCATCTTCGACAATCTGCGCAAGTTCCTCCTCGTCGAAGGTCTTAGTCTTTTTCGAGACTTTCGCGCCGAGGCTATTGAAGAAAGCCAAGTCGTTCACGTTTGTGTCAGGCGAGCGCGGTGGTTGTTCGATGGTGACGATGCGCGGACCTCCCGCTGCCGGCGGCTCTCCGGCGGCCTTGAGGATGTCGGCGTTGCCCTTCTTAACGTGCGGCGTGGCGTTATCTTGCTGCACGGTGACGCAAGTTGCCCAAGGCATCTTCTCGCGTATGGCCGCAAAGACTTTGTCCTTCATGAACTCGGCGTATCGCGTGCCGTTCATGGTCACGTCTTTCTGGTACGCGTCACCCTTCTTCCGCTTTTTCGACGTGCGCTTCGCCACCGTAGTCTCCGATACTCTCCAAATCCCCACCAGGCCGTTGAACCCATGCTCCGGCCGCGGCTTGGCGACCGCGCACAAGAACATTACCTTGCTGATGTGCCGCTTCGACGACTTGATCGGCTTTCTTCTCGCGATGCGACCAGGCAGAATTTTAAGACGCCTTTTGTTATCCCACACATAGAACCACTTCTCATCTACGTCGACCCAATCATCATATGTGACATTTTGTGACACATGGTCTTCAGCCCAATTCTTTCTAGCCTCTCGGTGATCCTCTGTAAGAAAAGGTTTCGTTCGTTTATACACAAGCCTAACCTTGAGCCGCTTTTGTCGGGTTACGAGGCCGCGGGTGCAGGAGGGCGTTGGGGTTTTGGTTGTCCCCCTTCTTGCATGGTGAGGTTGTCGCGACGCCGCGTGGTGTGCGTGGCGTTGCACCGAGTTCGCGCGTAGCCTCGCCGTTCCCTGGTCGTTCGTGAACTTGAACCTGTTAATTTTCCCCCTGATGTTTGATCCCGTTCACCTTAAGTTCGTTGTCACCCACCTGAAGCTGCTGTAGTTGGGTCTATCTCACCCAGTTACACTCTTAATCGTCTCTCTCTCTCTCTCTCTCCTATGGCGCTCGACGCACGTCCCGTGCGTTAAAAGCTCGTCGCCAATGATTCTCCCTGCCGGCTCCGCCGCGGCCACAAGTCCCCACTGAACCGGGGCCTTAACCAGGGGTCCCCAAATCTCATCTAATCTAGATCTCTCCCCCTCCCCTTAAACCCCTACTCTCCCTCTCCTGGCGTGACAGCTGTCGCGACGCCGCGTGGTGTGCGTGGCGTTGCACCGAGTTCGCGCGTAGCCTCGCCGTTCCCTGGTCGTTCGTGAACTTGAACCCCCCACCCAGGTTGGTGACGACTAATGTTCAGCGGTATCCATGCTGCCGGCCGTGGATGGTCGTGCCGCAGGAAATGTCTCCATCCTCCCGCTTGTTTGCTGACCACCAGCCAGGAGCACCTTCGTCCCAGCTTGCCCACGGAAAGTCCCGTAACGAGCAAAAGACGATCCGCTCGACTCAACTCGTGTATCCAAGCCTGCCTGGCCGCCGTAGCCGATGTGAGGAAAGTTGGCGGTATGTGGAGACACGCAATCTCCTCCGCGTACTCGGCTGCAAGGGGTGCCAGCAAATCCAATAGTTTGAACCAGCAACTGCATACTACTCCTGGAATGCCCTCGGGTTGCTTCCTGCAGAGGTCCCAGAATCCCAGTTGCGTAGCATCTAAGTGAAGCTCGGCGGCGTGCTGTGGGTTCAGGTCGTTTGTGATGACGGTGTGCCCATGTTCTCGCAGAACCTTGGCTATGGCTCCCGTGCCGTTGGATGGCTCCAGGATCCACTTCAGCGCATCAAACTTCATCACCGTCAGCAGATCGCGAACATCCTGCTCCGACGTCTCTACCACCTCCAGATCGGCTACATGGTCTCTTCCTCCTGGCAATGCGGCAGCCATCCTTGAGACCTGATGCTTCGTAGTCCCTGGCATCAGTGCTTGCATCAGTAGGCTCAGCTCAACTTGGTTGCTACTCGGTTGCCTCCATTGTGGGAGAGCCAATGATTGCCTGTCTCTTGCCAGCGCTGCGTTGGCTCGTGCGGTTCGTTGTTGGTGCCTTCTGACTTCTGCAGATGTCATGGTCTCGTCATCCCCATCATCCCACTTGACATAGAATCGGTAGGGCGGGAACCTGTGCGGTTCGAAGTGTGCCACACCTCGGAACCACTTGAACCTTCCCGTCTTTGGGTTGCGGAACTGCTTGGCTAGCTGGCTCCCATCCAGCTTTCGCAACTCTTCTTCCCTCAGCTTAACTGCTGCGGTGTTCGGGGGTCGATACCCTTGATCCTCTCCCGGGCTTGTGCCATCGCTCCATTGCACTCCCTTGGCCACGCAATCGCCGCAGATCCATTCCGCTGGTGACCTGCGTATGCCCGCTTGCTCTGGGCTGAGGCATGCCAGATGCCAGTGCTTTTGGCAGGCAGTGCACTCCAACAGCTGGGTGAGTTCTCCTGATCCTTTGCAAGCCTCGCACTGTATGATCCTTCCTTCGTCAGTGACGATGCCTTAGCTCTATGAGCACAATTCCCCCTTCCTTTCCCCATTGCGGGCCCACCGGATTAATCCAGTCTGGACTTCCGGCTAGTCTCCTCCACTTCGTCCACTCGACGTTGCACAGCCATTGCCAATAAGTGTTCTGTCGATCATCCACCGGCTGTTCTCCTGTATCATGTTCCGCCTGAGCCTCTTCCATGATCGTAGTCGGTCCCGCCGCCAACAGGCCCAGCTCACCATCTCCTACCGATTCACTTAGAGCACCCCACAAGCCCCGAGTCGTAAGGCGCCCTCCCGGGTACCCTGCTTGGGAGTTGGGAGAGCGAGGCCGTGAGGCCGGCACTCTTCGAGTGCCAGGCGCTGCCGCGCGACGTTGGTTGAGCAGAAATTTTTTTTTTTCTACACAACACTGAGCCCAAACCTACCTTGTAGTCCCAGGTCTCAGGACCCATCCTAGCCGGGCGCGCTGCGCGCGCCCGGCTTTACTCTTCACAATCCCCTTCGGGAACTGAGACGTGAGGACTACAAAGTAGGAGGTACTCTAGTCTAATTATAAGGCTCATCATGGCAATTGGCTCATATGAGTCTCATCATCAGGGCATCAGGCGAGCCGCGAGCGTGAGGAACGGGACCCACGAACTTGAAGAACGGGCCAACGAGGGCGTGACGTGTGCCTGCTTCATTTCCTGCAGCCTTGATCAGAATCATTAGTACTACGATAGTACGAAGGATCATGGCATTCTTGCATGGAAGCGAGAAGCCTACTGTAACCTTAACTTATATACGAGGTTTTTTTTCCTACGAGGTGTTATTATTGCTGTTCGAGCTGTTTCTTTCGAGTTCCTCCCTCGAGCCTCGAGTTCAGACGAACGAACTCAAAGTAGAAGAACGAAGGTGCTCAAATAAATGGTGGAGGCTCAAACTCTCAAAGGAAAAAAGAACATTTCAGGTTCCGAAAACGACATTAAATTTTTTAATTCTTCGCCCCAATCATTCTTTGTCCCATCCCAAAAAACACTTAAGTTTCTTTCCTTAAGGACTTCTTAATCAGACCTTAAGAAGGCGTCACTTAACTTACTGTTTGCTTGTCTGTGTGAACGTGTGTGCACATGTCTCTGCACACGCCTCTGCGTGCCGCGGAGCTTGGTGGTGGGGGTGGGGGTGAGAGCTATGACGCGCCTAGGGGGGGTGCTCCCTCGGGATCGGGGGCGAACGGCCGTCTTGGCTCGTCTTGGGACGACTACGACGCCATCGAAGCTCCGGAGCGAGATAACCTCGCGGATCACCTCTCGGGTGGTCTCCCCGTTGGCTCAGGCTCAGGCTCAGGCGGCTCGGGCAGTTCAGGTGGAGGACTTTCGACGATGCGTGAACGTGCTCGTAGTTTCACCGAAGAAACCGCGCGATCCTTCAAGGATGGAATCACGCGCATGAAGAGGCGATTCAGCCGAGCCACCGCGAGACTGAAAGCGAGCTTAAGCACAAACGAGGAAGATACCATGTACGAACCTCTCGACGTCGCAAGCATACGGCAAAGCCCAAACCCGCACGTGGGACTTCCAAACACGACACTGCCCAGGAACCTTAACGACCTGCCGCCGAACAGCGCGCAGGCGGCGCGACAACGGGCAGCCTTCCAGCGCCAAATGGTCGAAGACGATGAGGCAGCCTTAGCTGCGGCAATAGCCGCAAGCCTCGACGACGCGTCCATCGCAGCCAGCCTCGACGGAACGACGCCGCCGACGTCGACGTCGACGGAGCCTGAAGCGCCGCGCCCAAGACGTGCCGCTAGGGAACAAGAAAACAAGTCCAACGAGGAGATACTCGTCGAACACTTGGAGCTATGCAAAGAGCTCGTCGGGCTGCTGTGGGAAGCGCTGGCGCAGCTTCCGGCGGAGTCAGAGTGGAGGATTGAGGCGGCAGACTATGCCAGAACGGGACGTGGGCAGTTGGGAGGCATGCTCAACGAGTTTGCCGGCGACGCGAGCGTTAGCGAAGCGTCGCTCTCGTCCGCGTTTGAGATGCTCGAGTCGCTCGACGAGACGATTGAAGCAAACTTCTTGTCTGCCAAACAGGAACTCGATGAGAGGAAGGCTGCGAAAACAGCGGCGAGAGCAGCCGCGCAGCAGTCGAACGACGGTGGCCTTTGCCTCGGCTTGGAAAACCTCGTCGTGGACGGATCAGCTCCCGTTACACCAGTCGCCAATCCTGCTGCTCCTACCGCCGCCACGGCGGCACCAAGCCTTGGAAATGGCTTGGACGAGCTGATTAACATATCTGTGCCCGTAACCGCTCCAGCGGCCCCTCCTCCCGCCGCAGGTGTCGGCGGCGGCCTGGACGCGCTGCTTGACGTATCCGCTCCAGTGGCCGCCTCAGCCGCTCCTCCTCCCGCCGCAGGTGTCGGCGGCGGCCTGGACGCGCTGCTTGACGTATCCATGCCGCCTGTTGCCACCCCAGCCGCTCCAGCGGCGCCTCCTCCCGCCGCCGCATCCGAGCCGAAGGACGTTTGGGAGCAGCTCCAATCCCTGAAGTGATATTTTTTTGTTGTTGATGATTGTAATCGATCAGAATCAGGTGTTTATCTTACTTTATTATATGTATTATGTGGCTGGCTGTGATGTTGATGTGATGTGTCTGATACACTGACGAGGGAATCGTTGAAATATGTCACGTCGTGGAAGCGCGCCTCGTCTTGTCACTCACATGCAGCTGACCGTACAGTAGCTAGCTAGCGTGTTGGTTCTGTGCTGGCGGTATTCGATGAGAATGAGGAGTACGTCGGCCATAAGGAAGACTCTCCATTCTTTTCGACGATTGCCTTCATCAGTCGCTCGTCGAACTCGTCCAACGCAAGAGCTTGCTTGCTGAATCGAACCTGTTTCATTCCAGATGCTTCAGATGGCGGATGGACGTCCTCAGCCAACGGCGGCAACACGCTTACTGTCGCTGACTCGCTGTCGTTGAAGCTCAGCAAGCTCACGCTGTCCAAGTTGTCGTCATGCGTCTCAGGAAAGCGAAATGAGCAGAGCTGCACGCCCTGCTCATCATTTTGCTGTGATAAGTTGACGGCCGTGCCGTCTCGCGGTTGCGTCGAGAACTCTGACGTCATCGGGAGTACCGTGTTGTGCTTGGGCGTAAGCACCACCGGCAGTGGTGTTGCCACGCACTGATGGTTGAGAGGATCCATGTCGACAACCGTCGCTGTCATATCGCCGTCAGCGCCATCCTGAGTTCCAATCTGATTCTGGCGTATGTAGCGCACGACGAGCATGGCATATGTACCTGCAAATGAGATGCCCACCAGAGCTGCTCCGCCAATCACGGCATACTTGATGATGTGGTTCGATCTATCGTCGCGACGATTCGCCGACGTTCCCGACGGGATGATGCGGACATTGACTGCCGGCGGGAACGTCGACTTTGCCGTCTCTGTCGTCGTCGTCGTCGTTGTCACCGTTTGTGCCAACTCGGGCTCCGCGACTTCTCCGTACATCTCTTTCGAGAAGAAAGTGCCAGTCGCGTGCTTGCGATTTTTGCCGTGGTAGTGCAGCTCGCTCGTCTCTGACTGCAGTCCCCATGCCATGACGAAAGAGACGGTAGCGTTGGCATCGACAATTTGCACGTCGTCGTCCGTGCCTCTGCCGGACGTCTTGAGTTTGCGCGTGACGACGCACCACACGCCCGTTCCGGCTCCAACACCACCCTCGACGAGCGTCCAGTCGTTGACGTCCTCCTCCTTCGGCGTTCCATGTCCCTCTGCCGGCGCGACGTAGTCACGGGCAGCCACGCTTCCTCGTTTGTTATGGCAAGCGACGATGTCCGCACCTGCCATGGCGGGGGCACTGGGGTTGACGCCGAAAGCGACGTAGGCGGACGTGGTTGCCATGGCGACGGTGACGGTATCTCCCGTTGGATCAAGTCTCCAGAATGCGGCGGCGGCGTTCGCGTGGTTCTCTTCGAGGCTGTGTGCCTCTGCGATATGTTCCCTATTCATGGCAGAGACGTTAAATGGCAGGGCGAACGGCAGCGTGACTCCGCTGTGCAGGTGCTGGCGTAGTTGGCCGTGGTGGTGGTTCGTTTCGTGGTGGAATGACCGCGCTGCGGCCCACTGGATGTTGAGCGTGCACACAGCGACAAATAGGAACGTCGCGACCGAGAGCAGTCCCCCTCCCACTGCGCCGTACGCGGCTGAGAGAATCCTCACACCGCTTCTTCCGGTGCACTTTCTCCTCGTCTTCAGGGCAAGTGCACGTCGAACAGCGCGTATGAATCGCGACGGCGTGTGCGTGCGTTTCCCACCACTAGCGGCTGCCCACTGCGGTAGGGAGTTGGAGCGAGAGCGTGTAATCCGTTCCTGCGTCATCACGTCGCTGGAGTCGCCAAATGGGAGGAAGGATGGTGAGCCGAGCACCGCATCAGCACCTGCCCTATTTTTTGGAAGCTGAGAATTCCCGGGCCCTTGCAAACCAGTGGAACCAACCACAACGCAAGGAGACGAGTGGCCGGACGCCATCACGCCTTAAGGCTTGGCCTTAAGGCGTTAAAGTAAAACTGACAAGGATTAAAAAGCCAGTGGTGCAAGTGACCTGCTGTGATGGTTGTCACGTAGAACTACTGTATGCGTGCTATGCGTGCTATGCGTGCTTGCTCAAGTGAAAGTGCTCTTGTGATCTTGATGGCGCGTTCAAACGTCCCCATCAGTGATGGCCCCCCCCCGGGGTCAACCACGTGGCAGGCGGAAAGTTCCCCCGGTGCAGTGCGTCCGCCAACCACACCACACACGGGAATTCTATGTACACGGGAAACAAGGGGGAAACAAGGTAGGGTACTGTAATTAAAATACGGGGTTCGGAGTAAAATTAATTCGGGGTTTGCTACGAACCACCTTAAGAGTAGGCAAGAACCGGCAAGTCCTACGAGGCAGTTAGGGGATTGGATGTCGACTGCTTTTCCCGTTTTACATAGAGGTACATAAAGGTTTACATACTGCGAGACTGCGAGAAAAGAGTGTACAGTAAATTGGCTCATCTCTGGCACTTTTGTCCGGTGTCCGGTGTAGGATTGAGGATTCCGCCCCCCTCAGGGAGCTCCTGAGCTCCTGAGGTGCTCCTCAGGAAAAGGGGCAGGCAGGCAGCGACGAGGCCGGAAAACTCAAAACCGTGACCATAACTACATATCAGTGGTGCCTACGATAGACTAGGCTGGTAGTCTAAGTAGGTCAGTGCATAGGCGTGATGCCGGCCGGCCTGGCACCTGTCAGATTCCCTGTGTTGCCATAGGCGTGGCAACAGGCACAAGTCTGCAAGGGGCAACTTGAGGCAACTTGTGCTTCGAAGGTCGAAAACAAGCTCCGGATTGATGTGATTGATGTGCAGTGTGCTTGCACGCAACCTATGTATGCACGGCTAACCCCTTTCCTTTCCTTTCTCAGCTCGTGTGTCCTGTACTGTGTACCGGCGGCCACATACATCAAAACACATACGTCTCCCTCCCCCCATCAATCAATCACACCTCCAGTGGTGACGAGTCCCATCACTCAGTAACAGGTGTGTGTGTGTGTCTTGTATTGTGTGTGTTTCTTATTGTCGTTTTCTGTTCAGTTCTGTTATATCTGTGTTATCTTTGTCTTTTAGCGCTTCACTTTAAGTTATGCTTATCGAGCACGAAGTGAAGCGCGACCCGTCGAAAGACTTGAACGTGACTTCGTTGGCGCAAGACACCAAGGCGTGGAAGTCGAAGGGATTCTACAGCACAAACACGCCGAGGTTCCCGCGACGAGTTCCTGGCAAAACCAACGGGTCGTTCTTGAACAACCTCCCAGGACGAGGCGAGGATGCCCAATACAAGTTCTACGACGCCAAGCCGGACTTGTCGAACAGGGTGGACAGAACCAAGGAGGTGTACGCTGTCGTGCACAACAAAAGCAGAAAAGACGTCGACTCGCGTGCCAAACTCGCGGGAAAACAGGACGTGCGATACGACTCCGTCAAGGACAGCTACCCTGTGCCCATCGGGCCGGGAACGTACGTAAGCACAGAGGAGGAACGCAAGGTGGCGGGAATCCGAGTCGAGACGTCGCCGCTGCCGTCAAGCCCAAGCAGGTGCTTTCTCAGCCCAGGACGCGAGGAGAAACCGGCGGAGGATCTCCCGCCCATGTCAGACACACTCAGCCGAGACTCCAAGTCGTGGATCTCAAAGGGGTACTACTCTGCGCGCACCGACCGATACAAGGGGCCGACGTGGCCCAAGGCGAAGTGGGAGGGAACGTTCCGCGAGAAGGCTGGACTGCGCGGTATGAATGCGCGCCAGGATACACCCGCGCTTCACAAGGTGTACTCGGACGCATCCGTGTCGTCATTCTTCAGCGCGCCTAACATGAACCTCACCGGCGGCTATCGATCGCGCAGACCTGGCAGCCCCGAGTTTGTCTCCAAGTCGCCTCGCCTGGCGCTGCTCCCAAACTTCCGGCATAACGACTTCCGCCTGCGCGGCGCCGAGGGCGCGCGCGGCTCTCTCGGCGCCACGGAGACGATCGGACCTGGAGGCTACTTCCTCGACATGGAGGCTTGGGCAAATCTGGCGCTGGATCCGCAGACGTCGTCCGCGAGCCGCACCACTGCCACGGCGCTTGGCGCGTCCGCGCTGTACCGGAGCACGGGACCCGGTTCGCCACGGCGCGCAGTCTCCACCGCGCCGGCGAATGCGCTGCTTTCTCCGAGGTACATGACGTCAACGGGTCCTCACTCGCACACGTTCTCGGCACTCGGTCGATTTTACCCGTACCGCAACGGCAACACGAGCCCGCGCAAGGACAGCGCGCTGTCGAGGACGTGGTAGAACTTACATTTTTGCTGGGAGCTTATTTAGAAGTGCGCTCAAGCATTCGCGACAACGCGACGAACACTTCACTTGCAGTACTTGATTATTTTTTATCCATTCACGAAACTCATGATGCTGTAATGCAGTACGAACAAAGTGTCGCTCGAATTTTTCTTTTGAATTGAACTTCTTTACAAATTACTCCTCACCGTGCCAGCTCCAGATACTCACGGCGACCGTGCACAGTCGTTCATCCAGCTCTGCGCCCGTGCCTGGGAGGTGCACCCGGCGTCGTCGGATTCGGCGTCGGATTCGCGCCGCGGAGCGTCTCCTTGACGGACCACGTGCCTTCGCCGACGACGTCGCGCGCGCCGTGCAAACTGCCGTACATCGCCTGCTCGCCGAAGCGCTGCATGCGCGCGCCAGAGCCCGTCTGCGTCTGAAGAGTGGGCAGCGCCGCGCTGTCTGTGCTGTAGTGCAAGGTGGACGCACCGCTGTTCGTGTTCACCCGTCTTCCGTAGCTCGGTACGCTTCCAGCTGCGCCCACGCCTGTGGCATTGGCCGCAAAGGCGTTTCCAGGCGCCATGCGAGGCACGTACATTTCGCGCAGGTTGTCCTCGGGGAGCAAGCCGTGTCTGTCGCTATCTTTGCCAAGTTCCTTGCGCAGCATGCCTTGCCACTCGTTGTTGTCTGCGCTCTTCAGGCTTGCCGCGAACTGTTTGTCCTTCTCCCACTCATCTGCCATGCGTTCCTCCATTTCGCGCAGGTGCACTTCAAACTCGCCTTTTTTCGCCGCGTCACCAATGATAAGGTCGATGACGTGTTCAGCGCACTCTACGGGTTCGCAGACACCCTTGAGGATGTTGTTGAGAATCCTGTCTTCGAGCGACGCGTTTGGGTCACTCCACGGGTCCACGGGCTGTTGTTGTTCGTCGTCGTCGTCGTCGCCGCCAAAGTTTTGCTTGGATCTTCTCTTTGCCAATTTTTTCTCGCGTTCTTCTCGTTTCCGCCGTTCGGAAGGAAGTTCGTACTTCGACGCCTTTTGTTTCGTTTCCTCCTCCTTTTGTTTCGAGGCTTGATACGCCGCTTCGAGCGCGTCCTGTTCGTCTTCGTCCTCGGACTCTTCTAAGAAAGCGGCAAAGTCGTCGGATACGTCCTCGAGTCCCTGCCGCGCCTTTCCTTTGCGCACAGCCGCAGACGACGGCCGGCGAGGGGGCAGGACGCGTGATTGAGGTTGTTGCACAGACATTTCGCAAATGGCAGGGAGGGCCGCGCGTTTTCCTAAATGAGGGAATCAACCAATATTAATCCTCCGCCTTGTTTTTTTTTAAGCTTAGAAATTATATAAAAATAAACAACTTTAATGCAACAACCCTAATTCTGAAACCCCTTGGGGTGGAAGCTCTTGCATCTCCTAATTCTGAAACCCCTTGGGGTGGAAGCTCTTGCATCTCCTAATTATTTGCTAAGTCGGAGCTACAGGTCGGGGGAGGGGCGCCTCATAACGGAGATTTTGGTCGGAGGAGGGGCGCCTCATAACGGAGATTTTGGTCGGAGGAGGGGCGCCTCATAACGGAGATTTTGGTCGAAGAAAGAATGGAACATCCCCCCTTTTTTTGAACGCCCTTGGGCAATTGACAGATGGATGGGGACACCTTGGTCGGTGGCTACAGGTCGGTGGAGGGGGCGCTTCATGGGGAGTTTGAAAAATTGCGGGATTGTTCGGGGCCAGAGGTCGGGCAACCTTTTTCTCCATCGGCAACCTTTTTTTGATCGGGGCTCCAGGTCGGAGGGAAGTGGGCAAATTTTGTTGGTCGGCGCCAAGGTCGGGAGGCATTGCCGCTCATCGCGCCTTTGTTGCGAGGGTCTCCAAGTCGGACGGAGAGGTCGGCATTTCGGCAACATCTTTGTTGGTCGGGGCTCCAGGTCGGTGGGGGAAGGGTGGGTGGCATGGGTGGATTCGCAGTTCGGTGGGATGGGTGGTGTAGTCGAGGAGGGGGAATGTCTCTAAAAAATGGGGGTTTCAGCTCTAGGCCCCCGGCCACCTTATTATTTGCTAAGTCGGAGCTACAGGTCGGGGGAGGGGCGCCTCATAACGGAGATTTTGGTCGGAGGAGGGGCGCCTCATAACGGAGATTTTGGTCGGAGGAGGGGCGCCTCATAACGGAGATTTTGGTCGAAGAAAGAATGGAACATCCCCCCTTTTTTTGAACGCCCTTGGGCAATTGACAGATGGATGGGGACACCTTGGTCGGTGGCTACAGGTCGGTGGAGGGGGCGCTTCATGGGGAGTTTGAAAAATTGCGGGATTGTTCGGGGCCAGAGGTCGGGCAACCTTTTTCTCCATCGGCAACCTTTTTTTGATCGGGGCTCCAGGTCGGAGGGAAGTGGGCAAATTTTGTTGGTCGGCGCCAAGGTCGGGAGGCATTGCCGCTCATCGCGCCTTTGTTGCGAGGGTCTCCAAGTCGGACGGAGAGGTCGGCATTTCGGCAACATCTTTGTTGGTCGGGGCTCCAGGTCGGTGGGGGAAGGGTGGGTGGCATGGGTGGATTCGCAGTTCGGTGGGATGGGTGGTGTAGTCGAGGAGGGGGAATGTCTCTAAAAAATGGGGGTTTCAGCTCTAGGCCCCCGGCCACCTTATCACCCATGGAGCCCTTTGCACACCACAGCGCCACACCGGATCCACCGGTTTTTGATACCTTTACCATTTGAGTTGTGGTTTTCTTAGTTCTTAGATGCGACTTGCTCTTAAGAGGTGGTCATGAAGGTGGTTCTTGCAAGACCTATCATAGAGGTGGTCATGAAGGTGGTTCTTGCACGAGTGGTTCTACCTTACACTCTTACAGTACTTTCTTTGCCCGTTCGTTGTGGTTCTTCGCGGAAGCCGATTAGCCTATGTAAGAACTAAGTAGGCCTCTGTATTAAGGATTCTGGCAAGGATTCTGGAACCTTAAGGTGTTTTTGTATGTAACTTGTAAGGTGATTGAGGTGGTCAAGAATACTCAAAACTGGACTCAAAAGCAACGCCCGAACGCGAACGCGAACCGGCAAGCTCTTGCAAGCTCTTCTTGCAAGGAACCACTCCAGGCTCAAGCACACCTCTCAAGCACTCCATTTAAAAAGCGGCCCATAGGGGAGCGAGTGTCATAGTTGGTGGGGGGAGGTCATACCATTAACTTTAACCGGAGGGAGTGTTCTCGGAGGCGAAGGGTTAGGGTTAGGGTTAGGGTTAGGGTTACGGTTAGGGTTAGGATTGGTCTCTTCGAAGTCCTCTTCTGAGTTCCTTTCCTCTGGGAGGGTTTTTTTTTATCTTTTTCACTCCGCCTCATTTTGTTTTTTTGTATTTTTTGCTTGCTATAGTCTAGCTACTTAGTGTAGACTTGGCCATGCCTGGTACTATGTCGCAGGCGTTGCGTGTCGTCCACCTGTACCGTGCAGTGATACGCGACCTGCAGCCGTACACGACGAACAGATGGATGTGGTTCGCAGAGGTGAGTGAGTGTGTGTCCTCAGGACAGTTTTTGTTAGGAGGAGAACTTCGATTTGGCTTTCTTTGGCTTTCTTTGGCTTTGTGTTTTTGTTTGGCTTGGGTGTTGCTCCTTGTTGTTGCGCCTGTTTGTCTTTGTCTTGTGCGCCTTGTGCGCATCTTCTTCCTTTCGACTCACGCATCTCGTCTTGCCCTTGCTCCGCTCACAGAAGGAGAAAATTCGCGCGCGTTTCGAGGCGAACCGCCACCTGACGGACCCGATGCAAATCGAAACGACGCTCAGATCGGGAGAGGCGGAGTTTCAGAAGTGGAGGCACCCCGACCCGTACACGACACCTTACTTATTCGGAGGCTCGAGGTACATGCGCAACCCGCCGATGCCCGCGGACGGGAGCATTTCCATGGCGTTCGACTTTGGGCGCGAGGCGGGCACTTGGGACCCCAGGGACACGCCAGCCACCGGCCACCACCACTAAACTAAAACTAAAAGTAAAACATGATTTGTCGTCGCCATCTCAACGAAGCGCGCATCATCTGTCGTGACAGCCGTAGACCTCGCTTTTTCCTTCACGAGGGCCCGGGGGTGTCTTCTGCTAACCCTAACCCTAATCCCCTCCCTGCCCTCCTCTTTCCCTTTCTGGTCTTCAGTCGCCATGCTCCTCCCGCGCCTCCCGCAGACGTCGCCTCTCTACGCGCCCTCGCCCGCGCTCTTGCGTTTGCTGGAAACGTCGCGCGTCGTTCTGGGATCGGCGTCAGCCTCGCGCGCCACCATCCTCAACCAGGCGTCCGTTCCGTTTCGGGTACTGAAACCCAACATCGACGAGAAGGCGATCAGATTTAGCAATCCTGTCGAGCTCGTGTCGGCACTCGCAAGGGCGAAAACACAAGCGCTGCTCGACATGAAGCCCGAGTGCGACTTCCTCATTGCGTGCGATCAAGTCGTCGTGTGTGACGGAGAAATCTGCGAGAAGCCAGAGTCCAAAGAAGAAGCCACGGAGAGATGGCGCGCGTACAGAACACACCACCCGTCAACGGTGGGCAGCATCCTTGTCACGCACATGCCCAGCGGACGGCAAAAGTTGGCTGTCGACAAAGCCGTGATTAAAATCAAACCTCTGTCTGATGAAGATATACAAGCGCTCGTCGACGAGGGTGAGATTATGTACTGTGCCGGCGGTCTCATGGTGGAACACCCCTTGGTGGCGCCGAACGTCACACAAATCGAGGGCGGGATCGACAGTGTGCTCGGCCTCGGCATGGCGACCGTGGAAGATCTCATCTTATCCGTTAGTGGCGCTGAAGATTGAAGTCTAATTGTATTATCCATGAGAAGTAAAAGAAAGGATAGCATTACTCCTTTTTTATTTTCACTAAGAACTAAGTTCAACGCGAAACAGCACACATCTCAACGTCCTCCTCCAGAAGAATTTGAACGCACACAAGTCGTTCACAATCACCCACCCACACGTCAAAAAAGTCTTACTTCGGGTTAGCTGCATCCTTCGCCTTCTTTTCCGCGACGGCAGCTTCCTGAACAAGTCGCTGAATGTCCGTCTGCGACTTCGCACTCGCCTCCGCGTGCTGCACCTGCGACTTGAGTGCGAGAAACTTGTCGCGCGACGTAACGAGCTTGTCGAGGTCTTCCATCGCCTCAGGCCCGAGCTCCTCGAGCTCCTGAGGACCAAGAAACAAACCCCACGGCACGCCGTTGTACTTCTCCGCGTGGTGCAGCGTGTGTGCGGCAGCCACACGCTTCATGTAGGGAACATCTGCGATCGGTCCCACGGGAAAGCGACGGTGAACGAGCCCGTCGTGCACGAACATGTACCCAATACCAAAAAGCGTGATTCCAAGTCCTGCGCCGAAGCACGCGCCCGCGAAGATTCCCTCGTGCAAAAACCCGTACGCCGTCAGAGCCATGGCAACGGGCGCGTTGATGACGGCAAAGATGTCGTTCGCTTCGAACATGCCCTCGCGCGGCCTGTGGTGGCTTTCGTGGTAGTTCCACCAAGCATCGTGCCAGAGCTCGCGGTGTGCCCATCTCGCCCACATCTCCATGCCCACCGCGCCTCCCGCTGTGAGCATGAGAGACGCAAGCAGCTCCTCCGCGGCAACTTCCGTTCCTTCCGTGGCGGCGTGCATTTCGAATCGAAAGTACGTCGCGAGCGTGGCTGCAGAGACGAGGCCGAGCGTCGACAGGAAGGCTGCGACTTCGTACGAGTCCTTCTCTTGTCTTGTGTTTCGTGCGGGTTTATTTTTTCCGGAGTCTGAGGACGGGTTTGGGCGATAGGCATCCTTGTTGAACTTGCGTCCTCCTTTGCTTGAGGATGCCGGCGGCTTGAGCCTGTTGACGACGAGCGTGGTGACACGCCGCTTGCTCTTTTTGCTCGCAGCTTTATTTTTCCTGGAAGTGAGCGTCGTTTCGGACGAGTCTGTGGTGGTGGTTGGCGTATCTGTGGTTGCGGATGCGCACGCGGCGACTTCCCTTGACGTGGATGATGTCCCCGACGACGACGACGACGACGGTGTTGGTGTTGGTGTTGGTGTTGGCGACGACGCTGCTGTGGATCCGCCCGTGGTTGCGTTCGCGCGCCATGCACGCAGATTCATCTTCGTCGGCCTGGCTGTGCGCGCGAGCCACGGCAGAGCGGGTATGGTCGCGCCGACGAATCCGGCGTTGTTATTTGCGTGAGTTTTGGGCCACGCCGTGGAGATGCCTGCAACGGCACCTGACGTCGATGCCTGGCACAGCCCTGCTGCGGGCGTTGACGAAGATGCTTGAGAGGCACGAAGACAAGGAAAGTGGAGGGAAGAGCGCCGACATGACGTCATACCCATAGAGTTGCGACCAGCAGGGGCAGGCCGAGCAGCAGGAGTAGAAGAAGTTAAAGTTGGCACGGACATGACGCAGTCAGTGGAGTAGTCTGAGGGAGTGGAGAGGCAGATCGGTGGAAAAAAGGGCACAGCACAGCACGGCCCACTTTTGGTATTTGTGGCGTTGGGGGCGTTTGCTTTCAAGGGTGGCAAACGGGTATCCCCTTTTGCATTTGCTTTTGGGTTTGGTGCAGCCCCCGGGATTCGGGAAATTGAGTTCCCCCCAGCCCCCCCTCCCAGGTCCCCCCCACCAATTCCCAACACCAGGTGCAACCACACCCAATGGTTTTGTACTTTTGTCCCTGTCCAAGGATCGCGCAAAGATAGAAAGATGCCAGCCTGGTTGGGGTCCGGGGTCTGGTCAAGGGCATATTAATCCCTAATCCTGGATTAATACAGTATGCCCTTGGTCGGGTTTGTTTGGGGGGTTTCGTTTCGTTTTGGTCGGGGGTTCTCCCCAGGGGGTTCCCTCCGTGGACTCAGTTGCTTGTCTTTACGTGGTTAGGGTACAGTAACGCCTTATGTATGTAAACCTTATGTATTGTGTTAAAAGGTACTTAAGAGTCACTTTGGTGTTGGCAAGGAAAGGAAATGAAAGGAAATTGTTTTGGTTTGGTTTGGTTTGTGCGTGCTTCATGCTCCATCTTACTGCAATATACATACAATAAGGTCAGGTACCCTATTCACACAACACACAAATACGAATTTTATCCACACACACACACACACACACACAACTCCCACACACACACACGCACGCACACGCACACGCACGCGCACACACACTTCCCACACAATCAATCAATTGCAATTGCAATTGCACTGCACCCTCGCTGCCCAGCTCTAAAATGTGCATTCGGTTTCTCTACTTCTTCGTCAGCTCGCTCACCTTCGCCTCCGCCTTCTCCGCTCGGCTCTTGAGCTCATCCACCTGCTTCTCCAATTCAGCAATGCGATCCATGTGCATCTTTGTCACCTCCTCGCTTTCCAGCGTATCAGCACCCGCGGCACGGGATGCAAACCTGTCGAAAACTGAAGTGTCCGGAATAGGAATGAACTTGCCCAGGACAGCAAGAGGCATGGCCAAGCTTCCCACGGCAACGCAAATCAACCACTGCTGCCAACTGAGGGGAACTGTGTTCGCAAATGCTCCGAGAAGCTCCACCAAAATCACCTGACATACGCATGTAATTACGATGATGTTGACGAAGTACGAGTTGGCAAAAAAGCCGTCCATCACGTTCAACTCCTCCATGCGCCGAGCATTGATCTCGTTGAATATCTGGCAAAACACGAACGTGTTGAAGATGATCGAGTTGAGCGTTCGTGTGTCCGTCTGCTCGAGGGACTCGTGATGCGTCAGCTTCACTTTGTTCATAATGCCATCGTCGCCAGCCACCATCTTGTACTTCACCTCCTCCAAGCCCCAAAGTTCGTAGCCCGCAAACACGTAGATGAACAAAACCACGAGCTGGAATGCTGCCTGCACCAAGATGTTGCGCCACATCACGGGAGAAATCAGAGGCTCCGTGCGGCCGTAAGGCTTGCGATTCATCAGCTCCTCGCGAGGTGGCTCCGTCGCAAGCGCTAGCGCACCCATTGTGTCCATGATGAGATTCACCCACAGCAGCTGCACCGCGTTCAGGGGAACGTGGCCGAGGACAATCGCCGCGATGAAGTTCAGCGTCAGCGCGACGATATTCACCGTAAGCTGGAATTGAACGAATTTCTGAATGTTGCTGTACACCGAGCGTCCCCAGCGAATGATGGTGGAGATACTCGCAAAGTTGTCGTCGAGCACGACTATGTCCGAGCTCTTCTGTGCCACCTGCGTGCCCGCTATGCCCATGGAAAGGCCAATGTCAGCCTCCTTAAGGGCGCGCGCGTCGTTCGTACCATCGCCCGTCACACCCACCACATCGCCGAGGTTTCGAAGCATGTGAACGAGGTCGTACTTGTCCGAAGGACTTGAACGTGCCATCACCTGCAGCTTCTCAAGTCTCGGGCCAAAGCGCGCGAGGCGCTCCGCGTTGGTCATCTTGCGGAATTCCGCACCCTCCACCGCCATGCCATCGTCGCTGAGGATGTGGCACTCGCGAGCAATCGCCTTCGCCGTAGTTACGTTATCGCCGGTGACCATGCGAACGACGACACCCGCACGCTGGCAGCGAAGCACAGCCTCAGGAACGCCGGGACGGCAAGGATCCTTGATTCCCACGAGAAGCAGAAGCGTGAGCCCCGAGTCGGGGAGTTCGTCGTCCTCGCCGAACGTCGTTCCGCTCGGGCACGACGTGTACGCGACGCAAAGCGTGCGCAATGTACCCGCAGCCATCTCCGCGATGAGATCCAGAATTTCAGTCCGGCGCGCCTCCGACATCTCCTGCTCCGACCCATCCTCCTTCAGCTCCTTGCTGCACATTCCCAAAATAATTTCACTCGCACCCTTCCAGTGAACGCGGACGGCACCCGTCGCGTTCTTCATCGCGGTGCCCGAACGCTTCTTTGCGCTGTTGAACGGATCCACCTTCAACTTCTCCAGACCACCAGTCACATCATCGAAGATCAGGCCCAATGCCACGCCGTAGCGCAGGATGGCAACCTCCGTCGGCTTTCCGGTAATCACGGGCTCGCCGTTAGACGTTTCGTCCGGCGGGTACACGATGCCTTCCGCGTTGCCGAACAAGCTCTCGCCAATGAGCGCGACCGCATCCTTCGAGAACGATGCGACGTCATTCGCGGGCTTCCCCTTGTCGTTCTGCTTGTCGAGCACCTTTCCGCCTGCCATCGCTCGCGTTACTGTCATGTTATTTGTCGTCAGCGTGCCCGTCTTATCGGAACAAATCGTCGTGGCACCTCCCATCGTCTCGCAAGCCTTGAGGTGGCGCACGAGCGCCTGGTCATTCATCATCTTCTTCATGCTGTATGCCAAGCTCAGGGTGACGGCGAGCGGCAGACCCTCAGGCACAGCGACGACGACGATGGTAATCGCGATGGCAAAAATCTCAAGAATGGTTTTTGCGTCGTCCTTCGTGCTGCCATCCTGCACCACGGTGACGATGAAGCGAGCCATGAGGACGATGAACACCAGAATAGCAACCCCGAGGCCGAGCTTGCCGATATTCGTGGCAAGGCCGCTGAGGCGGATCTGCAGCGGCGTCTCGTGGCTGTCGTCCGCCGCCTCCTCGAGCGCTGTTTTCTGCTCCTCGAACTGCTCCTCCGAGATCTCGCCAGACTCCTTCTGGCGCTCGAGACGCTCAATCTGGCCGCTCACCGCGTCCGGGTCCGTGCCGCTCGCCATGAGCCGTCCCCACTCCGTCTTCGTTCCCACGCACGTCACGAGGAACTTGCCGTAGCCGTCAGCCACCTTCGTGCCGCTCAGCATGAATGGGTCGAGCGCGTGGCTCTTCTTGACGAGCAAGCTCTCTCCCGTCATCGACGACTCGTCGATGGCGAGCTCCTGCGCCTCAATGAGCACGCCGTCGGAGCAGATCTGGTCGCCCGTCGCGAGCGTCACCACGTCGCCAGCCATGAGGTCGTACAGGCTGATTTTCTTGACGGTGCCGCCACGGACGACGCTCACCTCGATGTCCTTGTTGCGCGAGTCGAGGTCGCGGAACTGCAGGTCCTGCTGGTAGTCGTTGACGGCGGTGACGGTCACGACGATGATACACGCGAACAGGATGCCCGCGCCCTCGTACCACCCTTCGGCGGGATCCTCGATGAGCATGCCGGCGGGCAGGCTGCCGACGCCGCACATCACGAGAATGAGCAAGGTGGTGTCCTGGCATGCGTCCCACACGTACTCCCAGAACTGTTTGGGAGGCTGCTCCGGGTACGTGTTCGTGCCGTACACCTCCTTGCGGGCCGCGTGGTCTTCCGCGCTCTCGGGTACGCCAGCCTTCGTGTCCGTCTTGAGGAGGTTTGCGATGCCAGTCACGCCACCCAGGCCGTCGAGAATCGCCCGGTTCTCCTCGCCGTGCGGCAGCTCGAGCATCGTCTCAAGCTTGTCAGGCGACAGCCCGAATCCGTGGTCGTCGATTTTGATGGTCACCTGCTTGCCGCCTGTTGTCGAGTCGTCTGGCGTGAACGCCGGGTCCTTCACCCAGCTCGGGCGTCGAAAGCTGCCTCCCGGCCCGCTCGACTCGGACGACTTTCGGCTGAGCGGCGTCTCGCTTCCTCGCCTCGAGCGTCCCGCGAACGCGTCGCCGTCGCTCGCGTTTCGAAATCGCCGAGCTGCATTTCTCACGAGCGCCACCTTCTTCCAGTGTTCCTTTGCGCGCTCCGACGCCTCCGGTTTGTTCGCGCCGCTGTCCGCCATGCTACTGACGTTTGTTTCCGCCGCAGACGAGCTTGTGTCGACGTGCCGTTGTTTGCTTTCGTCCTCCAACTCGTCGTCGTCGTGCACCAGTGCAGGTAGCACGCGTGCCCTGGACGACGCCCTCGGAGACCTGGGAGACGACGTCTTACTAAAGACGGCCAACTTATACAAGACTATAACGAGCTAATAGGAAGTATCGGCGGCGAGGACACGTATATATGTAACCGCAGAGAAAGCGCGCTAAGGTTAGAGTAGTATAGGTATACACGATGAGGGTTTGGCACGTTTGGAGAGGCAGTTTGCCGAAACCTTCAAAGTTCTTGATTGACACATGATGACCTCTTTCTTCGTCTTCTTCATCGTCTTCTTCTTCTTCTTCTTCGTCTTCGTGGTGGTGGTTTTGCTCTCCTTATTGTGTTGTGCCACTTGTGCGTGCTCTGTCCGTTGTACATAGTTCTATCCCGAGAAAAACTCTGGAATACACACACTTCAGGCCGTTGGTAGACGGCCTTCCACTGCTCAGTTTGCCCTGCGGTTTTTTTTGCTAGAAAGTACTCGCAAAACTACACATGGGAATAACTCGGTTTATCCACGCGATAAGTGCAAGGTGGTGCAATAAATACGGTGCTTGGTTCACTTTTTTTGGACATTTTTATTGCTTTTCCTCGTTGGGATTTGGTCGGGGAAGGGAAAACAGAAAATTTCAGCTGAATCCCCCGAGTATTTGATGGTCATAACAGGGGGACTGATTTTTGGTGCCCCCTCCCCCAATTCCCTGATCACCGGGGAAACGAGGGATTTCTTCCTGCAAACTCGCGCCGAATTTTTTTCCCTTCCCCGACCAAATCCCAACGAGGAAAAGCAATAAAAATGTCCAAAAAAAGTGAACCAAGCACCGTATTTATTGCACCACCTTGCACTTATCGCGTGGATAAACCGAGTTATTCCCATGTGTAGCTTTGCGAGTACTTTCTAGCAAAAAAAACCGCAGGGCAAACTGAGCAGTGGAAGGCCGTCTACCAACGGCCTGAAGTGTGTGTATTCCAGAGTTTTTCTCGGGATAGAACTACTGTAGTATTCTTGGTCGTGCGTGCTCGTGTTGTGCATTGGTACAGCTTGCAACCTGCAAGGGTTTGGTGATCTCTTGAGAACCACGTGCATAGTTCTACAGTACAGGTATGCGTGTCATGCGAATGATGAATTCGACCATCTCTTTTTCTTGCAACTTTTTCCGTTTTTCCGCAAGCAAGCTCCCTTGCGAATAACCTAAAAAAGTGTGTACAGTACAGTATTCCTATTCGACTGTGCTCGATTGCGAGGCGCGAGGTGCTTTGTGCCGCACTGCAGAATGACGACATGGAATTTCACTCAATTTCTGTGTTTGTTTTTTGATTTTTTAGGGGCGCGACTTCGAAGCCGCCAGAAGGACGAGCGCTACCCTAAAGGTCGCGGCAACGCCATGGATGTCATCATCCAAGCTTCCGTGATAGAAGGAGGCTTCCAATGATTCCAGGGTTGGTTTGGTCGAGCTTGCATGTCCTCCAGAAACCAAAACCCTCCGTGAAATGAACCAGAAGAACAGTCCAGAGAAGAAGAGAATTCAGGTGATTTAGGCCCCTCCCCTTCTCCCCCTTCGCCCAGAGCGTTAGATTCGTCGGTGCGCGGCGCGTCACTTTTTTCCTCCGCGCGCTGCCGTGAACTAAGCTCGCACAGGCCTCGAGGCACTGTGTGTGTGTGTGTGTGTGTGTCGCGCGCACGCCTTAATAGGCGGCATGGTGTACCACAGCGCGTTCAACGACGCCGCCGGCGTCGCGGCGTGCGGCTTCGCCATCCTTCCGCTCGTCACGGCGACGCGCGGACCCGCGATGCTCGCAGAACAAGGCTCCACGGACATCGTCGAGGAGGCGCTGTACAACTTCCGCGCAAACGTCCTCTTTCGCACGTACGACGTCAAGGGACCGGCGGACAAAACGCTCATCTACCTCACTCTGTACATCTCCGCGTGCCTCAAGCGCCTCGACGGCGTCAAGACCAAGTCGGAGGGCTCGAAGGCGCTCTTCGCGCTCGCGCAGGAGCACTTCAGCGTGCCCGGGGAGGCGAACTTCGCGCTGCAGGGCCTCGCTTTGAACTCGAACAAGGACGAGGCGGAGCAGCTGCGCGCGTACTGGAAGCAGTGTCGCGAGGAGGTTGGACTCAGGCTGGTCGAGCGCTGCTTCGACAAGGAGACGGGCGCGCCGAACAAGTGGTGGATGTCGTACTCGAACAGGAAGTTCCTCGGCAAGACGTTGTAGAAGATGACTTAAACTTTACTGTAGAAAAGTGCGCTGGTGTGGTGTGTGTACACCTTGTGTAAGCTCATGTTGTAACATCAACAAGAACATCTTGTCCCAAACAACCTTAAGAGAGGTCAACCCACTCTTCGCCTTTTCTTTTGTTGTGGGTTAGGGTTAGGGTTAGGGTTAGGGTTAGGGCCGCCTTTTTTTTCCCGTCATTTCATTTCATTTTTTTTTCCTTAAGGCGCTTCGTTCTTATCAAGGTAGTCATGGCCTCCCCTGCTGCTGCTGATGCTACCTCTACTGATAGTAAGACGTCCACCTCCTTGGGTCCCTCCTTCGGGTTAGGGCAGGTCTCAGGGCTCCTGAAAAGCAAGGTTGGGATCGATCTGACGTACGTAAAGGGAAAGGGGGAAGCGGCGCTCGAGCCGTGCATGGACAAGGCGAAGAAGTACTACAACTCTGGAGTGGAACTCGCGACGCCGTACGTAAATGACCTCATGTCCAAAGTGAACGATCTTAAGAGCGAGCTGACGAAAGTTCTGGACACGGACGGCGATGGCAAAATCAGCATGGCCGAATATGCCGCGGGAGCTACGAAAGTACGAGGCCTTGTGATGGGCTGGCTGAAGAGTCTGTTCGGGTGCCTGGACTCGAAGGCGAAGGCAAAGCAGGCGTCCGAAGCTCAAAAACGCTAAAAATCTGAGATTCCTCATTCAGTAATGAAATGTACTTTACTCTGTCATCCTGCTCTCATCCCTTGGTCATCCCTTCTCTCGAGAATGGTGGTATGTACATAGTCTATGTAAGCTTAATAGCCTTTTAGCTACGTTAGGCTCTTCTTTGTTGGGGGCACTCCGACTTCCGAGTTCGTTTCCTCCACTGGTCAAATGGAACCGGCTCATGTAGTATGAATATAGGCTCAGAGGGAGAGAGAAAGTGCTTCAGCTCTCCTAACCTTAGTCTACCACACGGTACATACGGTACAGATTGTCACGTTTCCTTTTTTCACAGTAAAAAGTACATTACAACGCGTCTTGCCTTAGGGCGGTGACGCGAACACGCCCTCGAGCGCCTCCGCGCACCGCGCACGCATAATCGCGCTCTTCTCCCCAATGCTCTCCAGCGCGGAGCGTGCGGCGTCGTCGTCGCCAAAAGCGAGCGTCCACCTCCCGTCGACGATGGGCCTCGAGCTGCTACCACGGCTGCCAATCTCATTCAACGGAACGAGAGACGACGTCGACGTCGACGTCGACGTCGCGTCGTCGACGCGCACGACGTGTGCCATGGGAACGCGAACGCGGAGGTGAAGCCAGCTTGGGTGAGCACGATCCAGCGTTGCGCCGGCACCGGCGAGAGGGGCATTCGCGAGGGTTGCACCCGCGTCGTCGACGAGCACGAGGTCGTTGCCAGCATGCGCCAGGTAAACGCTTCGCTCGGCACCGCGGCTGAATGCAACGCGGCACGCGATGCGATCCCCCGTTCTCATCTCCTCGACGCTGTCGCCATCCTCGTTCGGACGAAGGGGCGGGGTTTGTGCGATGCTCCCCGTGCCGAGAAGCTCGAGCACCTGCCGCAGAATGATAACATGTCGAGCACGAGTCACCAGAGCACGGCCAAGCGGATGGCTCTCACGAGATGTCGTTTCGGGAGCATCTGACGACCCGCCTGCGGAGAGCATGCCACCAGCAGGCCTTGCCCCGTCGCCAGTCACAAGTAGCGTGGATGATGTGCTTGCGTCACGTTCCAACCTTCGACGCGTCGCGTCGTCGCGGAGCAGCAAGTCACGCAGTGGACTCCAGTCCCGGCGAATGATTGGCACGATGGCGTCACACCATGCGCCGTCGAGCTCCTTGCGCAGCTCGTCGCACTCCGCGTCAAAAGTTCGGCGCAGGCGCTCGCACTGTGCGTCGTCGAGCTGCGCAGCCTCGCCCTTAGGAGGTAGCACCGTGTAAAGGAGCCATCCAACCTGGCAGCACACCGCGGATGGGATGCGCCGTGCGCGTGCTTGGCAGAGCACTTCAACCAGAGCGTCTGCGAATTCACCCCGTCGTTTCAAGATGGGCAGCGGTTCATCGGACGAATCCTCCTTCATCAGCTCATCCAACAGTCGATTGCGCCGGCGTCGGTGGCGAGGGAGCAGGCCAGCAAGCTCGAGTATGCTTGCGCTCACGTTCTTGCACATCGCCAGGCACGTCAGCACGTCCACCACGCCGGTTGTGAGTGCCAAGTCCGTTCCGCGAAGGTGGTGCAGCAGAGCACTTTGGCAGCACTTGAGGTGGGGAGCAGCATCTTCCTCCCCAGCATGGCGACCGCTGGCGGCGTTATTATTGCCGTCGCCACCGTTGTCCTCTCTGCCGTTTGCACCACTCTCTTCGTTCCCATCCTCGCTTCTCCGGTTGTTCAGCGCAAGGTCCTTGAGAGCACGCTCCATCAGCTCGTGTTCGCCGCCTTCTCCCGGCGACGACGAAATGGCCGACCGGTCGTCACTTGCCTGTGTGATTCTCTGCTCGACACCCTCGTCGACGTCGCCAGAAGTCAAGCACAGGCGTGCCGCGACACGATTCAGCAGAGGAGGGTGGTTGACAAGGTGCATGACACGCGTGCACGTGTACAGCGCGCAGAGGGCGGTAGATGCCACACCCTCGCCATCGAGAGGCTTGGTGAGGCTTGCAAGCAGCGGCCCGAACAGGATCGGCTCGCTCAAGCTATCCCAAAGCCGTTCGCTCAGCTCCGTCGCGATTCCCGCGACGCCAAGGCAGAGAATGTCATTCGAGTAGTACAGCAGATCGCTGATCTCAACGAGCACGTCCTCGATGCGACCTTGCAGGTGTCTGTCCACCTCGCCGCTCGCGACGCGCTCGTGCAGGTCTGGAACGAGCATGTGCAGGTATGCACACTGCTCCGCGAGAAAGCTCGACAGGTTTCCAAAGTACCCGCTCACGCTTGGATCTTCCAGCACAAAAGTGCGCACACCTTCTTCGGGTATGCTGTACACGTTGAGCGTGAGCGTGCGTACAGCCGCGCGCACCATGCTTTCTTCGTGTCTGAAGAATCGGATGGCTTCTGTGTAGAGTGGAAATTGCCTGCGCGAGCTTCCGTCTCTGGTGACGAAGAAGAATTGCACCGTTTGCAGGTTGAGTTTGAGCGAGATTGTCTTCAAGAACGAGATGTAGTAGTCGCGCACTTCTTCTTGTGCAAAGTCGAATCTGTGCGTGATGATGTCGTTGATGTGGTTTTGCGAGAAGAGGTAGAAGATCGCGACGTCGCTTCTAAGGTTCTGCGTCAAGATGGATAGCGTTTGCAGGAGCTGAACGGCGACCCCGCCCCACCTGCGTCCGCACTGGTTGAGTATTCGTTTGAAGTGCGCCAATGTTTGGTTTTCCAAGAAGAAGTCGAAGAACGACGGTTCGTGCTGGTCCCCCCATATCATGAGTTCTGCAATCGCCCTGAGCGTTTCGACGAGTAGGTCGCGGTTGTTTTCGTTGATGACTGGGTGTCTGGCAAGTGTGTCGTGCAGTCTCGAGAGTTCCTTGATGGTGAACCTCTGCGGCGAGGATGCTGCTGCTTCCCCACTTCCTGCCGCAACCCCCGATGAGTTTCTCCGAGACGCCGAAGTTGAAGGCGCATCTGACCCTGAGGCATGAATGCCTCCGAAGCTGAACAGAGTCTCCCAGAACGACACTTGTAATGAAGCCGATCCACTGGTTTCAGGAGATGACGACGACCGATCCATTTGAACCGAGAGAGAGACAAGAGCAGTAGGATACGACACGAACACGACGATAATGAGGCGAAGATTGCCAAACAACAGCAAGACTGCCAAACAACAAGAATAAGAGCACAAGCCTTCTTGAAAGGTGGTACGACGAAGCTATGGTAGGTACCCGTAGGCACAAGAGGAAAGGAAAGTACGAGAAATAAATGGCGTCGTTTGAATTGCGAAATGATGCCCCAAGGATGCCTGTGAGGATACGCGCGGAGCAATCACTACGATAACCCTAGTTGCTAGTTGAGGGGAGTGGGGTGTGTGGAAACCCTAACCCTAATCTAGCTAGAATAGAACTATGGAGGTCTGGTTTGGGGGTTGGAGTTTGGGGGTTGGAGTTGGAGTTGGGGTTTGGATTTACTTGTGGGCAGGTCTACTGGGCTGCACCATGCCCGTGTATTCGCGGTGTGCGAACGCAGAGAGCAGAGAGCGGAGAGCGGAGAGCAGAGAGCAGGGTGGACTGCAGGCTATTGTGACTCCCTTCCCTCCCCTCCCCGGCCCTTCACTATCCCTCTTGGCTTCTTCAGGCGTCCCCTTCAGGCGAGGCTGCGAGGCACTGTGCACAGTCACCAGTATGTAAACTTTACCCTACTTTATGGTGTCCTGTACTGCTAACCTTAAGTGACAATGCCTTTATGGCCTGCTAAGAAAAGGAAACGAGAGGACACCTCGCAGTTCACAGATCAGGCCACATTCAAAGGTCATATGTCGGGTTCCATAGAAGACTTCAAGAGAGCTGTGTCCACGAACCCTGAAGATGCCTTGCAAGCTCTGGACGCAGTCGCTGGAACAGCTCAAGAAATAAAAGAACGTCTCTTAAGATGTTCGTTGGGAGGTCTCCCACAGGAGGTACTCGCAGAAGTGCTATCGCACGTACCTGAGAAAAACCTTTGCGAAGCGCTAAGCACTTGCGAAAAAATTAGCAAGACTGCGCGCGCCGTGTGGCGCTTGAAGTGTATTCGCATCATCAAAGCGACATGCGAACAAGCCGCTGGTACGGATACTATGCCAGTGAACTTGCCGAGGACACTTGCCGAGAATGAGGATACGGCTTCCGCCATGAAATACCTGTATGATGCTCCAAATATGCTAAATGTTTCCTCCAAGGAGATAGACGACGATGACAAAGATGACGACGGTGAAAACAAAAAACCGCGCGCTTTCTACCAATACCTATGCCATCGGCTCCACTGGCAGGTGATGGCCCGTCGCGTGAGCCCAAATCGCCTGCAAGCGCCAGTTTGCGACCAGTATGCAACGGTGGGCACGTCGTACATCGGAGGCGATGCGAGCAAGCTGACGTACATCGAGCGCGCGCAGTGCGTTGGCTGGTTGCTCGAGGTCGGCGACGAGTACGACCTGCCAGCACGCACGATGCATCTTGCGGTAAGCTACCTTGACCGTGCGTTGGGTTGTGCTCAGCTGTCGATGCTCTCGACGCGATCGGGCGGAAAAAAGAAAGCTGTAGTTAGCCGAAACAATGTGCAGCTGATCGGAACGGCGTGTCTTGCGCTGGCGTTGGCACACCACCGTGGTTTTGCGGCGGCAGCTGGTGATAAGCCACCCACCCGGCACGACGACGGCACCGTCACGACGGCACCCACTAACCCCCCGTTCACCTTCTTCGTTGAGCTCATGGACAACGCGTTCACGGCTCACGAAATTGCACTGGCTTGCGGAATGCTGCTGTTCCACGTTCTTGACGACGAGCGTGCGCTTTCGGCTGAAGTGCTCGTCGGCCCTGGGTGCCGCTTCACATTAGAACGATGGCAGGCGCTAAGCAAGGCAACTCTGCCCGCTCGTGTTCTCGATGACATCGACGCACGGCGCGCGTCACAGAACGGAAATCTGCAGACGCCTGCGGAGAACTTCCAGCTGAATGATGACACTATCCGACGCGCGGACCTTGCTCTGGGTCCTCAAGGGATCAGTGTTTCGGAAAGAGAAGCAAGCCTACGTGCGGGGCAGAACCCTGCGCAAAGCGTTCGCGTCGCCCCGAGCTCGGACGAGCTGCGAAGTCTGCTCTGCCGTCTTAAGTGGGCGCACCTCGAGCAGCCAAGCCGCGACTGGCTGTCCGTCTTCCTCTCCACGAACGAGTGGTTCGGCGGAGACGAAAGGGGTGTCACGCACTACGCCAAGTACCTGCTGGAGCTTGCGCTGGTGAGTCCTCTTGGACTCAAGCACCGGCACGCCGACCTCGCCGCGGCTGCCGCCTGGCTTGCGCGCTTCGTGTCTCGCATGCGCTTTCAGCCGGTGCCCGCGCCTGAATCGGGTCCGGACGAAGTTGCAAGTGCGGCGGCGACTGCCGTGTCGAAGTGCCACGAAAGCATGCCTGCACGCATTGGATGTGCGGTGGACCAGATCAAGGTGCCCATGATGCCGCCGTGCACGCTGGCCGATGGCACCGCCGCATCGCCTGTTCTGATCCATGGCTTCGCGGATGCGCAGTGCGTACCACCGAAGGCTGTATCTTCCGCGATCCGCACGCTTGCGTGTATCGCGTGGGATCCCAAGGATGTTGCTGGGATCGTGCAGCCTACGGCTGCCGAGACGACGACGGCGCTACGATGAGCACCCCCACTTCCTCGACTCGGCTTGCCGAGGACACGGCTCGCGAGATTGTGCGTCGCATTTGCGCGAGGTATACGAGGCCTTGTTTTAGTGGCGTGGCTGAATGGAACAAGCCATTCAATTTGCACATTCTTCTCTCAATTCATTCCTCTCCTACACAGCGCGACGAGAATAGGAGATCCTCGTCATCAAATGCCAAGGAGGCTTCAGCTGCTCAGGTTAGATCTGCCGCAGCTGCGGCGGCGGACGGCGGTGCGCCGCGCCGCGCAACGGGCGCCTGCAGCAGATGTGGCGATGCGAAACTTGCGGTTGAGGAACTGGAAGGCTTCTAGAAGGGCACAACTTGATTCGCGTCACGATACGCGCAAGAGAAATGAGTTATCGTAGTGAGTGGATGATTGAGTTGATCATGCAAATCAAACCAAGAAAATTCAGTCAGTCCGCATTCCTCGAATCAAGTCTAAGCCCGACCGAAGGTGTAATGATATCAACGTTCATTTTTTGAAGTAGATTTCCTTTTCGACGAGTCCGTAGTGCGCGAGTCTTTTGACGAGCAGCGCCCTGCCTGCGTCGTTGGCGTCATCCCAACCTTGTGCTCTAGGAATGGCTCTCATATATGTGTATGAACGTACAGCTTCTCCGTTTTCGCGACAGCACAGCCACCGCCTCGGCCACGGTCACGGTCACGGAGCGAGGAGGTGTGGTTTGGGGGTCGGAGTACGGCAGTTTGGTTCAGTTTGGGGTTGGATCTGTTTGGGGGTTTGATCCGTTTGGGGGTTGGAGTGCCGGGTAGGTGGGTGGAGTTCGGTGTGTGTTGGTTCCCCTTTCTCCCATGTAGTCTCCCATGTAGGGGATATGTGTGATTGAAACATCCTTTTTCTTGCTTTGATTTCTCCGCGTACTGTACCGTATCATCTCTCTCCGGATAGGATAAGATACCTTCATCTTGTTGACTTCACGTTCACAGTCACAGTCTACTGTCACTCCATACCGTACGTATAGTCGTCACTCGTCACTCGTCACATGTCGTCGTCGCTGATTGGTGTGCGTGACCACGTCACAACGAACGATAACGTTGAGCTCGTCGTGGAGAGCTTTGGAAGCACGGCGCCTTCCGCAACTGTTGTTTTGCTCATACACGGGTGGTCAGGATCGAGACGGTCATTCAAAGCGAACGCCGCAGCCATTGCCGCTCTTTCGCCGAACGTAAGGGTCGTCACGTACGACCAAAGATTCCACGGCGACTCCGCGAAACCGGAATGGGGACACCACATCGCGCGGCTCGCCGCTGACCTGCACGCAGTCTTGACGACGTTGAACCTCGCGGACGTGACGGCCGTCGGAACGTCCTTGGGATGCGCGGTGCTGTGGTCGTACGTCGAACTCTTCGGGCAGGAACGACTAGGCCAGCTCGTATTCGTCGACCAGGCGCCGCTTCAGAACCGCGTTCCGGACTGGGAACTAGGAAGCAAAGGGTGCTACGACACAGTGTCGTATGCAGGACTCGTCAGAGCACTCAACGCAGGCATGAAGCAGTTTGCAAACGGCAACGTGCTTGCGTGTGCGACGCTCCCTCTCAGTGCCGACCTTCTCGCCGTGCTCGAGGAGGATACCCTGAAGTGCTCGGCGGACGACCTTGCGGCGCTCATGTACGACCACACCGTGCAGGACTGGAGGCGCATATTACCGCGTATTACGATCCCGGTCCTGAACGTCGCCGGCGCGCAGAGCGCCATCTTCCCGCCTGAAGGCGTGCACGTGGTTGGCGACTTGTGTGTCGACGGCGTGAATGTGACGTTCGAGCGAAGTAACCACTGGCTGTACATGGAGGAGCCTGAGAAGTTCAACGCGATGCTCCTTAAGTTTGCCACCGACGGAGAGCGTCCTTCGAACGGCGCGCGACTTTGAGCTGAGTACCCGGTAATCAGAATGTGACAAATAATCAGAAAAATAAACAAAAATCAAAAGCATTTATTTTTACATCCATCTAATCGAATCTAGCCGCGTTGTCTCTTCGCACGCGAAGACGTTCGCTTGGGTGGTTCTTCGCTCGCAGGTTCTGCGTCGCCCGGAGACGGCTCCGACTCCGCCTTTCTCTTCCTCTCCACCGTGGCAGTTCTCTTTGCGGGCGTCGACGCTACCGGCGGCGGCGCTGGTCTGTGCGTATTCGGGTCGACGAGCACGTCCCCTCTCTCGCCGTTGATTCCTTCCTTCGACGCGTCCTTGAGCGCGGTTCCCCTCACCGCTGCGGCAATCAAGTCGTCCGGGAACGGCGACGGTGGCGCAGCGTTCTCCGCGATGCCCGCGTCGACAAGTAGCGAAAGCTGCACTCCTTTTGCGTTTCTGATGGCGTTGTCGCCCCACGGCGCGGCCCTGATTACGCTCGCGCCGTTCCCGTTGGCTTTTCCGTTGCTCTCCGCGGCGCACCCCGCGGCGGCGTGCAGCGCGTCCGTCGCGGAGATGGCGAGCGCGAGCGCGAGCGGCGGTCGGTACGGCGCGACGAGCGCGCACACGTCGATCGGCGTGTACGCTCCGTGAGGTGCGGCGTCCTCCAAACCCATATCGGACGCCATTCCACGGCCAGCGAGGTAATGATAATGAGCCTGGGGAAAAGAAACACCAGGAAACCAAAGGGGAGAGTGAAGTAAAAAGTAGGGGTTGGTTGATCCGTTAGGGTTAGGGTTACGGGTTAGGGTTAGGGTTCGAGTTCGCTTTTCTCATTTTTCCACGCCGCCCCTGTTGCCCCTTTTTTCCTTTTCTGCCCTTTTTCGTCCCGTGCCCCTTTCATTCCGCCGCCTGCCTCAAACATGTCGTCTTACGCGCCTTCACGGTCCTTCTCACGAGGAGCACTCCTTCGTGGTGCTTGTGCTCGTGGTGCTCGTGCTCTTGGTGCTCATCATGGTGCTCCTCCATTCTGGTTTTCTTCTTCGTCTTCTTGGGTTGGTTCCCATGGGCGCTCACCACTTACACTTACAGTTGGGGTCGGGCGGTTACGTGCAGCAGTCTCCTCTTCTGTGCCGGATTCGCACATGGATGCAGTTTCCAGGAAGAAAAACGACAATCTTCCGGGCTCATCCCTGTCCCCAAAGTCTGATTCTTCTGTCGTCGACTTCGAGCTCGTGCACTACTGGCTCGCGCACTCGAGTGACTCGTTGGCGTCACAGCTGCGGTTCTTTGCAAACTCCGCGCAAATCACACAGGAGGATGTTTTAGTCGCGGCGATGTGCGACGGCGACGCCATGCTCGACGTCGCCTCCACGTCGTCAATTGCCGAGCGCCTTTCGGACCTCACGACGTGGCCAGCGCAGCCCATCCAACAACTCTTAGCGGAGGAACTACCGCAAGCTTCCGAAAAGCTACTCGAAAGGTACATCCAAAGAACGCACGTCGAACTAGGGCACACGCGCGACGTGCGGCGATGGCTGCTAAAGCACGGAGGATACATGCACCCGAGCTTGGCCATATCGTCCGTGACGCCAACGGGAAGCCGAGGTCTCATTGCCATGAATGACATACCTGCCAGCAACGAACCTCTGCTCGTCGTGCCTCAGTTCCTCGAGCTGTCGTCAGCCAAGGCTTTTGCGGCGGTCATTGCCGCGTCGTCGTCGGACTCTTCAGACCCATCCTCCTCCTCCTCCATTTCCTCCAGCAGCAACAACAACGACAACGAGAGAGTCACCGTCGAAACCTTGTTGGAAACGGGGCTTTCGGGTGACGCCACCTTGCTCGTCGCTCTGCTCGTGTGCCTGGAAGCTGTGCAGGGATCTGCATCCACGTACGCACCCATCCTGAAATTGTTTCCGACGACACCGCCGTGCGCATGGTACCCGGAAAACGAAAACGAAACCGAGGACACGCTGCACGTGATTTTTGAGTCTTTGATGGCAAAGCATGGGCCAAAGCCAGACGTCTCGCAGAGGCTGGGTGCCAGACGGGCGGCACGCGCGCGCATCGACGAGAAAGTTCAAGTGTACAAGAGACGACGAAAGGAGGCAAAGCGTGTCGTGCGTGAGATGGCGGACGAACTGATGCGTCGAAAGCACGACTACGCCGCGGTGTCGCGCAAGCTGCATCGTGCCGTTGGTAAGCGCATGATTGCCATCAAGGATGGAAGTGGCTTCCGCGAGGTGTCGGAAGATCACATACGATGGTCGATTGCGACAGTTCTCTCGCGATCCAACGTCGCATCGCCGAGCACGAGCGAGCCGCTTTTCGTTCCGGTCATGGATCTCGTCAACCATCGCAGCGACTGCTCGCACATCCGCGTCGAGGAGAGTGAGTCGCTTGACCAATTTCTAGTGCGCGCACGCGAGCAGTCCACAGAGGAAAAAATGAGCTTGTCAACCGAGGCGCAGGAGGCTTTCGGCAGAAGAGGTGGGAACAGCGTTGGCCCTTGCTTCGTCCTGCGCAGCATGTCTCTTTCCGACGAGGGGCGTCTTGAGGCTGTGAAGGGTGTTTATGGAAATCGTGCGCAAATGCTCAAGGAGGATCGCGAACGTCGTTCCAACTTCGAGAGCACGAAGGATGTGAAATTTGGAAAGGACGAGAAACAAAAAGGTGCGAGCGCGTACGACAGGCACATGGCGCCAAGGGCACTTCGTGCAGGAGAGGAGTTGTGTGCCGACTACATGAACGTCGCGTCATACTCCCCCGTGGACGAGCTCGACAGATACGGCGTCATCTTGCCTGAAACGTGGTGGGAGATGGGATTTGCTGACAACGAATCGTCCTTCCGTGATGTGAGCGAGGCTCGCAACTACGAGCTCACCGGGGCGCCGTCCGACGCCGTGCTCGTGGAGGTTGGCGAGAACGAGTCGGGGCGTTACGTCCGACCTTTGCACCCTGAAAATGAGGCGGTGCAGGTGGACGAGTACTACCCTCCGGGTTGGAAGGAGCGCGTGATGAAGCAGCGGCGGCGGCGGCGGCAGCAGCAGCGGCGGCGAGACGCGAGCGAGTAAGGGGAAATCACCTGTAAAAAGTGTTATGATTTTACTTGCACAACGCCACGTCCTTGGGCAGCGTGGTTAAGGAATCAGCTCTCACGTACCTCTGAAGTACGGACGTTCCTGGAAACACGAGTGTTCCTATGCCGCAGATGCGCCGGCGATCTTCGCCCACGCATGCTTCGAATCCAAGCGCGCCCCAAACGAGCATTGCCGTCTCGACGCTCGGGAGAATGAGCTTGTTCACGCCGAGTTCGAGCAGCATCGTCTCGATAATGTGCACGGTGATCCGGCACAAGCCCTTGCCTCGGTGCGCATACTTTGTCGCAACGAGAGGAAGTTCCGCTGCCATGGTGCCAAAGACGCGTATGCATGCCGCGGAGACGAGCTCGCGGCCGACGTACACGCACAGCGTTCGAAATCCCGTGTTCTCCGGTGCGGCGGCGGAGACGATGCGAGGCACGAGATCCTGGCCCGTTCGTGGCTCAATGATGGGATTGAATCCTTCCCTCATCAGGTCGAGCGCCGCCTGGAGACGCTTTGCGTCACCGTCGTGGCGCTCGTGCAGGCCGTGAAGCAGCCGATATGTAACCTTGGTGCGAGAGGAGGAGGAAGAGGTGCCCGCTGCCGATGACGAGCAGGGAATTTCGAGTGTCTGCAGTCCCGTCGCGCACATTGCGTCGAGGCCACGGTTGATGTCAGTACACTGGGGGGAGCAGAACCAGGCACCTTCTGGTAACGCGGTGATCCTCTGTCCTTGCCCGTACGGCGCCAGGTTTGGTTGTCCACACTGCGCGTTGAGGCACCCGATGTGAAATTCGCGTTCGCACTGGTCACATAGCAGCATCACCTCGTCTGAGAATCCGTCGCGCTGGTAATTCGACTGCCCGCAGATGCCGCACCGGCACGCTTCGCAGAACCAGTCCCCTTCCGGTATGGATTTCAGGCCCAGGCATTCGATGTGGAAAGTTGCTGGACACGCTTCGCAGCAGAGCAGCTCGCCGCCGTCGCTGCATATTCGGCAAACGTCGTCGCTGTAGTCGAACGTCGCCGCCGTCTGCATGGCGTTGTATCCTGCTTCTGCTGCTGCTGGTGGTGGCGGCGGCGCTTGCGTTGGCTGCTGTGCACTTTCGCGTTGAGAAGTTGTCAGTGCCGTGGATAGTTCCGCGAGCGTGCTGCCGTCGCAAGTTTGAATGTACGAGAGTGCCCTGTTGATGGTGTGCGGCTGCGAGAGTCCGCCGTGCACGGCAAATCGTGTCGCACTGTATATGCCTTGGCACCCGCACCCGCACAGAATGCGCTGACCTGTCGGGCAGACTTCTCCCGTGACGGTGAGTCGGTTGAAGTCGTCCTTGCATCGCAGGACTTCTCCCTTGTGTACAAGTTTGTGTTTGACGAGCGTGGCGACGTCGCGGTCGTACTGCGTTTGCTTGAGTAGGAGTGTGGCGTTGTTGTTATTTGCTCCTCCTCCTGACGACGACGCCCAGAGCTCCGCGCTGGATGCCGCTCTCGCGGTGAGGTGCCTCTGTCTCTTGGGGAAGCGTTCCCCGAGTGACGCTTCATCCATGGTTGGTGCGCCTGAGAGCGAGGGTGGCAAGGAAGCAGCAGGCTTCTTGTGGTGAGCAACGGGCGCCGAAAGCGGGAGGTGAGGTTGCGCAGGCTCTGAAGCCGAAGCAGGCTGCGTCGCCGAAGCAGGCGTGGGCATGGCGCGCATGTGAAATGGGAGGGGAGGGGAGGGAGGGGCCAAAAGGGCAAAGCAGGCCTTTTGCCGGAGAGGGAAGAAAAAAGGTGGGGGTTCAACGAGAGATCCCCAATACAAAGAGCAGATAGGGAAGGAATGCCACTCCAATTGGGGGTTGGGGAAAACCGGTGCAGCGGGAGGAGAGAAAAGGGGGGTTGGTGGTTGTGTGACTGACGTCCATGGATGGAGTTAAGGTCGTTCGTCCCATCACTTCACACAGAATGTTGTTGATACCATACCCGGGTAGTAGTCGAAGGAAAAAAATCAGTCGTTCAAGTGTAGTTTGGTTACGTTTTTTTTTAGGCGTGTGTATTTCTAATTAAGCTCTATAGTTATTTTAGAGTCCTATATTACCTTCTCTTAGGGTCTCTTTTTAGTCTGTGATAAATCCAATTTTTTTCAGGGCACGGCCACACAAAAAGCATAGTAGGTCTATGCATGCAGAGCAGCCATCCCTCCCAATTTCCGAAAACAAAACAATGCAAAGGGCACTTAGAGCAGGTCGAGCGCCTGCGCCATGTCCGCCTCGATGTCCTCGTACTCCTCGATGCCAAGAGCGAAGCGAATCAAGTTGTCCTTGATGCCAAGCTCAGCACGCTTCTCTGGACCTTGATCCCAGTAAGAAACCACCGTCGGCTGCTCAATCAGGCTGTCAACACCACCAAGGCTTGGTGCGATGTACGGTAATCGAACGCTGTCAATCAGCTTCGCAGCGTCCCAAAGTCCACCCTTCACCTCGAAGCTGACGACGCCGCCAAATCCGTCCATCTGTCGCTTCGCAATCTCGTGCTCCGGATGCGACTCCAGGCCAGGGTAGTGCACCTTCTCAATCTTCGGATGTGCCTCGAGAAAGCGCGCAATGCGCAGCGCGTTGTCATTTTGCCTCGCGACGCGAACGCCGAGCGTCTTCATGCCGCGGATCAACATGTAGCTTGCGTGCGGGTCAATCACGCCACCCAGAACGTTGTGAAACTGCCTAACCTTCTCGATGTGCTCCGTCTTGCCGGCGATGCACCCGGCGAGAACGTCGTTGTGTCCCGCGAGGTACTTCGTCGCGGAGTGGATGACGAGGTCCGCGCCAAGCGTGATGGGGCGCATGTTGCACGGCGTGCTGAATGTGCTGTCAATGCAGACGAGAGCGCCGTGCTCGTGGCACAGTTCGCTGACCCGCGGGACGTCGATGCACCGCAGGTACGGGTTCGTCGGGCTCTCGCTGAAATAGATGGAGACGTCGTGCTTCTTGAGCGCCTCCTCGAGTCCTTCGTAGTCGGACGGGTCGACGACGGTGGCGCCGATTCCCATTTTGGGCAGGAACGTCTGGATGAACTGGCGTGTTCGGCGGTAGCAGTCTGTGGTGGTGACGATGTGTCCACCTGGCGGCACGAGCGACATGAGCATGGTGGTTGCCGCGTACATTCCGCTGGTGGAGATGAGGCAGTCCTCCGCCACCTCCATTTCGGCTATTTTCTGCTCAGCCGTCATGGTTGTTGGGTTGCCGTACCGTCCGTACTCGAACGACTGGTAACGTCCCTCCTGATAGGCGATGAGTTCCGCGGTATTCTCGAAGGTGAACGTTGCGGTTTGCACGATGGGCGTGGTGAGCGAGTCCTTCACCTTGGGTCGTCCAGCGCGCTCTCCTCCGTGCACGCTGATCGTTCCCGGTCGCGCCGTCTTGGGCAGTCCCATGTGCTGCTGCGATGTCGTGGTTTCTCCGTCCACCATCACGATGCGTTCGAGCGGCTGTTCTGGTTCGGGCGTGGATCCGTTTCTCGTGGTGGTCGGTTCGGCGGCGGCCATCATGCGAACACGCGCATTACGCCTAGTCGGACGGGCACCCTGGACGTTTGAGCGTAGGTTTTTTATCAGCGAGGCGGTCATGACGGTGAACTGCGATTGTGATCGAGAAGTATGACTAAGAGTAAAGGGGAACATCCAGAAAAGGGGGAGGGAGGACGTGCTTGCTTTACGCGTCGTCGTTGTTGTCGTCGTCCTGGAATTGTCCCTGGCGTCGTCCTGTCCTGTCGTCGCCCAAAGCCAAAAGAGAAGAGGGGATACCGGTTTAATAGCGACCGCTCATAGACTAAGAGGGCATCTCACTCACTACCTCAGGCATCTACCCCGCTACCCGCGGGGCCGGAGACGGCCTGAGGGGGGGTTGATGGCCCCTTGAATGCAATGCAGTTTTCAACCCTATGGCGACGGATCACATAGGCGAGGGGACACGAACCGAAACAGTTTCTGTTTCTGTCCCCTCCCTCCCTCCGTTTTGGGTGGGGGGATAAAGTTACTTTTCCGGCAACGGCTTTTTAGTTTTTCCTCGCTCTTTTTCGGATGTCTCTTTTGGGCGGACTGCCTGAGGCTTCCGTGAAGTCTTCCAAGCCTTCCCACCACCCAGTTGCCAGTTGCCAGTGCGTTCGTTATTCAGCGCGTAGTTTTAGGGCTATCTTAGGGTTTAGGGGGGTTACCTTAGGGTTATCTTAGGGTTACGGCATTGGTTCGGGACTTCGGGTGTTCTGGGTGGGAGTTCTTGTCGGGAAGGTTAGGGTTAGGGTTAGTTAGGGTTACGGCATTCCCCTTCCTTCCTTCCTGCCTCGGGTTAGGCTGTTAGGGTATACGAGTCTTCGAGCTACCCTAGCTAGGGTTACGCATTCCCTTGAGCGGCGGCGCCATTCATTCTTCCCCTCGTCGTGTTCGTCGTGTTCGTGTGTTCGTGTGTGTGTGTCTTTGGTGATTTCTTTCTCACAGACTCGCCTTATTCCTATCATGCCCTGTGTGTTGAAGACTCCTCCGCGTTTTGTAAGGGGCAGTCTTCTTTCTCCGCGCGTCTTCTTGCAGCGTCGTCGTTTCGGTTTCTTTTTCGATTCTACCAGAGTCAGATCGAACCGGAGAATCTACAGTAACAACGACTCCTCCACTTCTGAGGCTTTGAGCTCGCAAGACCTTCGCGGCAACGCGATCGTCGAACTCGACGTCACGCGCTCGTACGCAACTGAAACGTGCATCGTGGAAATATCTGGAACGCTGACTTCGCAGGAAAACGCTCTTCAGCTCGCACAGTCCGCAGCAACGGCACAGGTGCTTCGAGAAGCGGACTACGACGACGAAGAAAGAGAGGAAGAAGAAGAAGAAGTAGATGTCTTTTCCATCACACTTCAGCACGCGACGTCCATCGACGGAAGACTAGCGCACGTGTGCACGACAGTACGCGTCTCAGATGCTGAAGATGCGAAGAGGCTGCTCGGTGAAGCTCGCAGCCAAATAGAACGGTACTCTAAGACAATGGCACTCGCGGCGTCGACCAACGCAAGGGAAGCGGATGGAGAAGAAAACAAAACTGACGACGACGACGGCGGCGGCGGCGACGACGGCGACGGTGACGAGACGACGCCGATACCTTCGTCCGAGACAAAAGCGAACGACGTCGACGAGAACGATGCCGACCCAAACTGGAAAACGGCAATGAGGGCTGAGCATATGCGCATGCTGGATAGTGTCAAGATGGAACACGCGAGTACGATGCGCATCTTGATTGGCGCTGAGCCTTTCGACAGCGTTGTTCCTGGACAGATGCCCTCACGCGTCGACGACGTCGTCTGGCGAGTCGAGTCAGAATCAGAGTCGAGTCCCTATCCTGTCCTTCTCACGACGCGCAAGCCTTCCGGCGTGCTGCCAAGCCTCGTCGGTGCCTTGGCGCGCTACACGGCATTCGTGCAGCAGTGCACGGGATCGCCACCTCAACGTTGGATTTCGTCTGGTGGCCGCGACGAGCCTGTACGCCTGCGATTTCAGCCGTGGGGTGCCGTGGGTAAGAACACGCTAAGTTGGAGAGCGAACGAAGGGGAACAACTCCTGGAACTCAACCACGAGCAGCTCGGCGACCTCGTCGATTCCGTGGATATGCTTCTCTGCGACAATTACACCATCACGCAGAGCGAATCTCTGTTGCCATCTCTTGCCGTCGACGCAGCTTCCCACCGCGGTGGCGGGAACGCGCGCCTTCCTCTGGTTATCGCTGCTGCAGCCGCGGCTGCAGTTGCCGCGGCATTCAAAGCGCCTCATCTCGTCAGCGGCGTTCGAGGCATTTTTCCAGAACGTACCGCGACGTCGTCTGCCGCACCTTCTTCTGTGGAGACGACAGATGGCGTAGAAGAGAAAACTGTACAAAAGTAGTGTACCATATTTGCTCGTGTTTGAATTTATTTTTATGAAAACAGAATGGTGCGAGGTGGCGACGTCGTTGCATCGTACGCGTCATCCCACTTGTTCGCGAGAGTCTCCCACGCTTTTATTTGCTTTGGTTCGTACTCCCCTTTCGGTTTTCCGTCATCCCACAGGAGCATCAGCGAGCACGACACGAACGTGTTGTCGTTGTTACCGTCGTCGTCGTCGACGACGACGTTGCCGGCTGTGTTTGGTTCTTCTCTTGTTCCTAGCAGGTGTATGTAGTACAGCCGCCAAGGTCCTCTGCGTCCTTGTCTTTCCTCGAATCGTATTCCCGCGAGTTTGTCCAAGTAGACGTGAAAGTCGACGTTTTTATTTTCGTCGCATAGGTTGGCATACTGAACGTTTTGCTTGGACGTCGTGAAGAAGACGTCTTGGAACGTGACAACTTGCTCGATGACGGTAACTCCGTCGTTTTTCACGAGACGAACTCGCCCTAAGTTTGCTAGTTCGCGCAGGAATGCGCGTTTGTTCTCGCAGGAGTGTGTCTCTGTTGCTGTTGATGTTTTATGACCATCACTGCCACCACCCCCACTGCGGCACCGATATGCCGCCTGTTTTATATTCATGCGAGGTTTCGAGGAAGGCCCTACGAGAGCAGCTGTCCGGTGCAGCACGCCCCGCGACGTAGACGTAGACGTAGACGGACATGGCACGGCCATCATTATGACACTTGTTCTCATCCACGTGGCGCGAACAGTGATATTCCGCGGAGTCACCCACTCAATGCCTGGCCCCATGCCATGAAACCCCTACTGTATCCTCGGAACTTAACATGGTAACCCCGAACTTCCGCCATGTGACCGGTCATCCGCTAAGGACCGAGAGAGGGAGGAGGGAGGACTGTACTCCCAAGCATTCAGCGTCCGGCACACAGTACAATACAGTACATGCCAGCCGTGATGGGACTTCCTTATTACCGGGTAGTCTATGCCATGCTTGGGATGGATGTATGTGGTGGTTGCCTCTTTTGAGAATCCGGAGGAGTATTGAGTGCCACCACCAAAGCACCTTCTCCTTCTACGGGTATGTACAGGCAACAGGTACAAATACCCTACCTGTACATACCACTCTACCACCATCACTGTGCTGTTGCCTCCCCTCCCCTCCCCTCCCCTCACCTCACCGTTCGCTTTAGAGGCACCTCCTCGCATCCCTAGAGCTCGGAAACCCAAGAGACTTCAGAGGTTCCCCTACTTTTTAGGTGAGTTCACCGCCATCATCACTAACACGGACATTATTAGGAATAGGTGGTGTGTGCCTTGTTGAGGTGTTAACAGCTCAGCTTGTAAGGCCGCTTGTTGCGCTTGTTGGTTGGCTTGAGGTGTCGCCTTAAGGTTGCTCTTTAAGGATTCTTCGTGCTCTTTAAGCCTCAGGATCACGTGGACCCGTCCTTGTTCATGGCGGATGAACCGGCTGTAAACATGGAGTCCATCCAGCCGACGCCACCTTCGTCCGATGCGCCGCAAACCAAAGGCCGGCCGTTGATTATAGGGGGCGGGAAACCCGTGATGATGGGAGCCGGCGTGGGCGTGTCGCTCACCATGGCGGTACGCCCACAAATGGCGAATGTGGCGACTGGGGGGAGCAGCGGCAAGATGTCGAGCCAGGCAGGCGGCGGCCAACTCGCGTGGAGAAAGCCCAAGGCGCAGGGAGCACGAGGCGCGCACGCGCAGACGCAGCCGTACAGCCTGAGACCGACGTTCGGTGGTGCGAGGGCGCCGCCGCCGCCGCCGCCTCCTATGATGACGCAACCGGATATCTGGAAGAACACCAACGCCAACACTGCAGCCGCTTCGCCGCTCACGTTGCTAGCCGCGAGAAACCCGCTTCCTCCCGTTATGACGGACCGCGCGGCGATGGCGCCGGCGCCGGCGTACGACGATATCTTGGCGTCACCTCGCGTGGAGAACAACACGCTCGCCGTCAAGGTGCTTCCGTTTTCCACCCAGCGCAAGGTGGCGTTCGCGGGTAAACGCGAACAGGAACAGCAGCACGCAGGCGTGCGAATCGACGAGGGTGCCGTCATGGAGACGACGACCATCACACCCTCCATCGCACCCAAGCCTGACGGAATGAGCTACATCAACCTGCTGCACACGCTAAGGCGGTACCCGCACTCGACGGACTTTGTCTACCTCAGACAAGTGCAGGCGGACGAGAACCGGTACAATCCGTACGCGCTTGAGGTGGTTCCGTTCTCCGCTATTGACGCAGACAAGACGTACTACACGCTATCCGCACGTGGCATGACGATGTACTCGAACGGCGCGAAGGATGCGGACTTCACCACGCTAGGAACGTGGGAGCGCGAGTTCCAGCTGTTCCACGCGATGAGGTGCCTGCGCGTGTTCAACCACTTCCGCATGTGGAAAGGACTCATCACGTGGCGCAACTCCGTGCGACGCAACAAGATTGGCAAGGCGCGCCAGCGCCTCGAGGAGAACCTCTTCTCGCTCAACCCGGTGTTCCAGGGATCCGTGCGTCAAATCATGGACCTGTGCAGCAACTTTGCCACGACGAGGCTGCACAAGATTGCGACGGGGCGCACGTACACGCTTGAGGAATTCAAGCTGGGCCACAGGGAGCACCTCGCGGAGGTGGCGGAGACGGTGACGAATCTAGGCGAGATGACGCGGGAGACGGTGCTCAAAGCCTGCCGCGTCGTGCTGAAAGAGCTCGAGGATCGCACGAATGCGTTTTACGCAGACAGGGACGAGTCGAAGATGCTGCCTTCTGAGCGAATTGCCTCGCAGAGGGAGGGTGGTGTGAAGGCCTCCAAGTCAGACTTCGCTTTCACAATAGCCGCAACCAGGCGGAGCGAGCAGCGCAAGCTCGTGCACTTTGTGCGCATGGTCGACTTTATGATCTGCAACACATTGAGCAGCATGCTTCACGAGTCGGTGTACGACGTGCTCGATACCATCCGCGGCGCTAGGGAATGCCACGAGTTTTACCATCCTCGACAGCGACATGAGAGCGAGGTGGATGATGAGGAGGAGGACGATGACGATGACGATGTGCACGGAGATCTGGACGGCGAGATGAATGCGGATGCGGATCATCAAAACGAAGAGGGTATGCCGCCCGCCGAGGCTGCCGGTGAAGAACCGTCGAATGGCAATGCAACAGACGCCGTAGCCGAAGAAGAAGTTCCAATTGACGAGGCTGGTGCCGCCGCCGCCGCCAGTGCCGATAGTGAGGTGTCGTCTTCCGAGGAGCCGACGCCGCTGCAGCAAGAGGGGGAGCAGGAACAGGAGGAGGAGGAGGAGGAGGAGCGCGTACACCCTCGTGGCGGCGTGGATATGGCGCCACTCTTCACGATTGAGGTTCTTCTCGACGAGTCGCACACGAGCCTGCAGCTTGTTCCAGGCGTTGAGGAGGTGGACGGCGAGCTTCAGGATATCTTGAAGGAATTCAAGTCCACGCTTGCCATGTTCCCTCGACTCACCGAGAGTGAGGAGATCACCGAACTGACCAGAGGAAAGGCGCCGAAGGAGAGCGACGAGTCTGCACAAACCAACGGTGGTGTCGTCGCTGTCGCGACAAGCGGGGGTGCGGAGGATGAGATCACGCCGCTTGACGAAATTCTCGAAGACGAAACGTACACGGCACTTATGAGTGGCGTCCAGGAGGAGATGGAACTTGGCCTCGAGGCGGCGGAAGATGGACGCGAGTCGTTCCAGCCGTTCACGGAGATTGTGAATGAAAATCGTGCCCTGGATTCGGATGAGCTTCGCACATCATTTATCGGCGGTACGCGTACCCTCGAGGATTTCCGGTCGGACATAAGGGAATTCCGCGAGCAGCGAAAGCGCATCGAGGATTTGCCCACGACAACGAACCTTGGCATGTACTCTCTGAACAGCCACCGTCTTAAGGATCTCTTCCTCCCATCGCCCATCGATTGCCTCGAGAAGCTCTTCGCGGTCCTTCCTCGAATTGGCAGCGAGCTGTACTCTGCGCTCATTGAAAAGGTGCACACGTCGACGTCGAAGCTCAACCAGGCGCTGAATAACGTGGAAGACTTTGTTGAGGTGGTCAACTTCTCGGAGGAGCTCAAGGCTGGAAGTACAGAGATGTACCAAGAATACGATCGCGTCGAAAAAGTTTACAGCTTATGCGCGGAATTTGAAATCCCCGTGCCGGAGATTGAGCGTGCGGCGGTGCAGACACTTGAAGGCGACTACGATGCAATGATGCAGGCACTCGAGAACGTGGACACGACCATGGAAGAAAATGTCACTCGATTCTCCGGGGAGCTCGAGGCGGCCGCCGATGCTGTGCGAAAAGCCGTCAAGAAGATTGTCGTCAACACCGAGGATGAGCGCATTCTGTCCGACGACAGCGACTCTGCCGAGGTCATCGAGTTCATGCAGACGATTCGCGATGAAGTGGAAGAGCAGAGAAGTGACGCGCAGCGCGTGATGAAGTACCAGCGCCTATTCAAGATTATGGAAAGCGAGTTTGAGGAGCTTGACGCGTTGCACGATGACGTGGAGGTCAAGTACTCGCTCTGGGCTGGCTCGCGCGATTGGAAGGAGCTCACCGAGGCGTGGATCGCGACGCCGTTCGAGGCGATGGATATGGCGGACTTTGAGGAGAAGCTTCAAGTTTACGGCAAGGCGTCATTCAAGTGCGAAAAGAATCTGCCGCGCAATGGCGTGTCGACGAAGTACAAGGAAGCGGTGCAGGTTTACAAGGACATCTATCCGTGCGTGGAGAGCATGCGCAACAAGGCGCTCAAGGAGAGGCACTGGACGGCGATCGAGACGATCGTGAGCAAACCAATCACGCGCGACGAGAACTTTACGCTGGGCGTCGTCATCGAGTACAACATGATGGCGTTCAAGGACGAAATCATGGCCATCAGCACGGAGGCAACGCAGGAGGCTGCGCTCGAGGATCTTTTGGACAAGGTGAAGAGCCGATGGGCAACCATCGACTTCCAATTCCTTCCGTACAAGGACAGCAAGGATACTTACATCCTTGGCGGGATCGACGATATCATGGTCGCGCTTGAGGACTCGCTGATGACGATGCAGACGATCCTTGCCTCCCGATTTGTGGCGGGAATTCGCGATTCCGTCGAGGCTGTGGACAAGCAGCTAAATCTATTCTCCGACACGCTCGACGAGTGGCTCTCCGTGCAGCGCGCTTGGATGTACCTGGATGTGATCTTCAGCGCACCAGACATCCAGCGCCAACTGCCAAACGAGTCGAAGGCGTTCTTCAACGTTGACAAGCAGCTGAAGGAGATTATGAAGCGCGCAAGGGACAAGGGGAACGCGCTGCAGTCGGGAACCACTCCCGGTTGGCTTGAGATTCTGCAGCGCGCAAACGAAACGCTCGAGAAGGTGCAGAAGAACCTGGAAGACTACCTAGAGACGAAGCGCATGGCGTTCCCGCGCTTCTACTTCCTTTCAAACGACGAGCTGCTCGAGATCCTTGCCCAAACAAAGAATGTGCAGGCGGTTCAGCCGCACATGTCGAAGTGCTTCGACGGAATTAAAAGCCTTGACTTTGGCAGAGATCCGAAGAGCATTGACATCTTTGCGATGATCAGTGCGGAGGGAGAGTCCGTTTCACTGGGAAAGAATCTCAAGGCGCGTGGCAACGTGGAGATGTGGCTCGGGCAGGTGGAGCAGGCAATGCAAATGAATCTGAAGCGACTTGCGAAGCAGGCGTTCGTGGACTACCTCACAGTCCCACGACCAGAGTGGGTGCTTCAGCAGCCAGCTCAGATTGTGCTTGCCATTTCGCAGCACTACTGGGTGCAGGATGTGGAAGCGGCGATACAGTCGGAGGACTGCGTGAAGTCGCTTCACGAGTTCCTTGACGTCAACATCAGTCAGCTTTCAGACCTGTCCCGCGTCGTTCGCGGCGACCTCTCGAATCTGCACCGCAAGATTGTCGTCGCGCTCATTACGATCGACGTGCATGCTCGCGACATTGTCGAGTCGCTAGAGGCTGAGAAGTGCGAAAATTTGAACGACTTTATCTGGCAAATGCAGCTGCGCTACTTTTGGGATGAGGAGGCTGATAATCTGTTTGTTAAGCAGACAAACGCCACTTTCATCTACATGTACGAGTACCTTGGCGCGCAGAGCCGCCTTGTCGTCACGCCGATGACAGATCGCTGTTATATGACTTTGACTGGAGCGCTTCACCTCAAGTTTGGCGGTGCACCCGCCGGACCTGCCGGAACGGGAAAAACAGAGACAACGAAGGATCTCGGCAAGGCTCTCGGCGTTCAGTGCGTCGTCTTCAACTGCGGCGACAACCTCGACTACAAATTCATGGCAAAGTTCTTCTCGGGACTTGCGCAGTGCGGCGCGTGGGCGTGCTTCGATGAGTTCAATCGCATCGATATCGAGGTGCTATCGGTCGTCGCGCAGCAGCTGCTGACGATCCAAAATGCGCTCAAGGCGGAGGTGTCGAAGTTCAACTTCGAGGGCAAGGAAATTCGCCTCATCCCAACATTTGGGTGCTTTATTACGATGAATCCGGGATACGCAGGTCGAACGGAGTTGCCTGACAACCTCAAGGCGCTGTTCAGGCCGATGTCCATGATGATTCCCGACTACGCCCTCGTGGCTGAGGTGATGCTGTACGCCGAAGGCTTTGAGACATCCAAGTCGCTGAGTCGCAAGATGGTGAAGCTGTACAAGCTCTCCAGCGAGCAGCTGAGCCAGCAGGATCACTACGACTTTGGTATGCGCGCTCTGAAGTCCGTGCTTGTGATGGCTGGTTCGCTGAAGCGTGCCAACCCAGATGATCCCGAGGACGTGACGCTCATCCGTGCGATGCGCGACTCGAACATCCCGAAGTTTCTCAAAGAGGATGCGGCTCTGTTCCGTGCCATCGTGGAGGACCTCTTCCCCGGCGTGGAGGTGCCGCTGAACGACTACGGTGACCTGCAGAAAGCGGTGGAGGCGAGCCTTCTTGCGGCGGGAAAGCAGTTGGTGGACGATTTCGTTCTCAAGACGATCCAGCTGCACGAGACATTCAACGTTCGATTCGGAGTCATGCTCGTGGGTCCCACGGGTGGTGGCAAGACGGTGGTGTATGAGACTCTCAAGGCGGCGATGACGATGCTCCGTGAGCAGAAGCACAAGGACGACACGTACCAAGTGACGCACACGTACACGTTCAACCCGAAGTGCATCAAGATGGGTGAGCTGTACGGCGAGTACAACCTCATGACGAACGAGTGGACGGATGGACTCGGCTCCACGCTCATCCGCAACGCCGTCGCCGACACGACCAACGATCGCAAGTGGGTTGTATTCGACGGCCCCGTGGATGCCATCTGGATCGAGAACATGAACACGGTGCTTGACGACAACTGCACACTCTGCCTGCCAAACGGCGAGCGCATTAAGCTCAACCCAGTGACGATGCGCATGCTGTTCGAGGTGCAGGACCTCTCCGTGGCGTCGCCCGCCACCGTGAGCCGATGTGGCATGGTGTACGTGCCTCCGGAGGAGCTTGGCTGGCGACCGTTCGTGCAGTCGTGGGTTGCTCGCGATCTTCCCGAGGCGATCACGCCGGAGCTGCGTGCACACATATTCAATCTTTTCGACACTCTCGTTGACGCCGGGCTGTCGTTTGTGGCAACGAAGCGGCATAGCGGAATTCCTACCGTGGACATCAACCTCGTCACCTCGCTATGCTACATCATGCAATCGTTCTTCCTTCCTGCGCATGGTATCAACTTTGCATCCCCTCCCGAGGAGTTGAACCCAATCATTGGACGAGTATTTGCGTTCTCTTACGTGTGGAGCATAGGAGCAAACGTTCACGCAGACTCCCACGACGAACTCGACGATTTCGTGCGCGAGCACCTTCAGCCGGTCTGCCAGTTCCCCGGTGGGGGGTCCGTCATGGACTACGTGCTTGACTTCACCACCCCCGAAGTACCTCTCGTGCAGTGGACCGTGCCCGAATTTGTGTATGACCTGAACACGCCGTTCTTCCAGCTAATCGTGCCTACCATTGACACCGTGCGATTTGGATACCTCATCGAGACGCTCCTCGACGTTCAGCGCCCGGTGCTGTACACCGGCGAAACTGGCGTTGGCAAGTCGGTGATCGTCGACTTCACGCTGAAGCGCCTGAGCAACGACAAGGGCGTCGTGCCGACGACGTTGAACTTCAGTGCGCAGACGCAGGCAATCGACGTGCAATTCTCCATCGAGGCGAAGCTGGAGAAGAAGCGCAAAACGCGCTTCGGCGCACCGCCCAACAAGCGCAACGCCTTTTTCGTCGACGACGTCAACATGCCGGCGAAGGAGACGTACGGTGCCCAGCCGCCCGTGGAATTGCTGAGACTGTTCATCGACCGCGGCGGCTTGTACGACCGTGGAAAGGGATTGTACTGGAAAACCGTCGAGGACACTGTTGTGGTTTGCGCGTGCGGCCCGCCCGGTGGTGGGCGCAACGACCTTTCTCCGCGCTTCGTGCGCTGCTTCACCACCGTGTGCGTGCCTCCACCCTCGGAAAATGCGCTTAAGGTGATCTTTGGTAGCATCCTGCGAGGTTTCATCACCGACATTGGATTCAAGGAAGAGTTCAAGTCGGTCGTGGACCCCATCGTGAATAGCACCGTGGACATGTTTGGTCGCGTTCTTGTAGAGCTTCTGCCGACGCCATCGAAGCCTGTGTATCTGTTTAACAGCCGCGACATTGGAAAGATCGTCCAGGGCATTCTGATGATCAAGCCGGGACCGGGGGTGGACAAGGAAACGATGGGACGACTGTGGGTGCACGAGTCCATGCGCGTGTTTGGCGATCGTCTCGTCGGTGACGTGGACAAGGAGTACTTCTGCAGCCTCGTTTCGGAGCTTGGACAGAAAAACTTCTCAGGTGCGGACATGTCAAAATCCGCTCTCTTCGAAGAGCAAACCATCATGTTCTGCGAGTTTCTGAAAATGGGCCTCGACCCGGAAGATCGTCTGTACGAGGAGGCGAAAGACATGGACAGAACAGTAAAGATTCTTGAGGATTACCTCGAGGAGTACAATTTCAGCAGCACGACGCAGATGTCTCTGGTATTTTTCGTAGAGGCTGTGGAGAACATCAGCCGTATATCGCGCGTGCTCCGGCAGCCGCGAGGTAACGCCATGCTGATTGGCGTTGGAGGCTCTGGCAAGCAAAGCTTGACGCGCTTTGCGGCACACATGGCTGGGCAGAAATGCTTCTCCATCGAGCTCACACGCGGGTACAACGCCGACTCGTTCCGTGAGGATCTCCGATCACTCTACCGCACCGCGGGCATCGACGGGAAGAGCGTGACTTTCCTGATGACGGACAACCAGGTGCTTGACGAGAGCTTTCTGGAGATGTGCAACGGGCTTCTCAACTCAGGGGACGTACCCGGCCTGTTTCCTGACGAGGAGAAACTCAAGTTGTACAACGAGATTCGCCCACTCGCGGAGAAGGCTGGCAGCGAGGTTACCAAGGACGCGCTGTGGCGATTTTTCATCAACTCCGTGCTCGACCGTCTGCATACAGTGCTGACCATGTCGCCTGTTGGAGATAAGTTTGCGCAGAGATGCCGCGCGTTTCCTTCGCTGGTGAATTGCTGCGCCCTGCAGCAGATTCAAGATTGGCCGAAAGATGCGCTTCTGAGCGTGTCGAAGAGGTTCCTAGGTCCCGTGGATCTGGGAGGAGCGGAAGTCAACGAGTCCATTTGCGAGATGTGCACGATCATTCACCGCTCCGTGCTCGACATGTCCGTCACGTTTTACAATGAGCTAAGGCGAAAGTACTACGTGACTCCGAAGAGTTATCTCGACTTGATCAGCCTGTATCAGCAGCAGCTTGCTATGAAGCGCGAGGAGTACGGCGTCGCGCGCGATCGCCTGCTCAATGGATTGCAGAAGCTCGCTGAGACGAACGACGTCGTGGACACCATGCAAACGGAGCTGAACGACCTGCAGCCTATTCTCAAGGAAAAGAGTGCCGCGACGGAGGTGCTGAAGGAGCAGGTGTCCAAAGACCAGGCGGAGGCGGAGAAGGTGGCGGAGACGGTTGGCAAGGAGGAGGCGATCGTCAAGGAGCAGGCTGCTGAAACGAAGGCAATCGCCGACGATGCTCAAGCGGATCTCGACAAGGCCATGCCGGCTCTCGAGGCGGCTGTCAATTCGCTGAAGAGCCTCAACAAGGGCGACATCACCGAGATCAAGAGTTTTCCAAAGCCACCCGCACTCGTGCAGATGACGATGGAAGCTGTTTGCGTTTTGCTACAGCAGAAACCTGACTGGGACACTGCGAAGAAGGTGCTGAGCGACAGCAACTTTTTGAAGTCGCTGCAAGATTTCGACAAAGACAACATCCCACCTGCGGTGATCAAGAAATTGAAGAAGTACGTAGACGACGAGTCATTCGTTCCGGAAACTGTACAAAAGCAGAGTAGTGCGGCCAAGTCACTGTGCATGTGGTGCCGTGCTATGGACGTGTACTCCGCCGTTGCGAAGGATGTCGAACCGAAGCGGCAGGCACTGCAAGGGGCGCAGGACACCCTTGCCAAGGCAAATGCGGAGCTGGCGGAGAAGCAGGCACAGCTGAAGGCTGTGCTCGACAACGTCGACGGTTTGAAGAGCAAGCTTGCCGCCGCCGAGGCGGAGTCGAAGAGCCTGCAAGACCAAACTGACCTTGCGGCGGCACGCCTACAGCGAGCGGGCAAGCTCACCTCGGCGCTGGCTGATGAGCAGGTGAGGTGGCAGGAGACGGCTGACAAGATTGGAGAGGACACGGTACTCCTCACCGGCGATGTCTTCCTAGGCTCCGCCGCCATCTCGTACTTTGGCGCATTCACGGGAACGTACAGAAACCAAATCGTCGCGAACTGGCTAGAGGAGGCAAAGGAAAGAAAAATTCCCATCAGCTCAACCTTTAGTCTGCAGCGCACGCTGAGCTCTCCCATCGAGACGCGTGAGTGGGCCGTATGGGGTCTTCCCACCGATGCGGTTTCCACGGACAACGGCGTGCTCGTGACCCGTGGCAAACGATGGCCTCTGATGGTAAGTCTACCTCTAACCACCACAAATAAAAAAGAAAACAATCACTAACAACCTAACACACTAAATAAAACAGATTGACCCTCAAAATCAGGCAAACAGATGGGTGAAGACCATGGAGGCGAAATCTGGCCTGCGAGCCATCAAGCTAACGGACGGGAACTACCTTAGAACGCTTGAGAATGCGATTCGCATTGGTAATCCCGTGCTGCTCGAGGATGTCACGGAAACGCTTGATCCCGCCCTCGAGCCAATTTTGCAAAAAGCTGTCTTCGTGCAGGGTGGCCGCAAGCTGATTCGCCTGGGAGACACCGACGTGGATTACGACCCGAACTTCAAATTCTACATCACCACGAAGATGCCAAACCCTCACCTGTTGCCTGAGATCTGCATCAAAGTGACACTCATCAATTTTACCGTGACGCAGATTGGACTGGAGGATCAGCTTCTCGGAGACGTCGTTCGCAAGGAGCGTCCTGATTTGGAGGAGGCGAAGGATCGCCTCGTCGTCTCGATTGCCAACGACAAGAAGCAGCTGAAAGATCTTGAGGACAAGATTCTTAAAATGCTCAAGGAGTCCGAGGGCAACATTCTCGACAACGAGACACTGATCAACACTCTGCAGAACAGCAAGCTCACGTCGGGCATGATTCAGGGTCGTGTCGAAGAGGCGGAGGTGACGGAGCGTGAGATCAACGAGGCGCGTGAGTCGTATAGGCAAGCTGCCACGCGCGGTTCCATCATTTACTTCGTTATTGCCGATTTGGCGTTGATCGGTTCTATGTACCAGTATTCGTTGGTATACTTCATGAATCTGTACAACCTGTGCATTGATAATAGCGAGAAGGATGACGACGTGGGCAAGCGTCTGCAGAATCTTTGCGAGTACGTCACATTTTTCATGTACAATAACGTGTGCCGCGGCCTCTTCGAGGACTCCAAGGCGCTGTATTCCTTCCTTCTGTGCAGCGCAATTGAGAGGCACGCTGGCAGCATCCCGCCGGCGTCGTGGAATTTGCTGCTTCGCGGAACACCCGCAAGCTATGTCAGCCTGAAGGAGAATCCGATGCCAGATCGGCTTGGCGAGGATCTCTGGACGAATATCGAGTATCTCGCCGCCACGATCCCAGCCTTTTCCGAGCTCATTGACTCGTTCGGCTCCGATTCTGACAGATGGTTGGCAATATTGGACTCCGACGAGCCGCACAACGAGGAACTTCCCGCTCGCTTTACGGCAGAAAAGGTGGACGAATTCCACAAAATGATGCTGATGAAGGTGCTTCGCGAGGAGAAGCTCGTGTTTGCCGTTTCACGCTATGTCGGCGCAACGCTCGGGCAGAGATTCGTTGAGGCTCTGCCCTGGACGCTCGACGAGGTGTTCCCCGACACCAACTCGAAGACCCCGGTGGTATTCGTGCTGTCGACGGGTGCGGATCCGACGTCTATGCTGCTCCGATTCGCGGAGAGGATGAACATGACGCCGGGTGAACGTCTGAAGATCATCTCGCTTGGACAAGGCCAAGGTCCTATCGCGGAGCAGCTCATCACCGAGGCGATGAAAAGTGGCGACTGGGTCGCGCTGCAGAACTGCCACGTCGCCAGCTCATGGATGCTGAGTCTGTCGCGTATCGTCGAGGCTTTGGCGAACGACGACACGGTTCACAAAGATTTCCGCCTCTGGCTTACGAGCATGCCCGCGAAAATTTTCCCCGTCGTTGTGCTGCAGCAGAGCATCAAGCTCACGTTCGAGCCACCAAAGGGCGTGCGCGCGAACGTTGCGCGAACGTACAAGGACATGGACGGCGAGTTCTTCGAGAGCTGCACCAAGCCGCAGCCGTTCAAGAAGCTCGTGTTCAGCTTAGCTTTCTTCCACGCGGTGATACAGGAACGCCGAAAGTTTGGACCTCTCGGGTGGAACATTCGCTACGAATTCAACACGAGCGACCTGGACTGCAGTTTCGCGAATCTAAAGATGTTCATCGACGAGCAGCCTGAGATCCCGTTCCCTGCGCTGCTGTACGTGATTGGCCAGATCAACTACGGCGGACGCGTCACGGACGACCTCGATAGACGATGTCTGATGAGCATTCTCGAGGTGTTCCTGAATCCCAGGGCTGTTGACGATGACTACAAGTTCACGAAAAGCGGCACGTACTACGCGCCGCCAGAGGGTCCTCTGGATGACTACAGAAACTACTTGTCGTCGCTGCCAATGACAGAGGCGCCGGAGGTATTCGGCATGCACGACAACGCAAACATCACATTCCAGTTTGCGGAATCGCGGCGTCTTATGGAGACGGTTCTGAGCATCCAGCCGCGCGTGTCGGCGGCGGAGGGTGCCCTGACGCCCGAGGAGCAGGTGGAAATGCTCAGCTTGGAAATTCTCAAGGGTTTGCCAGAGCCATTACTCTACGAAGAGGCTGCGGAGGGTATGTTTGACCGCAACGAGGCTGGACAGCTCACGAGTATGGCGAATGTGCTGAATCAGGAGATGATCAAGTTCAACCGCCTGCACAAGGCGCTGAAGACCACGCTGGGACAGATCGGGAAGGCGATCAAGGGACTGATCGTGATGACGAACGAGCTCGAGGGTATGTTCCACAGCTTGCTGAACAACCAAGTTCCAGGCTTGTGGTCCAAGGTTGCGTATCCGAGCCTGAAGCCGCTCGCTTCGTGGATCAAAGATTTTAATGCACGCATGACATTTATGCGGCAGTGGCTTGTTGAAGGAGATGCGCTGAAGAGCTACTCGCTTCCCGCTCTCTTCTTCCCGCAGGGATTCATGACTGGCGTTCTGCAAACGCACGCACGCAAGTACAAGATTGCCATCGACACGCTGAACTTCGAGTTCACCGTCCTAAAGACGTCCTCGCCCGAGGACCTTGAAGAAGGGCCAGAGGATGGCGTGCTGATTCACGGCCTTTACATTGACAACGGTCGATGGGATGCCGAGCGCATGGTGCTCGACGAGGCGCTGCCTGGCGAGATGTTCAGCACGCTGCCGATCGTGCACTTCATCCCTGCGGTGAACTACAAGATCCCAGCAACGATGTACGAATGTCCGCTGTACAAGACGAGCGTTCGTGCTGGCGTGTTGAGCACAACCGGCGCGTCTACAAACTACGTCGTGAGCCTGGGACTTCCCATCGCCGACCACACGACGCCGTCGTTTTGGGTGTTGCAAGGAACTGCAACACTTTGTGCACTAGACACATAGCAGGCAGCAACGCTGAAAAAGCGAAAAAGGCGATTTTCTAGATGATGATGATATTATTTATTTATTATTTTTGTTTTTGGAAAAGTTTCCAAAGAATTTTTTTGTTGATTGTAACACAGCTTGATTTGACTCCAAAAAATACACGCGCGCGGCGAAGAGGAACGACGCGAGCGCGAGCGGCGACGTGAGAATCACTCGGCTTGTTTGGTTCTGGCTCAGGTTTGAAAGACCGCTCAGGATGGTGGGAAGGCTAAAGCGTAATAAGGGGGGAAAAGCATGGGGCGATGAAAACAGAATCCCGAAACGCACTTTAGCGCCGATAGATCCTTTTGCATCAATTGGCGTTGCCAGTTGGTCTGTTTTTTCGAATCAACACGCGTTGCGTTCTGACTGACGTCTGAGTGAGTGTGTCATGGTGGCATCCAACGATGATGTCGCCGATGGTACGAGCGAGGAGGATCGACACTTTCTCGCAGAGTACCACGCAGCCGCCACGAATCAGCGAAGAGGCGAGTTCATTTCGGCAGAGGGACAGGACGACGACGGTGATGGCGACACAATCACCACGACGACCAGCCTCCTTTCGCCGGGTATTCACCCTACTCCTTCATCAGAGGCAACAAAAATCGACAACAATGACGACGACGACAAAATCACCAGCCTCCTTCTTCCTCCTCGTTCGTCCTCATCGGACGAACAGAACGTCGTTATCCCTCACATTCTTTCAGCCCATGACGAAGACGATGATGACTACTTCGGAGGTTTCCTACTACCGCGCACCGAATCAGCGCCGCCTCTGACGACAACGCGCAGCATGCTGCAGCGCGCCTCATCCATCGTTTCATCTGTGTTCTCATCCATCCGCAGTGAAAGTGAGAGCGACCTCGCCTTTCAGTCTACGCAGGCACGGAGGTACGCCGATAGCGGACCGCTCAAGCGCGCATTTCCCGACCGCACACTTGCACTGCTTGTCACGATGGTGATTGAAGTGCCAGCATGCCTGATGGTTGGTGGAGGTGGCGGACGCCTTCTCAAGATTCTGGGAACGAGAAGGTACACGCTACTCTTGGGATTTCTGCCCTTGATATCCGCGGTATCTGGGAATGTCGGATTGCAGTGCAGCACGCTCACGTCACGCGCCATTAGCCATGGTCACGTGTCGATGACCAACTTTTTTTGTTGGATGCGTTTGGAGTTTCTTGCGTCGATTGTGCTCGCCGCTGTGCTGGGAATGTTTGCAGCCTTCCTCGCCGCCGCGGGTGATGTGCTCTCCTCCTCCTACGTGGCTGCAGAAGAGGAAGATTTCCAAATCGGGCACGGTATGTTTGCGACGACGGTCGGTATCGCGCAAGCGTCGTCAATTGCCGTGGCTGGCCTGACCGGAACGCTAGCTCCCATCGTGTTCACTTTCTTGTTTCATCGGGACGCAGGGAAATGGGCGGGTCCACTTGAGACGGCTGTGCAAGACATCGCGGGCACCTTCAGCTTGGTATACATCACTCAAGGATTGCTCGAGTTGGCACTCGTGGCGAGTTGGAAATGGTAAAATTACTAAATTGTGTAAGCGAAAATTACTACTCGACTGCAACAACAAAAAGAAATGATCTCACAAAAGAAAGCAATGAGCAAAAAGGCAACCTCGGACTCTCGGAGCCGGTTCGTAAAGAAGCCGTGCACGCGTTCCCCACAATATCTGCTCCGATTCCTCCTGCGTCAGGTCCTCGTCCATGACGAATGCGGTACTACCCAAGAGACGCGCCCAATCAGTAAGTTTCAAGTTGCTTTTGGTAATTTGTTTCCTGTGTGGACGCAACCGTCGCTCCAGCCGAGGAGCGCTCGCGCCCAGCCAAGCCGGCGGGCACACCCGTGCGCCTCTCCGCAGCAGCAGCACCATGCGCATCAGCCCCCTCTGTGAGACCTCCGGGGTTTGGGGCACTCCGCCTTGATGGAGGGTGTTTCCTAACCCCCACATCTACTGATTGGGGATCGTCATCCCCCGACGAATCCTCTTCCGAGGATGACACGGCTAGTCCGAGCTTCTTGGCTCCATGCTTTGTTATTTTCGGCGGTGCCTCCGGATTCTCCGTGCCGCCGTCGTCCGTGCCACCACCGTCGGACGCGCCGAGAGTGGCCATGTCTTCCGTAGCTTCCGTGGCCATGTCCTCCGTAGCGGCGCCGCGTTGCCTCCGACCGCTTTGCCGAATGTTAAGCTTTATCCCGCCGGCGTCGGTGCCGGGCTCCGCCGGCGGCGGCTTGTCCTTCTTTGATGAGGCCTTGGCCTTGCCCTTGGTGGCCGGCGCCATGACGGACGGAGGAGGCGAGAATGCCAATAAAGGGAGGGGGATGACGGTGGTGGGGGCCTCAAAGCGTTGGTAGGAGGGCTCTAATAAGGCGGCTGGCCGACCTGTCCCCAGCGACCTGGGAATAGGGCCAACTAGCAGCGGCGTCAGCAGATCTCCTGGGCCGGCAGGAGACTGAGACCTGGCAAGTTCTGCCGAAGTAGGTGACTCAAGAACCGGCGTCTGCCCCGTCGTACGAAATGGGGACGGAAGCAAAAGCCTCGGCGTCGTCTGCTCACCAGGAAGCGCTGCGATAATCTCCTCCAGTTGCGCAAGCGTCTCACGCGCTACGTGAGCTGTCGCGTCGAGCTGCGCAGGCGTCGCTTCGCCAGCGACCCTCTCCAGCCACAGACGCCCCCGTGTGGTGTCCGCCGCTCCCTCAGAGACGTGGTGGCGCACTCGAAGCACCACTCCACCACGGTGCAACAGCGTTTCGTGCTGGACTACGTCTGTGCCCAAGACCCGTGACCGAGTCTTCTCCTCTCTCGGGCACCAGTTACGGTGGGCCCGCCCGGGCCCGTGATGTGCCTTCGTTCTGCCCTGTATCCCCCATCCGCTGAGGGCGGGGAGAGGGGAACGACGCCGAGCTTTTTCTGACCCTTTTCGCCTCCCCCTCCGCCGACCCTCCGCCGAGAATCGCGAACGACGACACCGTGGCGCAGCCATGCCTACGCCCGCCAACACGCGCGCGCTCTCCGCACGCTCAAGGCCGTGCACGCATACCGCCTTGTCGAGGCGAGGGCGCAGCCTTAAGGTGGGTCTCGCGGCGCTTCCTCCCACCACCTCGTCAGTAGCAGCCGCGCGACAGGAGTCGGCGCTCTCGCGCGACCTAGGACTCGGAGATACGGGCGCGGACGTCTCGTACCTGCAAGAAGCTATCCTAGGCATGCGGCCGAACGGAGTGTACGATAAAGCCACCGTCGCGAACGTCAAGCGATGGCAGGGCAAGATGCGCCTGCCCACGACAGGGTACTTCGGACCGCTCAGCCGAAAGGCGGCGGCGGGAGCGTCGTCGGCGCAGCAGGCATTGACGACGACGGGGCAGGTGCGCGTCGTCGTGGGCGCGGGAAGCACTGCAGCAACGCAGGCACGGACAACGAGTGGGCCAATCTCTGCCCAACTCCTTGGCGCGTGCGCCGCCATCGTGGCAGCGGTCGTCACTGTGCGCGCAGTCAAGAGCCGTGCTGCTGTGGCGACGGAAGCGTCAACGTCTTCTTCTTCTTCTTCTTCGTCGCCGTTGCCGTCGCCGCCGTCGTCGCGTGACGTGCCGAGGGAAACGATAACCAGCGCTAGCAAAGAGCGAGACGCCGTAAGTGAAACACCGTCGACGTCGGAACGGCCGCCGTCAAGGTCCGTGTTCGCCAAGGAGCGACCTCACCCTCTTGCGGACCTGGTCAGAGCGGACGACTTTGAGGAAGTGCCCGAGGCTAGCCGGCTATCAAAACAGGATCGCGCCGTTCAGCTAACGCTCGCATACGCTCAAAGAAAGGCAGACGAGGATGGTGGCGTGTCCTCCGTTGCGAAGCCGCGATCGACTTCAACACGCCCGTCGACGTCGTTTTCGTCGTCGCCCTCGTCGTCGACGCTCGCAGCTGTCGACGGCCCTCGTAGCCGCGAGGATGTGCTTGCGGAGCGGTATGCGGCACGACGTGCCGCCGAGGTTCGAGAAGCCGTGGCACGCGCCAAGGAAAACTCCACGCCAGCCGAAGGAGACGACGAGACCAGCGGCGAAGCCAGTCAAGACGACGATCCGCCATCGAATTCGACGTCTTCGTCGTAAGCAAGTGGACCCAGCAAAAAGGGGAGGGAGAGAGCGAGAGAGCAAGAAGGGGGGAGGGGAGCACATGATAGCTACTTGTCACTTACTTCTTTACAACACCCAACCTAATTCGTAGAGCGCGCGGCGCACGCCAAAGCCGAACGCAATGCTCAACACCTGCACGACGAGCACTCGAATCGTCAGGTCTTTCTCCGTGCAAGGCCCGAAGATGTGTAGTAGGAGGTTGATGAGGTTATAGTTGGGCGTTGCAGTCAGCAGACCCGTTTTCGTGTCGAAGGTTGGAAGGCGATGGCGTGGACAAGGAACGATCTTCAGCAGCTGAGGCACGCTGTAGATGAAGTTGAACACCTGCGGTGCAAAGAATATGAGCATCGTCTCGCTGAAGTGCCCGAGAACGCCCGCGGCGCCGAGGCACATACCCGCAAGGTACGTGTACGTGTCGCCGACGAATACCCTTGACGGATACCAGTTGTGCATTAAAAGAGCGTACGTGGCGGCGAGAAACGGCGCTAGCATGGATGCGGACAGCATGTGATTTGCGGCAGTGTTTTTGTCGTCGCTGCAGACGTTCAGCAGGTTGAGCACAAGTGCGCCGACGCCGATGACGAAGCTTTGGCCAGCTTCCACGCCGTTGCATCCCGCGAGTATATTGATGGAGTTGGAGCAGAACACGACGACGAGAACCATGTAGAACTTGTAGATTGGGCCGAGGTACAAGATGCCGTCGACGGATATGCCGGGCACCTCGGGAACGTACGCGCGCAGTGGAGGGGGAACGACGACGTCCGTTCCGTGGCGGTAGCTTGCGAGGAGAGGCAGCGCGCTGAACACGGGCAGGACGATCTTCGCACGCCACGGAATGTCGAGAACGTCGTCGACGAATCCAAGCAGCACCATGAAGAGAACGCTCACGACACCGGCGTTGAACTCCATGTGCCAAGCCTCGTCGTACGGCGTGGTGTCTGTGCGAAGCGTGAGCATAAGCGTCTGGTAGACGAGCGCACCGCTGACGAGCACGATGCCTGGCGCGAGCCCGATCGCCTCAGGCACGGAACCTTCGCCACCTTGCGTGCCTTTCTTGTTAATATCGCGCCCCACCAAATTCTTGCGCATGTGGTACGACACGCAGACGGGTATGACTCGCATGGTCGCGAAGAACACCGCCACGGAGACGGCAGCCAGCAGAATGAGGTGTGACGTGACGTGCTGAGATCGCGCACCGTGCTTGTAGCTGAGCGCCGCGAAGATGGCCGCGAGCATGAATACCAAAAGCGATAGGAGCTCGAGCGGGCGTGACGGCGACTCTGGCGGGATCGCACGGCCGTCCGGCTGCGTCGCGAAGGACTTCGCCTGCGGCTTGGCGGCTGACGTGCGACGCGGCGAGGGCGACCGCTCCTTCTCCTTCTGCCGGCTAGCCTGCGACTGCGCCGCCGCCGCCGACCGACGGCGCGGCGAGGCGGCACGGCCATCTTTGCCAGCCATGATACTTCGATAGCCTATTCTGATCGGGCACTGAGGAGGGGAGGGGAGGGGAGGGGAGAGATCCGTCCCAAACCGAATTCCGACCCCCAACACTTAGGCGGGGCGCACGTTCGCTTGGTTCGTCAAGTTTCGAATTTCTTTTTTTATTACTGTTACTCTAAGACAGGTGGAAAGAGCCTGCGCCCTCCGCGACTACGTACTTGATGCGTTCGCGCATCAGGCTCTTGCTGCTGTAAGGCGGCAGCTTGAGGTAGGACGCGCAGGTCATCGCCGACGGGAGCAGCCCGTCGCTGCTGCCGGCACTCGTGCTCGCTCCGGGACTCGCGCCGAGAAGCAGGCCGGAGGGCGGCGTCGCCGGCGTCGTGCCCGGCGTGCCACTTGGCGTTGAACCCTCTCCGCTCTTGCGCACGACAGTAAGCGGCGGGTGCAGTGCCGCCAATCCGCCGCTCGGAAGCCTGGGGCTGCCCGTCACGAATGCAAGGAATCCGCGACGCTCGCGTGGCGTGAATTCGGCCATCACTTCCGCGAGCATGCGAGCGTGCACGCATCCACGGCTGTACCCGTGATCCCACGATATCAAGTCGAGCAGATTGTCCGCACTCCAGCTTTCATCCTCCCGAGCGCCGCACAGCAGCTCGTCCACCTCGGCAGCCGTGAATGGCTTGAGCGCATCCTCGGGCAGAACCTCGAGGAATCCGCTCCTCGCAGCCTCCAGCTGGCGTGTCACCCCGCTGCCAATCGTCGCGTCGAGAACCGCCTCGGCGTACTGCCTGAAGTTTCCACTCGTCACAAAAACGTCGCTGCCACCAGCAACGAGCTCAACGTCGTCGGCGCCGGGAACCACGAAAGTTAGACCGAGCGAGTCGACTGACACGCCGTGCAGCACGCCCGTTCCCTCGCGTGCTGCCCGCACGAGCTCGAGCATGCTCTCACCAGCGACGGGATCCACCTCGAGAACGTCGTGCGGCTCTGGCATCACGCCGAGCAGAACGGCGCGAACGAACACCGGATGCAACGGAAGGTCGAGCAGCCGGTTATCGTACAACGCCTTGCCCGCCGCACGCCCGAGCAGGCGGAACATGCGCATCGTCTTCTCCTCAGCCTTGCGCGCGGCGGAGTCGCGCGGCACGCTCGCCGGGGGCAGCGGCTGCGGGAAGAGCCCGTGAGGTGCGTGCACATACTGCTCCAAATCGTCGGCATCGGCGTCGTCGCTGTCCACGACGTCGACGACGCGAACATCCTCCGGCACGCCGTCCATCTCCATCGGCACGAAATTCTCAGAGGCACACCGCGGTCGAGCCTGCGGTGGCATATCGCCGGCATCGCGCCACATCTTCAAGTCCCTCCTGCGCATCGCCTTGCTAAGCAGCGAATAAAACTCGAGCGTGGGACCGAGGCCCGTTCCCACCTCGCCGAAGAATTCAACCTCGAGCATCGTACGCTGGCCGCAGTACATCTCCATCACCTTCTCCGCGCTCTCCAGAATGCGCTCGCGCCCGATTCTCACTTTTTGTCTCTGCACTCTTCCCACGCGAAGATCGCGGCCGCCGCCCATCGATCGCTCGCCCGCGGTATCCTGCTGTTCCTGAAGCAGGTTCAGCGCACGGCTGATTCCCAGACTCGTCAGCTGGAAGTACTGCCTGCGCAACGCGAATGGGAAGAGGTAGCTGTGCTCGCACACGAGACGGCGGCACCAAAGTGGCAAGCCTCCCGTGCACACGACGAGCACGTCCTGCAGCTGCCTCGTCAGCTTCGTCGAAAGCTTCCTGCTGATAAATTCTGACTCGGGCACGCGAAGCAGAGCCGAACCCTCGGGTGTGAGACGCATGGCGCATCGGCAGGCTTCGTGCAGCGTTCGAAGGAGCGCTAGAATGCCCGCCTCGTCTCCGCCCGCATCACCGGAGGCGGCAACCCGCGATGTCAGCGCATGCAAAGGCTCGCCGGATGATGATGATGATGTCGTCGTGGTCGTGGTCGTCGTCGGAGGCGTCGACAGTGACGCGGCTGCTCCAGCCGTGCCAGGTGTCGATCTTTCGGTGGCTTCCGCAGCCGACGCCGACGTCGTTCTCTCAGCGAACTTGTACTGCAGGACGTGGATGCTGTCCCACATGTGCGGTCCACCACCTCGGGCACCACCAACTTCAGGGTCGTCCTCGGCATCCTCGTCTGCAGCACTGGAATCAGCACTGCCTAAGCTGGTGAGTGTGAGCCCACCTCCACCTCGAGATGAATGTTGCTGCACAGCTTGGAAAATGGTCGTCGTCGACGGCAGCTCCACACCATCAATCAAAAATGTAAGCTGTGGACCTGACGGAGGCGTGGCCGCTGCCGCGTAGGACCGCGAGGAGGAAGATGTGCGATGGCGGCTGCCACTACCGCCGCCTGCAGATGCCGATGACGGAGATGCACGGCGGCGTGATGGCATTCCATCTTCCTCAGCCGACGCTGACCCGCGGCTTGCATTGCTCAGGCTGCGCGATAGGGAGCCCGCACGACTTGGGCTTGGCGATCCAAGATGCACGTCGTCGACACGATCATCTAGGCTCGACGGACCCGCGGGCACCTCCTCGTGGTCGTCGTCGTCGTCCTCTTCGTCCTCTTCATCCTCCTCATCTTCATCGTCCTCTTCCTCCTCGTCCTCGTCATCCACCGGCTCCTCCTCCATCGCATCATCCTCGTCGTCATCCTCGTCGCCATCGGCATCACCGCCACCCGTGCCGAGCATCTCCTCGTCGCGATCTCGCTCCGCCTGCTCACGCCGTGTTAGGCGTCTGCGCATCGGCTCGTCGCCACCGCGACTAGATGCGACGCGAACACGAGGGAGCAAAAATTCTTCCACCGCAGCGAGGGTTGCGAGCGGCTCGATGAGAACGACGTTCGAAGAGTAGTCGCCGAGCACCGACGACGACACGCCAGGTGCGCGAGACAGACGCAACTTGAGTGGCTGCGTGAGTGCTTCGAGGGCACCGGCACGCGACGTCATCGACCCGCTGCCACCACTGCCGCCACCTCCAAAGCGACTTCGTCCCATGCCCAGCGACGCCGGTACGTGAGCAACCGAAACGACGTGGCGTTCCACGCTCTCCAGTCCGCTCTGCAACTTTCGCAGCAGCGCAACGAAGCCATCCGGCCTGCTAGCCGCCGTCGCGACCATCGTCGCTAACCGCCGCCTCGCAACAGTAGGATCTGAGTCGCCAGCGAAATAAGCATTAAGCGTCGCCACCACGCCGCTCGCGAGGAACTCGAAGTTGGACAGTGTATTCGGCTGTTCAAACACTTTCTGCAGCGCCGCAAGTGAAGTGCCCTCGTTTGAAACAGCCTTGAGTTGCTCGCAGACGCCACGAAGTGCGGCAAGCTCCTCCGTCTCACCCGCGCCGGTGACGCCCGCGGAATCGAGCACACGGCGAAGAACAAATGCCTGTTCTCGCATCCTCTCGAGCGAGGCGGAGGATGGAGTCTGTGGGGTGTGCGGCGTCTGTGGCGAAGCGGCGGCGGCATCGCTAGCTGTCTTGCTCTTTTGCTGTTCTTGCTCCTCGCCGCAGAGTTGCATCACCACATGAACAAGTCCCTCCTTCACGAACGTGGACCGAAAAATCTCCGGAAGCTTTCCAAGAAGATCTTCCGCCATGAAGAGCGCGCACAACGCGCTCGCCTTGTCGCGTCCCGAAGCGACGCCAGCCAAGAAGCTTGACACCGGAACGTCGCGAAGCAGCTGCTCGAGCGTCGCGGACGTTGTGCCCGCAACAAGCTTTGCGCACGTTTCGAGGCACGTGTGACGCACGTGCGAGCGTACTGTGACGCTGTGCACATGCATCATGAGCTCGAAGAGGTCTCTTGCGCACGTTTCCACCAACGGTGTAGGTAGAGGCTCGTCGGTGCTCTCACCACCTGGTCCATCGTCATCGCCAGCTGTCATTGCTGCTGCTGCACGCGCGCTCGGCGCAAATGCATCGCGACTACGTGGCAGCTTCGGAAGCAGGTTGTTTGCCACGTCCAGCAATTCCGCGAGCTGATCCGTCGTTCGCAGCCCAGGCGTTCCACGCGCACCACCTGGGCTAGGCCCTGGTGTCGCCACCATCGGCGAGCTAGAGAGAAGGTCGCGCAGCGTCGCGCTAAATCCCGAGCTTAGCAGTTGTACCGCCACGGTGCGCGAGTTCGCGGTGCAGGCACGAAGCAGGCGAACGAGGTTTGCAAATCCAACCGGGGAGAGCGTCGTGGACGACGCCGCCATCTCCGACGGGTCGACGAGGCGCGCTGCGACGTCCGCGACGCCGCTTTCGCACAGAACGGCAACGCGCGCAGGCGTTCGTGCCACCTCCGAGATGCGGCTCAGTGCCACCGCCGCGTGCTCGACAACGCGGCTGTCCGAGTTGTTGAGAAGGTTCGAGAGCAGCGGCACTGCGTGGCTGACGATGGACCACGTCGAGTCGTCGCGTGGGAGGTGCGCACACATCTGCGCGGCTGTTGACGCCGCGACGCGCTGCACGCCCGTAGGGAAGAAGTCCAGGAAGCTCAGGCACGCGAGAAGGCCGCCCTCGGAAATGAGCACGCTGCCGTGGTTCTGGCTGAGTTTCTCCAGCAGCTGTAGGCTCTGCTCCGCGAGGTCGATGTACTCGATGGCAAGCAGCTTTGCGCATATAGTTGGAACGCACCCTGCGTGAACGATCGCGCTGCACGACGAAGGAAGGACGTCCGCTAGGTGCGTGAGCGCGCGGCACGCGAGCAGCATGAGGTCAGGGTTGTGCTCTGCATTCAGCAGGTTGGCGCACGGCGCCACGACGCTGTCAACGCGCAGTCCAATGAGCGTATCCTCGCTAGCAACCGAGAGCGTTTCGCAGAGTGCCGTGAGCGCGCCTAGCTGCCTGCCTTCGTCGCCGTCGGCACGCAGTCCCGCGAGTATGTCCTTGAGCTGCCCGCGCATGACGGCGCCTGCTCCGAACCCTCCTCCCGGGAGTAGGTCCTCGAGTCCCCCTCCGAGTCTCGCGAGCAGTTCCTGCAGGGCGCCCGTCGTGGTTGTGGCTGCAGCTGCAGCAGCTGCTGCTGCCGCGGCTGCGGAGTCCGGCGCCGAGTCCGCCGCCGCCGCCGCTGCCGCTGCCGCTGCCGGCGCCGTATCTTCTGCGGGCGTGTTATCGTCGTCCATGGCCGTTGGTGGTACCCTACCCGGCACCGGCACCTTTTCCTCCGAGGATAGGGATGGACAGCAGGCAGGTGGCCGGGGGCGGGGCGGGGCGGGGAAAACGTCCTCCTTCTCCTTCTCCTTCTCCTTTCCACGCGGCGCAGAAGCCTCTCAGAAACCTCGCTCAAAGGCTCACCCTCGGACATCGGACATCGGAGGAAGAAGAACCAACGGGGTTTGAGTTTGGGGGTTTGAGTTTGGGGGTTTGGTTTGGGGGTTTGGTTTGGGGGTTTGAGTTTGGGGGTTTGAGTTTGGGGTTTGGTTTGGGGGTTTGAGTTTGGGGGTTTGGTTTGGGGGTTTGAGTTTGGGGGTTTGAGTTTGGGGGTTTGAGTTGGACAGATTTTTTTTGCTCCAGGATCTCAATCCTGGTCCTGGTCCTCCTGGTCGCCTTCGGTTCTGTTATTTTGCGAATCGTTGACCCCTCTCTTCCCTCCCCCGGCTGCCCGGTCCCCGTTCAAACTTCCTTAACTACCTTAAGGGCAATGGAGGACGAACACGCGTGGTACGCCGCTGTCGAACGCGTGCTCGAGAAACCGAGCAGTGCAGAAGCAAACACCAACGTCATTGTACAAAGAGCCGTCACTTTCCCGCAGTGCCTAGGGGTCAACCTCGCGGGACGGTGGAGATGGCCGCTGCCTGGAGTCAGAGTCACCGCGGGGGCGAGGTGCGCGCCGGCGAAGACAAATGCGGCAGATCAAACGTCGTCGACCGAACCAAACGGACTCCACGACGAACGAACAAACGGGAACGGAGAAAACGGAACGCACGGAAGCAGCAGCGCCGCGTCGTCGAAACCACGCCGCACGGCATCTGCGTGGAGGCGGCGCGTCGCCAACAACACAACCACGTACGCAAGAGTGAGGCTCACGCGGCCGCTCTTTGGGAAGGCGGCAGTCACGTGCGAGTGGGACGTCGATCCGACCGCTGGCGTGACCATGCGACTGCGCCGCGAATTCAAAACGTCGTTTGGACACGTCACGCTCGCCACGTGGGGACGGAGACGAACGCAGCGTAAGGATGCCAGAGCGGCGCCAACCGCAGGAGTGCAGTTCAACTTGACGTTCGGAAGCGACGAGCTGCGCGTCTGTGAACTGCGCACGACGTCGTCGACGGTAGAAAGCGACCCGGGCATTGGGACCGCGCGCGTCGTGCAGCCCATCATGCGGCACGCCGACGCCGTCGTGGAAACCGACGTCTTCCTGCACGACGGATGGATCTCCGCGGGAAATCTTGCGCAGCTGAAAGAACGCGTGTCCGTTCGCGGAGCACGCCTCGCACTCGCGAGATCGATGCCGCACTCCGTGAGGTCCGAGCGTGCGGAGAAGGTGGTCACGACGTTCAATCGCAATTTGCTGGGGACGAAGCGCACGATCGGCGTGATTCCAGGCCACTGGATCGACGCTGGCCTTGAGGTGGGAGCTCCGGGAGAGCGCAAGTTCAACTTGGAGGTGGCTAATCGCATCGAGAGCAAGTTGAAGAATCTAGGGTGGAGCGTGCTTCGGCCAGACCGCAACGCCAAGGGTCTCGAGTGGGACGATTATCTGGACTGGATCACGTCCAACTCGAAGCGAGGCGTGCCCGTGCTCGAGATTCACGGTCAAGGCGATGGGGCGAAGAGCCGCTCTGTCGTGTTGGGCGTGATTGGCGATCCAAAGGCGCCACTCAATCGGCGACTCGCAGAGACGTTCGGCTTCTTTCCCATGAACCACATGCACCTTGCTGTGCCTCGGCGTGGAGGAGTCATCATCGAGAGCTTCAATGCAGACATGGTGCTTTCGCTTACGATGGAGCAGCGGCGCGCTCTGGCGAACGACATTGCGCTCAAGGTGACTGACAGCGTTGAGTCGACCGTGCGCCGCGTTGACAGCAAGCCTAGCTTGATGGAGGATGGGTGCTCCATGACTGGTTGCGACACAGGCATCAAGTAGTTGTATGCTCGATGAGTGGCAGTTATGTAACTTGTAGTATTGCCCTTTTCAATCAAGTGTGAATTCCCTCCCCAGGCGCTTCGCGCGCCCGACCACGCCTGGTCACGAGTGTTGTCCATGAATTCGTAGTGAGTTACACTTGTATGTATTAACGACTCTGTTCACGTCTTTGACAAATCTGGCTGAGTCGAAGTCGTGAGTCGAGGTGGAATAAAACACGAAAAAATTCAGCGCGCCGTTCCTTCTTGTGAGATGGGTTGGAGAGCTCGCGGCACCTGGAACCGAAAATGCTGCAAGGTTTGCTACAAGCACCCACACCCACAACTCCTCCTCGTCCATAGCGCCGTGGTGTACAACGCCAAACGCTTTGTCGCGTTGAGACATCCTTCAAGTCGTGCATTATTCAGTGTTGTCAATCAATGACGTGGTGACTGGTGAAATACAACTGAATTACTGAAGTAGCCCGGAGGCGGACGCCATTGCCCATTGGCGGCGTGGGAGACGCGGCGCGTCGTGGCGCGAGGCGCGGGCGGTCTCCTGCCGGAGTGCCGCGGAGGTGCCATATGGCGCGACTGACTGAAACCCAAGCGCTTCTACAGACGTGGACTCGACCTTAACGGCCTTACGGCCTTAAGTGAAGTCACGCTGGAAGTGAATAGATAGTAGTAAGAACCACTGGTAGTGGCCACCACTGTGAATCAGTTTGGTCTCCCCTCTGACTACGGAAAAGGTAGACAAAGAGTAGAATGATCAATTACAAGATACTCATCGGACGAGCCCATCTAGTGGCTCGCCCACAAGACGCCTCTGGGCCGACCAAGGGCCTCAGGAGACACCTCTTCACCACCGTAGAAGTGGCGTTAAGGCCTTTAATCAAATCTCATCCAAATCCAACCCAATATCTTCAACAGTAGATAAATCTGGAGCCAGGGAGCCGCCACTCCTTCACATGTCACAAACCCACGTGGCGGAACTCCGAAACCAAACTCACCTGAAAACCCTAAAGCATAACCCTAGACCTAACCCTAGATCCAAGAAACCCTAATCCATCAAAACCCCAAAACAGAACCTGCGAGAACTAAACGCCCTCGCTCAGCGACGCCGCGCTCAGGGTCAGGGGATCTTTTGGGCCCGACCTTTCTATCATTCGCCCAAGAGCGGGATCCCGCCCGGGACAAAAATCTCCAAACCCCCGACCAGAGAACGACGCCTGCCCAATTCCCATTCTCCCATCCTTCCTCCTCGCCCCCCCTCACAGCATCTCTTTTCATGCTCGCGCGATGACGTCCGCCGCGCCAGCCGTGCTCGTGCGCGCCGTCGACCTGAGGCCAACCGCATCTCGCCGGGTCTCCATGCAGCTTGTTGTGCTCGAGTGCGCGCAAGCCAACCTGGCGCTCGTCGCTGACGCTACGGGAAGCCTTTACCTCTCCGGGGAAGGAATCGCCGCGTCTCTGCAGCCTGGTGAAATCATTCAAGTCAACAATGCCGTGTTCAACTTTCCGGAGAACAGCACCTCGTCGAAACCAATGCTGACGCTCGCCAAAGACTCGCAGATGCTTAGACTTGGAGAATTCAATATGGTTTTTAGCGAAACGCCAAACCTATCTACCATCGAGTGGATTAGAAAGACAGCGAACGCCCCTGCGATGCCGGCGCAATCGCTTCCTTCGACGTGGAGGCCGCCGAAATGCTAGCTCTGAGTTCGGCCGTTCCAGGTGCCGCACCACTGCATCTCTGTTAAAAAAAAACCTGAGATCCCTCATTCAGTAACGAAGTTTACTTTGCTCTATCCAGCGGTTGTCCATTCACACCATTCACTTTCACCATTCAGCCCATTCACCGGTGCCATTCACTTCGCGTTTTTGTACATTGCGCAGGTGATTTCGAAGGTTGTATCACTCTATCAGGGCGCTTTCGTTGGCTCAGTGAGGTCTCCGGTTGTGACTTGTTTTCGTTGCTGTCGTCGCCATCGCCACCAACCGTGCATCAACACGATGACTCAAGGGTCACACTTACTACTCTACCTGCGGCTAGAGTAGTATCTAAAGGAGTCCAACGTGTGGGAAAGGGGACTGTCTTGGAGTTGAGACTGCAAACTTGTATTTACAAACAATGTACACACAAACTCCTCCGAGTTATTTTCAAAAAAGTCCTCGTCAGCGTCTTCACCCCAATCACTGATGACACGCGCGTGGAATGCGTCCATCTCCGCCTCGCTTTCGATGCCTGAGTCCCGCATCCGCCTGCTAGATGAGCGGTCGCACCGCCGTACGACGTGTCGTCGAGAAATAGTGCGGTGGCGCCACTGACGCGTGCGCGTATGCGTGCACGCGACGACGTGCTGCGCTTGCTGCGCTGCAGCGGATGATTGTGAGAGAATGCTCGCTCAAATCAGTCGAAACGAGTCGGAGCTCGGGTCGGAGGGGGAAAGCAGGTCGGGCCAGCCCGTCGGGTTACGGGGAGGCCCCCCTTTTCTATGTGATTTTTCACTTTTACCACCAACCATCCGGGATTCCTCGTTGGTCCCTCACGGGAGTCGGTGAGGGCCCGGAAATCGGGCCCAAATCGGGCCCACCCGTTTGCACAAAACTTCAATGGCGTCGTGCGAAGTCCCCGACGTTTGCTTTGTGTGGGTGGGTTCTAGAGGTCCAATAACGATGTTAGTCTATCGGTTATGGTATCGCCGCGAGTTAGCATTCACCATTCACGACGCGGTGGCCGCTACAATACCCATTCACGCGCCATTCATTCCATTCAATATTGAATGAGCGATCCTAGAAAAAAACGAATTTCACTCCCTTTATGACACGTGTCAAGAAGTTCTTTGAAAATAAAACTGCTGTGCAAATCAGGTCAGAATTGCATGCGTGGTTTACGAAGCTTTACGAAGGCAAACGGTGATGCATCGGCAGTGTCGCCGCTGTAAGACTGCGATAAAGCACTGTACATCTATAATAGAAATCTTTTTAAGGTGGTTACAGAAGGAGGGTGCTGGCTTAACGCCAAGCCCTGTTGTGCTTGACCTTCTTGGCCTCCTCGAGGTACTTGTAACGGGTGTGTAGACCCTTCGCGACGTCGCTCGGACTACACAGATATAAAGCAGAATGGTCCGCCGCATCCAGGCTCACTCGTAATGAGTGCATCTTATTCAACGCCTTCTCGGCAGCCTCCACCGCGCTTCTCACGTAGTCCATGTGCGTCGTCACCTCCACATCCGTGATGCGAGATTTGCTGCGCGCAGAGCTCGAAGATCGCCTCCTTCTCGAGCGCGGCTTTTCGGTAGGACGTGCAGGCGAATGATCGGCCGGGACGCCGGAGGACGGAGGATAGCATGATGCCGCGGAAACGGTGGTTCCGGTGCGCCAGCTCACACCGTCATGGTACTCGACAGGTACGCTTGCTGGCGAACGAGGAACCATCTCTTGCGACGACGGCAATGCAGAGGTAACGTGGATATGCTGTCGCGAAGCTGCCGCCGTGAGCGTTTCGAATTTGCTCTCCACGAGCCCGCGAAGCTCCGCGGCGGCGGCGGCGTGCTCGCCCTCGGCTGATCGCAGGCGGTGCGTCGCAGATCCGAGCTCAGTTAGCGCGCCACGAAGGTCCTTCACGGCATGCTGAAAGGCGTCAGCCACCAGCCGCTCGCCTCTCTCGCGGCGCATCCTGTCCTGTGCGAGTTCCATGCGGTCGCTCAGCATGGAGGCGGCGATGGACGTGATGACCATCGCGCCGAACGTCGCTGCGGCTGTGCCCTTGAGCCTTGCCGGGTCATCTGCGTTCGTGCTCGTCCACGCGTCGCGAGTTTGTGGTCGAAGCGTCGTCTGGATGCCACGCTCCGAGGGTGGCGGCGACATCAGTTCTGGTTTCGGCGTCTTTGGCTCGCGCAGCTTTGGCGGTTCGCGCAGCTTCGGCGGGTCCTTAAGCCTTGGCTTGCCCAAGACGCGCGGGCTCACGCTCTGTTCGTCGTGCTGGGTCTCGAACTTTGCAGTCCTCCACGGCGACGGTCGGGTGGACGACGCGGTCGTCGTCTCCTGCTTTGAGTCTCGCGGCCCTTCTCGAAACTGCAGCTCCGGTCGCGCGGCGGCGGCCTGCCTTTCCCGCAGCACGGCGGAATCTGGCGAGAGCACCGCCGCCTCCGCCCTGAGTTCGTCCGCTCTAGCACGCAGGCTTTCCGACCGCTCGAGCCACTTCTGTCTCTGTATGCTCCGCGGCGTTGTCGTCGGCGCGGTTGTGTACGCGCTCCGCCCACTCTTGCTTCCTCCGTCATGAAACCCGTCTTCGTCTTCGTCGTCTTCGTCTTCGTCCAAGTCGTCATCGTCATCTTCTTCGCTGCTGCTTTCTAGCGTTTTCCGTCTTGCAGGCCTTGCGGTGGCCGCCGCGGGCGTGTAAGAGAGCTGCCTTGGGTTTTGGCTTCTTCTGGTGACGGTGGCCACAGCGTTCGCTTCGCGCGGGAGGTGCAGCGGCGTGACAGCGGGCCTGTTCGTTTGCTTGTGGTTTCGAGCGGGCTTGACTTCTGTGTTGAAGTGCAGTGCGATTCCTTTTGTTTTCGCCGGCGTCGCACCTGCGTTGGTGCGCCTCGTGACGCCTTCGGCGCGCCGTTCGTCGCCGTCGCCGTCGTTGTCGAGGTCGCTGCCTGAGGAGAGGTCGCTGGTTGAGGAGAGGTCGTCGGAGGAGCCAATCATGGGTCTCGAGGACATGAGAGAAACAGGGGTGGGTTTGGTGTTTCGCGCTCAAAAAATGGGGACGGACCAGTGGGGCGGTTGGAGTGGTTTGGAATGCAGGGGAGGCACCTCAGGAATCCGGTTCCCAGGTGGTTCCCACTCCCCTCCCCTCCACTCCCCTCCCCTCGACGGGCCGGACGGGACGGGACGGGAAAAGTCCGTGGTAAAGTGTTATTGTGCGCCTTTTGTGGAGGCTAGTTAAGCTTCCCCCTGTGGAGAGAGGGGTGAGTCCGCGATCCGATCCGCGATCCCTAGGTGCGATCCGATCCCCGATCCGATCCCCGAAACAAACACAAGGAATAAACACAGGAGAATGGGTTTCACATCCCGTGAACCCCCAGAGGGTTTCACATCCCGCGCCCTTATTATTGCCCTCCTGTAATTCAAACGATCATTATTCACAATCTCTACATGGAACCAGTGGTCTAACAACCTTGGACGCCATTGAAAATAGGCGCGTGAACAGGTAGTGGAGAGGCTGAGACGCCACCACAGAAACCAGATATACGTCACGCCACACGATAGGAGCATCGCTACCAAAAATCGAAAGGCATCCAAGACAAGAACCCATAACCCGGTAGGTTTTTTTAACATTTTATTTTACTTGATAAACAAAATGAACGACAGCGACAGCGACAACGAGATGCCGAGTGAACAGCCTCGTCACACAACGTCATCAGCAGCCCGCCGTAGGCGCAGGTCCAACGCTCGTCAAGCGTGGTTCACGCAGCAGCAAAATTACCAAAACAGCAGCAGCACCACCACCGACAGCGAGCCCACGAATTCAAATTCGGATTCAGCCTCGAGCAGCAGTAGCCGCGGACGACGTCACAGCGACCGAAGTCGCAACTCAAGCAGCACGCGATCCACGACGCGAAACGAGAGCCAGTTCATGTCCGAATCGAGGACGCGCGGAATCATCTCCAGCATTCAACGCACCCAGATCACGGAACTGCAGCCCGGTACAGACGTAAACGCATGGCGTCTGTCAGCCGAAAACGCTGTACGCTTGGCAGGAGCCCATTACGCCCTGTACACGTCGCATGAATCAGCCCAACAACTGCATGTCAACGAGGTACTGCTAGCACTCATACGCAAAAGCGTAGCACCGCATGCAGGCGCCAGCCTCGTAGCCGAACGAGCCACCACAGCTAAAGAAGCATGGAAGCACATCCTAGACGTCATCATGCCCGACACTCCACGAGCAGAAACAGCTCTGTGGACGGAATTACGCGCGGTCTCGCAAGGCTCCGAATCATGGGAGACTTTTGCTGGACATGTCATGAGTGTGCACGCAAAAATCCTCCACTTCTACCAACGACGAGCGCTCGTCAAGATGGACGACAGCGTGATCATCAACGAGGATAAAGCTGTCTCAGAAATCTCCAAGGCACGCAAACTGGCAGAGCAGCAAGCGTCAGCAACAATAACGCGCACGCTCACGCATGCCGCATTGCTCACCGGGACCAAGCTCACCGGTCTAGCATCCACGTACGCGAATCTCTGTCGCAATGGACACCCAACCAGCAGAGCCGGCATGCTCACGCCGTGGAAAGTGGCGTACCCACAGACGCAATTCCCATACCAGCTTATGAAAATCTGGGGATGCGTGGCATACGTGCACACGCCGAGGGATCTGCGACACCACGCTGAGCCTACCGCTAGGCAGGGCATCTTCGTCGGCATCAAGGATGACGGCAAGGACCCGTCTTACCTCATCTACATGCTCGACACACATCGCGAAATTCAGCGAGCGCCTGGACCACCACATCAGGACGACGTCTCGTTCTGCCAGGCAGCAGCGGGATCCATGATATATCTGCCCACCCGCCCAGATATCCTCGCAGCGCGCCGCATTGTGAGCACGCTCGCAACCATGGCGTCTCCTGATGTCGTCCAAGCCGCTCAGCAATGCTGGGCATATCTGCGAGACACTGCGGAACGCGGAACACGATCATTCCCTGAAGAAGCCGACGGGCAACTGTACGTCTACGCCGACTGCCATCGAGGAATCCACGAGACGCTCGTCATGTACCTCATCATCTTGAACGCAGTCGTCATCGATTGCGCGGTCAATCGAGTGCACCTCCATTCATCATCATCAGGAGAAGGCGAAATGCACGCAGTGCACAAACCCATCAACAAGGTCATCCATCACCGCAACCTGCTCACAGAGCTCGGCATACAGCAACATGGACCCACCAAGATTTTCTGCGATGCAAAGGTGGTCGCGGACGTCATCATCAAAGACGGACCCCACCAACGCTTGGCGCACGTCGGAGCAAAAGTCGTACGCGTGCGTGAAACGCAACGTGATGGCATCATCGAAATCGAGCAGGTACCGCGAGAACTGCAGCTGGCGGATATCCTTGGCAAACCGCGCGGTCCGTCAGAATTCACACCCATGCGCGACGTCATCGTGCCACCTGCAGGAGTGCTCACTGATGCTCAAATCACGCACCGCCTGCGCTACCCACACGTGAGTCATTCCCGGCGCAACGTCGAGCTGGCGCAACAGAAACGCAGCAACAACTGATGGGACCCATCAATCAAAGATGCACGCAACCGATCTTGCCAGATCGATTCGCGTCCAGGGGGGCCTGTGGAGAGAGGGGTGAGTCCGCGATCCGATCCGCGATCCCTAGGTGCGATCCGATCCCCGATCCGATCCCCGAAACAAACACAAGGAATAAACACAGGAGAATGGGTTTCACATCCCGTGAACCCCCAGAGGGTTTCACATCCCGCGCCCTTATTATTGCCCTCCTGTAATTCAAACGATCATTATTCACAATCTCTACACCCCCTCCCCAGTAGTCTACTTTTTACTGCACAGTCCACCTCTCGTCCCAGATTTCGAGATGGTTGGTTGGCCCCTTGACCAGCGAGCACACACCTGGTGGGGCCGGTGACCGTTTTTCCCGTTTTTGCCCCAATTGCCCGGGGACGTTGGGTCGGGCCATCTGGTCGGAAGGAGTTCCTTCTTTCTTTTCCTCTGCTGCATTGCATTGCATTGCGTGACGACACAGACACAGACAGACACGCACACCCTTGTGGCTTGTCTCCTCCGTCCCACCTTATATTAGGCCTCTCCCCTCCATCCTTGTTGTGTTTCGCGTTGACCGCCCCCCGGGGAAAACTCCTCGTACTTACCTTGTTCAGATTAGGTCAGCCATGCCCTCCGCCGTGCACGTCCGCATACACAAGGTGCACGCAGAAGTAGGGAGCGAGGGTGGGGCAGGCGCGCACGGGTTCCCCGACGCCGCGCAGGTGTTCCTGCTCGCGTCAAGAGGGCCGGCCAGCGACCCGGCGCTCTTCATGGACGTCACGAACCCGATACCTGCAAGCCAAGTCACCGCGACGACGACGCCAGCCGTACTGGAAGAAACCTTGCAGCTGCAGTGGGGCGACGACGCGCAGCGAGGGGGAGGCACGCAGATCGTCGCGATGCTGGACGCCGCGGGGGATGGCGTCGGTGGCGACGACGACGACGACGAGGAACTCGCCACGGCCATTATCCACGACGACGACGTTCGAGACATACGCGACGACGCCGCGTCGTACGCACTCGCGCCGAGGTGGATACGACTCAAGGCGACGTCCGCCAGAAATATCGACGTGCGCGTGGAACTCTCGGTGGAAGTCGTCGTGGAAAAACCGACGACTGTGCGTCAAGAAAACTTTGCGGCGCAAAGAACAACGACGACACCCTCCTCCTCCTCCTCCGCCCTCCCTCTGCCCGACGGGTCAAACGCCGTGCGCTGCGCCTTGCCAAACGCCGCAAGCATATCTCGCGAAGACGCGTGCAAGGCTGCCAGCCTTGCCGATACCACGCTGCTGAAGCGCATTCTTCAGACGCATCCTGACGCGGCCACCGCCACCTACGGAACGCGCGCGGAAACGGCACTGCACGCCGCAAGTCGACACGGCGCCGCCGAGGGCGCGCGCGTGCTCCTCGAGTCGGGTGCACAAATCGAAGCGCTCGACGCAGACGGCCGAAGTGCTCTTCACATAGCCGCCCTCGCAGGCCACGACGACGTCGCCGCCGTCCTGCTAACTGCAATCGCCTCTGCCAACCACCATGCTGCGGTGAGACGCGCGGACCTAAGCGGATTTGCACCGATCGAGTACGCCGTGGCGAATGGCACGTGCGCCGATGCATTCCGTAGCGTGTGCGGACATGCGGCGTGGGACGACGTCGTATCGAACCTTGCAGCATTGTAAACAAACACCAGGTGTCAGGACTCGTTTTAGTATGGTACCGTAGTGACTCACGTGAGTGGTGTGAATGCACGACCTGGTTGGACGAAGTGAACTCCATTACATTACTGAGTGAGCAATCTTAGTTTAGAACAACATGGACGCCTTGCACTCGCGGAATGCAACAATCGAGCATGTCTCCGCACTTTTGCCGTCCAACTGCGCCGCCGCGTCGAAGACGGCGTCGAAGTCGTCGATACCGGCAAGCGCGCCGACAGTCTCCATGAGATCCTTGATCTCTTCCCTGGACCGCTGCGCCATGAAGTCGACGTCTGTGACGCCGCGGTCGGCGGCGCTCGACGGGTACAGCAGAGACGCGGCGTCTGGCTCGTCGCCGTAGTTCTGGTCATCTGCAACGCTCTTCACCGTCGGCCCTGGGATGTCGAGGCGGATCGTCGGCGTGCCGAACGAGTGGTCGGGGAACACCGACACGTTGCGCAGGCCAGGCCTGACGCTCTTGCCGAGGTCCACGTCCGGCAGCTGCTCCTCCTCGCTGTACATGCCGTTCATCAGCCTTCGTGCGCCCCACTCCGCGAAGCGGCGCGAGGGAACGCCGTACGTGTGGTCCTCCGGCAGGCTCCTCTCGCCGTACCCGAGCTTTTTCGTCTCGCCTAGCCGCTCAGCCTCCTTGAGGCGGTGCTGCTCGTGCGCCTTGACCACCACCGACGGGCGCGCATCCAAGTCGAGGTCGAGGCTAGGGTTGATGGCCTTCGCCACGCCGTTGCGCACGGGGTTCTTCTCCTTGAACCCGAACGTGTTCACCTTCAAGTTGATGCCACTTCCCTCCCAGTCGTACCCGCGCGTTCGCTGCTCGCCCGGCGCGTAGTCGTGGTGCGTGCGAATGTACATGCGGTGCACATCCTCCGTCTCCGGCTCGGTGGAGTCGACAGGGTAGATGAGCCCTTTTGCCGCGGGGTGCTTCGCGAGCTCCGTCGCGCCGACGGCGTTTCCGAAAGGCGCCTCGCCCGTTTCCAGCACCTCTGGCAGCTTGTGCCCGCGGTTCAGCGACTTGCCGAGCGGTTCGCGCTTGTTTGACGCGTAGATGTCCTCTCGGCGCTCCTTAGCCCACTCCTTGAGCTCAGACTTCTCGACCGTTTGGATCACCTCCGCGACGCTCTCGCTAGACACCGTCTTGACGCCGTACGGTCCGTCGAGCAGCGGCTTGTCGTCCGCCAGTCCGAAGTGCTTGACAATGGCCCCTGGCACGTGCGCCGTGCTCTGCCTGTACTTTTTGATTTCCGGCGGGGTGGACGGCCGCTTGGCGAAGTCGACCTGCTCCAAGGCCTGCTTCGCGCCCTCATCTTCCAAGGAGGTTACGACGCCCGCCTAAGTTGAAAAACAAAAGATTCCATTTCGTGTTGAGTTTGTGTGTGTGTGTGTGAGAAATGTGAGTATGCGTTTAGCGTTTCGACGAGACGTTGCGTCGTGCGGGCACAAGCGTGGTACTTCGAGGCGCAACTTACCGGCGTTATGTACGGCGACGTGTCAAGCATCGTCGCCTTGTTGCCGAGGTGCGTGGAGCCGAGCATGGTTGCCAGTGACTGACACCTACACGGTTGTTGTGTCCGTCTAGCGTCGTGCGCGTATTGCGGAGGAGGGGGTTGCAACAACAAGGGGGAAAGGCGAGGGCGAGGGAGGGAGGGACCGGGGCGGAGAACCACCGGAGCCTGGGGACTGGGGTGGACGGGAACTGTTCGCTCGAGCTCTGCTTGGGGGCAGTTCGCACTTCGCATTTCCTCCTTGGCCCTGCCCTTGGCCCTTGGCTTTCCGCGTCTCCAATTCTCCATGTCGCAAACAAGAACAGTCTCCCCCTCCAGTGGACTAGCTAGTGGAGGGATGCATCCATCGTAGTACTGGTCGGAGTCGCCGGTCGCGTCGCTCATCTGTCTGTCTGTCTGTCTGTAAGGTAAGAACTAGACCACCCTTCCTTCCTTCTCTTCCTCGTCCTCTTTCTCGTCCTCGTCCTCGTCCTCTTTGTTTCGTGCCGTTGAACAGCCAGACACAGACGCTTGCTTAGAGAGCTTGGGTCGGTCTCCTCCTCTCTCCTCTCTTCTCACATCTCTTCTCTTCCTCCCTTCGCTCGCCGTCTCAGCCTTCAGTTCTCTCTTCCTCCTTTTCGCCATTTTATTCGTGCGAGTTCGGGCTGTCGGGGTTTCATGATGTCTGAATTTTTCGATTGGCGAAGCCATGCGCAACGCTGGTCCCACGGCACGCACCCACGTACCTGTACGTCGACCGACTGACCGCTTTCCCAGTTCAAACGGAAACAAAATCAAACTGCAGTTCAAATCCCAAGCCTTTGGATTGAGTAGACTCAGATGAACCCCGACCTTCCAACCTTCAAAAGAAGATGGCGTAACCCTAACCCTAATCTTCGGGTCGTCCCACTGGTAAGGTTCGCTGGCGCGGGTGCCGTCCCCCCCTCCTCACCTCCCTCCCTCCCTCCAGCCCTCCAGCCCTCCAGCCCTTCGAGCTCGTTGGATTGACGCGCCTGCGCGATCCCACCGCGCCTCACCCGCCCGCTCACTCGCCGAGCACACAGAAGCGAACAAAAGAGAGAGACAACAGGAAGACTGGGCAAATCTTGTCCTGCAAGACAAAACGCTACGGCTGGCCAGCGAACGAACAGGCAGTGGCTGCGTGTCCGCGTGGCCGCTGAGGCACGGCAACGACGACGTCCACCGCAGTGGGTGCAAGGGCGGCGGCGGTGGCGTTTGCGAACGCACGTGACTTTGGCTCAGCCTCGCCAACGGCCTCAGCACACTCGCCCACCAGGCTTCTCATCGGTGCTCAGCCTGTGTCGATACAGGCGAGGTACGACGAGGACGAGCTCGACTCACAAAGCAAGCGCAAGACAGGCGCGCCGTTCTACGTCCTGCTCGCGGGAGGGCGCAGCATGAACTTCACAACAGCATTCCTGATCGTCGCGTGGTACGCAAGCAACATCGGCGTGCTCCTGCTCAACAAGTACCTGCTGAGCGTCTATGGGTTCAAGTATCCCGTCTTTCTCACGCTGTGTCACATGGTGGCCTGCACGTTGCTAGGCGTTGCGCTCAACTACAGCAACATCGTGCCCTGCCAACGCGTCTCAACAGCCTCGCAGCTGCGAAAGATTGGGCTTCTTGCGTTCGTCTTCTGCTGCAGCATCGTCTGCGGCAATATCTCGCTGCGGTATCTTCCCGTGTCTTTCAACCAGGCGATCGGGTCGACGGGGCCCTTCTTCACCGCCGTTATGGCGTACATAATCTCCGCCAAGAGCGAGTCGCGCGAGACGTACCTGTCTCTCGTGCCGGTGGTGATTGGCATCGTCGTCGCGTCGGGCGCCGAGCCCCTGTTCGACTTGACAGGGTTTATCGCATGCGTCAGCGCAACCGCGGCGCGTGCGCTCAAGTCCGTGCTTCAGGATAAGCTGCTCAGCAGCGACACGGAAAAGCTAAACTCAGTCTCGCTTCTGCTGTACATGGCACCCATGGCATGCGTGCTACTCATCGTCGCGGCGCACTTTCTCGAGCCTGGCATTTACTCCATCGCGTACCATAAAATGTCCAAGTCGCCAGACTTTGTTCTATTCTTGGCCCTTAACTGCTTCACGGCGTACTTCGTCAACGTCACGAACTTCTTGGTTACAAAGCACACGTCAGCTCTGACGCTTCAGGTGCTGGGCAATGCCAAGGGCATCGTCGCGACGATCGTCAGTATCTTGGTGTTTCAAAATCCTGTCACGGCGACGGGCATGGCGGGATACAGCATCACAATTTTTGGATGCATCTTGTACAACGAGGCGAGGAAACGCGAGAAAAACAAGGTGAGGCGGAGCGGCATGCAAACGACGTTAGGAGGGGGCGATGGAGGCGGCGGCGGCGACTTGGAACTTGGCACGAAGAGTGCTTCTCTTGGTAGTCGATAGTTCCCCTCCTCGCTCCACATCTTTATGATTGACTGTAAAAAGCAAAACGCAAAGTTGAATTTAACACCGCAAATCGAAGAAACTGCATTGTGCTGCACAGCGTTTGACGCGTTCCCTTGTGCGCGCGTGACTGTTAGCTGATTGGTGAATGTGAGTGGTGGTGTAAATGGACTACCGCTGGATGAAGTGACGACTCAAGTTCCAAGTTACTGAATGTGCAACCTTAACCTTAGGTTGACGAAATAGATACTGTGGGCAGCCAGGGCAGTCATGGTCGGTCGTCGTCGTCGCCGTCGTCGTCGTTGCTGTTGCCGAACACTCTGCGGCGACTTCGTTGACGTCTTCGCCTTGCAGCCGTCGCGCTGTCACTGTCACGGTCGTCGTTGTCTTCTGCAAGCACATCCATCGTGCGCATCCACGGGTTCAATGCCGTCAGCGACGCGAATAAGTTGGTTCGGCCTGGTTTACGCTTCAGCTGCGAGCTCTTTCCGTCAAACTCGTAGGCTCGTCCCGTGCCATATCCATACCCGTAGCCGATGCCAACACCGCACCCCGCGCCGACTCCAAATCCGAGGTGAAGTCCGACGGGTATGCCAACTCCCATGGCGCCCGTGACGCCAAGTCCAATCCCGGCACCACATCCGATACCCATAGCTAGTGCCGGCCCCATGGGTCCGAACCGCTTCGACTTGACGGTAGGCAGCTCAACGGTAGGCATCTTAGGCTTGAGGCTGTCCGCGTTCCACGAACCGTACGCGGAAGTGTTTTTCGCTTTGGCAGAGTCCGCGCTCTTCGGACCTGGGATAGATATACTGCTCATGCGCCGGTGTTGGAACGAAAGCAGAACGGGAGCGTGCGTGCCAAGGTTCGTGCGTTAGCGTTCGGCGAGTGCACGCCCGACAACAAGGCAGCAGTGCGCGCCTTTTTGGAGGTCCAAAAAAGGGCGTTGGTGGCGGTGGTGGTGGTGGTGGTCGTCGTCGGCCGGAGAGGATAAAGAAAGGGAAAGGGAAGGGCTGCCAGCTCACCAGCATTGGCGCTGAAGAAAGAATAATCGGGGTTCCGTGTTTCGTATTCCGCGCTCGCCAATGATGATTCGGGTTCGGAACCGGTATCCCAAGCCATCGGGGCTCCTTCCAGCCTTCCTCTCCCTCGTCTCCTCTCGCCTGTAACGCAGAGGTCTGTAACGCCAACCCATCTCTCCATTTCCAGTGGCGTTTGTCGTGCTCGTACGCGCTACGCACACACACACTCACCCAACGCAGCCATGTCGCACAACAACGTAAGCCAGCCTCCTCCTCTTCTTTCGGCACATTGACGCGTGAAGAAACAATGCAACTAACAAAAAAATCAATACACCACAACACCACAACACAGAGCCGGTGGGGACCGCCGAACGAGAAGAACCCGCTCGGGTGCGGATGGGGCGACTACGTGCCCTGCAACACCACGCACGAGGGACACGTCGACCTGTCAAAAACGTGGGAGGCGCGCGGGGAGGAGAAGGACAGCAAGTACCGACCCAGGGTGGCGGATTTGGCGCCGCGTCCTGCAGGATGGAAGTCATCGGCGACGAACACGCAGATGCCTCCCATTAATAAATAAGAAAAGTCCGAGACAACAAAAACCAACGAGCAAGGAAAAACAAAAAAACAATGTATTCGTGTTGTTACATCACATAAAATGTTCACATAAACTCGCTGAGGCCTTTCTCCCTCTCCATCTCCTCCAACAAAGCCTCACCCTCCGCCTCTTCCTTGGAGAGCAACGGCAGACCCGCGCTCTTGCGCTTCAAGTTGACGCGGTGCCAGTCGGACTTCAAGTGAGCCTTCAGCTCGTCGCGGCTCTGAAAGGTCACCCCGGGCGCGGTGGCTGACGTCAGACCACCACCACCACCACCTGCAGGCTTGGGAGGTGCAGCCACGGACGGCGGTGGTGCCGGCGCCGAAACAATCTGTACCGGCGCATCCAGTGCAGCCACCGTCGAAGGCGGAGGTGGCACAGGCAAATGCGCCCTCTCCATCATGCGTGCCATGCCCGACCTCTGCGCAGGTGGTGGTCCGCCGCCACCAATCTCGTCGCCCTGCTCGTGCACGCTCAGCTCGAGCACCTCGATCGTCCACCCGTTTTCTCGACACGTGGCGTCGATGCGTCGAAACTCGCTCGGGTCAATTTCCCAAATAACAGCACCCCCGGCGGCTGGCACGGGCGAAGTCGCCGTGCTTGCTGGCTTTGCGGACGCTCCGTCACTCGCATTGTCGCCGAGCGTGAGCGCGGATAAACTAGCGACAAGCTCCGCAGACTGACTCCGTTCTGAGCTCTTCGTCGATCCTTTGATTTTCACGCGCATTTTCGCACGCTCGATGCGCACACCTTTGTTCTGCAGCAGCGGCAAAGCCACCTGCAGAGCCTGCAGCTTTGCCGCCTTCGTGACGTCCACGTTGAAGTGCGCGTCTCTCAGGCTCTGCTCGACGACGGCAAACGGGTACGGCCTGTTGGTGTCCGGGTTGACTGTTTTCGAGCATAGGACGGTGCAGATGTCTCTGAACAGTGACGTCTGCTTCGAAGCGCGTTCCTTGTCAGAAACTTGGTACTCTCCACTTTTCAAAATCATCAGGCAGACCGCCTCCTGGTCGTCCGTTCCAAACGCCGCCTTGATATCGTCGAGCGGTGCGAAGATGCCCTTGGATATGTTGGTGTACACGTACTTGGACTGCAGCACCTCGTCGACGTCCGTCTCAGCACCCGAGCGGTACGCCATGACTGTGTTTTTGTAGCACGCGACTTCGAACCTGAAGCCCGCCTTCTTCATGCGCACGACGGCGATGTTCGTGTGTCGTTTCTGGCCCACCGGCTCGCCGCGACCCGTCGGCATCGGGCGTGTGATGGCGGAGTGGGAATGGCGGCGGCGGCGACAGACAAAGAAGAGGGGTTAAAAAAGAATTGGGGTTTTGTTTTAGAATCCCTTTGTAGGCGGAGTTGTGCGAGGGCGGTTTTTTAGAGTGGGCGAAGGCAGGCAAAGCAGGCTCCCCCCCCCCCCCCTCCCCCCTGCTTTTGCCCAAAAAGTCAAAATTCGAGGATTAACACACGCGCATTATTCCCTCCTTTTCCGTTGGTTTATGGTACGCACCGTGCAGACGGCGCGCAAGTCCACAGGGGGAAAGGCGCCATCCAAGCTTGCACTCAACGCCGCGAAGAACAACACCAAAGCGCCCAAGAAAACTACGAGGCAGTCTGGCGGGAGACAGCAAAAACTTAGGCTGAAGCGCGTGAACGCGGACGCGCTGCTCTCATCCTCTGAAGACGAAGGAGACGACGACGCAGAAGACAACCTGCAGCAGCAGGAAGAAGAAGAAGAAGAAGGACAAGAACAAGAGGAGGGAGCAAGACAGCCAAGTCCTCTTCTCAGCAGCATGGATGACCTTTCGGCGGAGGCTGCGGCTGCTGCAGCAGCCGCTGCAGTCGCTGCAGACTCAAACCTCCGCACTCCTGCTGCGACGACGAAACAACCAACGCAGCAGCAGCAGCAGCAGCAGCAGCAGGAGCGAACGGATGGTGGTCAATCGAAGAGAACTACTTCTGTGATTGACCGGACACCGCTCACCGAAGCGCAGCCCAACGCCCTCAAGACACCTGCGACAATCTTCGCTAAGCCGGGCACGACCGCGTTCGATACATCGGCACGCAAGCGAACGTCATTCGCGACTCCTGCCGCTGCACCTGTTCCACAACAAACCTCTGTGAGATGCATTCTCATCCCGGAACAGAACAACAGGACGTCTCAGCAACAAACGACGACTCAGCAGAGGTCAATAATAAGAGAACCTCAGATGTCTCTGAAAGAGTTTCGAAATGCCGTGCGCCAAGCTTTTGGGGCTGACCTTCTTCCACAGGCGACCGCGTTCACGCTCGTGGCGGCTGAGGAAGAAAGCCGCAAAATCATGGACGACGACGCGCTCGGCGACCTGCGAGCCAACGCCCGCCTCTTCGTTCTCGTTGGTCGTGCAGGCACGTCCACAGACAACAACAGCGTCGCGCTCGGCGCGCCAGTCAGCGAGCCCGTTTCATTCGAACCGCACCCGAAAACCATGACGATGGCTGGCGACTACGAGTACTTCTCCTCTGGAGGCACGGATCCATATCCATTCGCCGTCGCTGAACTCGTCGACAATGCGCTGCGTGCCGTGCGTATCCGTGAGGAGGCGGATGGGCCAGGTGCGTGCGACGGCCTCATCGACGTATCCTTCGTGCAAACGGGAGCCGACACGGCGCTCATCTGCGTGCAGGACAACGGCTGCGGTATGGGACCATACGAACTACGTGACTGGGCAGTGATGAACTTATCCATGGAAGACCGAGGATCGTGTCCGCAGGAACCTCCAAGTCCACCGAGGCTGCTGGGAACGCAAATTCGCGGATGTGGGCCGAGTGAAAAGTCTGCCACGCAGGGTGGCGCCGCAAGCAACTCTTCTGGCCCAGAGGCTGTTGTTGAGCAGGGCATCGCGCGCCGTCGTCGATTTCTCACGTGCAATCTCAGCTACTTTGGCGTGGGATCGAAAAATTCAGTCTTCTACCTGGGTGGCGCTGTGAAGGTTGTGACCAAGCCTCGCGGATCCGCGTACGTGCACGAGCTGTGCCTGAGCGCATCCGAGCTCGAACGCAACTACCTCGAACGGCGCAACGGCGGCGGCGGTGCGACGACAGGATTGGCGACACTTGACGGCGTGGAGACGGCGTACCGCACGGAACTCGTGCACCGTGATGTGGGTGATGCATCCACGCTCTCGGAGTTTGAGCGACGGTGCGGCGTCGCCGAACGGTGGGTGGCCAACGAGTCGACGATGCCGTGCTTCACGCGCGTCGTCATAGAGGTGTCTGGCACGAACAAGCATGCTCGATTCGCCACGGCGGTGGGACGCGACGAAGGCGCGTCGCTGTGCCGCACGCTCGCTCATACGTACCACTACTACCTCCATGGCGCTCGGGGAAATCGGCCACAGGCCTCCTCTTCGTCCGCCGCAGCACTGCTAGATAATGCTCCAGGCGCGGAGCACCATCAGCAAACGGAGCAACCGGACCACCACGCTGGACCGGGAGCGACACTGCGCATCTCGTATGCCGAAGAGGTTTCTGGAGGTCAGCAGAAGCAGATCTGGGCTCACAATCTCAGCGAGATTGGCGACGACCTCGAGTCGACGTTCTACCGCCGTGCAGCGAGCGAATTCCCATTTGCGTTCGTTGGAGTGGAGGGTGCTCGAGAGTCGCACGCGACTGTCGAGGGCGTGCTCTGGTACTTTCCGTGTGACGGCGACGAGGAGACGGTGCCATCCACAAATGGAGGTGAAGATGATGCACTTGGACCGAGCCAAGGAAGTCGCGGCTCTGGCGGAAGTGGTGGCGGCACGCAACCACCGCCCGTCGCACCATCGCAGCGCGGCAACGCGGCATCAGCGACCACGACAGCAGCACCGTCATTCAACATGTTTGAGGTGTTCTGGGAAGGACGGCTCATCCCTCACACGCGTGTGGCAACACTGCCATTCGTGGAAACGGTGCGACGTCGCCGTACCAAGAAGGAAGACTTTGAGTCGCTGCCTGACGAGGCATTTGGTCGCCTTCGCGGCGCAATCTTCTGCGGTGCAGGATTCCGCCCCACGCGAAACAAACTCACCATGTCCGACGACCTTGCCGAGGCGCTAACACGTGCCACAGCACACGATCGCCATCTGGAGAGAAGCTTTCGAGACTGGATTTCGCGCTGTCATCGGGAGTACGATAAGGGCGTCGCATTTAAGCGCGTACTGCCGAACAGCATGCAGGCTCAGATTCGCACAGAGCGTGGCGAAGAGGATATCACGGCTTTCAACGCCGCGAATATTCGAGGTACGGAGGTGGCAGCTGGCGACGTTGTGGCCCTGCGCCCGTCTGCGCGCATGGGAAGTCGCGGTGTTGGCTCAAACCTACGCGACGATGCCTCGCTCACGCTTGGTGTTGTGATTTACTTCCTTGCACCGGCAGCCGTGAAGGCGGGAGGAAGCTTTGCAGGCGGTAAGGTTGTGGTGCGGCCGCTGCCGGAGGAGGCATACGGCGTTGACGCGCAGATGGACACGTCAATCAAGTGTCTGCAGGTACTTGCACCTGGTCAGGCGGAGCCTCTGATTACGCGCGCGCGCAACGCGCTGCCCTCCGCGGTACGTGTCATCTCGCCGCGATTTCTTGCCGCCGCGCAGTGCTCCGCTTCCCAAGAGGCTGCTTATCCGCCCTCGCTCGCGTGCACGCTTGCGGCAGGAACAACCTTCCCAGATGCCATTCGGCTCGCGATACACAATGGCGAGGGTGCTCGAACGACGCGCGCAACCTTACCCGTGGCAGGTGGCGGTGCCGCCTCACGTCATCTCACGGTGCACTTCGAAATTCGGAAGTTTGCCGAGCTTCCCATCTCCGCGGAGGCTGACGCGGAAGCACGTGGACGATGTTTCTACTCCACAGACCTCAGCACGAAAAAGGCGGTGGACGGAGTGCTCGAGATCGCTTCTCCCGACGATGCATCGGATGGCAAGGTGAGCAAACTGCAGCCATTCACGCAATCTGGATTCTATCGCATCGCGTATCATATCAAGGATCGTCCGACTGTATCAAGTTGTGCGTGGATCGCAGTGTCTGCCGGCCCTCCCGCTACGGCGAAGCTGCGCCCTCCAGCTGATGGATCAACGGCGTGGAAGCTTCCGCTTGGCGTACCTTCCGCGGAGCCTCTCTCCATCTTCTTCAAGGATGCAAGCGGCAACGAATGCACGGAAGCTCCCGATGCACCATCGCGGGATGACTTGAGAATATCTGTTCGCGGTGCAGAAGAGTCGCTTGCGGTGTCCTTTGAATCAATCTCTCATGAAGGATCGCACTGGAATCTTCAAGGCGTCGTCGTGGCGGCAACGTCGACACAGCCCACGGCGGCTCCTGATGACGGAAATGCGAGAACGCTATTTCTAGATGCTCTCGCTTCTGATCCTGCATGTGCCACCGCCCCCCTCGCAACGGCAACGCGAACGCAAACGCGCTCATCTCGGCGAAGACCTGGCGCTGATGAAGCTGACGCTGACGCCGACGCGGATGCCGGAGGGAAGGCAGCCTTGCCGACAGCGAACGTGATTTTGGTATTTGCGTGGGACAAGGGCACCGCCGCGGAAGTCCCTAGCGTTGCCGACGAATTGGCCATCGAACTAGTACCAGGTGCACCCTGCACGATGCAGCTGCAGGACGACAAGGAGCCATTATCGTTGCGCGTCTGCATTGGCGCTGAATTGGCGCATTCCTTTGCTTTTGTGATGCATGACAAGCTTGGGCACCGTACGGCGCCACTCCCTGGCATGCGCCTCGAGTGGTCCAGCGACATCGTTGAAGCGCGATCGGGGCTGCTCAGTTCCGACATTGGCAACTGCCACGGAGACGTCACGCGCGCGTCTACCGAGGGCATTGTCGTGCGTCCCGATGTGGAAGAGGGAACGTACGCGATGGCGATTTCTCTGATGCAGGATGATGCCGTCCTCTGCAAGCTGGATGTATCTCTCGACGCCGTGTCCAGCCGCGAGCCGCACAAGCTACTTTTGCGCTTGGACGGATCCGACTTGCCGTGCATTGGGACAGCCGCGGCAACGCCGGAATTTCCCGCCGTCTACATGGGCCAAACTCAGGCGCTGGTGCCTTCGAAGGAAATTCCCCTCTATCGATTCGAGTCGCCGGTGCAAGTTGGAACTATGCTAAACAACCTGACCTGCGTTATGGTGGACAACGCGGGTCGGCCGGTGTGGCCTCGTGCTGAGGAAGATCCGGCTCTCCTAGCGCATCTGCGCATTTCCTGGATGGGTGCCAACAAGCGCAAGGCGTACGATGGCAAAAAGTTTGCCGATGTGTCGACGGAGCACAGCTTCAGCTTGCCAAAGCTCAAGGCTCCCACGCAGGCTGGCCTGACGAGCCATTACTGGATTGTGCTTGAGATCAAAGATTGGGCTGATCCAGATGGCTTGCCTGTCGCTGTGTATGAAGCGCATTTCGAGCTAGCCGTATCCGCAGGACCACCTGCATTATGGCGTGGGATTGTGCTTCCCCACAATGCCGAGGTTGACGCCGAGGCGCCTTATATGGGCGCTTCCTCCTCGGCAAGTTCGTCGCCTGTTTACCACGTGCGCAACGGCGAGCCGTTTCGGGTGCGCGTTGCAGCTGTTGATGCGATGGGCAACGAATGCGAGCTTCCTGAGGGATGTCCCACACCTCAACTCGTCTCCGCGGGTGCGCCACAGCCCAGACGAGCGAGCATGGAAGGTAACGACGATGATAGTGTTGCGGTTGCTCCCGATGCGAAGATAAAACTTGCTGACGTTGGGGAGCTCACGCAGCACGAAGCGAGCGGCATTTTTACCGCAACCGTCACGCTTGGACATGCATTGGCACCGGCTACACACTACTTCACGGTATCTGATGCAGAGGAATGTCTCAAGTCTGGCCTCTTTCCTGTTTACATATCTGCAGGTGCGCCATCGAAGCTCGTCGTGGATGTGGCTGCTGCTCCTCACGTCGGTTCAAAGCGCCCACTCAGCACCACGATGTCGCAGGAGGATCCCTCCGCATCGGCTTCGTCTTCATCGGGGCACGGTGCAGCGGTGTACACGTGCCACTTCAACGCGCCTTTGCCGGAGATCCGGGTATCGCTGTGCGACGCATTTGGCAACGTTCTGTCTGATTTCGGTGATGCGATCGACGTGGTTCTGCAGCCGTCCGCGCTTCCAAGCGGGCACGTGCAGGACGGCGATGCTGCGGAAGTTGACGAATCTGGTGCACGTGGCCGCGGCCGCGCCGTTCGCCTCATCTGCCCTCACAACAACCGGCAGCGTATCGAGGCAGGTGTATGCGTTTTCCGTGACGTTTCACTCGCAGCACCTTCCGTGACAGCTGACGACAGCGGCCTCGTCACGACAGGTGGTGCACTTCACTTCGATGTGCATTTTAAGCTCGCCGCACGCAAGCTGAGCGTAGAGATGGGCTGCTTCGTCGCACGCGTCGTTGCGCGTAATGTCATGACGCATCTTCGTGCGCAGCCGCTAGGCATTCTGCGCACGTCGACGTCATCAGAGACACCATTTCGTATCGAGGCGTTGGACGAATCGCCATCAAGCGCAGATGCGGCGTGCACCGCGTCAGCAGACGATGCTCTAGCCGTACGTCTGCACTACACCACGGAGGATGGCACGCCTCTGAGTAACGCCGCGGTGCTCGAGCAAATGTGCGTTCGCATGGAGCGTGAAGCCGACTATCCGGCGCAAATTCCACTTGATGACGAGGATCGTGACGACGATGACACGTGGGAGGCGACTTTACGCGAACTGCTCACGGGAGGGAGCATCGTTCTTCCGTCGCGCACAGCATGTGCTCCCGCGGATGCGACCATCGGCGACGTCTGGCACTCATCCGAAGGAGACGACGGAGGACCTCGGCGTGATCTTCATTGCACCGTGCTGCTCCCCACATTCGCACGCAGCGGCACTTGGCGCGTCACAGCTACTTGCTTTACCAATGGCAGCCAGTCTGAAGTGCCGACGGCGAAGACCAAGCGTCGCCGCGCGGGAATGTCGCAAGCGGCATCACAGGGCGTATCTGTGTCATCGCCGGCGTTTGAGGAGTCTTTTCTCGTGTCTGTGCAATCTGGTAAGCCTGTGGGACTGGTTGCGCAGATCTCTGACGAAGACGGAGGACTCTACGAGGCACCGCTGAGCGTGTACGCGTCTAACGGCGTCGACACAACTGCGCGTACGCTTCTCCCCGCCCTCTTGGTGTCATGCATTGACGCGCACGGAAATCGTTGTCTATCAGGCATTCCAGGTGGCTGGGGTGTGCGCGCGGACATCGCACCTTCGGATGGCGAGGGCGTTCCCGCGGGTGCGAGTCTTCCCAGCCTCGACTGCCATGGCGGATGCGGATCGCCCGAGGCGCTGTTTGACACGCGCTCCAAGCAGGCGAGCTTTGGCATACTCCGCCTTGCGCAGGGATCGGGATCGCTCGGCGACGTACCTGCGAATACGTCAAACACGACTTCTTTGCCCGGCAGCCTTTCGTGCTCGCTGATCCTCTCTGCCATCCAGCCAAGCACGGGAGGTGCCATCGAGGTTGTGAGCAGTATCAAGCCGTGGTCCTGCTCTCTCGTCTTCGTCGACGACGCGCGACGTGCTGTGGAAATGCAGCGTGTGCGCGATCGATACGACGCGACGGCGGCGGAGCGCAACGCGCATCGCGAAGAACTTAGAAAGCTCCGTGCGGCGGCTGACAATGCTTCCGCGGAACGCAACTTTGCCGAGTCGCACGTCGAGTCGGCGGCTTTGGCTCTCCGCTCCGCACTGCCGCAAAATGTGCACCTGTCTGAGGAAAGTGCTCGCGCATGGCTCTCTCAGGAGCGTGCCGAATTTCCGTCCACCGGCGCGGCTGCACGCTCTTCTGTGCGAGAGGCTAAATTATGCAACAGGTCCGCGGTACCCGTCGAGCAGGCGTTGCGCAAACTTGGCGGCGGCGATGAACAGGCTCGCCTCGCAGCCGCGGCTGGGTGCGTCGGCCTTGCATTTCGGCTGCTTCGCGTGTCAGATGACAAGGTGTGCCGCATCGTGAACTCCGCGCTAGGCGCGAACAAGGGGCTCGTGGTGATTCTTCACTACGAACATGCGCCGAAACTGCTCGACTTTGTGAAAAAGGATTCCAACGTGAAGCCGAATGTGCTTGCACTCGACAATTGCTCGTGCGCTTCCGCTTCGTCCGAGAGCACGGTGTCGTCGCTGCGTGCTTCGTTTGGAAGAGATGTCGTTGATCTCGCGGAACTGCTTCACTATGAAGCTTGTGCGGGCACGGACGCTCCTGTTTACATACAACTCCCGCATACCAAAATGGATTCCGCACGGCGAGCTTCTCTGATTCCCGCGCACGAAGACGCGCTTGGAGGCTGCGACGCGTCGCCGCCTGGTTACATCGGTCATCTGATTAATCTCGTGCGCCCATCGAAGTGCAACGCGGGTGAGGGGGGTACGCTGCGACGCAGCTTGCTGAAGGCGCTTCTCACCAATGCCGTGCTGTTTCGCGACTATGCGGGTGCGATGGCGTACCGCAAGGCGTGCATCGCAGGTGGCGTGAACAATCTACCAACGATTTACACGTACGACGACGTGCAGTTGATTCAGAGTAGCGGCATCATAGTCGGTGACAGCTTCTATGCCGCCAAGTACGCTTCTGCGGCAGATATGCCCGTATCGCTTGGCGGTATCCCGCACGACGAAGACCCTCGTTTGCTGCGCGTGCAGGAGGTGGAAAGTCTGCTCTCCGACTGGGAAGAGGCTGGCACAAAGCGTGACGACGCGATGGCGACGGAGCGTAATGAGCAGACAAAGCTCGTCGATAGCGTGCAGGATCTCGAGAGCAAGATTGCGGAGTGCAAGGAGACTATGAATGCGCTGCGCGCGGAGATGAAAGCTCTTCAGGGTGGTGCGACACAGACGCAGACGCAGACGCAAACTCAGACGCAGACGCAGACGCAGACGCCAAATGACCGTGCGGCTGCCGCGATGGTGGATGATGAAGCGGCTCTCGAGCTGGACGACGAGGCTCTCGACGAGGCGGCAGCTCGCGAGGGTCGTCGGCGTGGCAAGCGTGTGCGCGGAGGTGCGACGTCGACACAGGAGGATGCAAGCCTTCGCCGCAGCACGAGACGACGTCAGACACAATCGTAAGAAATCAATATGAGGAAACACTTTTAGTTGAGTTGTTGTTGTGTATTGTGCATGTGCATATATGAAAAAAAAAACAAAATCAGGAGACCTATTTTTTTTCATTCATTTCTATTCGCCTTGTAACAAAAAAAGAAACACCCAATCCACCCGCCCCCTCCCTATTTGTTTTTTTCTGGAATAGATCATCCTCGTTTTGTGTGTGTTTGACTTATCCTAGCACGCCAAATCCAAAGGGACAGATGGCAGGTAAGCCGTCGGCATCAAGAGCGGCGGGATCGACACACCGTGTCACTCGGAAAACTTGTGTACCGTTATGCTCAACGCGCAGTGCTGACACGCAAGGCCACGGGCATGCCCCCGCAGGGTAGAAAACCCGGCTGAAAAATGCGACGCTTGCTCGGAATGCGAATCGTGCCGGAAGGAATGGTCCTGGTAGGGCAAAGAATGGCCCGATGAGCGGCAGGTTGACCACGAACGGCAGACGAAGAAGTTTGGATGGGTATCCAACGCCATCTCCATATCCCAAGCCATCGCCGTTCTTGCGAATCAAGTTAATGTCTCCACCATCTCCTAGCAACTTGCTCGTGGATGCCGCCCTTCGCATCTTCTCCTTGACAATGTCGAAGTCCCTCTCTTTGCTGTAACGGTAGAACGGCGATTCGTCGTCGCTCTGCCATGCGAGTGCCCTGCAAGACACGCTGTTTTCCGTGCACTGCACCTGCTTCAACGGAATCGTGTCAGGGTTGTAGTTTTTGAACAGCGCGTCGTACTTGTCAAGCTTGTCTGACCCACGGCTCTCGGGAGCCACGCGTCCATTCGACACGTCGAGAACACGCCCCTTCTGAAACGAGATGCCCTTGGTAAAGAACGACGTTCCATTGCAGAACAATGTGTCGTTGCAGGGCACGTCCTGGTAAACGCCGGAGAAGACGCGGCGCACGATAATCGCGTCGTCGGTCGTCATGTTGACGTTCTTGTACACGGGGATCGCGTTTGTCGGAACGACGTTTTTGCTGATGCCAAAGTACAGCCACGGGCGGAAGAAAGGAAGGGCGCCAAAAGGCCTGCTCTGGAAGAAACTGCGAAGGTTGGGAAAGAATGGTCCAGCGAGATCGCGTCCTATCGTGGGATCCAAGAAGGTTCCCGCGAGGTTCGGGTAAAGGAAAGCGAACAGGCCGCCAAATGCAAAGGGCCGCGTTTCGTCGAACCACGCGGGGCCGGGTGCGGAACAGAAGCCAGCCTCAGTCGAAGCGCGCGCGAGCTCCATCGTCTTCGCGAAACCCTTCTTAGGATCCATCACCATAATGTCCACCACGATGCCCTCTTCGACGACAAATGCACGGCTTGGGCGCCACTCCGGCGAGTAGATGGCATTCTTCAGTGCCGTGGGACGGTATCCCGGGAAAAAGCGCCCCGTCAAGTTACGCGAGAACTCCGGCAAGTTGGGGTCGTTCAGCATCCCCGTCACGTTATTCTTCGTCAATCTGCTGCCGCTCCTTCCCAAGCCTCTTGCCAGCGGGTAGTAAGCGGGAATGTACGGGCTCTTGAAGTTCTTCAGCCACTGCTTGCGCAAGTACGGCGCAGGCGCAAACGGGAACGGCGCACGGCGACGTCCAGGCACCGGAAAGAGAAGGCGGCCTGGCCCGGGAAAGCCCGCGAATGGGCTCAGAGGTCCGAGGGGCCCGAACGTGCGCCGGAAGCCAACGCCACGAAAGTTGCGCTTCACCAGATCGTACTTGTTGAGCACACGAACGAACGTCGCATTCGTTCCGTTCATCTGATGCCTTAGACGCAAGTTCGCATTTGCAAAGCTGCCCGACTTGGTCTTACGTACCCACGGATAGCCGAACGTGGTGTGCTGAAGCGCCGTCCTGTTCGCAAGCGTGTGATTGGAATCGTACAGCGATCGCGCGTGCTTCTTCCCGTAGAAATCCCACGTATCCTTGTCATGTTCAAACTGCTTGCCGTGGCTATGATCGTGGTACTGGTACGCGTACGGTTTGTAGCCGGGTAAGATCTTGCCATATCCGGCATACCAGCGCATGCCCTTGTTTCCCTGACCCATGATATTCTGGCGGATGTACTTCTCATGCGGATAGAAGCATTCGAAACCAAAACGAGGTTTGTAGTCGACGGAACCCGACTGTGTGAATGGATCGTGCTCAACCCGAATGCCCTGCGTGCCTCCTGTGACCCCGGAGAACGTTCGCGTCTCCACGCGACCCGTGTTGTCGAGAAACTTCTCCGTGGCGTACAGAGGAATGCCGTACACCTGCTTCCCCGACTCCCATGGACCGTGGCTGATGAACGTCGCATCGGGCGACGCCGTCTCCGTGTTGTCGATTGCGTTGATGGAGTACTGCGGATGCCATGTCTCGGTAAAGTCGTTGCTGAAATCGCCGAGCAAGCTTCGACGTCGTCCTGCCGTCGTCGTCGTCGTCGTCGTCGTCGTCGTCTTCGTCGCCACAGGCTTGCCCTTGTAGACGTGGTGCAGAGTATCGAACGGCGTTTTCTCGTCGATGTCCTTGATGTGCTCTTCGAACGTGAGTGTTTCGTTCGACGGCTTGTACGGCACGAAGAGCGCGTCACGCACGTCACTCAGACGACACAGATTAGGTTTTTTGGTAATTGTGTTCGACGACGACGGATTCCACAGCTCGTAGATGTTCTCATTCAGCGCATTGGAACTTCCCAAGCAGCTCGAACTGAGCAGGTGTGCCTTCTGCTTATCGAAGAGACCGCTCTTGTATCTCACGGCAATGAGGAAACCGTGCGTAGGGTCGCAACTGTTGGGATCCACCGCCTGCACCTTCACGTCGTTGTGAGACACAATGCCCGTGTACACCGGCGGTGGGCCGTCGAATGCACACGAGTTTAAAATGTCAGCCACCTGCAGCTTGAGGAACAGCTTTACGACGCGCTTTGCACTCGCTTCGTTATCGCACTCGCTAGGACGCACATTGAAGCCTGGATTGCCGATGATAATCTTGTTCGCTACTGCACGTGTGCAAATCTGCGTGCAGTTTGTACAATCGCCAAAGCGACCATCAGGGTTAGGGAAGTGATCGTCGTCTCCACTCTGCTGCAGGCGACGACGTCCGTTGGTATTCGGTAATTCTGTGATGATCGGATCTTTCGTAACGTTGCCATCGATGCGAAGTCGGAACAGCAACTTCTTCGGCTGTGGCCTGGGCCGGCAGAAGTAGTCGCGACGATCGTAGATGGAGAGAATCTTGATGCGCTCAGGGTCGAGGTACTTGCCCGTAGCCTTCTTGTGCAGACGGCTGAACTCAAGCTTGATCGCATCCCTGCCGTCCCGCGTTTTCGCCTCCGTGGAGTTCGTGCCGGGATAGTCAACCGTGACTTTCGATGTGCGAACGGACGAATGCATGTACCGCGCCTTGAGCGTCCCGTTGCGATAGCGGTGGTACAGCTCGTAGGCGTGCCGATCGAGCTCGTTGTTCACGTCACTGTGAAGCTCGAAGGACGAGTTTGTCACGTTCTTGTAGCGAAAGAAGTAGTCGCCCCTTTTCAGCAGCTTCGTCTCGAAAAGGCCAGTCCTGCCAAACAGAAAGCGCTCGTCGACGCCGTTCACTTGCAACGGATCAACGAGGCCAGGTTCAGGAAGGAACATGAATGGACGAAACACGCCAGTAAGACCAAATGGCAGTAGAGCGAACGGATTCCAGAAGGCACGGAACGCCAGAAATGGAAGGTTCGAAAACGAGTTGATGTCACCGCACACACGTCGTCGACGCGCAAAGAATCCGTTGAAGATTTTATCGAGCGGGCCTGCACCGAATCCAAACGGCGAAATGCGACGGCGTCGGCGCAGAAAACCGTCAGGATTCGTGTCATCGTCGATATCATCGTCCACGTCTTCAAAGTCGCACTCGAGCGTATCGTTGAGACTGTTCAGCACGCGAAGCGTATTCAGCGCAAACGGAGCACTCAGGCACTTCTTCGGCCCTGGTGTCAGCGCCTGCTTGACTTTCGACGCTCCCCACGACACGAGCCCCCACGTCCACACCAGAGGTCCAATGGGTGGTAGGTAAACGCGAAGCACGTTGCCAAGCGCATTGCGCACGACGCCACTCTGAGAGGCTGTGTAGTCGGTGTACTGGTTTGTCACCTCGCGTAGCAGCGGCAGAATCGGCTGCCCACCTCCACCAAAGCCGCCGGCAGGACGATCAAGCGTGGGAAGAATCTGCTTCAGTTGCTGAGCTCCCTTTGCTCTGTCACCGCCACGCTGTAGCAGCGTTTCGGCCGTCGGTGGACTGCCCGATGACGCGACGCGGTTGTCGAAGATCTGCTGCTGCTGACTGTCTGTCCACGCATCTCTGTTGCGGTTCATTTGGTCGACGGTGTCACGCAGTGACGTGTCTGCGGACGGCAGCGGCCATGTTAACGACGTCCGTGCTGAGGCTGACGACGGTAGAGGCATTCGGCTCTCCGCATCTCCGTCGCCGTACATCAGTGCCATGTCACCCTCGCTCGGCTCACTCATGCTCGTTTCTCCCACCGCGCTGTCAGCATTCAGCACCTGAGCGGGTTTCACCGGTACCCACGAGGTGGAATCCATTTGCTGCTGTTCTGCAGCAGAGCTCATGGCACGAACTGCACTGTTCTCGGCGTCGTCGTCTCCCAGGTCGTCGTCGACACCCGTCTCCTCTAAGATCGGCGGTGCGAAGAGCATGTCGTCGATTGCTGTCTCGATGTATTCCGGTGCCTCCGTTGGCTTGCCGGCATCACTTTCGATATCCGCGAGTGGGTCCATCTCGTCACCCGATGCACCTGGAAAATTTTCCATCGCATCCGAAACCACGTCGGCACACTCCTTGGATGCTCCAGGTGAGACATCAGCATCAGCTTCGCACGTGCCTGGCTCAGCACCATCAGGCTGATCGGTGGTAGTAGGTTGTTCCTTGCCGTCGCCGAGAGCAGCCATCTCCGAAAGCTCCTGCGGCGGAACCTCGCAAAGCACGAGACTCCACTCCTTGATACTCACAGATGGTGGTGAGCCTCCTCCGCTCTCGTCACTCTCCAGCTCGGTAAGTGCGGGAGGAAGCTCCACCTCGAGCACCCACAGTCCACGGCTTCCACCCCAACCAGCACCTTTCACGACAATCTCGCCATCCGCTCCGCGCCTCACTGTACCACCGCTTGCCTCGAAAATCGCGAGTTTCTCCATAGGCTTCATGTGCACATCGTCGGTCATGCTTTGCGGAACTGCGTCGTCGTCAAAGATGGCGGGTATCGCGACGGCATTCTGCGCGTTTGCTTCCGGAGGCATGGGCGTGAGGAGATTCGGCTCTGCGAGCACAGCTGTAGTGACGCGGTCCACCGACGCAGCATTGAGCGAAACGCTCATGGGACGCGCGTGGCTCGTCCATACTCCCGAAGGTCCCACGATGCGCTCCGCGCCTTCTATGAGAACACGCACCTCCGCGTGTGCGACGGCATACGTGTCCTGGATGGTGATGATGGACCGTGCACCACGCCGCGTGTGCACGCTTCCATCCTGGTTCGCGTTGTACGAAGTGCACGATGGCGACGACACTGTCACTGTCGTGGGAACATTGCTTTCTGCGGCATATGAGAAGTCTGCTGTAATGAACAAAGCTGCGGTGGTGGTGGTGGTTAGGAGCACCGCCATCATCATCCCGACAGTCCCTTGTCTTGGCATATTTCTCCGCGACATCTTTTCGCTGCGAGACGTCGACGTGCGAAGCTGACCTAAGCTCGCCTTCGCGCTTCTTTGCTGCGAACACAACGCCACAATGCCACAGAACACGTTCAGGTGACACCGCAATGCCCGCTACTGCAGTGCACACACCTGGGTGCACCGCGTAAGTTGGATCTGCAGCACGCGACTCTCATATCCAGCAGGCGTGCAGGTTTTGCTATCCGCTCACGGAGAACAAGGAGGCGTGCCAAGGGTACGCTTGCGTGAGACGGAGAGGTGTGGTGCTGGTGCGTTGGTTGACGACGCTTTCGAGATGATGATGGCTTCTTGTTGTGTTGTGCTTCTTTTTACGAATAGTAGCGCGTGCTTGGAGGGGAGAGGGGAGAGAGGGGGGAGAGGAGAGGGGCACTGGGGCTTTCTTTCCCGTCACCCCGGACGTGAACGGAACGGGAGAACCGAGGGCCCAGCCACAGGGGTCCCAAAGAGCCACACAAATGCGGGGTTCCAGGACCTGGTTCCAGGACCTGGTTCCAGGGACCTGTTCCAGGGCGTTCCAGCCAAACCCCCAACTCCGCCATTGGTCAAGTTTGATCATTCCTCCCCGACTCCCGCCTCGTCCGTCTGGCATGCTTTAACTTCGCTCTCTTCTCCTTATGGCGACGTGGTTCCTACTCTACCTCGTCTCCATGCTGGAGCGCGCAGACGAAGCGCTCCTGCCTGCTTGCTACGCCGCCGTGTCGAGGACGTTTGCAGTCTCACCCGCGCAACTCGGCAAGCTCACGACGTTCCGCGCATTCACGCAGTCCGTGTTCAGCCTTCCCGCCGGTGCGATTGCTGATCGCGCGAGCTCGAGGTGCACGGTTGTCGGATTCGCATCCTTATCGTGGGGTATCTTAAGCCTCCTCGTTGGACTGTCAACATCTTACGACGTTTTACTGTGCCTCCGGGCGTGCACCGGTGCGGCACTCGCAACTGCGATTCCGGCGACGTACGCGTTGCTCGCAGACAGCACCAACGAAGCGAGTGCGGGAAAGGCGTTCGGCTTGCTGCACGTCATCAGCTTCGCCGGAACCGCGCTGTGCACGCTCGTCGCCACGCCCGTCTCAACTGTTTTTTTTGGAGGAGTGGAAGGTTGGCGCGCTTTATTCTTCTGGATTGGTTTGATCAGCGTCGTCGCAGGTGGTGCGCTTGCCATGTACGGCGTTGACGATAGACGGCACCGTTCAGCGCCAACTGCCACGAAGGCGCTCACGCCAATGCAGCTTTTGAGAGACACCATACATGACAGCAAGTACGTCATGCAGATTAGTACGCTGCAAATTATATGTGGACAAGGTGCGTTAGGAAGCATGCCATGGAAAGCGCTCTTCTTCTTCGCGCTTTTCCTGCAGACGGCGGGCTTCACCGACTTTGAAGCTGGATTGGTCACGGGCGTGTTTCTTGGAGGAAACGCAATCGGCGGACTGCTTGGTGGATACATTTCTGACGCTCTCGCAAGGCGTTTCCCCGCGGGTGTGGGCCGCGTGATGACAGCCCAGATGAGCGTGATCGCGGGCATCCCTCTATCCATATTGATTTTTGACGTCCTTCCGATACCCCTTGAAGTGAACGGCTCCATACCACGGGCACATCTCGTCGCTCTGTTTAGCTTCGTGGCAGGCTTGATGAGCATTTGCTGCAGCTGGTGCGGCGGCGTCAACAACTCGCTGATGAGCGCGGTTATTTCGTCGGAGCGGCGATCTGCTATGTTCGCATTCGACCGTTTTGCAGAGGGCGTGATGTCTAGTTTCTCGAGCGTTTTCGTGGGCCAATTGGCCGAGTGGATCGGTTGGCGTCGCGACGACGACGGCGTAAGCAACGCCCGAGCTCTCGGACGTGCCATCTCACTCGCTTGCGCGTGTCCGTGGGCAATTTGCTGTTGTATTTACACGCTGCTTTACTACGTGCACCCGCGTGACTTGAGAAAGTTGAAAGAGGAGCTCAGAGAGGTGGACAACAACAACAACAAGGTGTAATTATGTATGTTGTAGCTGAAGTTTTTGTAACACTACTTGAATCAGAGCCTCAAGCCTTGCGTTTCACGAAATGGCGATATGGCGACGACAACGACGACCACGAGCGCAAGGGGAGTCCTCACGCCGGACGCCAACAGAGAAGACTTAAAAACGTTCTTACACTATTTCGTTACTTAGTCCTTGTTAATTCCAAGGATGCGCACTTTATGCATGCTCGGCAACTTGGCGGCGACGAGTGTCAGCGTCATGGAGAGGTTCACGTACAGGAGCGGTTTTTCATAATTTGTTGAGTGGCTCGCGAGCATGAACAGCACGACGGGCACAACGGTGAAGAACTTCTTATTCGGCGTGAGCACCTGCTCGCTGTCCATCTGCTCCCAGTACGTGAGGTGGTCGTATTCCCCAGCCGCACCGAATTCGAGCGGCGTTCCCTTGTGCCAGTGAAAGAGATAGAAGGTGATGAGGAAATGTACCGTGGAGGTGAGCGTCCACGCATCTTTCGGGTCGACCATAGCAAACATGAGGTATATCAGCAGCAGTATGAGTACATAGAAGGCCCAGACTCCAGGTTGCTGCGACATCCAGTTTGTGTTTGGGTTGATTTCCACCTGGGAAACCACTTTGGTCATGCCGCGTGCTGGCCTAGCGTTTGTGTCGTTCGTGCCATCTGCCGCGGAGTCGCTGGCTGTGTACGCCGTCGTTGCTGTGCTGTGTCTATTTTTGGCGGAGGCCATGTTTGTTGCGCGGGAGGGATATATATTCTATATATACCACAGCACCTTAGTCTATCTGGTAGACGGTGTCGTCGTTTGAGCGCGCGCAGGGGTGAAATGGACGGGAATGGGCACCTGCCTCCAAGGCGAAGCAAGAAGGGAAGGGGGTCGAACGAAAGCAGCGAACGAAGGGCCGAGGCGCGAGTTTCGGGGTTAGGGACTTAGGGTTCTCCCCTCCCCTCTCTCCCCTCCCCATTCTCCCCCTTGTCCTCGCTCCCGTCGGCAAACGACGCGAAACCTCAGCAGCATATCCCATGGCGGCGCAGGACGCTGGCATCAAGCAGCGGCACCTCGAGCTCTTCGGAAGCGACTCCGAGGACGACGACGATGAACCTCAGCAGCCGCAGGAAAAGTCGCTCAAGCGAACACGCGCAGACGGAGACGCAGACGGAGACGGAGACGACAGCGACGGAGACGACGACGAGAAGCCAAAGCGAATGAAGCCGGCCACTGCGTCCAAGGCGGACGGGAAGAAGAAGTCTTTGTCCACCGCGGCGCATGCTCTTCTCAACGACCTTGACAGCGAGGATGACGAGGATCCGGATGAAAACGATGAAGACCGGCACTTTATCGACGACGCGGACGATGATCAGCGAAAGGAAAAGTACGGAGACGACGGAGAAACCTCGGAGGAGGACGACGACGACGTGCGACGTGCGCCGCAAGCAGAGGAGGCTGAGGAGGAAGAAGCGGGCGTCGAGCGCATCTTCATCAAGGGTGGAAATAAAAAGAAGAAGAAGGAGAAAACGGCAGAGGAGGTGAAGGATATGGTCATCGACCTGCTCACGAAGATGGAAATGGCGGCTGACAAGGATGAAAAGAGCAACCAAGAACAGAAGCCTTGTATCGCAAAGCTGGGACTGATGAACATGGTATACGAGCAGCTTACGAAAAGGAAGTACCAGGCTGAGTACCTCGACCACGGCGTGCTTGGCGTTCTCAAAGAGTGGCTGAAGCCGATGCCAGATGGAAGCTTGCCTAACGTCTTGGTGCGAACGAAGGTGCTGGGCATTCTCGAGGCGCTACCCATCAACCTCGAGTTACCTGATCGCAAGGAACAGCTGAGGTCAAGCCAGCTTGGTAAGCTCGTCATGTTTCTCTCCAAAAATAAGGATGAGACGCCTGACAACAGAAAGAGGGCGACGCAGCTCGTGCAGCGCTGGGCACGACCAATTTTTGAGCTGTCGACGAGGTATGCGGACATGAAGGCGACGGAACGTGTGGACTTATCCGCTTCGGCTGCCGAGACGGCGGCAGCGGCGGGTGCGGGTGCAGTGAGGCGAACGGGGTCGGGTGCTGCGGGCACGGCTGGTGGCGGCATGCAGCTCGGGCACGGCGACATTCACGATACGTCGCGTGAGAACCAGCCCAAGCCGGGAGAAAAGGGGTACCGTCTGCACGCCGCGGTGCCCATGCCATCGAAATTGGACTACTCGTATGAGCCCACGAACAACCAAAACATGGAAGAAAGGATGCGTGCGCGTGGGCCTACGAAGGAGGAGATGTCGCGCCTACAGAAAACACTGAAGGACAAGAGCATACGAAAACGACAGTCAACACGTGATGCCATTGCCAAGGTGAGCATTGAAGGACGTAACATGCACACATGACTTGGTTTTGGTGAGAACAAAGAGAATCATTGTTGTAATTTTTTGGTTTCGTGTGTAAATGAAGAGATGTGTGTCATGCTCGAAGCCACGGGTCGTCAGCCGCCGTCGCAACATCAGGTCGATCTTCCTGATGATAGCTCAGGCACCTCCGAATGAATTCCTTCGCATGTTCACTGATGTGCCCAGATTTGGGAGGAAACTGAACACCCTTGCGTGCCTCCGCCGCGATTGAACCTTCGCGGAGAATCGTCTCCTGGCTCTGCCCGTGTGCGAATGGCCGTTCGCCAAAAAGCGCCTGGTACGTGAGCACGCCGGCACTCCAGACGTCAACCTTCGAGCTAATTTGCGGCGGTGCGGTGCCCGCGGCAAGCTCACCGGTGCCTGGGAAGCACTCTGGCGGCAGGTACCAGTACGTTCCTGCGCCCACGGAAGTCAGCTCAATGCGCGACGGCATCGCGCTTGCCGCAAACGTGCTCAGCGACGAAGTGCCAGGTACTGACACGATGCCATTCGCCGTGGGCGCAACGTCGCCGTCCATCTCTTTCGACAGTCCAAAATCGCTAATCTTCGCCGTTCCCGCCTCATCGAAAAGCACGTTGGCCGGCTTGAGGTCGTAGTGGATGATCCTCCTGGGAGGTGCGGACACGTACCGCAGCGCGCTCATCACCTGCCTCACGACGCTCTTCGCCACGCGTTCCGGCAGCGGACCCGCGCGCAGGACGTGCTCGAGATCTGGTCCCTTGCACAGCTCAAGGATTGTGCAGAACGAGTCGGCATCAATCTCAAACACGTCGAGGTGCGCGACGACGTTCGCATGTCGCAGCCGCTTGTGGATGTTCACCTCGCGAATTGCGTGCTTGACGTAGGAAGCCTTGCGCTCCTCCTTCCACAGATTGCTCAGCTGATGAAGCTTGCACGCCACCTCGCGATTCTCCTTGAGATCCACGGCGTGCCACACCTCCGAAAATCCACCCTTGCCAATCAAGCTGAGCAGGAGATACCGCCCGTTGAGCATCGCCGGATGTGACGTCGTCCATGTTGCGTGCGCGGGGAATGGCGCGGGCAGTGGTTGGATTACCGCCAAGCCGCCGCCGCCGCCGCCACCTATGCTGCGTATTCCACTTCCCAGGAATCGGCTCGCCTCCTCGTCGCGCTGGCGTCGCATCTCGTGAGCGAGCGCAATCTTTTCTCTCTCGAGCCGATCGCGCTCCTCCTTGAGCGCCACCTCCTCGCGCGCAAGGCTACTTTGGCGAGCGCGAAGCGCCTCGGCAACCTCGCGAAGCGACGCTTCGTCTGCCGTGTTTGGTGGTGGAGGAGGGGGCATGGACTCTGTGTCCGCGGGACGCTGCTCTGTGGCAGCGGCACGCTCACGCAGTGCGCCTCGTCTTGCCTCGATTTCCGCGCGTCTGCGTTCGAGCTCCGCCTTCTCGTCACTGAGACGGTACAGCTTCTGTGCGACGTCACGTACCGCCTCGCCATCTTCCCACACCTCGCGCAGTCCACCGCCCGTCATGCTGAGTCCTGTGCGAATGACTCCAGGCCTTCCAAGTCTCGAGACGCTCGCGTCCACGCGCCTCTTGCAGAGTTCCCGTCCGCACTCCGCGCCCCTGTGTGCGAATGCTGCGAGAAGCGTGGCTGCACGAGCCTCCCGTGCCTTACGCACGTCCAACTCCTTTTTCAGCTCGTCAACTTCCAACTTAGCAGACTCTGCCGTAGCCCGATTCGTTCTTGCCGCATCGCGGTGCGCGTCGCGGTCTCTTCTTAGGTTTTCGTTCTCCGCGCGTAATTTCGCCAGTTCCGCCTCCATGGAAGACGCGTGCCTTTCCGCCGCATCGGCGCGCCGATGTGCCGCGTGAAGAGCTTCTAGGTCCTTTTCGTACGTATCACTCGCAGCTTCCGCGGCGGCGCTCGTCGCCTGCTGAAAGTATGTGGAAGTGTTATTTGTCGCGGCGGTGTGTGCGCCGGCGCCGGCAGCGGCGGTGGCTGTGGTGGTGGGCGGCGTTGCCGCCCAGTCCGGCGGACGTTGCGGCGAAACGTGCCCGCCACGCGACCCGTTGCCTGCATTGCTTGGAATGAGCTGTTCGATCGTCGCCACACCGCCTCCGCCTCCAAGCGACGCCCCACGCGACCCGTTCGCGCCATTGGACAAGTCGCCGAACGCAGCTGACGGCGGGTTCGCGCGACCGCGCACGTGCGAGGATGGCTGTCCTAGCCGCCCTTCAAAGCGCCCTTCGAGCTTGCGCATCTTATCGGGAGGCACTCGCAGCAAGGCTTCGTTGCTGCGCTGGTTCGCCAGGCCGTCGAGCGCGAGCGGTGTCATGGCAGAAGGTGGTGGTGGTGGTGATGGCTGGTGGTGATGGTGGTCCGCCATCCCTTTTTTTATGGGTGAGAGCAAGGTGAGAGGAGGAAAAATCCGTTTCGGTCTGTCACTGTGGGGAGGGTTGGGCGGGGCGGGAAACGGAAACCGGAATCCGATTGGGGTTTTGATTGGGGGGGAAAAAGATACGGTAAGAAGTTTTTAGTGCTTGGGTTACAACAGTTGGGGAAGTATATACGGATACGACTACGCGAACCGCTTCTTGAGCAAGCTCGAGAGGTTCTCCTGTGACAGCGACTCGTGCAGTGTCTCCTTATACTCCTTGTACACCTTGGCGAGCCAGCCCGTGTACGCCTCGTACGTGTACAGAAACTTCTTGCGACGAAGCGACAGATAGAGGAACCCGACGTTAAAGACGCACAGCAGCGCCTGGCTTCCGACGACCAGAGTGGTCTCCCAGAAGGGATACGTGCCCCCACTTGGCGTAGGTTTGCACATTGCCAAATAAAAGACGTACACGAGCGCAGGATAGAGCACGAGGCGCATTCCAATGAAGCTGACCCAGTACACGAGGGTGACAATAGGCGAAGTGAGCAACGGCCACTGTCTCAGGCGCCGCCGCGCTATCAAAAGCAGCGTGTGCGCCTCGACGATGCCGTCCCAAGCCGTGAAGTGTGCGTGCTCAGGGTACCTGAGAGGGTGGCTCAGCAGCGCGATTGTGATAACGTGGTGAAGCTGTATGAGCCATGCCTGGGGCACAGCGTCCGGTACAAGCAGGATCCAAACCAGGTCCACTCCGATGTACGCCAAGAGCACGTAAGTCAGCAGGATAGACGCGCCGCTGCCTGGCAGAGCGCACCCTATAGCCGCGTGAAGTGAAAGCCACGGAAGAAGGTACAGGTTCACCTTATCGTGGAGGTCTTTCGCGGGACTGTCTTGATGATGGTGTTTTCTCCGAGTCACCGCAGCACCACCGCTGTCATCCTCGTTTTGTGTTATGTGCTTCGCACCATCCCTGCGCGTTGCCGCCGAGGCTGACGGTGCCGGCGCCGCCGCCACCATGCGCTTCATTTATTTCACAAACCTGTAATAATAGTTTGTGCGGAGGGGCTGGATTACTCTACTCTACTTACGACGAGAGTGACGAGTGACTCGGACTGTCGGACGCGACTGGGGAGAGGAATGGTGGGGTGGAGATGGGGGGAGAGGGAAAACGAAAGCGGGAGGGGGAGTGGTTGTGAGGAGACGTCTCGACAGCGCAGCAGGCTCAAGAACCCCAGGTTCTCGAGCAAGGGGCCTTTGAGATTCGGGGCAGGTAGGTGCAAACGGCCCCTCCTGTCGAAATAAAATTTTGCTCTAGATTGGGGATCCGTCCTATCACCGCTCCACATCATATCCCGGGCCCTCCAGGAGGAATGTGTCTTCTTGCACGAATGTCCGCTGTCTTGTTCCTCAAGGAAATATTCGCTCGAGGTGGTTCTTTCTTGAAGCCATCCGCCGCGAGGTGAAGGAGGCGGCGAGCACGCCACTGCGTTCGGCGGGCGCCACGGACGTGTGGTCCTCGTCGATAGGTAACGAATAACGATGCGTATCTGGGCCTATCGGCGTAGTCTGTGGGCAGTAGAGGAGGGCACAGTAAGTTTAATCAAAGTGGCTGGTTACAAAGTAACCCACCCAAGGGCGTGAAATCCCTGGATGTCCGTTCGAAGCACCAAGGGAAATGGAGGCCACGAAATGGGTGGGTGGGGTGCGAAGATGTGAAGACACTAGGGGTTTGACACTTGTAAGGGTCCCCCGGGGATCTTGCCACGACCGACTACGCGCATCCTCAGCGGCATGCGGCTACTACACTGCCGTCTCTGTCATTTCTCGGAGCAAAAGATACATCGCAGTATCAAAGCAGGAGCCGTATTTGGGCCGGAATCTAAACACGCATTGACCATCTGACAAAGCGCATATTTGCGACGGATGCTTGGCCGGCAAAGCACATCAGCCGCACTACGCGCGACGACCCGTTAAGGAACTTCAGCCAGGCGACGTCATACATACCGACATCAAAACGAACATTGCTGAGAGCTTCGATGGCAGAAAGTTCTTTATTCACTTCACTGACGAGGCTACGCGCTGTACTTTCCCGTACGCCATCAAAAAGAAAAGCCATGCTATTCAAGAATCCCACGCCGACGACGAACAGAACGCCGACGACGACGACGACGCGCGCACCTCGCGAGTGGAGGAGTCAGCCTTCGCAGAGGAGGTGGTCTCGCGACCCACGCGGCGAGATGCCCAATGACGCGGATGCCGAAACTAGAAGGCAAGCTGTGAAAGATGCCATGAGCCACGCGTGGCGCGGGTACGAGACGTACGCGTTCGGCTTCGACGAACTCAACGGCAAGACACAGAAAGGAGTCGCCGACAAGTTCATCGCGGAACTTCCTCTCAGCGCATGAGAAGGTCATGAAGTTCTTGGAGCGGCAGCGCGAGAGGGAGCGCGACTTGGGCGGCGTGGAGAAGGTCGTGGGGCGATCGATTAGCAAATACCTTCCGCTTAGAGTATTAACAATTTGACCAACCTCGTGCCGCGAGTGAGTGCTTCGAATCAAACCTAACTTCCCAAAAAAAATGGCTGTTGTTATTGGCTTCGTTCTGCACGACACTGGCCGACGGTCGGCCGCATACCGGAGGCAAAATTTTTTTTTCAACATGTGCGTCAAACTGCCAGCCTGGCAATTAGGGTTACAATTAGGGTTACAATTAGGGTTACAACCACGACGGCGGCACCAACATCGTGTCCGCAAGCGTTGACAATACCAATCTTGCCCACTGAGTCCGACGTCGGCAATAAGCATCCACGCACACTCAAGGTCATCAGAACCCTCTCGGACTCGCTCGAGAAGCAAGTACGGCGGCGCGGAGCCGGCGGGTGCGCCTATTGGCACAACACCACAACATCACCGCGCTACTTGGTGATATGGCAAGATATCGCCGGAAACGGCGGGCTAAACAAATGGCTGTTGTTATTGGCTTCGTTCTGCACGACGCTGGCCGACGGTCGGCCGCGTGCCGGAGGCGAAATTTTTTTTTCAACATGTGCGTCAAAGTGCCAGCCTGGCAATTAGGGTTAGGGTTACAATTAGGGTTACAATTAGGGTTACATTTAGGGTTACAATTAGGGCTAGGGATAGGGTTACAATTAGGGTTACAATTAGGGTTACAATTAGGGTTAGGGTTACAATTAGGGTTAGGGTTAGGGTTAGGGTTAGGGTTAGGGTTAGGGTTAGGGTTAGGGTTAGGGTTAGGGTTAGGGTTAGGGTTAGGGTTAGGGTTAGGGTTAGGGTTAGGGTTAGGGTTAGGGTTAGGGTTAGGGTTAGGGTTAGGGTTAGGGTTAGGGTTAGGGTTAGGGTTAGGGTTAGGGTTAGGGTTAGGGTTAGGGTTAGGGTTAG